>PGCI01000014.1:0-629466 GCA_002873125.1 Puccinia coronata f. sp. avenae
GATGACTAACTCGCTGACTGGTGAGACACACTATACTCTCTTAGTAAGTGGCTGAGGAAAAAGAAAACAACAGTGGTGGGGAAATGACCTCCTTATATAGGAAAAGATGAGGGAATTTAGCTCCAAGGGAAGGTCCTTTGAGGGATTTATGCTGCAGGTGAACTGGTCAGCTGCACAGCCTGCTCCTTGTTGCTATGGTTTCAGCACAGCATGACATCATTGCTGCACAGCATGACATCATTTCTGCACAGCATGACTTCATGTCTGCACAGCATGACATCATATCTGCACAGCATGACATCATTTCTGTGCCCACTCCCCCCCCCTGTACTGTGTGCAACACAGCCCCTTCTTCTTCCTTCTTCTATCCTTCCATCCAGGGGCTGAAACACCTTCCATCACCCCTTCTTTCTTCCAATCCTTCCAGCTTCCATCCTGTTCAGGGTCTAGGCCTCTCCTCCTCCTGGTCCTTCTTCCCCTTCTTCCCCCTGTGTCCGCTCCTTGTACTGCTACCATTGTCCGTATTTCCTGCTTGCTGTTGGTGTAACTCCTCCTTGTTGTTGATTCTGTGATGTTGGTTTATTGTGTATTCTTCCGGATTCCTTCTGTACTCCTCCCTGATATTCCTCCTCTTGTATCCTGTTCTAGTGTACATCCTGTAAGTGAACTTGTAATATATGAAATGTACCTCTTTGGCATTGGAGCGGGAATGGAACACCACACCGGTCTTGAGTTTTTCTGTTAGTTGCTTTCTGGCCCACAATGTATAGGAAGATAGCAAGCTGTTCATCCATGTTCAGCTTGGATACAGGATCCTCATCAATCAAAGCCAGCTCTTGGGAACACACGTGAAATACATTGACCAAGAGTCTGAACATTGCTTGCGCCCGTAATCTGTTACCGTTCAAGATGTGATGAACGTAGTCTGATCCGCTGAAAGGTGCATTGTTGTAAGGTTGTTTGATTTGTTTTGACCACTCCCGGAGGCCAATCAGAATGCAGATAAACAAGATCATCCTTCTTCTTCTTCTGTTTCTTTGAATGGTAGTGGCTTGAGGTTGAAGGCGTGTTGGAGGCATCTTGTGAGGTGGAGTCAAGAAATGAAAAGAACAATGCACCAAACAGCTGGATGTTATGAGAGCTGTGTGTAATGATTGACTGGTTGTGCCAAACACAAAAATGATTATGTGAGCTGAAATTATGCGCCATTCATGACAGCCAGTTTGAAAAAAATTATTATGCAAAGTTATTTGGTGCATATAACATAACTGTGGACGGCCAAATGGAGCCTTACATATTCTATCAACTTATCCTACCTTCCATGTTATGGTAGTTCAGTGGAGGAAAAAAGAAAAAAATATATGTGTGTGTGTGTGTGTGTGTGTGTATTGATATGAAGTTGCTTACACTACAAACATTTGCAACTCTGCCCAGAAAGAAAATGTAAAATTGGGATGGGCAAAACATATACCCAATTTTACAGAAAATGGTCAGAAGTGAAAAATAAGCTTTACTGAGCATGCTCAGCAATTTTTTTTTTTTTTAGAAACTGAGCAGAAATGATTTTTATTCATTATGGCAACTTTGGGGGATTTTGCTGAGCATGCTCAGTTTTGCTCAATTTTTATTACTGAGCCATTTTGTTGAAAAAAGTTAACATTTTGCTTAACCCAAACAGTAGTTTTTTCTTTAGGTGAAATTACAAATGTTTGTAGTGTTATAGCCTCATCTCAGGGTCTTCTTGTTGCACAATTATGGGGTTTTTTTTGTAGAAAGATATAAATAGATAAAAATAGATGACAATATTGACTTGTGGTTCAAACAGAATTATGCTTTGGAAATTGATGTTAATATTGTCTTTGCATGGGTCATGGCTTGATCTTGACAAAGAATTTCCTCCCACAGCTAGATGGTCAATGAAGGTGCTATATGAGATTTAGCTCCTTGAATCCAAGATATGCCACTGAAACCTTAGCTGGATGTGCTGCTCAAGTTGAGAAAGACCCTTTGTCACATTTTATGTAGAGTTCCATGTCTGATGATGGGTCCTAGAGAATCAATGATGATGGTAAATAACAGGAAGAAAAAAGGAGGAATATAAAGTTTAATAGTCAAATCTGCCTGTGCTCCATTTGCTGCATTTCCATCCTTTTCCAACATAAATCATGACTCCTCACTCTACTTCTGTCAGCTCCACTGGCACAGATCTCTTCTCCCACACCTGTTTCCTAGCGCACATAACTTTTCAGTCATTATCCCACGCTCTTTCACTCAACCCATGTCATTCTCATCCAACCTGCAATGCTTCCACTCAGTGTTATATATACATAGCCTGTGTCTTTGTACAAGTTATCCGGTCTTCCCCAACTTCTTTCCAACTGAATCATGATGCATACATATTTCTGTGCTCCTGTGCTATCCAACGTCTCATTATCCAACCAGCACAGTTTTCCACATCTATTCTGCTCAGTGTGCTTTTGTAAGGTTCATTCTGATTGAAAAGTTATTTCATGTATTTTTTTGTCTTTTTTAGATTTCCCAATTATTTAAATACAGATGTCAGCTACATATGTTTGGTTGACTGCAGCATTTATACTCATTCTGCGTCTTTGGCAGCCCAACCTGATCATAGAATCCCTATATAAATTGCCCACCACAATGATTCTAAGGGAGAATCCAGAAATCAACAAGTTAATTTGCTCTTGAAAGGGGATTGGGTTGTTCTTATCATATTCACAATAACTTTTTCTTTCTTAGCAATAGCACCTCCAACTGCAAATGATCTTTCTGCAAGATATCCATGAAATCACTTTGAGTTCAGGTTTTGGCTGGGGCCTGTATCATTCACGCGCAGACAAGATGAATATTGGAGAACAGTTCTAGTTTTTTGGTCTGTTGGAAACTTTGACCAACGGGTTCATGTGATGAACTACACCATCTGATTTTCGATTGACGAAATTTTTCCACAAACATGACGAAATCCCTCCTGGGCCCTGGCGCCCAGCGGGGCGTCGCGCGGAGGCCCGAGGGGCTTAAAGGCCGCATACATACAGACCCTGCTACACTGAGCAGTTTATGCAATATGGGGATATGCAAGATCAACTGACTCGCAACATGCAAGGGCGAATGGTCAACAGCAACAAACCAACAAACGACATAACACCACTCAACCAACAACAACAACAACAACAACAACAACAACAACAACAACAACAACAACATCAATAAACATCAATAAACATCAACAGAAGCAGTAATCCATACAAGACGATGTCTCTGTTTGGAAAACGGACAGCAGAACCCATCCAGGGTATGTCAGTAGCACTCTACTAGGAAACACACACATGCTGACCACATCGCACAACAGGATCACCAGCCCAGAAGCCAAGCCCATTCGCAACCAACTCGCTCTTCGGAAACACATCCGCAACGCAACCCCAAAACACCCCATCCCTGTTCGGAAATCTCAATTCAGCAGCAGCAGCCAACCCCACTCCAACTAACAACCTCTTTGGAAACACCTCCACAAACAACCAGTCCACGACCCCTTCGATCTTTGGCGCTCCTGCTTCAACTAGCACCCCATCAACGACCACTCCATCCAATAACCTGTTCGGAAACCTCACAAATAATAACAACACCACTCAATCCAATAGCCTGTTTGGAAACCTCTCGAATAATAATAATAATAATAACACGGCGCAGTCTGCCACTCCCCAATCCAACAGCCTATTTGGAAACCTTTCGAATAATAATAACAATAATAATAACACCGCCACTCAATCGAGCAACCTGTTTGGAAATCTCTCAAATAACAACAACAATAACAATCTATCCACTACTCAATCAAACAATAACAGTCTGTTTGGGAATCTTTCCAATAACAACAACAACACTAACAGTCTATCAACAACTGGTTTTGGTGCTCAACAACAAGCTTCCTCAGCGCCAAGTAACAACTTCCTATTCAACTCGACTAACAATTCAGCCTTGAATCGATCAGCACCACCCACAACCAACAACGCGCTCTCCACCCTCCGATCGAGTACCGCTCAGCTAGCCAGAAGACCGATCACTCTCTCGGAGCTCTCGATCCAGGATCGCATCATCAAGATTCATGCCAGTTGGAACGTCTCTGATCCGCAATGTCAATTCCAGGTGAGTCCCTTCTCATTCCTAATCGCCCTATTCTCTTCGGCTCGGTTCTTGCCCGGGGATTAATGCTTCTGTCTTTTCACCTCGCGTTTCTCACACTTCTCGAACCGATCCATCACTGGGCACAGTTTTTCTTCTACAACGTGGTTCCTCCGGAGCAAGTGCATTTATATGGCAAGCCAAACCAGCTCGCACATGACGATCCGCGATGGCAACGCGCGAAAAGGAACAACCCCGACCCTAGTCGATTGGTGCCTACCCTGGCTATCGGTTTCGAAGACCTTTCGAAACGCGTCACTGCCCAACAAAAGCAAGCTCAAGCTCACCTCTCGAAACTTAGAGTGAGTAGTTTTCGCCAGGCTTTATTTCACATCATGGTATCTATATAACAGCTGATCATCTACGTTGGTTATTCTTGACAGGAAATTTCCAACAGGTTGAACGAGATCGCGCGGAAACATACGTTGGAAACGTCTTCAAGGCTGCATAAACTGAAGACTGAACAAGTCAAACTAAGCACGCGGCTGATGGGGCTAGTGAACAAACTTAACGGGATAGTCCTGCATTCCTCTTCTTCCTCTGCCGTGGCAGCCTACCAAGCGCATTCGCAGCCGAGCTATCAGCACCAGCAGCTGATGCGTGCGAACCAGAAGGAGGAGGAGCTTATCCCACGCGTCAAGGCTCTGAAGACGATCCTCGACCAGTCCGGGGGCAAGGCCAAGATCTCGGAGCTCTGGTCCACACTCCATCAGATCAAGAACTTCGGCGGGTTCTTCATCGCCAATAGCCCCGCTGGGCCCGCGGGCAACCCATCGGGAGTCGGACATGGCTTACATCACCCTTCTTCGTCCGGCGCTCAGCATGTCTCCAATTGGCCCGGCTATTCTGGCTTTGTCGGCGTGGGTCTCGGCGATGGGGGGTGCGGGAAATGGTCTGTGACAGACGAGAAGGAGATCAAGAAAGTCTTGGAGGTCTGTCTTGACACTCACTTTTCTCCCTGCTTATCTCCCCAAACCACCCAAAAGTCACTTGGTTTCTAACCCCTACAAATCTGTTGTATAGATTCTCCTCAACCAACAGAAAGGGATCGACCATTTGATTCTCTTGTTGCGTAAGAGCAGGGCCGACGTGATCCTGATGAGGCAAGCGTTCGGCCTGGAATCCAACCTCAAGTCGCACGAATGGTAGCTCCCCTCCTGCCCAGCCGTGCCCGCTTGCGTCCTCCCCCCTCCCTTGATGCTCTCCTGCCTCTCTGTTGTAATCAACCAGTTCACACCCTCCTTATCCTTGCTCCCTCTCACTTGTTTCTTATTGCGTCATGCTTGGGGCTTTCCTTGCTTTTTTTTTGAGTATCAATACATTATTTCTTTGGACGGTATAAGGTGCGCAGTCTTTATCTTGTTTTTTGTTTTGTTTTGTTTTCCCCCTCTTGTTCCGTCCCGCCTCTGGGCGGAAGGGACTCTCAGCTCTTTTCTTCATTTCTCATACATACATATATAGAATAGAAGAGACACCAGTATCATACGTTACACACACATGTTATACACCCACCTCAATCTCAATAATTAAATATATCGCGTTGGAGAGATCTGGTGGGAAACAACAGCGCGGCCGAGAATCACTCTGTGTCACTGATACTACTAGCGCGGTCAGCACCGACTTGAAGGAATTATTGGCATGTTTTTTGTTGGAAGGAGGACTCGTGTCACTTGAGCAAAGAGGGCCACCGCCAATGGGTCCGATGAAGTCCTCACACTTGCTCACTTGCAACAGCTTGCAACTTATTTATGTTTGTATGTATGTAGTTGAGCTGACGCAATTGTCTTCATGATTCAGATCATGTAAAAATATTTTATGTTGTATACATGCGCAGGTTCCTTCGGCAACGTGGGCCTCAAGGGAAGAGGGAAGGCTGGGATGGAGGGCGTTTGTTTACAGTTGGATTTAACTTGCATGAACCAATGCTATCAGGAAGGATACAATCTCAATGGCCCAAGTTAAATGCTACACACGTTAATCAATTCTCCTTGATCCTCTCGTGCCTACATACATCGGACCATCGGTGCAACAATTGGCCACGAAACTAAAAGAGGAAGGGGGGAAGTGTGTGGATCAAGAATATCCTCGAGTTACAACTTGTTCCAACTTGCAACTTATCCAGTCACGTGGGTGGCACACCGTGGCTGTCCCCGGGTCCCAGCAGGTCCCAGCAGACCGGTGCATGGGCCTTCCTTGGCGCATACAATAGCATACAATCATAGGCACGGTCTATCAATTTGGATATCTCAATGTCTCCCTTGTCTCGGGGCGTTTTTTTTTTCGGCGGGGGATCAGGTGCCAGGGTATGTAGATGACTGTAGATGATTACTGGATAAGGGTGATAAGATAAAACGCGTACGTACATGTGCCGTCTACATAGGTTGATGGATCCAACTTCAAGAAAGAAGTGTGTGATGTAGCTCCCGAGCTCATCACTCTCAGCCTCCATGTAATCACCCACATATATGCAGGCCAATAGATGAAAATCAAAACAGAAAGTGAACGTACTATCGAGGAAAAAAGTTGTATGTACCTGAAAGAAAGACCGAGCAAACAAGCCGGTGGCAGAAACAAGAGAGCATTCCTCAGAATCCCCGGGGAGAGCAAGGAGTCTCGGGGAGAAACTAGAGTGCAAGCATATCCGACAGCTCGAATCTGTGCATGATGGCTGGATCGTACATAGCGACTTGTCCCGCCCGACACTCAGCGTTGTATCCGTTCCGGAAGATTATCTTGAGTTTCGTCTTCCAGACACCGGAGCAGCCCCGCGACACACCCCAAATTAATTGGCAAGAACTGTAAAGAGATAAAAGTGCAATTGTATCCCCGGAACATCACGACCCCAATACACGGCTACACCAAGAATGTGAAGCAGGGCGGTCAATACATGAGAAAAATCAAACTCCGGATCGGCCATGGAGTATGATAGATATACATGGTGGCTCAGCCAGCCCTGGATGGGTGCCCGAAATGTACAGAGTGAAGCAGTGTTGGGCAGCCCTCTGACTCCATGCTTTGAATGGGTGATGGGCCTGAGCAGCTGAGCTCGCACAGCAGGTCCCAGCGAGTCACACGCGATGGTACACAATGTGCCTTATCATTGTCCTTTCGCGTTTAACAAGACGAAATGGACATTGCAATTGACTGGATTCGCCTGACGGTTTATTTGGGTCAAAGAGCCAAGCTGTATGCATCCGGCGCAATCTCGCACTATATAACGGGGTGATTATCTTGGCTGGATTGTCTTCTCCCCATTTTTTAGCCTCCACCATAGTCATTCCTCCCTCTTGCTTTCTCCACTCACCACACTGCCTCTGGCACTAGTCGTCCATCTTTTGTTTTGAACACACTTATCAACAGCCTCCAACCAATCTAGTGGAATACCCGCGGTTCCGCCAAAAGAAAAGAACAATTTGATTATTATAGCCTTGAAGAATCAGCCGCGGAGGAGTTCACGTCGACTATCTGCACCAATTCGGGCTTCCAATCTATCGCTCCACCATTGTTGTTTTTCTGCGGATGAGATAGAAACCCCCATACAAATAACTTCGTAAGTCAATTTAGTCTACGTAGCACTTTTATATATACGCCTACAAATCTGTTATTTGTCTTGGCCGCTTTGGGTCATAAATTGTCATGACTTTTAACCAGAGCACAATTCTGATTTCCGTTAGATCTACTGTCACACAGCCTCACACACTCCGGCCGCTTCTCTCCACCAATTTGGATATATTTTGTTTGTTTCACGCTGATACCCGCAGATTACGCCCATCCTGCCCTTTGGCGTCCCTTATTTGACTCAGCATCAAATCAGCACCTCCATTTCGCAAGGCTTCTACCCCACCCCTCTTACCCACATCTCAGCGGAGAATTATCACTTGAAATGGCTCGACAGAATACTTGCAGCCCTGCCTTGAAAATCCTATTTATATGCACTGCCCATAACAGTTTATCGCAAAGATTATCCCTTGTCCTTCAAGAGCGTGGCCACCATGTCACAATCGAGCTCGCCATCTCCCCTGATCTCATGATTGAAGCTGCCAAATTGGCCGGCGTAAGTTTCTGATTGGTGGACCTTGTCCTGACTCATTTCACCGTCTGATATCCACCTTGGCGTTGCTTTTGTCTTTCCGTAGCCGGACTTGATTATCTGTCCATTTCTCACCAAGAAGGTACCTGCTGAAGTATATGAAAGCTATCTTACCTGGATTATACACGTTGGTTTCTTCCCTCCGCGTCCGCGCTTGACTTTAGGCTGATTAGCGCCGTTTCTCTGGTCATTTAGCCTGGTGCTCCCGGGGATGCTGGCCCCTCCGCCATAGATTGGGTATTGCTTGGCGACGATGGCACCGAAGCTGATCCACAGAAAGCATTGGCCAAGATTTCTACAAATGAATACGTTGCCAGTGGCCAGGGAAGAACCCACTGGGGCGTCACCGTTCTTCAAGCTATTGAAGAGGTGTGTTGAATCTTGTTTTCATTCTCGTTGGCAGCTTTGCTGAATAGTTGTGTTGCCTCACCATGATTGTGCCATAGTTTGATGCCGGTCCTGTCTGGGCATGGGAACAGTTTCCAATAACACTTGACGGACCTAGCGCATTAACCAAAGCCGCCCTCTACCGTGGGCCGTTAACGAGTGCAGCCGTTGTAGCCTGTCTGTGTGCTATTGATCGTCTAGTAGCAGTCGCTCCTGCCCCATCATTTCCCCACATCCACCCGGGCTTGACAACGCAATCTCCCTGGGCTATCAAGTCTGCTACTACTCAAGAAGAATTCCTTGGCGGTAAAACACATACTCGTCCGCTGCTCCAACCCGCGCAAAGAGCTTGGAACCCAGAAACTGATTCCGCCGCCCTGATCTCACGTCGGCTGCGTGCATCCGACTCTCAACCTGGGGTCCAGAGTTCGCTTCTATACGCCAAAAAACTCTATCTTTACGGGGGTCTGATTGAAGAAAACCCCATACCATTCAGTGCTACTCGCGCCGGGGAGGTTATTGCGCAAAGAGCCGGTGCTGTTCTTGTTTCGACGGCAGACGGCAAAGGAATCTGGATTACCCATGTCCGCAGATTGAAGCCCAAAAATCAATCCCTTCTTCCTGCTAAGCTTCCAGCAATGCTTGGACTCAGATCCGTCCCTGGTTTGGCGGCCGAGGTGGATTTTGATTCCATACCTTCATGGGATCTGAGCGGGTTCGCGAAAGTTCCTGGCACTTTCCAGGAAGTATGGATCGAATATGATAACTTTTACGGGGCTTTCAAAACTGCTTACATTTTTTCCAAGTCAGTAGAAGCAAATTTCTTCCAAAAATAGCTTGTTCTCCTCAATGAGTTCATCGTTGCTGGCATGCTTATCCCATTTTTTTTTTGTCTTTCAGCTTCTACAATGGAGCCGCGTCCACATCGCAGTGTCAACAACTACTAGCGGCAATCAAAGAGGTGACGAGTCAATCAGATGTCAAAGCTCTTGTCCTCATGGGAGGTGATTACTGGAACAATGGTATTCATTTGGGAGTGTGCTCAACGGACGTCGCTCAGGAAAGTTGGAAAAACATCAACGCAATCAATGACTGCGTTGAGGCCCTGCTCCAAGCTCGGAATATTGTCACCTTTGCCGCGATTCGAGGCAACGCTGCAGCTGGTATGTGCTCCTTTCCCGGTTAATTTCTGACGTTTATGCGCTGATTAACAAAGAATCCCCCTTTCGCCACAGGCGGTTTCGCTTTAGCTACTTGCTGCGACTTTGTTTTCTGTGCAGAAAACGCTGTCATTAACCCTCACTACGTGAGCATTGCCTTACCAGGTTGTCCTGTACTAAATTGATTCGCCAACTACTAATGCTTATCTGATGATCAATTTTTACAAACAGCGAGCGGTTGGATTGTATGGATCCGAGTACCACACACTGACCTGGTATGCTAGAGCCGGAGAAGATAATGCTAAGAAGTTTACTCGAGGGATCCTTCCAATGAGCGCCAACAGTGCACTTGAAGTAGGGTTGGTTGACCAAGTCATCAGTGCAGGAGCGAGTCTTTCTCAAGACATCAAGTCTGCAGTCATGCGCACCCTTTTCACCGATGTTGTTCAAGCTTCTTCTGGTGCCCCTTGGACAAAGAAAAGGTTCCCTTCGTCTGATGATTCGTACGAGCCTCGCCGCCTGATGGACGTGGTCCCTTACCGCCGATACGCTTGGCTCAAATGTTTACCTCAACCACTGGCTTCTTATAGGACCCAGGAGTTGGACTTCATGAAGCTAAATTTTACTGATCCTCGTTATGTGCGCAGCGTTGAAGACTTCACGGGGAAAGCGGCGCCCACAAACACACCGCTACGGTTTGCTTTGCACAGACGGTTCATCCATTGGGAGCATCCTCTGTTGGACGCTGAAGAAGAAGCGGACTACTTTGATTACCCGCACATTGACACCGAGATCGTGCATACGACATTGGGAATATCCCCCAGCCACCCCATTCTTCTAGTATCTCCGCCTTCCCTTTGCGACGGTCCGAGTGTTACTTTTTCTCGACGAGCTACTCAGAATGACTTACTCAAGACACCCAACCTTTCCCCCGCGTTTTCTGAATCCACTACGCTCAACCACAACAGTGTCCAGTTGACACCGCAAGACTCGACTTCTCCATCCAATCGCACACCTTCAATAGCCCGTGATACTTCGCCCATTCTTCTTGAAAGCCCACGTCTAGACTTCAGTGCGCAAGATGCAAAAGCTTCTCATCGAATTTCACGGGTGGTACAGAAGCTCAAATCTGTTCTGGTTCAAAAGCCCGATCAGGTCCCATTACCCACCGACCATAAACCAACTCGTCGATCTTCGATGATTAATGTCCGGCCCACTTTCAGTTTACCTGCTAAACCAGCTAGCCGAGAACATCAGATGTCGTGTTACTATGCTACTGTTGATGTTGAACGAGCGGTTAATTAGTACTCAAGCCAGATCACACCATGTTCTTCCTTACCCATACATTCTTTCGAGTTCTCATGTTCTGTAATGCATGTATACTCCTGATGCTGATGTTAAAAACTTTTTGTAGTAGTTTTGTGCGAAGTTTTGTTTGATTAGTGACGCCTTCGGGCACCGTTGATTATCTTTTCCCTTTCCTCAATGCTTCACTCTTTTCCAGTCAGTTTCTCGTCGTTGTTTTTCTTCTCATTCTCTTCGCGAAATATTTCTCTTCCCTCTTAACTCTCTTGTAGTACAGATGCTTTGCTGTCAATTTGATCTCATTGTCAGGCCAACCATTCCATTTCACCGCCAATTCTCATGACTGTATTTCAGAAACAGTTCTCCCCTCATTTTGGTCTGTTTTTCACTGGGATTTCTGGGTATTATCACTTTCATGATGGAATATATGAGTGAGGATGGTACGGTTTTTTTTCGGAGGGGAGAGGATAGGATTCAACACATGCTCATTGGAGAATAGGACATGTAGTTGCCAATGAGTTCCCAAGCAAATAAACTGAATACATATGCATCACATACAGTCATCAAATGCTCACTGGGGGTCTCTGGATTAATCTGGATTGAAATCTCAAAATTGAAGCTTAGATGGGTAACATAATCCAAGTTACCTTGGATCTGTGACAAAGAAGGATACATGTCATGTGACATGTGTGAGGTTAGGTCTACAGAACGTTGTATGCTGTTCATGACCATCTAGGTTTCATATAAATAGTCAGCTTTGTATTTCCTTTTTGTTCCTCTTTTCCTTTCTTCTCACACACACTCATCCATTGTGTCATCCCAATATCTACCTCGTTTAGGTATTTATCTCCGCTTGTTTGCATCTCCTTGCTCGTCTCCTTGATAGCTCATAAGCTTTATAACTGGTGTTTCATAAGTTCAGTCTCTTCTTTCCTTTCTCTTTTCTTCATCTCATGATTATCCGATTAGTAATAATATTACACACACTCATCCATTGTGTCATCCCAATATCTACCTTGTTTAGGTATTTATCTCCACTTGTTCGCATCTTGTTGCTTGTAAGTTGTCTCCTCAATAGCTCATAAGCTGTATAACTGGTGTTTCATAGTTTATGAGCCCAGCGTTAAAGAGCTGAGGTATTAAGCAAGATCAATTGTAAAACAAACAAACCAAGACTTAACAAACCTGGCCAATTTACCACCATTCCCAGGAGACTCAGGTCTTTATTCACCTGAAGCAACACTATCTTTTCAACAAAAAGATATTAAACCCAAAATCCCTATCAAGTCTGAACAACATTCTGAATCATCATTTGACTCTTTGCACTCAGACGCTAATTTTTATCCTGCCAATCTCATCCCACTTGAAGAAATGGCCACCTCCACTTCTTCAAAAGCTGACGGCTCTCCAATCACATTCCGGCCATGTAGCAACAAGTTGACTGATTTGAACTTTGTGACTTGGCGCTATGACATGAGCAACTTGCTCAGTTATTCAAATCTCAATCAATACTTGAAGGAACCTACCAATGCAATAAAGAATCACCCCGATGATCTGGTGAAGTTGAAACAAGTCACTACCTAGATTCAACTACATCTATCTTGAGAAGAATCAGCACGTTTTGTTGATGACCTCAATAAATATGATCCCAAAGCTCTGTGGGACTTGATCCTTGATCACTACGCTGACAAATCTGTTGAGAATTCAGCCAATCTGATGGAAAAGTTACACAACGTCTCCTTTGTTGAAAATGATATGAACAACAGCATCAATATTTTTCAATCAATCTTCCAGTTGATGTTGGAAGTCATTTCCCCCAGATTTGACAAGAAAACACTTGAAGCAATCTGGATCTTCTTTGTGATTAAGCAATTACCCCCTTTGTTGAGTTTTTCCTGTTCTCATCTACTCCTCCCTACAATCCCATTTTGTTTTCTTGAATCTTCCTGACTCAGACTGAATTATAATCAGATAGTAGCTTGTTTTTTGTGTTGAATTCATCTCGCAACTCATGTCTCAATCTTGATTTCTTTCTTTTTCTGATTAATTATTTGATTCTTATAAATCTGGTTAATTAGAATTAACGCCTCTGATTATTTGTGATTCAAAAAATGTTTCTTTTGATTAACTCATCTTGCTTGACTAAAATAGAATGAGACGTCCTGACTAAGTTTGTTTCTTCCAAAAAACATGCTTTGTCTTCTCTCAGATTTTATTCAATTTGTTTCCTTATTCATTTTTCATAACCACATTTTCACCTCATGTATCTAGTCTATATAATCTAGCCTAGTTGCATGAGAATAAAAAAATCATTTGGTTCTTTCCTTCTTTTTCCGCAAGCCAGTCCCAAATAGAGTCCCTCACTTCTTTTGGCCCTTCATCTCTCAGCGTCTTCACTTGAGAAATTCAACACCCTTCTTTTTCAGTCTTTTGTACTCTGCAGTTTCAATCCTTGACCACGGCTAAAGAGTTCTCCATGACTCACTTCCTTACTGATCTGGAAACAGAAGTACAACATCAACATGAAAGTGCAACTCAATTGATCACTGCAGCCACCGCTCTAGCCGTTTCTCGACAAGCTCAGCAGCCTTCTAGTTTGTCCTCTAGTGCTCCAAAACCACCAGTAAAGAAACATCCTAGCCAATTCTGTCAAAATGGTCACAATCCTGAGGCAACTGGTCACACAATTGAAAACTGTCATCAAATTCATCCCAAGAAGGCTGTGGAATACCACAAAGGAGTAATAGCCAAGTTAAAAGCACAGGGTTTTAATCAAGCTCTTCTCAGTGTTAATTCTAAAATTGCCAACACTATAGTCTTAGATACTGGTGCTTCAGGTCACTACTTGAAGCACAAAGAATATGTTACCTCTTTTACTCCCATGACTTTGTCAGTATATAGCGCAAATGGAGATGCTATTTCCACTTTAGGTTTTGGAGAAGCAATCATCCATGCTTCAACGGGACCTATCATTCTCAAAGAAGCATTCTTTGCACCAGAACTCTCAAAGTTGTTAATCTCTCTGTGCATTTTTTTTTTTCAAGGTTACTCCATCATTGCCTCTCCAGATGGTAACAGTTTTGAATGTTGAAAGCAACAAAATCTCCTCTGCATTGGTCCAACTGAAGAAAATGTGCTACTCATTTGGATGAATCAACTCAAAGCTCTTTCTGTCAACTCTGTGACTAAGCAATCCTTGATTGAACTTCACTTATCCCTGAGTCATCCCAGCATTGAATACTTAGAAAAGGCTTATCCTGAAGTCTCTATTGGCAAAATTGAATGCTCAGTCTGTGATGTTTCCAAGATGCACAAAGCACCGTTCTCCGGTTCCTTACCAATAGCATCCAAAACACTCTATTGTATCCACAAGGATCTTTGCAGACCAATGTCTCCTGAGCCTTGAGGAGCAAATCTTTAATTTCTCAAGATCATAGATGGATACAGCAAATATTGATTTATCTTTCCCATGCACCAAAAATCTGATACCTTCAATGTCTTTGTGAAATTTTTGGACAAAGCGGAGGTCTCCACCGGCAACAAGCTCATCTCTGTGGTATCAGATAACAGCGGAGAATTTGTCAATGTACTTTTGAACCTGTTGTATGAGTCCCAAGGTATCCAACATCTCATGTCTGCCCCATAAACACCACAGCAAAATCCTTTTGCTGAAAATAGTAACAGGAAAAACAATTGAAAAGTCAAGAGCTCTGCTAGCTACAGCAGGTATGCCACCTTCTTGGTGGGGAGAAGCTGTCACAACATTGTTATTTCTTGAAAATTGTTCACCCAATAGCTCAATCAATTTTCTCTTGCCTTATGAACTTTGGCATGGTATGGCTCCCAATCTTACTTGACTAGTTCCTTTTGGTTGTAGGGCAATTGTCTATCTAGAGAAATCCAGTTGACCCTCCAAATTTTCCCCTTCTGGAGTCAAAAGCGTTCTTCTTGGGTTATGACAAGAATCATCATATTTGATATGAGTTGTATGTGCCGTCTATGTCCAGAATCTCTTCTTCTCATCATGTGAAATTTGATCCCTCATGTTTTCCATGTCTAACTCCTAATTCTTCTCCTTCCAGCTTCTTACCTAACAGCTCTTTGTTTGACTTTGATGATGATGATCTACCAACCAACAACATTTTATCTGACTCTGATGTACTAACCAGTGCTGATTCCCCTTCTGGCAACTAAACTGCGCCAAATCATGTGTCCATTGAGGAATTGTCTTCACCCCTTATTATTGGAGACTCTACACCAAATATGACTATCCCTTCTGAAATTGATACCGTGCCAAATCATGCTCTTGATGAGATCTCTGATGATTGAGCTATCACACCTCCTGAGACTTTGGTTAAAGGATGGGCTTATGTACCAGCGTATGACGTGGCCCCAAAGGACATCTCCTCTTCAATCAATACATCCAACATCATTGAAGGACCACGTTGCCCAAAAGCTCTAGTCATCAGAAGACATCAAGCAAACTTCATCTTTGGCAAACCAGCATCCCTAAAAGACACAAAGAACTACAGTGAAATTATGGGTTGCCTTGACAAAGAACATTGGCTGATGGCGGTTGAAATTGAACTCAAGAACATTAGCCATCACGAAGTATGGGTAGTTGCTCCATTAATTCCTGGCTAAAAATCACTCAATTTGACTTGGGTATTCAAAAGGAAGTTTGATGCAGACAGCCAAATTCTCAAATATAAGGCTTGGTTATGCATCCGAGGTTTCTGCCAAGTTGAATGAATTGACTACAATGCTACATTTGCTCCAAACGGTAGACCTACCATTCTTCAAATGTTGCTACGTCTTGGTGCAAATCATGATCTCAAAATTCATCAGATGGACGTAAAATGTGCTTTTCTTAATAGAATCCCTGAAGAGGATATTTTTAGGGTCAGGCTAAATGCACTCCAAACTTTTACTACATGCACTCCAACATTTTGGAGTGAAAAGCTGTCCACTCCAAAAAAATTGGAGTGGGCAGTCTTCCTCCCGGTCATTGATTAAAGCTTCAGAAATCATTATACGGCCTGAAACAAAGTCTGTGATGCTGGTACAAAGCACTCAGAAATTTCTTCATCTCCATCATGTTTGAACCCGCTGATGTCAATCCATGTTTATTTATCCATCAAGATCCTGAAAAGTTCTGCGCTTTCTTCATTCTTGTTGACGACTCAATAATTTTTGGACCCAATGTTCAATTTTTCAAGGATTTAATCAGGAAATATTCTGAGATGGAAGATTTGGGTGAATTTAAATGGGTTTTAGGCATGCAAGCTACCTGCAATTGGCCTCTTCAAACTATCACCTTATCTCAAGACCAATACATTTGTGAAATTCTAGAAGAATTTGGGATGAAAGACTGTTGCTCAATCACATTGCCCCTTCCGTCCAACTCAATCACCTGTCCAATTGATCCTTCCCCCCCTTCCCCTGATTTCAACTTCAGAAGAGGTGTTGGACTTCTAAGTTATTTAGTCCAATGCACTCGTCCCAATCTAGCGTTTCCATGCAGTTACTTATCTCAGTACCTGAACAAGCCATCAAGAACCCATCAAACTCATTTCAATCATGTTATGAGATACCTGCAATACAGCAAGACATTTGGTTTGACTCTTGGAAACGTGTCCCCTTCCCTTCCTCCCTCCACCCTTCTAGCCTACGCCAATGCCAGCTATGCAACTGCCACTCAAGCTTACTCTTTTGCAGGCAGTGCTGTACTTCTCAATGGCCTTGTTGGCTGGAACTGTCACAAGATGGACATTGACCCGCCTGCTTTATCAACTACAGAAGCAGAGTATTGTTCTTGCTCTGAAACCAGTCAAGTCTAAGATGTCATCTGGGTTCAACAACTTCTTGACTCACTTTGGCCCTTTCATTTCCATTCCACCAAGAAAGTAACCTTGTTCTGCAATAATCAAGGCACACTCTCTCTCTTAAAGAACTCAATTTATCAACATCTAACGTGCCATATCAATGTTTGCTATCATTGGCTACGTCATCATATTGCTAGAGACAAGACATTCAAGGTTGAATATGTTGCGGCTGAAAACAATCCAGACGACTTTCTCACCAAACCTCTTTCACCTTTAAACATCAGAGACGCCTTGAAGAAAACCTCAATTGCAACAATTGATGAGTAATATCACCCATTGAGCATGGGGGGCAGTGACAATGAAGGAAACATGTCATGTGACATGTGTGAGGTTAGGTCTACAGAACGTTGTACGCTTTTGACCATCTAGGTTTCATATAAATAGTCAAATTTGTATTTCCTTTTTGTTCCTCTTTTCCTTTCTTCTCTCACACACTCATCCATTGTGTCATCCCAATATCTACTTTGTTTAGGTATTTATCTCTGCTTGTTTTCATCTTGTTGCTTGTCTCCTCAATAGCTCAAAAGATGTATAACTGGTGTTCCATAGGTTCAGTCTCTTCTTTCCTTTCTCTTTCCTTCATCTCATGATTACTCGATTAGTAATATTACACACACTCATCCATTGTGTCATCCCAATGTCTACCTCGTTCAGGTATCTATCTCCGCTTGTTTGCATCTTGTCTGCCGTCTCCTCAATAGCTCATAAGCTGTATAACTGGTGTTTCATAGGATCTATAATTCATTGGCTGACAATGACATGCAAACAAGGGATGATTGAAAATTGAAAAAAGGAAGAATCTCAACAAATTCATAGGGTTCATGTGAATGGAAGTTGGACTGCATATAAATAGCATATGTTTTGGGGAAATGAAGGGGATAGTGGGAAAAAAGAGTTATATTGTATTGAGGAAAGCTATCAGAGAGTAAATTGCAGTCGTCCTTTATTGTGAATTTCAGTGCCTGAAAAGGTTGTTTTCATAGATTAAAACAGAGGATTTAGAACTAAGGTGTTGAAACTCAAGGAGAATGTAACTGGGTTTTACTGTGCTCTTGGATTGGGGGCTTCAGACCAAGAAAGTCAATTATTCATTTGAAGTTGGATTGCTAAGTGCTCAAATGATCTCCTCAAACAGGCCTTACCAACTAAAAGTTTCTCTGTAGCAACCTATCACCAAAAGAGAATTTTGGTCCAATATCCCCATGCAGAAACTCTTTTTAAAATTATTCTGTAACTTCAATCTGTCTCAATGATTATTTCAGTCTACCCAATCTGTAAATTTGGATATACCAATATAGTGACTTTACCAAAATATTATCTTGGAGTAACTTGAGTTGAAGATTAAGTTGAATCAGATTTTACTGGATATCAAAAGTTTTCACTTGAGCTTTCTCTTCAGGGTATACATAATTGAATAAAGGGTGTTAATAAAAAAAACCCCGGTAAAACCATGCCTACACGCGGTTTTACCGGGGGGCGACATTGTTGCCCCTGGCAAACAGCTTATACCAGCTCACCAAAGAATAACTCCTTGCCAAGCTGGTACAAGCTTGTACACAGTGGGACAAATTCCGAGCTCAGGCGCCGCACCTGTGATGGTCCAATCATGGAGACCACGTGAGAACGTGATGTGACCACTTGACGACCTGCCATCCCGAGAGCGCCGGCAGAACCGTCACCATGCTTGTGGGGGCCACGCTGCACGGACGGTGCGGTCGGCTTGCCGCCACACGTTGTCCCCCGCCATTGCTTGGACTGTGTTGTCCACCAATGTCACATTAAGAGGCATCACTGGGGCGCCCCTGGGCTAGCAGGTAATATGACCTCAGCGACTCACAAGTTGCCACAACTATCGCCTTTGCTGCCGTCACCGGGACGCTTTGCTCACCTATAAATAGGTGTTTTAAAAACTATGTTGCAGCATGAATTTTGAGATTCTGATCCAGCTACACAAAAAAAGAGCAACTTTTTTTTTAGAAAAGTAAAAAACTTAGTCAAAAAATTTAATGGACAACCGTTCAACCGCATGATTATACTTACAAAAGCCAGTTGAACAATAACGGTCATGTAACGCAGCGGTGAAGGCACTTGGTGCTGGGCTGCCTCCACCGGTGTGCGGGTTCGACCTGCGTAATGAGTCCTTTTTGGGCCGTGCTACCCTTGTGTGAACCACGTTGAGCGGATCGGATGGCAATCTGCTCACAATGATGTTTTTTTTCTTAAAAAAACGTCCCCATGACGCAGTGTGACCATTGCAGGGACTGCCAGCATATTGTCTCAATGACAATTTCATAACGCGGCAAGGGAACCGTTGACCATATGACACTTGGGGCAACAATTTTGCTTTGCGGGGTCACATGAGCGCGCCCAAATTGGAATTAGGACGTCGGACCAGTCTCGCTGTGTACCAGCCCGCTGAGGAGCTATTCCTTGGCGAGCAGGTGCAAGCCGGTATCTGCTTGCCAAGGGATAACTCCTTGGCGAGCTGGTACAAGCTTGTACAAGCTCGCCAAGGAGTCATTGCTTGGCAAGCGGGTACAGGATTTAACCTGCTCGGCGAGCAGTAACTCCTCGCCAAGCAGGTACAAGCTTGTACCAGACCGCCGAGGAGCTATTCCTTGGCAAGCAGGTGCAAGCCGGTACCTGCTTGTTGAGGAATAACGCCTCGGCAAGTTGGTAGAAGCTTCTACCAGCTCGCCGTTGGCAACGACGTTGCCCCCTGGTAAAACCGCGTGTAGGCGTGGTTTAACTGGGTTTTTTTATCAATGTCCTTGAATAAATTGGGGAATATATATCAAAGAGAACACATCTATTTTTCCAAGGTATTGTAAGCTTTTAAGCTTTGTGAGCAGATGAAATCGTGTGAGCAAGCAAGCTAAAGAGCGGCGGCGACACGAGCAAGAGCAAACCTTTGTGAGCAGATGAGATTGTGTGAGCAAGCAAGCTAAAGAGCGGCGGCGACACAAGCAAGAGCAAACCTAAATACGGTTGAGGGATGCGGACAGTGAGCAGAAGTATTGAAATGCTAAATGATGAAATGGTGCATTTCTGAGATCACACCTTTGTGAGCAGATGAGATCGTGTGAGCAAGCAAGCTAAAGAGCGGCGGCGACACGAGCAAGAGCAAACCTAAGACAATAGATGAGATCGGAGAAATGAAAGGAATCAGAGATGAAACGGAGTGAGATCACAAGAAGCATAAGAAACGAACCTAAATACGGTTGAGGGATGCGGACAGTGAGCAGAAGTATTGAAATGCTAAATGATGAATAGTGAGAAACTCGGATGCAACTGGTTGACGAGATATAAAGAGATCATTTAGGTTTCAGGAACTGCTGCGGACTACAACTGTGTTTATCTACTTATTGTGTGTATCCTTGTAACAAGACTACAATACAATATGCTAATACCCCCCCTCATTTCTTAGCTTCGAAGTTGACGGATTTTCATCTTGAGGAAACTGATAAAGGCTGAATGCTTCAGATTTGCCAGAGATTTGGTCAGCCCATCCGCAGGCATGACCGCTGTCGCTACGTAGGAAATGGCGACCCAGTTCTTGTCAACTGCCTCTCAGATAAAGTGATACTTGACGTCGATGTGTTTGGTGCGCTGATTGGCGAGAGGATTCTTGGATAGAGCTAGAGCCGCCAGATTGTCGGTGAATATGCCGATAGGATAAATAGATTGACCGGTGATTGAGGACATGAGCAATTGCAACCAGACCGCTTCTTGAACCCCATCATAGAGAGCTTGATATTTGGCCTCCGTGGTGGAGGTGGATACTGTGGCTTGCTTCTTAGCTTTCCAGGCTAGGATGGAATTGCCCCAGGTGACAAGGTAACCGGAGTAGGAGTGGCGCGTTTTGGAGCAATTGGCCCAGTTGGCGTTGGTGTAGATTCTGAAGACACCTTCCCCTCCACCGACTCAAATGGAGTAGTCCTTGGTGCCGGAGAGGTATCTGAGTAGATGAAGGAAAGCGCGCCAGTGCACGATGCCGGGCCTCTCTAGATGTTGGGAAAGTTGCGATACCGCAAAGGCGATATCAGGACGAGTGGAAACCGATAGATAGTTCAGCGACCCGATGGCCTGTCAATAGCTGATGTTGAGAGCAGCAAACTCGGCTACCTCTGCTTCTGATGCGGGTTCAAGACGAGTGTTTGGAATCATAGGAGTGGGAACAGTGCGACAGGCACTGAGATTGTATTCGTCCAGAACTTTGGATACATAGCGTTCTTGAGACAGGGTAAGGAACTTGTCATGGCGAGTGATCTTCATGCCCAGGAGAGAATTTGCCGGACCAAGATTGTCCATGAGAAAGCGATCCGACACGAGTTTCTTGAACCGCGCAACGTCATGGCTGATGATGGCCATGTCGTCCACATAAACGTGAATGAGGCATTCCCAGCCTGGCTCTTTGGAAATAAAGAGGCAAGGGTCGGCTGGAGAAGCTACAAAGTTGATTGAAGAGAAGAAGGTGGTGAGCTCGGTGTACCAGACTTGGGGAGCCTGTTTAAGCCCGTAGATGGACTTGTTCAACTTGAGGCAGAACCCGTCTGGCTTGTCAAAACCCAAGGGGCAGCGAAGGTAGATCTCCTTGTCAAGTTTACCGTTGAGGAAGGCGTTGCAAACATCCATCTGATGGATATTCATGCCGGCGTTAATGCCCACGGTGAGAGCAGTCTTCAGAGCGGAGGAACGTCCGGTAGGTGCATAGGTTTTGTTGAAATCGATACCTTCTTGTTGAGCACTTCCCTGCGCGCATAATTGAGCCTTGAACTTCACAAGGTTGCCATTTACGTCGTGCTTCTTCCGGCATACCCAGATGATGCCAAGGAGATGATGATTGGAAGGGATTGGAACAATGGTCCAGACCCCCAGTCGAACCATAGCGTCCAGCTCCAGCTTGATCGCCAACGACCATTCGGCGGCCTCCGGGGAGGACATGGCGGAACAGTAGGTTTTTGGAACAGAAGGGGAGGTGGAGGGAGTGACTGCCATGGCAAAGATAGGCTTGAAGTATGGTTGGTCCGTGAGAAGCTGATTGGCGTACCGGGCCCGTCTCTTTGATGTCACGATGTTGGACGGATTGATGTCTGAAGAGATGGCTTTGAGCGCCGGTTGATCCGCTGGAACCCACGACCAGCTAGGTTTAGGCTGCGCAGATGGTGATACTGCATATTGCGCTGGAGTCTCTTTGACCGGGAGATCCGCAGACGGGACGTTGACAATAGCGTTGGATGAGACTGACTGTTGCTGCACCCCCTCTCCTTGATCAGTCAGACTGAGCAAGGGAACCTTCTCAGGAACCGTCCCAGGAAATGGCAGGAACGGCAAAGGAGGAGAATAGAATGTTGGGTGAGAAGCGTCCTGCAGACGCTGCAGAAGCTCTGGTGACGTAGAGGAGCCGGAGATAGGGAGTTGAGTATTAGAAGAGGCCGGTTGCTCAACTGTGTCCTCTTCTTCATCAAAGGGAATAAAATCCCTGGTATCGGCAGAAGAACTCGGGGAGATTCCTGGGAAGCACGAGTCGTCAAAGACTACATCGTGACTGTACTCAACCCGAGTTCCCTCTGTGAGTAACCTCCAGTTGCGGATACCCTGCCAATACCCCACCAGAATTCCCTGCTTGGATGTATCCCCAAATTTACCATTCCGTTTTTCCTTCGGAATGTTGATGTACGCCCTACATCCAAAGGAATGGAGACAAGAGTAATCAAAAGACGCCCCGTGCCAAATCTCGTAAGGTGACTGCCATTTGATCCTTTTCGTAGGAGTGATGTTTTCGTAGAAAACCACGGTGATAACTGCCTCCCCCCAAATCTTTGAAGGAAGATTCGCTTGCTTCAGAAGCGCTCGTGCTTTTTCGCTAGTGGTGCGATTGCCCCGCTCCGCAATTGAGTTTTGTTGAGGAGTGTACGGCGCAGTTATGTGATGGATGATCCCCTCATCCTTGTAGAATTTCTTGAACTCAGCAGAGCAAAATTCTCCTCCCCCGTCAGTGATAACATTTTTGATGCGAGATGAGTGAAAATTTTGAACTTCTTTGCAATAGGATTTAAATTTCTCAAATGCTTGAGATTTGCGAGATAGAATGAAAACATGCTTGTAGGAAGAAAAGGCATTGGTGATTTTAAGATAATACTGCCCTCCGCCTGTTGACATGGGCGTGATTTTACCGCTAAGATCCATATAGATGAAATTTAGAACGCTGGTTGCCTCAGGTAACTTGCTTGAGAACGGCAGTCGCTGAGATTTTGAGAGTCGGCAAGATTCGCACGTCATGGTGTTGTAGTCAACTCCAAACATAAGTTTTAAGGCCTCGCCACTTGGATGACCTGCTCGTCTGTGAAGTTCCTTGGCATTAGCTTGCAATGCCTTGAACGACAAGGATATTGGGGACTGACCTTGCGCTTGCAGGATTGTTCTGCAAATCAAAAAGACTTTTCCTTTGACTTTGCCGTCAAAGTGAGTTATAGTGGAGGTTGGATCGAGAATGGAGAACTTGTCGGTGCTCACCCGCACAAGAGAACATCCTTTCAGCCAAAGCCTGCCAAAGCTGATAAGAGGGTGTGATAGGCTGGGGACATGGACCGCTTTGAAGGCATGTATCCCGCCCCTGAAGTTTTTGATGTGAACATATCCGGAGCCGACGATAGGGACTGTCTGGCTGTCCGCGATTTCAACAAGAGATTTCATCAGTTTGTAAGATGAGAATACTGATTTGTCGGCAAACATGTGATTGGAGCATCCACTATCAAGTAGGATGGGACCGGTCTCTGGGCGGTGCGTGTGGAGTGCCCTCCCCACCGCATAATATGCCTTTGGATGACTAATGACACTTGCGTTGTCATTGTCAGATTCAGGCTCAGGCGATGTGGCCTTAGTTGATGCGGCCTTGGCCACCGATTTCGATTTCTCCTTTTTCTTTGCCTTGTCTTCCAGTTTGATGTGGGGATAAAGCTTGTAGCACCTCTCCTTCTTGTGTTGCGCAGAAGGGTTGTGCTTGCCGTTGGTGCAGTAGTTGGAGGGGGTCTGGGCCTTGTTGGCTGACTCGATCTTGATGCTTGTTGCACCATGAAAAAACAATTGTCACTTGATATCAAGTGACATTACTCAACTTTGTTTACAGCTTCAAAGCTACTCCATTCCTACTCTTAATTTAATTTTGGTCTTCTTGATGTTCATTTTGAAAAAAATCAGCAAAAAATCAGTGTCAGCTCAGCGCTCACTGCAGCAAAGCTCAGCCTGCTCAGCAGTTCAGCTCATAGCCAACTTTGGTGCAGTTCAGGGCTCAGGGTGGCCAGGAGCTTGGCATTTACTGTGGCGTTGCTCAGCTCCCATTGTACCAAAGTTCAGGGATCCCCATGAAATAGATCAGTTCTCATTGAAACTGAGCAGAATTCATTCTACATAATTTTAGGAAAAGAAAAGGTCTTCATAGATTGTGGATAGCTGGCTGGAGTTGGCCGGATGTCACTTGATATCAAGTGACAATTGTTTTTTCATGGTGTTGTTTCTTTGGAGTCAAGAGACTTTGCTTCCAGATGATCGCGAATCTTCTTGAGTGTGAGGGGCCGCTTGGTGAAGATAATTTCCTTTGTGTGATCGAAGGAGGAAGGTAGAAGGCTGACGATATGTTCTGCCAGGAGTGTCTTGTTGACATCCGGCTCAGTCTCTGCGGGAACTTTGATCTTGAGGCCAACTGCTTGCATGTTGGAGATACTGTTCTCAACTTGGGTTAGGAAGTCTCGGAGGTTTGAGTGATAACCAACCTTCAGGAACTTTTGATAGACTTTTGCCTAGTTTTGGGATGAACTAGATTCGAAATGCTTGCATAGGGCTTCCCAAATAACGTGAGGCTCTCAATGATTTTTGTCAGTGATGAAGCGAGAGGTGTTGTCTTCGCTAAGATGACGGCCAATGATACCAGCCGCGAAGGTTTTCTTGTCTGTCCAGGCTTCTTTCAGAGCATTGGTGGTTGCTGTGGCAGCCTTGTCGGCCGTGAGGAAGCCGTCCAAATTCTTTTCCATGCAGTAGGAGAGCATTTGCGATTTCCAGTAGCGATAGTTTTCATCCTTCAGGATGGGGAGTCTGGACGAGTGATCGGACATGACGACAGGATTGAGCGATGGTGGTAATCCAAAAAAAAAAAATTATCCCAGGGCTTTAAGCACAAACTGGGCTCATAACCTGTAAGCTTTTAAGCTTTGAGAGAAGATGAGATCGTGTGAGCAAGCAAGCTAAAGAGCGGCGGCGACACAAGAGAGAGCAAACCTTTGTGAGCAGATGAGATCATGTGAGCAAGCAAGCTAAAGAGCGGCGGCAACACGAGCGAGAGCAAACCTAAATACGGTTGAGGGATGCGGACAGTGAGCAGAAGTATTGAAATGCTAAATGATGAAATGGTGCATTTCTGAGATCACACCTTTGTGAGCAGATGAGATTGTGTGAGCAAGCAAGCTAAAGAGCGGCGGCGACACAAGCGAGAGCAAACCTAAGATAATAGATGAGATCGGAGAAATGAAAGGAATCAGAGATGAAACGGAGTGAGATCACGAGAAGCATAAGAAACGAACCTAAATACGGTTGAGGGATGCGGACAGTGAGCAGAAGTATTGAAATGCTAAATGATGAATAGTGAGAAACTTGGATGCAACCGGTTGACGAGATATAAAGAAATCATTTAGGTTTCAGGAACTGCTGCGGACTACAACTGTGTTTATCTACTTATTGTGTGTATGCTTGTAACAAGACTACAATACAATATGCTAATAGGTATCACGTCCCTTAAACATATACAGACTTTAAAGAGTTTACATCAGATGCACATGGAGTAACCAGATTTTAAGAATTTCTACCAAAATAAAAACCCACAGGTGCACTGGCAACTAGAGGCTTAATATGACTTTGAAAGATTTGCCCAAATTATTTAGGTTTCAAAAACAACCCCACTTTCTGGATGTGTTTTATCTGGTAACCTCCCTATTGAAACTAGAAATTCAGGCTGGTGACTGAGGAAGAAATACTAGTAGGAAAAGGCTCCAGTCCTATTTTCCAGACTGAAGAAAAAAACTAGGAGGAAAAGGCTCCAGTCCTATTTTTCAAAATGAGGAAAAGAATCTATCCCTAACAGTATTAGCTGATGAGAAAGGGAGTTCCTCACTGGAAAGGGGAAAAAGGGCACTATGTAGGGAACAAGTAAAAATATATATCTGATGGTGTTTATTTCTCTTCAATCAGACCAACAATTATGCTTATACAGCTTGTCCTGGCAATGCTTCTAAAAAATTGTCATCAGGAAACCTGCTTTCCCAATCTTCCTGATGAGAATTTATCAGGCATGCCTCAGGACCCTGGCTTCAAGGATCCATCCATCTGAAACCCTTGAGAAGTTTTAAATGAATGATTTTGGGAATACCATCCAAAAGACACTGGAAGACTTCCCTTTGACTCTGTAGCCCCCTACAGAGTCAGATTTGAAAGTCTAGAAACCAGATTTGATTTATAGGAGATTTTTAATTAACCTACAGATTTTCCAACACAAACTAAATACCAACCATAGACAAAAAACTCATCCCTCAAAGTCAAAAATCAAGAAAGATGCCACCAAAACAATCCACCCCAGCGTCAACTCAACAAACTCAGGCCTCAGCGACTCAACGGAATAAGACCTCAGCTCCAGGTGATAATTCACAAAGGCGCCCCGGCCGTGCCAAAGGCTCACAAGGATATAGTACCAAAGACTGCGTGGCACTTATTGAGGCGGTTAAAGAACACCTTCCTCTAGGATCTCAGGAGTGGGGTTATGTTCTCGAGCGGTACAACACTTATGCAGCTGATAACAAACGTGCTATTCGTGAACAAGAGTCCATAAAACTCAAGTTCCAAGCTTTAGTGAAGCACACCAAGCCAACTGGCGATCCAAGTTGTCCTTCCCACATCCGAGAGGCAAAATTGACCCAGAAAGCAATGGATAACCGAGCTCATCTTGTTGCATGTAATGATGATGCCAAAAGTGATGATGATTGGCAAGTGATCTTTCCTTCCTCTTCTGCTACACTGATTCAAGTTGCTAATCTTGAGATTTTATGTTTAGAAACGGTGTCGGAGCACCGATCCCAATGTCGGTTGAGCCGACTCAACAGAACACCCAGAGCCAATGGACCGCAACTAGTTGGAGCGCGACTCAATCCCAGCGAGTTCAAGGTGAAGAGGTGGAACCATTGGATGAAGACAAGCCATCAGAAGATGTCCCAGCGGTGCCAGACAATGGTGCAAACAACAGAACCCAATCAAACCACTCACCCGACCCTGTTCTGTCAACCTTTTCGCCATGGGCTCCCAGATCCAATGAGCCAGCGGGCTCCCAGCAATCACCTGCAAGTGAATTGGCTTCCACTGCGCCTCAAACTGGGCCCCACCAAAGGGGGAGCTCTTGAGCTGCTAGCCAAAGCAGCCCAATGAAATCAAACAACCGATCTGGAGCAGCTGGTTGCGCGTCTGTTGTTTCACCTGCAGGTACCTTAGAGCAACACCTGACTGCTTGGCTCAATCCAGCCGCACGACAGAAGCGCGAGACAGAAAACAGTATGTTGAATTTCTATGCAACACAACTCCGAGACGCTGGGAAAACGATTGAAAATCTTCGAGAAGAGAACAACCGCTTGCGTATGGAAGATCAGAGCAAAGCAAATGACCTCAAGGAGAGGCTCACCGAGCTCAGGATCGAAAACTCTTTGCTCAAGGCAAAGTTGGAGTTGCTTCAGATGAGGCTGGAGATGGCTGCCTCCAACACCCATCATTTCCACTCCCAGTCGTCCCCGTTCGGCCATGTCAATTACCAAGAAAACAATACCCCAAACCCGTTTGCACACGTTTCCGGGGCCGCTGCCGGTGGACAACCCGCTCCTTCTGGTGAACAAGTCGCTTTCAACGTTCTTGACTAGGCCTTGATTTTTATTTTCTATCAACTGCTCAATACTTGAAATCACTACCATGTTTATTCCCATATGTTTCTTTGGCTTGTCATCATTCTTTTCTTCCAAGCCTCTACATACACGCAAAAAACCAAATCAATTGTGTCTCTCCATAACAACCAAGGATTAAAAATGAATGAAATTTAAGACGTAGACTTTACAACCACCCATGATAATATCTGCTGATGCGACACCGTTTCTGAATATCAGGAAACAGCATGTCATGAAAAGATTGAGCAAGAATGCAATAGTCATCTTCAACTGATTGATACGCAATCTGTGTTTGATTAATGTGAACCAATCAACACCGTACTTGATGTAACCGCACACAAAGTTCAATGACTTCCGCTCGGAACTCATGATTAGTTGCAGGCAAAGGTAGCTTCAACCTGCTAAACGAGCCTTGAATCGCTCGCATTCCCCATTCGGCTGCCTGTCGGGCAGACACCAGCTGTTTGTTTAGGACCTTGAGCCAAGAAAACTCAACCAGACATGCAGGAAGACAATTTCCTCTCTTCATTGGTGCCATGATGCAATAATCCAATCGGTTTGTGCACCGTGGGAAGGCAGTGTCGCTAATTACTCGGTATCCGGGCGGAGTATTGGTCATGAGCTGGCTGTAAAGCCTCTCAGCAATGTTTGAGTCATGCCATGATCCTGGAGCATTCAATATGGCATGTATTACTATGCCATCAGGGGCAAAAGTAAGGATGTTGCTGCAGTAATGAGAGCACGTCCATCCATTATAGTAGGCATTCTGGAGCCTAAAAATAAGTATAGTGAGCCTCTTGTATAAAAAAAAAAGGCAAAGTACTCACTCCTCATTGTCCGAAACATTTACTGGAAAATTGAGTCCATCGATAAATCCAAAGTACTTAACCAAAAGCGGGTACTTTTGTTCAATCAAGCTACTGTAGTATTTGCAGTTCACTTCGTTTGAAGGCCAAGATATCCTTCCAATTTTTAGGTCTCGAAGTATAGCAAGAAGGCATGATTGGGCGTGTTGAAGATTGCGGGTGCACACTGCAGCGGTGATTGAAAATATCTGCTGGAGAGTGTATGGGGCCATACTTGAACTGAGTCAATGCAACAGCAGCGCTAGGCCACCTGCAGCATCCAGAGATCGACAAGCAGGTAGGCCACAATTATGACCACAGCTTCGTTGTCCTCATCCTGCTGACTACCTGTCAAGCTATTCATACCTGTACAGTCAATATAAATGTGTTAGTATGATTAATCAAATCAATGAGCTAATAGAAGGAGAAACTGAACTGGGATTGTTGGTTGTGGTTGTGCGACATACAGCTATTTGGTGAGCCTCACTAAAACTGGTGGCTAGATGCAACGGGGATGCAGTTTTACAGGGGGCTGTAAATCTAGTCTAGAAATTTGCAAATCTGACTCTGTAGGGGGCTACAGAGTCGAAGGGAAGTCTTCCACTTAGGGCTAATTACCAAAAAGTATCCTAAGAACCATTTTCCAGCAGATGCATCATAATCAGCACATGGATGATTCCAGGAATTGGCCAAGTGACTGTCTCATGGTGTAAAGTGGGCTTGTCATTGATATTTTCTACAGTCCACTTAGTGCATAACAAAGCTGTATGAGAATTTGTATCCATGAACCATATAAATCAAGTATGAGGATTCAGGAACAGCAATATTTGTGATCAGAAGTCTTCCCATTCAGGGGGCTATAAAATTGTAGATTTTACATTAATTTTTTTTATGAATAATTGGTTGGATAAAATGAGAAAGAGAAGCATGATGAAGAGATTGCTTCAATCAGATGCTAGATTTATGTGAATATGCAATGGATGGGCTAAAATGATGGCGTATACAGTTTTCTACATGAATTTGCGGCAGTAGACCTTGATTGGCTGCGCTCTGATTTCATGAAACTCTTTTACACTATGTGTCATACTTCCGTAATACCAGGGTTTATCTTTGCTGGGATCATGTAGAGCATATATTTGTTTGGATTCTGAGCTATGAGTGATAAGAATTCTATTTTATGGCGCGGGAGCCACCTGCAGATGGAAATCGGTGTCCCCTGAGCCAAATGTAATTCCATTGGAATTTTCATCTCTTTGAAAGTCTTGGGAATACCAGACAGTGCCATGAGGGGTAATGCAGTGGGATCATTGTCTATCCAAAACTCATACCCCCTATTTTTTACCACAGCAGTTGTATTGGTCAAAATACTGAAGAGTACATTGATTGTTGCAGTTCTGGCAATCTTCATTTTCCTTATGAGCTCCTAAAATGAAATGGGAGAATAAAAGGAGTATTACATACAGTCATTTCAATGAAAAATTGGATGTGTGGATTCACAGATCATATGATTCCCAGACAAGCTGAGTTCAACCGGAGGCAGAAAAAATTGGGAACCAACAATACTACGGTTTTTGATCATTTGGTAGCACGGATTGACAGGTTACTATAAGAGCTATTTTGATCTATTTTGATCTTCAAAGTAACCAATGATGTGGTGGAAATGTAATACATAAGCATCAAAAGCTGGGAAAAAGCCAACGACCTCAATGTAAGAAAACTCCGAAAGTCTTACCTTGGATCAATGGGCTAATGATGCTAGTGATGTACAGGTGGGAAGAAGGGTGGCCTTTTTATAGACCCTTACCGACCTCTTGTAAACATGGAAAACAAGCCGCGGTAGACGGCAGAGTTTGGCTTCCGGGATCCTCTTGTGCAGTGTATACCACGTCCTCACCGCCATTGGACGCTAGTATACTCAAAGCCTACGTTTGAGAGCTGTAGGACTAGGAAGTGAAGATAAGAAACTTAAACTTCATGATTTTACTATTTGAATCTAAATCCTTTTGGTGTATCGCTTGAAGTTGGACTACGTCCACAGATAGAGCTTGTATTTAATTCCACTCCCAGCTGTAGCTTGAACTCTTTTCTCTGACGGATTTCAACTACCTGAGCTTCAATTCTGGAAAGCAGTCCAGAACCATGCGTGAAGCTACATCGTATTATATCTATTCTAATATCCTGTAGCAGGACAGTCCCGCAATCAGTCAGATCATGGCAACACGTGTGATTGCATGAATCTCAAGGGGCCCTGAATCTTTTTCTCAACAAGGTAAGTAAAATTTTGAAACTGTTTATCAAGTAACAGTTTCCAAATCTATCACAGCGGAATACAAAGACAAAGTGAGAGTGGAAATCAAAAAGAGTGAAACCAGACTTTTCTCAAGATTAGTTTTGCCTTATCGAGGCAAATTCTGTACCCGGATCACCCACCTAGTCAAAACTCAGAAAAATGAGCTTCTCAACATCTAAATTCAACTCTGCAGGGCGCAGGGAGTGCGAATGTTTAAGGGACGAGTGCAAAGTCTCTTAATTGACATGTCTCAATCCTAATTCTAACCTCCATTTGGTGATGCTATTATAACCAATCACAATTAAGACTTCAAACAAGTTTTTGAATTTAACTTTAGAAGTTCTAAACTATAACTTTTGACCCGACGGGAAGCCCTCCAGTGCTCCAGCAATTTGTCAGTACTTGTATGATCTACTTCAGAATGACCTGGTAGTCATCACCGGCAAGTGATTAATGTTACATTTGTCTTTGAGTTAAAGCCTGGGATCAGCAGGTCGTAAAATGTAATAACGATAAAAGGAAGGAGAAAACATGGTATCGGCGCCACCGGCCAAGGGTAAAAGTTCATGTAATAACTTTGAGTAAAGGTATGGTTATTGGAGCAATGTGAATAATTTGGCCTTTGATATTCGTCATTGTAACAAAAGTCTTAGGTGACTGTGGGGGGAGCTCGTTCGTTTCTGAAAGAAATACCACACCAAGAATGAGAGCCAAGTTAGTAGGGAAATACTTCTGCCTCGGTAGATTCAAAGAAGATTCTGATCTCCCACTTACGACTCTACAAATTGCTTGGCATGGGTTTTTTCAATTTGCTTGATTGTACTAATCCTACGGTTGTTAAAAATAACACCCCAGAACTGATCAGCATGCTCCAACATTTCCGGGCGGAAAGTGGTACAGATCATTTGAGCCTCTTTCCCCAACTCTCCTATCATAGCTTTTGTTGCAATTTGTCGACAGACAAGTTGTAGTGCGTAAAAAGATAAGCGTTGAATTAGGATAAGTCAATTACGATTGGTTGAGGAAGATTGCAGAATGTTCGGATAATTACCTGCGACAGACGTTCGCCTGTCTGGGTCCAAGTTCGCATCAATTTCATCAAACAGATAAAACGGCGCAGGATCACATTTCTGGATGGCAAATACTGTGACAGCCGAAATGCAAGTTGGCGCGTAAGCATTGATCTGAGGGGAAGATGTGAAATCAGAAATAAGGGATATAGAACGCACTAGTTGCCAACGCCACTAATGACTTTTGCCCCCCTGAAAGCTGTTGAATCCTCAAGCCCTCATCGGATTTGGAGTTGAACGATACCTACAAAGGGGAGGAAAACAGCTCGACAACATGCCTCCTTTTGGGTAGTAGGTCAACAATTTACCTTAATGGCTACCCCGGTATATTGGCTTATCAGACCGGGTTGCTGCGCATCCTCATCGTCACTGTCGTCTTCATCGCGTTGTTCCTACGTAAATAGTATGCGTTCATTGCATTCAGTCGATAGGTCCCAGATCCCCCCGGGGAGGAATTTCAGAGGATCATCTATACAGCGAGAGCATAGAGAAATAGTTACATCGTTTAATCGCTTCTGCATAATCAGCCTACCTCGACCTAGGGGAACTAATTTTTCGAAGACTTCAGAAAAGTTTTTGGATACTTGTTTGAAGGTCCGTTCAATCGCTTCATCCTTCCTCCTATCGAGAACTTCGATCAGGTCGGTGATCGAATCCGCAGATTTTTCCAACTCCTCACGCCGTTCAATAAGCTTGTCTCTTTCGTCTGTAAACTAGATTCGTGAGCGCACAGGGCCAGAGATGTCAGAGAAATTTTGTACAAGAAATCAGATTTTAGGCGTCGAAGTGGTTCTCTCCGACCCTATCAGAGTCGAACCGTCCGAAGAATGCCTATCTTAAAATTTCGACATGCGCCTTTCTTCTTGCAGAAAGATTTCGCTAGGCGCATTGACATGGATACGACAAACAGAGCAAATTACAACTACTCACGTTTTGGTATTGCTCAAGGGCCTTTTTGTTGACATGCGAATATTTCTTGAGAGACTCTGTGACTCTTTGTAAGGATCTGAGCAACTGAAAGAGTGGCATAGCGAATTAGCACCTAACTGCCTTGAGGGTATAAAATAGGTGATCGAGAGGTGAAGCTTTACCTTTTCCGTTCGATGGCTGATATAGCTTTCAAAGGCTTCTTCTGGCAGAACCCCCAAACTTCTGATATTATTATTGCATTCGTCACGGCGTTGTTGCAAAAGAATTTTTTTGGCCCAATATCGCTCGACATTCTTGCTTTGCTTTGATGCCTCTCGGGCATCTTCGGCTTGCTCAGCTTGTAGATTTTCGATTTGAGACTCATTGCGTTGTATGCTGGCAATCAGAGCTTCTATCTCGTTCGCAATGTCTTAATGCAACCGATCCGATCGATCGCAAAAGAAAAAATGAGCTGCTGGTAACTCAAAAATAAATAAATAAGTGAAGGTAGGTGTTCAAACTTACTAGTCAACTGAGTATTACTTTCCTCGATAGATCCCGTCAATGCGGATAATTCATTTTGAGCCAACTCGAGCTGATTCGAGCTTGGTTGCGATAAGGTCGAATCCCCGCCAAAGCCTTCGATCTTGCTGTTCATTTCGTCTAGCCTACGACCCAGATTTTCTTTAAGCTCTATTTCGATCATGTTTTTCTGGTTGGTCAGCTGCGATGAAAAAAACAAATGTTAGAGCTTCTCTCAATATCCAGTTCCCAAACAACGGCTAGGCACACCTCTACTTTGCGCTTATTGACATCCAACATCCTCAATTTGAGTGAATCCATTTCGGCTGTGGCTGAATTCAATCTCTCAAGTTCTTGATCACTCAAATTACTCTGCATTTTGTTAGCTAATTCCACTTCAAGAAGGTTGATCTGAATCTTCAAGTTCTTGACATCGATTTCTTGGGCCTGACGTAATCGGTCAATCTTTTGAAGTCGGATCTTCAAAGCTTCCCCATTCTCTTGTAGGGAAGATAGCTCAGCTGCAAGGGGTGATCTTTCATTTTGCTTGCGCTCGAACTCGCCTTCTAGATTTTTTATTTGCCCTATGAGTTGAGTAATTTGCTGATCCAATTGACGTATCGACATTTTTACTTCTCGAGATCTCGCCGATTCCTCGTCACATTTCTGGGTCCAGATTTTGATCTCCTTTGAACTGTCCAACCTTGACCTACGAGTTTCGTGGTAACCACCGGAAATGCTGCCTTTCTTGTCAACTTTATCGCCATCTGATGTGATCCCGTTCAGCTGATGTGATCGCATATAGGCGCCGGCAACCTCAAGGCTGCGACAGACAATAGTCTTGGCGAACACTTGTTCGAAGGCTAGTTGATACCTTTGATCGTAATGCAGTTTATGTATACTGCTCAAGATATCATTTCCAAAGAGAATGATACCGCTCGATTTAACATTCATTCAACAACCTGAATCGAGTAAAACTCTTACAGCGGGATCGCGTCATTATCAGTTGGATACTGAACATTCTTAGGTTTCAGTCGATTGAGAGGGATACAGGTACAGCGACCTCTTCTATCCTTAGCCAAGATTTCCAGGAGTCGTTGCGCAGTTCCGTCATTATCGACTACGATATGAAATAGACTGAGATTACGACGCAAATGAACATCCATGTGAAATGAGTTACCTCACGAGTAACACGACATAAATAAACATTGCTTACGCATTACCAGCTGTTGCTTCGGCTGCAGTTTTATGAGCTTCATCAACCTCAAAGAGGCTGTATAGCGGCCCGTAGATCCCAGGCATGTCACCTCGCGCCATGATGAGCTGTACCATGTCCAAACCTTGCGAAGAGTTCTGCACAGAAGCAACGAGTAGTTTTCTTGTATTTGATTACAGCACCAAATTGCACTGCTCGAAGGATAAGCCCACAGAAACAGTAGCTTACCCGATCCATTGTGACACGCAAGTCTTTCATTGCTTTCTCCTTCGCGTTCGTAGCATTGGCCAACGACTCAGAAATTCGAGCATCCTCTTTCCAAAGTGCTTTTCGTCGTTCAGTCAATTGATGATGCTCCGCCTTGATTTTTGATAGTTCGGTCGTTTTTTCTTGTAGCCATTGTTTTCGATCATCAATTTTTGTTTGAACTTCTGAAGCTTGCGATTCAATTTCAGCTAGATTGTCCTTTATGCTTTGTTCGTCAGAAATGACTTGTTTCAAGGATCCTTCGCCTGATCGGACAAGTTCTTTGAGTTTTTTGAGTTCCGCCCGTATATGTTGATCTCTCTCCTTTTGAGTACGAAACTGGTGCGAGCGCCCTTGCTTTTCATATAAGGAGGTGATGATGGTCTCGAGTTCACTCAGACGCTCCGCAACTTGATTGTATTCTTTCTCTTGGGTCTCGTATTTTGGTTGAAGAATTGCCAATTGTTGAGTTTTGGAATCAATTTCTCTTTTCAGTCGATTCGCTTCTTTCTCCCATTTAGCTTTCTTACTTCCATTCTTCTCCTTGAGGTCTTCTGAATCTTTCAGCATACATTCAACTTGCGTTCTGGCTTTGATAGATTCACGACGTTCTTGTTCTAACTGAAGTTTATCTTGATTGAGCGATTCCAGTTTTTGTTTTGCTGCTGTTAGTTGACTTTCGAGATTGCTGATCTGCCGTTCACGGTCAACAGACTGGCCTCGCAGCCCATTTGCTTCCTCGAGGTCTTTGCGTCGCGCCGATTCGATGTTTTCGAGAGAATCACTAATTTCGTTCATCTCTCGCATGTAGATGCCGTACTGTAAGCATCTCCTTTCACGGTCCAATTGATCGTACTCCTTCAGTTCTTTCTTTTCCTCCTCAAGCTCATTCAACCTTGTTTCAATAGATTCCAGTAATTCATCGATTTTGACCCTTTTGGCGGATGTTTCGTTCATAATTTTAACAGATTCCGAGCGTCTTTCTTCGTACACTTGTGTGCCTGCTACTTCCTTGAGGAGGTTTAGCCGGTCTACGTCCTTAATATTGGTCAAGTGGGTAATCTTGACGGAAATGAAAGGATGATTGGATTTTAGCTGATAGAAAAATATTGAGGATAATCATGAAAATAAAACTAACTCGTCCTTGAGGTACTATATAGTAAGGATTACTTTTGCTGAATCCAGCGGATTCTAAGAGCGACATTATCTCGCCTTTGGGGGTCGATTTCTTGTCGAGCGAATATTCATCCTTTTTAGAGCCGATGGTCCTTCGAATAATCACTTGATTCTTTCCAGTCGGGAACCTTTGGTCTGAGTTATCGAATACAGCTTCGACGAAAGCTGAAAAGGTTGAATTGTTGTCGGAACCTTCGTGTAAGAGACTTTGTCTGTCTTCTCGCGTCAATGAACCGTATTGGTCGTTGAGCAGGAATCGGATAGCAGAGAAAAAGTTGGATTTTCCTGATCCATTACGGCCGACGACAACATTCACTCCGGGTGAGAAACGCTCGACAGAAGTGGCGTCTCGATACGATTTGAAGCCTTGTATGGTCAATGACTAAAGCAAAAATCAGCCATCAGAAGGGGACATCACAACTGTTTAGCAGGGTAAATCAAGTCTCTTACTTCGATGTGCATGATGAAAGTCTTTCCAACAGAAAAGCTCGGGCGTTTCTAGTTCATAACAATCGGAAGTCTTTGGGTAGAAGCAGTGAAAAAGGTTGAGACGGTCGAGTGAATTTAAAGGTTTTCAGGCAGCCGCGCCCTTGATAACCACGCGTGTCGGATATCCGGCTGCTCGACCCGGGGGATGGCCGCGCTTCGGTCTCCCGAAGAACCTGGGCCCCCGATCCTCTGACGCTTGGCACTGTAGCCCCCGGGGAGCAGCCCCGCAGGGTTTGCAATTAAGATGTATTAGCCCCGTTTTCTCTTTTTCCATATCTACACGCTTATTTATGTGATGCATTCCTCTGTAGTACAAAAACGTATTTTTATCACTGTGTTTCATGGTGTGCGCAATTTTGCGAGGTGGTGTGCCCATTTTTGGAGGTGTGGCCGGCTGGCTTAATCAGGGGACAAGCCAAGCTTACGCCTGACCCTGCCCTGCTTAAGCATCAGCCAAGCGGGACTTAAGCACCGGCCAAGCGCACTTAAGCAGCGGACACGCCTGCTTAAGCAATTTTGGAGCTGGCTTAACCACTGGCCCAGACAAACTTAACACACCATAAATTATTTTATGGTGTATCAAGCGCGGTTGGGCACCCGCCAAAGTGATTTGAGCCCGCTTGACCGCGGGGGAACTGCACCAAGCGGGACTTGGGCATGTGCCCAGACCAGCTTGATACAACATACCAAAGCTTTGCAGGGTGATGGAATTTTAGCTTTTGAATGGGTTGAAGGGAAGTCCTCCAATCATGGCCAGAATAAACCAGACAAACAATCTGCTCTGACTGTTGACCAAACAGATGGTGTTTGACTGGTCCTAAACCCTGGCAAGACCCCAACAGTGAGACATCAAGAATTTGATTCTTGGGGCCAGGAAGTGAATGGATCGGCCAGCTTTCTCCTAAGGGGTTTGGGTAAGAAATGCTTGGACTTGACACTTGTATCATACAGTCGCGGTAGTCATCCGTCAGTACAAGCCTGTGGGCAAAACTTGAATTCTGCACTTTGACTGCATGTCAGACTTTATTATAGGTCAAAACTCTTCAATGACCACATTTTTGGTTTCTTTGGAGGCTGTAGACTGCGAATCTAAATGAGCTTGCCAATTTCTCCAGCCAAAAAAAAGTTTTACTTTTTGGGGGGGGGGGGGCTATTCATTGGGACCGATCCATCTAACTTCACGTAAGTCCATATGTATGGTCTTATAATACCATATGTATGGTCCTATAATATCACATTTATGTGGTTATCATACCATAAGTATGGTATTACAGGAGCATAAGTATGTTCTTTTGTCAAAAGCATGGAGTTACAGCTTATCTGAAACCCATTTGTATGTCTTGAAAGCCTCCTTGCAGGCAAAAATTCATTTTTTTTTTTCAAAAATTTTGGCCCCGAAATTAGGACCACCCAATAGTTGGACCTGATGGATGACTACCAAAAATGTATTACATAGGGAATGAGCCACGTAAAAACATACACACACAACAAAGTACAACCCAGTGACAGTCAAGGTATGAAAAGTACTGACAGTCCACTAAAGTAACAATCTTTTTCACATTAGAATAAAGGGTCTTGGTTAAACGACTCACAAAAATTAGAGAACTGACTCCCAAAACTGGTGGACGTTGAAATTACCAACTGTTGACCACTGAGTGACTGAAGATGGACGTAAAAACACTGCGGCGCATTTTTGGGAGTCAATTCTCCAATTTGGATATAACATTTGGGAGTCGGCAAGAAAATTTTCAAAAATAATCAAAAAAACTAATTCCTCTGTAATGAGTGGGGCCAAGCGCCCCAAACTTTAACCTTAATTAGGAAATAACCTAAAAAGTATTTTTGGAGCATATTAGCTCCAGCATACACCCACAATTGATTGTAGCAATAGGCGTGTGATTTTTGAGTAGAGTTTTTCTATTCCTACTTTTCTTAATGACAAAAGCTATACTGATTTCATTGTACACAACAAAAAATTATGCAATCACCCCGAGGATATTTGAAATATCTTTGGGGGTGAATTTTAATTTTTTTTTTTCACAAAAAAAATAAAATCTTTTCTTTCTTTTCTTTCTTTTCTTTCTTTTCTTTCTTTTCTTTCTTTTCTTTCTTTTCTTTCTTTTCTTTCTTTTCTTTCTTTTCTTTCTTTTCTTTCTTTTCTTTCTTTTCTTTCTTTTCTTTCTTTTCTTTCTTTTCTTTCTTTTCTTTCTTTTCTTTCTTTTCTTTCTTTTCTTTCTTTTCTTTCTTCAGCTCAACTGGCAGGTCAACCTGCATTCTGAGCTGGTAACAGCTCAGCTGGCAGGCCAGCCTGCATGCTGGTACTATGGATATTGAGAATACTGTCCGGGTGTTAACTCGTGCATGTCCGGATAATCTGGGTGTCACAACACCATACCATCCGGACACGTGCGAGTTAACACCCGGACAGTATTCTCAATATCTATAGTAATAGTGTAGCTGGCAGGCTAGCCTGCATGCTGGTAACAGTGCAGCTGGCAGGCCAGCCTGCATGCTGGTAACAGTGCAGCTGGCAGGCCAGCCTGCATGCTGGTAACAGTGCAGCTGGCAGGCCAGCCTGCATGCTGGTAACAGCTCAGCAGGAAGGCCAGCCTGCATGCTGGTAACAGCTCAGCTGGCAGGCCAGCCTGCATGCTGAGCTGGTAACAGCTCAGCTGGCAGGCCAGCCTGCATGCTGAGCTGGTAACAGCTCAGCTGGCAGGCCAGCCTGCATGCTGAGCTGGTAACAGCTCAGCTGGCAGGCCAGCCTGCATGCTGAGCTGGTAACAGCTCAGCTGGCAGGCCAGCCTGCATGCTGAGCTGGTAACAGCTCAGCTGGCAGGCCAGCCTGCATGCTGAGCTGGTAACAGCTCAGCTGGCAGGCCAGCCTGCATGCTGAGCTGGTAACAGCTCAGCTGGCAGGCCAGCCTGCATGCTGAGCTGGTAACAGCTCAGCTGGCAGGCCAGCCTGCATGCTGAGCTGGTAACAGCTCAGCTGGCAGGCCAGCCTGCATGCTGAGCTGGTAACAGCTCAGCTGGCAGGCCAGCCTGCATGCTGAGCTGGTAACAGCTCAGCTGGCAGGCCAGCCTGCATGCTGAGCTGGTAACAGCTCAGCTGGCAGGCCAGCCTGCATGCTGAGCTGGTAACAGCTCAGCTGGCAGGCCAGCCTGCATGCTGAGCTGGTAACAGCTCAGCTGGCAGGCCAGCCTGCATGCTGAGCTGGTAACAGCTCAGCTGGCAGGCCAGCCTGCATGCTGAGCTGGTAACAGCTCAGCTGGCAGGCCAGCCTGCATGCTGAGCTGGTAACAGCTCAGCTGGCAGGCCAGCCTGCATGCTGAGCTGGTAACAGCTCAGCTGGCAGGCCAGCCTGCATGCTGAGCTGGTAACAGCTCAGCTGGCAGGCCAGCCTGCATGCTGAGCTGGTAACAGCTCAGCTGGCAGGCCAGCCTGCATGCTGAGCTGGTAACAGCTCAGCTGGCAGGCCAGCCTGCATGCTGAGCTGGTAACAGCTCAGCTGGCAGGCCAGCCTGCATGCTGAGCTGGTAACAGCTCAGCTGGCAGGCCAGCCTGCATGCTGAGCTGGTAACAGCTCAGCTGGCAGGCCAGCCTGCATGCTGAGCTGGTAACAGCTCAGCTGGCAGGCCAGCCTGCATGCTGAGCTGGTAACAGCTCAGCTGGCAGGCCAGCCTGCATGCTGAGCTGGTAAAAGCTCAGCTGGCAGGCCAATCTGCATACTGAGCTGGTAACAAGGATTCATCCCTGCAGACAGATCACTATGTACCCCAAGAGCTCCCCTTTCCCTCCCTTCCCCAGTCCATTTATCAGCCTCTCAGTTCCCCTCAAGCTTCAAGCCAGAAATCCTAACAGTATGAGCCTTGATTAAATGCAGATACACCTACGTAACCAAGTTGTTCCACCAGTACCTTAGGGAAAACTTATCAAAGTTCATCTTCCTGCTTGTTCACCATGTTTTTCATGGTACCACAGCCACAGGGAGTGGGACTTATGATTCAGCAGCCCAGCTTGGACTGAGAAAATCTGCAGGATTTGGTAGTGACCGGTGAAAATGTAATCACCACCTACATCCCAGAGTTTTTAGCTGTTTTTTTTTTTTTTTTGGTTTTCAAAATTGATCAGAGATTGTATTGTGAGAAACAAAATTGTCTATCCTAAATTCTGGAAATCTGTCCTCCTCATGCCCCAAAAAAATTGCCTTTGACTTTCAAAAAGAAAGAAAAGAAAGAAAAGAAAGAAAAGAAAAGAAAGAAAAGAAAGAAAAGAAAAGAAAGAAAAGAAAGAAAAGAAAGAAAAGAAAGAAAAGAAAGAAAAGAAAGAAAAGAAAGAAAAGAAAGAAAAGAAAGAAAAGAAAGAAAAGAAAGAAAAGAAAGAAAAGAAAGAAAAGAAAGAAAAGAAAGAAAAGAAAGAAAAGAAAGAAAAGAAAGAAAAGAAAGAAAAGAAAGAAAAGAAAGAAAAGAAAGAAAAGAAAGAAAAGAAAAAAAAGAAAGAAAAGAAAGAAAAGAAAGAAAAGAAAGAAAAGAAAAGAAAGAAAATTTTTATTTTTTTGTGAAAAAAATATTAAAATTCACCCCTAAAAATATTTCAAATATCCCCGGGGTGATTGCATAATTTTGTGTTGTGTGTAGGAGCCACTGAATAACAAAAATTATTAAAGAATCCAATAGAGGACCTTTTATTCTTTTTTAAGCTGAAATTAAACAGATTTAGCTGGCCAGTGCACTCAAATGTTAGCCTTCAAACTTAGGTACAGCATTCCTGGGGTGATTTCTCACATCACTGTTTATACTTTCAATCACTTCCTCCAGAGCCCCCAGAATTTCAAAAAAGCCTCATTGTATACCTTGAAGTCTGCTGTCAAGTCTAAGTCAATAGCACATGTAATTTACCCATTCAAAACCACATCAAAAAAGCCAGATTCGCATGTGAAAACTAATGAATTTGGATTACGGCTGAGGAGTCAAATATATTCAAGCAGCAAAGGTAAAACCAACTAGATATCATCCACTAGATATAATAAGCAAGGAAATCATAAAAAGAAGAAGAAAAAAGAAGAACAATCTCAATAACAAATAACAGGAAAAGAGAACTCATAGTCTTTATAGGGATCGGCTCCCGGACTCGGCACTATTTTTGGCTGAACAACTCCCACAGGGGTTGCAGCTGAAATTAAAATTGAATATTTTTAAAATTATCTTGCCGACTCCCATTTCTCATGAAGAATTGGATGATCAACTCCCTTTTGGTCGCTGGGCCGTCAAAACATGGTAATTTCGACGTCCACCAATTTTGGGAGTCGATTCTCCAATTTTTGGGAGTCGTTTAACCAAGAACCAGAATAAATGTCAAGTTTGGTCTCCTGTCAGATTTACTGGGTCCCACCTTTTGTGAACACCCTTGAGACCTGAGAGGATAAGCAAAATCAGTGGAGGACTTCCCTTCGCTTGGGATTTACAAATTTGACCTTTCTGGAGTGAGATTCCAAACCTCTTTTGGTGGTGGGAACTTAAATGTCAATGATTTTCACCACCAAATAAGGTTTGGAATCTGGAATGAGACCGTGTACATTTGGAATTGCAAGTGGAGGGAAGTCCTCCAGTGAAGAATATTTGGTTCCTTCCATTGTAGCTCTATAAACGCGCTGGTGTTGGGGGTAATTTTACAATGCAAGTTTGAGGAGAGACAAAGGATGACAGCAATGGTACAGCATGATTGGTTTTTATATTTAACCATTAAACCCGACTTGTGAGTTTGAGAGAGAAGTGTAACAAAAAGGACATGTGTTATAGAGCGGATTGTCGAAATGTGGAATCCTTCAATCAGCAAGATGATGAACTCAATGGGAGCGTATGTACGTATGTTTTGACTGTTTCAATCCTTGAGCAGGTCCGCACTGGATTTCAGTCTTCTGATGGTGATACTGAGGCGCGTTCTGACGCGCAAGACCTTCCTCGTTTCAAGGGTTGAGGAGTCACAAACATAGTCATACGGCTGATTTGCGCGAATGCCATGGGTCCAATCATAGCGCGCGACGCGAGAAATAATGTAGCCCGATCGTTGCTTTAGATAGAGTTTCTGACGCGAGGAGGATTGTGCGTGATGGTCGACGCGCTCGAACTCCATGGCGACATTAGATCCCAAAGAAATCCCGAGGATTATCTCGTCGAACCGTTCCACCAAGTCGACATGGTGCTCGATGCCTTCCCCTGGTCGGTAGAGATTGATGATCACTTGCCAAGGTAAGTCGGCTTTATTCGGTCCAAGGAGTAGGTCATTCAGTTGGTCTACGTTATTGGGATTAACCGCCGATAGTAAAGCTGGCAAACGAGCAATAAGATCCACCAAAAACCTGGGCCAATTCAAGAATGAATGCTTCCCAGGTGTGTAATCCAACTCCTGGGTGAGAGTTTCTTGCCTCGGTCGCTGTGAAAGCGTTTTTGGACGAGAGAAAAACATCATCTGATTGTTGGATTGGGTATTGAAGAAGTTCAAGTTGCTGATTTCTGACATCCATTCCGTTTCGGTGACATGATCGATCAAGTCAGGCAGGTAATAGAGACCAGGGACAGCTGGGAAAGGCAGGATTGAGCGATCTGCAGAGTCAAAATGGTGAGCCGGTTCTATGCAATCATCGATCTGTGGTCCCTGCGAGTAGTCTTCAGCATCTTCGGGTGCAAGATAGTCCTCGAGATCTTCAGCGCCAGTCGTAAGTTCAAATGAATCCACGCTGAAAAGCGAATCGGGACTCGTAGGAGCTTTTGGTTCTGGAGAGAGCGCGTCGAGCGAGGTCATTCCACCTTGCGAGATGCACCAATAGTTTTTCCTCTTTCTTTATAGAGCTCTGTCGCGTCCCTCAGCTTGACACATACGACCCTAGTGTAGAGACATGGGCGCGTGAGTACGCTGTGCAGACAATGGAAAATACGCTGTCTCAAGGGGGGATATCACTTACACACACCACATACAACATGAGATGAAAACCGATGGATCAGACGAAGACTAGCTTAACATAAGCCTCGCGAACGGAGGGTCCCGGGGACCCCGCGCGGAGCGCTCTCCGTAGGAGAGGCTTATGCATAAAGTCAGGTTGCTCGCAGGGACGGGAGGGATTTTCAACCCCAAAAGTGCCTACGTTGCACTTAAAAATTATTTGAAGAAAAGCAACACCCTATCCCCAAAATCCAAATCGGCAGATTTGTTGATGGCGATGTTGCGCTCCTCCCCCCAAGTTTTTGGAGTGCCACCTCAAAAATTGACTGAGGAACAGGCCTCAAAAAGGAAGGGCTTTGTGTGCTGGATCTCCAGGGATCTCCCATGACCTGAAAATTAATTCGCAAGGATACACAACGTCCTCTTAGCTGAAAATCCCTGGATGTGCACAGTGTTAACGCATGCATGCAAGAGGCAAGGATAGTACATAGTCAAACCGCTTGCAGGCCATTTCTTGCGACAATCAACCACTTTCTCATTTGAATTTGTTAGGAGTGCTAGAAAAAATTTCTTCGGAGTAAGTTGGTGCGCGTTGATTGTGTCACATATCTCGAGTATGTGGATGTGTTCTGGAATTGATTTTGGACGTAGCAGTGGTTCGGTCATTTAGTACAACAAGAGCTGGAATGGGTGTAGTTACAAATTTGACGAACTTGCAACAGCTGGTATTGGTACCGCCGCTCATTGTAGGAATATGTACATATTTATTATGGGTATAATCAAAACCTCTGAGCTTGTGGATCCTGGATCTACAGGCCAAGAGTCCTGTGGATCCGTCGCAAATCCATCATTAGAGTTTTGTCAGGACCAGGTCGTTTTTTAATATTTTGAAACATTCTACCGGAAGAATGGTTGTGATTCAGAGGTCAAGACCAACACCAAATTAAAGAGCGGGTCAAGATCTGTCTTGAGGCTCTGGGGCAGCCTGCGGGATGAGGTGTGGAAGGAGCAAGACCGCTATGAAATTTTCCTCCTGCCAAAGGGGATTCCTGTCCCACCAGAAAAAATGACATAATTCGCAAGTCCCTCCCTGCGGGAGGGCGGCTTTGCCGCCGCCTGTGCCACAAAGCGCCAAAGCTCCCACCAGGGGGGGGCCCGCAAGCGACAGTGCTTACACAGCGCCGCAGCCCCCAGGACTTGTGTTAAGTTAGACTCGGCAGTAGGCCTGCCACCCGTGTGTTTGGATGGACGCTTTTGCCATTTCGACCATCCGAACCCGTGTGAACCCGTGTGGTTCGGGTGAACCATGTGAATCACACGGGTGAAGGCGCGCCTTTGCATGTGAACTGCACCGCTTCAATCCTAGACCCTACATGTGAGCTATTTGGCTGGGGAACTCCATCCTGAATAGAGGTTAAGTCCACCAGGTAGCTTCAGGAAAAGCATTGGTGATGCTAGATGAGCTGATTGATATAAGAACACATCTTGCTTCTCGTTAACTTGTTATAAAAGTACTTCTTGGACCTTGGCACTTGCTTTGCATTCCTTGCTACCATAAAATTATTTCTTGGACCTTGCTTTTTCGTTACGTTGAAACATTTCTATCCGCGCATATTATTCTTTCTAATAATCCACCTCAATCCACCAACCACAACATACATATAGTAGCAGTATACCATGCCAGAAACCAGAGCCAGCACCTCTCAGACCGTATCCCATGTCATTGAAATCGAAGATGAACCAGTTGATTCCTCCAGTTCCAAAGGGGCAGCACAAGCCCCCAAATGAAGCTGGGTCTGGCAACATTTTGTTGAGTCACAAGATGGAACGGTTGTTTGCCATGTATCCAGGAAAGATGGAAGTTTATGCCTTCAGAAAAGGAGAAAGGACAAAACTGGAAGTACTGGTAACTATTCCAACCATCTGTTGAGGATCCACCGCCTTCAAAATCCAAACTCAGCCAAATTAAACCAAGGACAATTAACGCTAACAAACTACGCCAACAAAACTGCAACAGGCACTAAGATGACTCCAAAGGTAATGCATAATTTTTGTTGCTTCATGAATAAAGTATAAGAATGGCTAACATGGCCTCTCAAACAGGTTGAAATGAATCCGGAAACACTCAAAAATGCCATTGTGTACTTCCTCTCCAATTGTGACTTACCTTTTGCGTTGGTTGAGAAGAAATCTTTCCGGGAGCTGCTACAACTTCTCAATTGCAACACCAGCACCTTTGGACAAACATGTATCTCAAACCACCTTGCCAGAACATTTATCCGCACTTCAGAGATTATCAAATTGAAGTTCATATCAAATCAGAAGTATCTTTCATTTACTGAAGACGCTTGGACTTTGCCAAATGTCACTGCCTTCATGGCAGTGACTGTCCACTTTATCAATGATGATTTTGAGCTGAAGGATTTGACCCTGGCCATTCCTCACGTTCAAGGTAAGCTTAGGTTAGGAAAACAATTTATTATCATCAACTCAGTCTGACTCTCCATTGCTGTTGGCCATTTCTTTAAAGGGCCGCATACTGGCAAGAATTTTGCCAAACTTTTTGAGGGTGTTCTTCAACGATTTGAATGCTCCAACAAGCTACACACAATCACAGCAGACAACGCGGGGACTAATAACACAATGGCCTGGAAGCTCTCTAGTCTTATTCCATCTTTTGAACTGAGTCGACATCTCCTGGGATGTGTTGCACATGTGATCAATTTAGCAGCAAAAGCAGGCCTTTTTTTCTTGGGTGGAGATGAAGCAGACCAATCAGGCCAACCACTTTCAACTTCAGCAATGGAACTCTCATTCATAACTACTGAGCCTGATGGAACTGGTGTAAACTTGAAAACTGTTCTGTAACGCGTGCATGGCCTTAGTGTCCATATCCAATCATCACTGAATGTTGCCAACGCTTCAAGGAAATTGTCAAAGCACTCCAACTAGACAAATATGACAAGAAACACATGTGTCTTGTCCTTGATGTCAAAACTTGTTGGAACTCTACGTTTGATATGTTTCAACAAGCTGTACAACTCCAACTGTCCTGTGATCAGTACTGCAAAAACAACAAAGATGCAAATCAATTTTCACTCAATGAAAACGAGTGGAATCAGGCCGCCAATTTAATGCAGTTACTTGAACCACTAAGCCACACTACAAACATCCTCTGTAGCTCATTATATCCCTCGCTGAACTCGGCCCTTCCGGTTTACTTGATCTTGGTTAAGCATCTCAAGACAGTTCAATATGGCCTTTACAACCAAGGCCAACTCATTCAACCTGCCATTCACATTATTGAGAAGATTGATGGCTACCTTTGGAAAGCCCTTGAAAAACCTGTTTATGTTGCTGTGATGATTCTCGATCCAAGATTCAAAATGCAATTCTGGAAAAACCATGCCGACTTTATCAAAGAGAATTATTCCTTGTCAATTCAGGATATTGATCAAACATTTCACCAGCTTACAAAACCATTTAAGGAAGATCATCCTGATGCTGATGAAGCAGAGAAGGATACTAGTCAAAACAAGGCAGTGAAGAAGCAAAAATCTGAACCAAACGCTTTTGAACTGGAAATGTTTTCATCTCCACGACCAATTGATAGCGTTCAAGCAGACATAAAACGCTACCTTGATCAAGAAACCGTGGGACAGGATGAAGATGTACTCAATTACTGTTGTGGTCAAAGAATAACCTTTCCAATCCTATCCAGAATGGCCAAGTGCTTCCTGGCAATTCCATCAACCAGTGCCCCATCGGAGTGTGTCTTCTCACATGGTCAAGCAATTGTCTCATGGCAGTGGTCTGCCCTTCAGCCAGACAAAATCAAACAGGCTTTGTGTGTCAAGGCTTGGTGCCAATTCTTTGGAGGGCCTCTCCCACCTTCAGAGTTCAAAACTGCTTAATATTCTTTTGTTTTCTACTCTTCTGTTTCCTTTTTTTTTTTTTTCTCAATCTGATTTTTTGTTGCGTTCTTTTGTCTTACTGTTTCTTTTTCTGCGTTTCTTTTTCTTACCGTTTCTTTTTTTTTTTTCTTCCCCTTTGAATATGTTTCCTTTTGACCTTTTTGGACTTTTTTGGGTGTTACAAGTCTCACTCTGAATCACAAACTTACGCCATTTCACCCCCCCCTTTCCCTGCGCAACCCATCAGCAAAAATCACATGGGTGACACCCAATTTGTTTCTCTCAATTTCGAGCACCCGCACCCGGGTGCTGGTGTTTGGGCGGCAGGCCTACTTGGCATCTCTCAAGAGTTGAGAAATGGAACCACACGGCTTCTGGACTCTCAAGAGGTTTTCCCCAATGAGGTGACAAACTGGTTTAGCGCTGGAACCCATCCCCCGCGGATACGGGAGGACCCTGGAAACCCCCGAAGTATGACACTCACAAAAATGTATGGATTTTTCAGGATTTTTCCAAAATCTTACTCACGAAATTGGTATGAATAAGGCCCTGTACCATTTGTTTTGGGTGATTCCCAAAGCGGGTTCTCCGCATTCAGAAACAGCGCAATTGCAGAACACAGTTTTGATTTGCGCATGCAACAGAATCACATACCAGCTGGGAATGATTGGCGTGTGTGTTTGTGTGAGCATCAGGTGGGCAAGAATCAGATCCAAGAAAAAGGGTCAGACCTATTTCTAGGATTGCTCTTTTTCATGGAGAATTGCTCCTTGGATTTCCCCAGAAACTGGTGCCTATGGTATGCGTTTCTGGGGAAAATTAATTCTCACAAAAAAAATCAAAAATTTGCCCTGGGAACGATTCTGAGGGCCCTATGGTACGCACCCTAAGTTATCAAGGGCAAACTTTTACTCACTAAACATGATGTAAATGTATGAATTTGGGCTAAAACCCAGGCAAATCTACCAAAAACCCAATAAACTCCGGTTTTTATGCGGGTTTTTTGGTTTTCCAGCGGGATTTAGCCGCAAACATACTCACAAAATCGTATGAATGGGCCAAAAAAATGGCATTCCCCGGTGCCCCCCCGTGTATGCATTTTTCCAAAAACTGTGATTTTTGGTTGCTGTCATTTATAGGGGGTTTCCAGGGTCCTGATACGGGTATACCAATCTCCAACCCAACGGATATGAGAGATAGGACTGGTTCATCTATAATCAATGGTCTCAGGTATGAAGGGTACGGGCTACGGATAGCCCCGCGGATACCCAAGATTTGGCAAGGTGTAGGGGCTCAGACCTGCTCAGACTCAAATGCATTCAGAATAATGGGATCTACATTCATTTACTTTGTCAGCCTCTGTGATGCCAAGGGCTAGTACCTTTTAGCTACACAAGGTGATAAGAGTGCAAATGATGGGTAGAGTGGGGTATTTTCATGTAGAAAAGTAGTAAAGAAAGAAATAAAAAGAATATAATTCTTTTTTATAGAGGGGCCTGCTGGCGCAGGGGTGTTTGTAGGTGCCCTCTAAATCAGAGATCTGCTAAGCAGGGTGGTATCTGATTAAGCAAACAATGGGTTTCTGTGTAACAGAAGGTGGTACCAAAGTGCTTTTCCAATTAAGGAACCAGAATGGGGACAGAAGGATAAAAGAAGTACTCACTATTGCTTCTTTTAAGCCAAAAAGCCACGTAGGGGGGTGAAGTAGAGCTGCTGGGTAGATTGGATGGTTTCTGCGCAGGAGCTGGTCACGTAGGATGGTTGATTTAATAAGAGCACCAAGGATAAAACAGGCAAACAGGGCAGAGTAACTGAACTAAGGACAGGACACGGCGTAACTGATTGACTGTAATAATAATTGATGATGATCCACAACATTTGGCGTGGAAAGAGGGCTCTATATATACTATTTTCACTCATAGTAGAGGACCTTTCTTGCCTGTGTGCGTGTAGTTGCTATATTTCAGCGCAATGTGGCCAATTTGGGAGATTGGCACTAACAAGGCTCATCCCAATGGCACTGCTGATCATTATTTCAGCATCACAAGTGCTTATAATGACCTTAATAACCTATTTGGTCATTGTAACTAAGGTACATAGCAACACTGACGTGTATTTGTATCTAAAATGGGCCACAAATGACGCAAATGGGCCACAAAAGGCTATGGCCAATCATCAAAGGCCACGCTGGCTATGTTACTCTTATGTATTCAAGATTTTTATTAATGAAACCTTGTAAATAAACCACGTAGAATCTACCAGTACCCTAGTTACACCTGTACACGTGTGGTAACTAGGGGATTAGCTATTTCCACGCATTTGGCCAATTTTCACTTGGATTATAAAATCCACGCGCGGGGTTGGAGGATTAAACCCCAATTGGGCCTAACTCCTAAACTATACACAACACCTCAATTATAAGTCCATAATTGATCATTTCACATATGGTATGTATATATAATAAGTACATACGTGTGTAATGTCATCTGTGACACATAAGTGTGGCCAATTCTTACGGGTAATTGGTTCAAGGTGAAGGAGTAGGAATTCAGGGGTACTTCCAGTGAGGGACCCTACATTAATTTGCATGAGGATTCAGAATATGACATAATATTCTAATTTATCCTCAAGGTTTAGAAGTTATTATTATTTTTTGTAAAAAGTAGTTTTTATTTTAATTTATTACTTATTTTTATGGTGCTAGGACTTTGCTAAGTTTATAGAATAAAAATAAGTAAACTAAGTTTTTTTTTTATACATTATTAGTCATATTTAATGGGTCTTAATACTGTGGTAATAATGTCTCTTTTTATGTTACTTTTGTCAGGTTGGCTCTGACATAGTAGCAAGCTGACATTCCCTCCCTTTAAAATGAGACTTTAGAAAACAAAATTCATCCTAATGTCTGTAGTGAAAAAAAAAAATCTCAATTTCTTTTGGAGGCTCTATAATTACGTAGATGTATGGGACCATCTGGTATATTATCTTCAGCAATCCATTCATCTTTGTCTGCTGATTGACCTTTATATTTTACTAAGTATAGTCTAGTATCTTTCCCATTGATCCTTTCCTTTTTATCCTTCAATATTTTATGTACTTTGAGGTTAGAGGTGTCTAAAGGTTCAATTATAGGTACAGGTACATGTGTTACTACAGGGGTATCTGTGCCTCTACTAGTGTAAGGCTTGATTAAGCTAACTGGAAAAACAGGGTGTTTTCTGGAAAATTCATTTGTTAAAATAACTTCCACAGCATTCTTTCCATGTAATTGCTTAATGGTAAAAGGGCCAACAAAGGAAGGTTTAAGTTTCCTGTTCCCTCCCAAATTATTAAAATTCACAGTGGACAATAGGACTTTGTCCCCAATTTGGAAGGATGGTTCTTTATGACTTTTGTCCCATCTTAACTTATTATATTCAGCTGCATCTTGAACACATTTCTTAGCATGTTCATGTGTAATGCCAAGCATCCTTTTAAAGTCTAGGGAAGTGGGATGTACATGAGGTAATTTGTTATTAATATGGTCTTTAGGCATTCTGGGTATCCATCCTCTTTCCAAAATATAAGGGATTTCTTTGGATGAATAATGTTTACTGCTGTTATAAGCTATTTCTAATGCAGGGAGTAAGCTAACCCAATCATGAGTATAACCATCACTATTTTTTGAATTCTAAGCCAAAGGAACAAAATCTTCTGAGCATATCTTCTAGAGTTTGGATCATTCTTTCAGCCAATCCGTCAGTTTGGGGATGGTAAGCAGTAGAGAAAGCTAATTTAGTGCCTAACATGTCATGTAAATTTCTCCAAAATTCAGAAGTAAATTTGGGGTCTCTATCACTAATGATTATCTTGGGTATTCCTACGTCAGCCCTAATCCTATTCCAAAATAGTAAAGCCACTTCCATAGCTGTATCATCTTTATGGTTAGGAATAAATCTGGCCCTTTTTGAATATCTGTCTACAACCACTAGTACAGAGTTGAAGGAATAAGACCCTCCAGGAGGTAAACCTGTAACAAAATCCATGTTTATGATTTCCCATCTTTTGGTGGGTTCTCGGATGGTTTGAAGTAGCCCATATCTCTTACCTGTTTGCTTATTTGATTTCTGGCAAGTTTCACAGGATTTAATATAAGTAGCTACTTCATTACTCCAATTATTCCACCAAGCTGTGGTTCTGACTCTTTTAATAGTCCTTTCTTCAGAAAAATGTCCAGCACCAACATTATCATGGAATTCTTTCATAAGGGCTTCAATGTGAAGTTGATCACATAAGACTATTACACTGGAATGCCTTTCTTTAAAGTACAATATTTCATCTAATAGAGAGAACTTACCAGAAGAGTAAGGTTTGGATAACCAGGGAGGTAGACCAGCAATTAATTCATGGGAACTATTTTCATTGCTAAGTATATCTAGTAGTTTGACAAATTCAGGATCAGACTGGTAACTATCTTTTATAAGGCTGTAGTAGGCTTCATCCAAATCACAGACATGTATTCCTAAAATTGGGAATATATCTTCATCTTCAGGATCCCAGGCAGGGTTATCTGGAGTATTTGGTAAAGCCCATCTGCTTAAGCCATCAGCATTACTATGTTTTTTGCCAGCTTTATGAACAATAGTCATATGTCCTCTGTATTGTTGAATAGCAATTTGCCATCTTAACATATGCCTATTGGGGGTCTGCATATTCATAAGGGTTTTAACTGCTGTGCAATCAGTGACTACAACAATTCTACTACCTTCAAGATAATAATGTAACTTTTCTAAGGACCATACCAGAGCTAGACATTCCATCTGACTGGCTCCATACCTTTTCTCTGTTGGTTTAATTTGTCTTGAAATAAACAGAACTGGTTTTTTTACCAATTTATCTTCAAAAAGGAATTCTTGATGTAAGGCAGCGCCTAAGCCATCTAAACAAGCATCTATGTACAGAATAAATGGTAAGTTATAATCTGGTTGAGCTAGCACAGGATCAGTAGTAAGGGCTAGCTTCAATTGTTCATAATCCAGTACTCTAGGGTGAGTCATTTCATAAATGGTTTCTTTACTACATAACTCATATAATGACTTAGCTAAAATAGCAAATTTCTCAATATGTTTCCTATAATATCCACAAAATCCAAGGAAAGATTGCATTTCAGTGATATTCTGAGGCATAGGTTTGAGCATTACAGCTGCTACTTTATTTTGGTCAATGGCTAGGGATAGACCAGAAACAATATGTCCTAAGGCTTTAAGTTCACCGTATCCAAAGTTGCACTTTTTAATAGACATTTTTAGACCAGCTTTAATAGAAGTTTCTAATACTATTTGTATTTTTTCTATATGTGTTTCCCAGTCATCTGAATAAATGATTATATCATCAATATATATCATCATCCAACACTGGCGGATAAAAGATCCAAAAATAGAGTCCATCATTCTTTGGAAATGAGAAGGTGCATTCTTAATTCCAAAGGGCATTCTGAGGTATTCAAAAACACCAAGATGGCAGATAATTCTCATAAATTGGCGACTATAAAGTTCTATAGGTATCTGGTGAAACCCTTTAAGAACATCCATGCAGGTTATGTACTTAGCCTTTGATAAGTTATGAAGAGAGTGGTCAATTCTTGGAATGGGATAATTATCAGCTTTAGTGTAATTATTTAAAGCTCTAAAATCTCCAACCATCCTAGACTTATCATTATGCCAGGCAATAATAACTGGGGTAGTTATTTCCACTTGTTCATTATGGCCCACTTTTTTAAGTACACGTAAATCTGTAAGCTCTTTAATGTGTGTTTCTAAGGCTATCCTAGATTTAGGGCTAGAAGGGTAGGCTGCTTTTCTTAGAGCAGGTGGGTAAGGAGGTTTACAAGTTAATTCTAATTTAATATCATGTCCTGTAACATTGCCAATGGGCTCTTCAGTGGTACAGAAGGCTACTTTATTCTTATGGCATACTTTAAGAATATCTAATACTTGAGCATTGGTTAGTATGTCACTTATAGAAGCTTGGGACATATATTCTTGATTAAAATCTTCTAATTCCTTGGGTTCAGGTTCCTGAGAAATGGGTGCAATAATCTCAGAGTGGATGTTGCAAATTTGGTATTTCCTTTTCCAATCTCCTCCAATGGTAAAATATCTATCTTTGGACTGGAAAATGTCAATTCCATACATGCAGAAGGTATCATTACCTAGTATAAGGTAGTCACAAATAGCATCAGAAAGTATTACAAATTTTACACTTAATCTGAGGGATCCCTTAGTGTGGGGGAATATTAAGGGTAAATTGATGACACCAATAGGTTTCATGGTAGAGTTACAACTGCTAAATGTAGCCTTTGGAACAGGTAATAAATTTTTGCGCCATTCAGGGTATATTTGTTGCAAAAATGTGGCACTTGTACAAGAACAAAAGGCTCCTATATCTAATAGAGTCTTAACAGCTGAGTCTTTGAAAATAACCTTAGTATAACTGGTTTTACCTAGGGTGTAACACCTTCCTTCTTCAGGTTTGTTAGTTAATAGCTTGGCATCAGATATATGGCCAATATCCATATTATCTTCCCATTTCTGGGGTAAGTTAGATTCACCATGAATAGCATTAATGCTGAAGTCATTGCCAATATTAGCATTTATTACTACGACAGCATGGTTATCAGATCCAGAGTCATCATCATCTTGACCATAATGTGTATTAGAGGGTTCTTGGTGCATGATATCAAAGGTACTTTCAGAATCTGAATCAGGGCTTGCATTCACATTATTGATTTTCCTCCTAGGTTTGGTACATTCAGTGCTTCTGTGGCCAGTTTCTCCACAATTCCAACAAGTAGGAGTCTTTTCTTTTCTAATGGGTTCAGCTGTTTTAGGTTCTAACTTCTTAGGAGGATCTGCTCTAGGAGTGTAATCCTTTTTGTCAGAGGGAGTATGCTTTTTATTAATTCCTGTCATTTCCACTACTTCTTCCATAACACCTATAAGTGCAGATAAATCACAATCCATGTCATTGATTCTACATCTGACATTATGTTATAGACTGCCTTTAGTTTGGTTAAGTATTAAATCATTTATTTGTTCTTGATTTAATTTAGGGTAGATACATTCACTCCTTTTCTTCTGGTTCAGGCACCATTGATGAGGATTATGCTTGACAGGATCAAAGTAATCATTTTCAAAAGCTCTGCGCATTTTCTTTTCCCATAGTCTAGTGCCAAATTGTTGTTTGATCAGTTCTTTCCAAGCTGGCCAAGATTGTTGCCCCATGGTAGCTTGTTTACCAATGAACCAATCAAAGGCTACTCCTTCAAATAATCTGGGCAACCTAGTAAGGATGGCATCATCAGGAGCTCTATATATTGTTAGTATGTGATCAATATATTTGATGAAATTAATATGGTCATAATCTCCTTCTCCAGAAAATTTAGTCCATTCTTTAATTGGTGGTAACAATTTATTCAGAAGAGAGGGATCCATGAAGTTGTTACTACCATTGTTATTTACATTGTTGCGTGAAGGAGCATGACTCCATTGACTCCCATTATTAAGGTTATTATAATTAGGTGAATTATTAGGAGGGTAATTGTTATTAGGGGGCATTGGTGAACTATTATTGTATTTATAATTGGATTGATTGTTATGAGGATAGTTGTCCTTATTCCCTCCCTTATCTTCAAGTATTGTTTCCATGAAAGGATTGTTATATTTGGGCGTAGTGTTATTAACAGGAGCAGTTCTGGAAGGTATTTCTTTAATTAAATCTGTTAATTCAAATTTTACATCTAACAGATGTTTTAATACTAAATTTCCATTAACATTCTTGTTGTTTTTTTCAGATATTAAAGCTACTTGAGCTTGTAATTCAACCATCATTCTTTTTAAATCCATTTGTTCAAGTTCTAATTTCACATTTTGGGCGTGTAAAGTGCTAATAGCATTTTTATTAATTCTATTAATTATATGCTCAGTATTAGCATGGAACATGTCTTCTAATCTGTTGATTTTATCCGCCAAATCATCATTAGAATACTTGGAATGTTCTTCTTCAAGTTCTTCTAATTTTTTGGGCACATTAGGAATCTTTGGCTCACAATTTTTGGCGTAAAAATCAGATTCATTATGCGTAAAGACAGACTTAGGTGAGTTAAGAAATTTGGACAATTGATTCAAAATGAGAGAAGAGCTAGACATGTAATTCTCTATGGATTCAGGTGGAGGAGGAGCTTTATTTAAAAATTCTAAAACAGTTTTGTGGCGTGTTTTAGCATTTTTATCTAACAAAAGAATGTTGTTATGCGCAATTGTAAGGGAATTATCTATGACAGAAAAACCTAATCTAAGCTGTTGTAGAAGCTGGTTATGGCGCTGCTGATGTTGGCTAATTTCTTCCACTTCTGGGGATTGTTGTAATGACGGTTGTTCATAGAAAGACTGCTCATATTCTTTCCCTTGTTCTTGTTGGCTGTGTGGGGAAACAATACTCTCTTTTCCTCCCAAGGGTTCCATCCCTTCGTGTATTCCTCCACTTCTTTTTTGGAGATAAGTTTCTGTAGTTCTTTCTGACTCTTCTGGGCTAGTCCTAAAAGATTCAGCATCATCTCCTGGGTGGCCTTGGATTTCTGGGCTTCCACAAATTTCTGATGGTTGGCCACGTGTATTTTGACCAATTTGGCTATCTTGTCCTCCTTGGATGTGCTCACCACCTGAATTTCCAGGTCCTCTTCCTCTGTCTGGGGTTTCTGGATACTGGCCAAGGAGGTGGAAGGGGTTGGTTCCACGTCCACGTCCATGTCTTGAGGATTGGGGAGACTGGGGGTGGTCTTCTTGAAGGCCAAGTTCTGTGGCAACTTCTCTGCTCCTAGGTTGTCTAGTGGGCGGGGGTAAGGGGCCGTGGAGATCAGGCTTGTGAGCCCTGGTAGACTTCCTGACAGGACTATTTTCACGGGACATATTAGTGAAAAGGGCCACAAGAATTTAATTAAAGGTAAATAATAAACTTACTGGTTGGTGGAGCCGTAAGTGAAGTAATAGAATTGGCCACAGAGGTAGCTGGGGCCGTGGTAGAAGAAGTAGAAGTGTTGGAAGTGCTTGGAGAGGTAGTGGAAGACACTAGATAAAATTCAGGCGTAAAAATAAGTATTTTTTAGTGATTTTAATAGTTTTATTTAGAGATAAAGAATAATTAAACTGACTATTGTAAAAGTTTTGTTTATATTCCAGAGTTCTTTGAAAATCTGCGCGCCTCTTGTTCTCTTGATTCCTCCTGTTGATGGCGTTGAGTTTGATGAGAAGTTTTGTGTCCTGTTGAGCACATTGGTGAGAGTGGAAAAGAGCAAGTTGGAACTGTTCTGTAGGCGTAAGTTTTTCCCAATCAGAAGGTTGATAGTTAGCTATTTCCTCTTCTTTGCGCAATCTGAGGACTTTAAGATAATGTTTGATTAATTCAAAGTGGGCAATTTGGTCAAAAGGTGGATGAACAAATTCAGGCGTAGAAATGAGAGTTTTAGTGTATTGGTTCACTAAAAGAATGCGTAGAAAAGAAAATAGAAAGATAATTTTTAGTTGTTTTATTTTATAAATGATTTTTAGTAGTTTGGTAGTTTTTTGCGTGAGTGAAAAGCAAAAAGTAAAAAGAGTAAGTACCAGGAGTAAATTACCACAAGTGGATATTGGTAATTTCCCGGCCAGACCCCCAATTGTCAGCCTCTGTGATGCCAAGGGCTAGTACCTTTTAGCTACACAAGGTGATAAGAGTGCAAATGATGGGTAGAGTGGGGTATTTTCATGTAGAAAAGTAGTAAAGAAAGAAATAAAAAGAATATAATTCTTTTTTATAGAGGGGCCTGCTGGCGCAGGGGTGTTTGTAGGTGCCCTCTAAATCAGAGATCTGCTAAGCAGGGTGGTATCTGATTAAGCAAACAATGGGTTTCTGTGTAACAGAAGGTGGTACCAAAGTGCTTTTCCAATTAAGGAACCAGAATGGGGACAGAAGGATAAAAGAAGTACTCACTATTGCTTCTTTTAAGCCAAAAAGCCACGTAGGGGGGTGAAGTAGAGCTGCTGGGTAGATTGGATGGTTTCTGCGCAGGAGCTGGTCACGTAGGATGGTTGATTTAATAAGAGCACCAAGGATAAAACAGGCAAACAGGGCAGAGTAACTGAACTAAGGACAGGACACGGCGTAACTGATTGACTGTAATAATAATTGATGATGATCCACAACATTTGGCGTGGAAAGAGGGCTCTATATATACTATTTTCACTCATAGTAGAGGACCTTTCTTGCCTGTGTGCGTGTAGTTGCTATATTTCAGCGCAATGTGGCCAATTTGGGAGATTGGCACTAACAAGGCTCATCCCAATGGCACTGCTGATCATTATTTCAGCGTCACAAGTGCTTATAATGACCTTAATAACCTATTTGGTCATTTTAACTAAGGTACATAGCAACACTGACGTGTATTTGTATCTAAAATGGGCCCCAAATGATGCAAATGGGCCACAAAAGGCTATGGCCAATCATCAAAGGCCACGCTGGCTATGTTACTCTTATGTATTCAAGATTTTTATTAATGAAACCTTGTAAATAAACCACGTAGAATCTACCAGTACCCTAGTTACACCTGTACACGTGTGGTAACTAGGGGATTAGCTATTTCCACGCATTTGGCCAATTTTCACTTGGATTATAAAATCCACGCGCGGGGTTGGAGGATTAAACCCCAATTGGGCCTAACTCCTAAACTATACACAACACCTCAATTATAAGTCCATAATTGATCATTTCACATATGGTATGTATATATAACAAGTACATATGTGTGTAATGTCATCTGTGACACATAAGTGTGGCCAATTCTTACGGGTAATTGGTTCAAGGTGAAGGAGTAGGAATTCAGGGGTACTTCCAGTGAGGGACTGTCAGCTTGCTACTATGTCAGAGCCAACTTGACAAAAGTAACATAAAAAGAGACATTATTACCACAGTATTAAGACCCATTAATATGACTAATAATGTATAAAAAAACTTAGTTTACTTATTTTTATTCTATAAACTTAGCAAAGTCCTAGCACCATAAAAATAAGTAATAAATTAAAATAACAACTACTTTTTACAAAAAATACTAATAACTTCTAACCCTTGAGGATAACTTAGAATATTATGTCACATTCTGAATCCTCATGCAAATTAATGTAGGGTCCCTCACTAGAAGTACCCCTGAATTCCTACTCCTTCACCTTGAACCAATTACCCGTAAGAATTGGCCACACTCATGTGTCACAGATGACATTACACACGTATGTACTTGTTATATATACATACCATATGTGAAATGATCAATTATGGACTTATAATTGAGGTGTTGTGTATAGTTTGAGAGTTAGGCCCAATTGAGGTTTAAACCTCCAACCCCGCGCGTGGATTATATAATCCAATTGGAAATTGGCCAAATGCGTGGAAATAGCTAATCCCCTAGTTACCACACGTGTACAGGTGTAACTAGGGTACTGGTAGATTCTACGTGGTTTATTTACAAGGTTTCATTAATAAAAATCTTGAATACATAAGAGTAACATAGCCAGCGTGGCCTTTGATGATTGGCCATAGCCTTTTGTGGCCCATTTGCGTCATTTGTGGCCCATTTCAGATACAAATACACGTCAGTGTTGCTATGTACCTTAGTTACAATGACCAAATAGGTTATTAAGGTCATTATAAGCACTTGTGATGCTGAAATAATGATCAGCAGTGCCATTGGGATGAGCCTTGTTAGTGCCAATCTCCCAAATTGGCCACATTGCGCTGAAATATAGCAACTACACGCACACAGGCAAGAAAGGTCCTCTACTATGAGTGAAAATAGTATATATAGAGCCCTCTTTCCACGCCAAATGTTGTGGATCATCATCAATTATTATTACAGTCAATCAGTTACGCCGTGTCCTGTCCTTAGTTCAGTTACTCTGCCCTGTTTGCCTGTTTTATCCTTGGTGCTCTTATTAAATCAACCATCCTACGTGACCAGCTCCTGCGCAGAAACCATCCAATCTACCCAGCAGCTCTACTTCACCCCCCTACGTGGCTTTTTGGCTTAAAAGAAGCAATAGTGAGTACTTCTTTTATCCTTCTGTCCCCATTCTGGTTCCTTAATTGGAAAAGCACTTTGGTACCACCTTCTGTTACACAGAAACCCATTGTTTGCTTAATCAGATACCACCCTGCTTAGCAGATCTCTGATTTAGAGGGCACCTACAAACACCCCTGCGCCAGCAGGCCCCTCTATAAAAAAGAATTATATTCTTTTTATTTCTTTCTTTACTACTTTTCTACGTGAAAATACCCCACTCTACCCATCATTTGCACTCTTATCACCTTGTGTAGCTAAAAGGTACTAGCCTTTGGCATCACAGAGGCTGACAGGGACCCTACATTAATTTGCATGAGGATTCAGAATATGACATAATATTCTAAGTTATCCTCAAGGTTTAGAAGTTATTAGTATTTTTTGTAAAAAGTAGTTTTTATTTTAATTTATTACTTATTTTTATGGTGCTAGGACTTTGCTCAGTTTATAGAATAAAAATAAGTAAACTAAGTTTTTTTTTTATACATTATTAGTCATATTTAATGGGTCTTAATACTGTGGTAATAATGTCTCTTTTTATGTTACTTTTGTCAGGTTGGCTCTGACATAGTAGCAAGCTGACATACTTGGGTATATCCATGCCCCGTTGCTGACTTCCAGTATTAAAAAATAACTGCTGCCTGTACCCGCTACTCTTGGATATCTCTTGGGTGGTCTCTTTTGGGTACCCAAGTGGCAAGTATACCCAGCGGGTGGGTTCTGGGAATGGGTGTAGCCCCGGGTATCCCTTGGGTTTCAGCGCTAAACTGGTTGATAGTCAATGGGTTGCAACTTGGAGGGTGGGAGTGAGCAGTCATGAGCAGGTGGTGGTCGGAAGTTTGATCTGACATTCACTCGGAAACACAACTTCCAGGACCCTGCTGGCATGCCCCTATAAATGTTACATAGTAATGAAAATCCATGAAATTTTGGGCAAAAACTCAACATGTTACTCATGAAAAATGTATGAATGAGCTTTTTTGGGGCTAAGCATACTCATGGAAAATGTATGTAAATAAATATGTAATTTTGCCTGGAGCAGGGCGGTTAGTATCAGAAATGTATTCCAGACCTGTGGTAGGTTCAAAAAAAACCTCCCTGCACCCCTAACTTAACTAAGTTTCTTCTTTTGCGGGAGGTTGAGTTTGGCGGGTGGCAAAGCCACCCCCTCCTGCAGGGAGCAACTTATGACTAAAGTATAGGTGCTTGCCTGAGAGGATCTTGCAGAAATCTGGTTCAGCTTTGAGAGTCTGTAGCCCTCTTGTTTTGCAAGCTACACATGTGAGAAGAAAGGGTATGCCAGATAACGTGCATGAGTAAGTGCATCAGGCAATACTGATGCACTCACTATGTATGTGGTCTTGTGGGCTGGGTGAGTGTAACTATGTGAAACCTAACTAGGGTTAGGTCACAACACTCCCCCCCTTGCCTAGACACAGGGCCTCTTTCTACAACTAAAGATAGAGAAAAAAAACAAGTTGAGAGAAAGAAAAAGTGAAAAAAAATCATGGGGAAAGAGAGAAGAAGAAGAAAAAACGTAAATCAAAGGGATGAGGAAAACAATAGCCAAGAGAGAGACAACATGGATTAACATGAACATAACAGCAAAAATTGAGGATCATGCCGGCTTAATGAGAAAATCACTCATCTTGCAGAAAGCATTCGGACCTAAACTTTTGTTAAAATCATCAGCCATCTGCTTATCAGTTGGTACCTAAATCAGCTCAATGAGATTCTTGAATAAGGAATCATTTGTGATTTAAAATTCCCGGTTGGTGTGGCGCATGCGCTTGTTGTCCAAGTTGTCCTTGCTAACCTTGATGGCTGCTTGTTTGTTGCAGTGAAGCAGTCCGATGTGATTTTCATTGAGGATGTCTTGCAGTAAATGTCTCACCCAAAGTGTGTGTCAAGTAACCAATCCAAGGGCCATGTACTTTGCATGGCAAGTTGACACTGCTGGTGTGGTTTGGCAGAAAGCTACCCACAGGATGGGACAGCTAAGAGCAGCTCCAGCGGGGGAGTTGACACGCGGGAGCTATAACCGTGAGACAGCTTTTTTCTGCAGCAATTTAGCTACCGCAAGTGCTGCGGCATCCAGCGCAAGTAGCTATCCTCAAAGGCAAACAAACATTTCACCAGACCCCGGCACCCTGATCTCTTTTCCTTCCAATTGTAATCAATAAAGAAGATAAATCATTCAGCAAAATCAAGCTAAGAAACACCCCAAGAATCATGGACACCTCGCGATTCATCCAGAATACCTTACAAACTCAAAGCGGCGTCATTTCCAGTTCAACTCGAGCAAGAAATATGATGTTACAGTCAGCAATGGCACTCCTTGATGATGAAGAAAGAAAGAAAAAGAAAAGAAGGGTTGGAGGCTCAAAGCCTGGTCGTAGTGCCAATCTACCTCGCGATTTTGAAGCTGGCTACCGACTCCTTATCAAACATTACTTCTCACCAACACTGTTATATCTGCCACTACTTTTCCAAAGAAGATTCCGAATGCACCGCGAATTGTTCCTTTCCATTGTGGATGATGTGACTGAATACAATAGCTATTTTCTTCTCAAGAAAGATGCACTCGGTCGGCTAGGCTTGAATCCCATTCAGAAAGTGACCTCGGCCATCCAAATGCTAGCTTACGGTGGATCGGCTGATTCAAACGACGAGTACATTCAAATATCTGAAAGCACAACACTTGAAAGTCTGTTGAGATTCTGTGATGCAATCATCAATATCTACGGTGAAGAATACCTTTGATATCCCAATGCGGACAATATCAAGCGACTCTTGGCTATAGGCGAGGCGCGAGGCTTTCCAGGAATGCTTGGATCCCTAGATTGTATGCATTGGGAGTGGAAGAACTGCCCAACTGCATGGGCAGGCCAATTCACCGGAAAAGAAAAGGTATCTAGACTTTACTCTTTTTTTCTGATTCATCAGATGAATACTAATTTATTTCATTGTTTCAGACGCCCACCATTGTACTTGAAGCAGTCGCCTCCCACGACCTGTGGATATGGCACTCATTTTTTGGTCTTCCCGGCTCCCACAACAACATCACTGTTCTCGATCATTCTCCTTTATTTTCAAAATTATTGAACGGAGTTTCTCCAACTTGTAAATACACCATCAATGGAAATGAATACAATCAAGGATACTACTTAGCGGATGGAATATATCTGGATTGGTCTACTTTATTGAAAACTATTTCACAGCCCCAAGGACTTGATAAAAAGGTATTTCAATTGTCTATCTCATCACCACAACTGTTGCTGACCATAATTCTGCTAGCACTTTGCAAAGATGCAGGAAGCAGCGCGTAAAGATGTTGAACAAGCCTTTGGGGTTCTCCAAGCCAGATTTGCTATTGTATCTTGACCGGCACGGGGTTGGCATCATGATAAACTTCAAAGAATCATGAGGTGTTGTGTTATTTTACACAACATGATCATTGACAACAAGCGGGGAATGAATGGTGATTATATCTACAATGGCACAACCACCTCCACCACTATTGACAGTCCGGACACATCTCGATTAGCTAGCTTCAGTCAGTTTGTTTCAAACTTTCAGAGGATCAACAACTCCAACCTGCATAACCAGCTTCACAACAACCTAGTCAGCCATCTTTGGGCTCTCAAAGGTCGCAGTGAGACCAAACGCGAGGTCTCCTAAAATCAGCTCTCATTCCTTTTTTCAATGTTGCTTCATTCTCTTATACTTTCTTTCAATTCCTCAGTTTTAGACAGTCATGTTTTTGGCAATTAACAACTGTTTTCATTTATAAAAAAGAAAAAAAAAAAACTTGCAAAAAAGGAAGGCACAATTGAGCGAGTGAATACAAGTTAGTTGATGGAATGAGTGACTAGAGCTGAAAGAGTGACTTGATGGAACAAGTGACAGGCAGAAAAGGGGAAGAAATAAAATAAAAGCTAGTTGATCCCATATTGCTCAAAGTACTTGTTTTTTTTAAGCTCATAGTACCTTTGGGTTTGCTCATCCATGTGAGAATAGTCCTTGCTCATGAAGTAGTCCTCAACCATTGAGCACAAGTCTTCGGCGATAGAGTTCATGGCTTTTGTTTGGGAAGAAAGGAGCTTGTTTTGTAATCACGTTTGCTCAACCATCTCCTTCTGGGATTTGGCTAGCGCTTGTTGCCACGCGTCGGTCTGTTGTTGGTCGTTCTTGGACTTCTTTTGGCCACTTGGACGTTCCATTTGTCCGGTTGAGCTTTCAGTAGTAGATAACACATTGCTAGGGGGTTCCGACAAATCTACAATGGTGGTAGTTGTGTCCTGGCGCTTTTGCTTTTGGGAGGCCAATTTGTTCTGGAGGTTCGTGATGTACTTGTTCCACTTCGGAGCGTTGACCAGGATTTCGTAGCAGGCAATATGCGCAAAAGCCTTTCTGTGGGTCTGAGAATAAAGGCAAAGCGCATAGTTTAATTTGTCCTCGTTGGTTGCACCACTTTGGTTACGGTGCTCAATCTGCTTGACACACGCCGAGAACTTGTTGATGGCTCCTTGAAGGGTGCACCAGCGGCTCTTGAGTCCCACAGGGGTTTGCAAAGGATCCGGGATTGCAATCATGTACTTCTTGGTGATGCAATTCCAAAATCCATCGCCCGTTTGATTGGTACCAACGACTTGATCCTGCGTTACGTCAAGCCAAAGTTCGCATAGCTGGATGTCCTCCCTATCGCTGTAGTTTCTTTGTCAAGTGATTTTGGGCTCCGCGTTCTTCTTTTTCTTGCTAGTAGGGGTTTGTTCCTCTACAAAAACAGATACAGATCAAAAAATGTCTTCAAGGAGTGATGAGCATGATGATGAAGAAAGAATTACCTTCGAAATCCTCTTCTGGCTGGTTGTCTTCGAGCAAGGGATCCAAGAAGGCTGGCGAAGAGGTATTCAAGGACATTTTTCAAAAGTTGTGGTGGTGTAGTGATGCAGAAGTGTGTTTTTCGGGGGGTGGATGGAAGGTGTTTCACAGATGTTTCATGGAACGGCGGGAGGGAGAGGGTTGCAAGATGAGGCAACTGCCTCCCTCCAGAGCGAGCAACCAAGGCCCCTAGCAACTCAGATAGCAGCTGCGGTGGCTTGCTTTTTTGTGGTCCGGGTTGCTAAAAAGTGGATGGCAACCCAATTTGACTCCCGCGGTGGAGCTGCTCTAAGGAAGGTTATCAGAACCCCATAGGTGGATCAAGCTGTCTTGCCTCCCCAAGAGGCATCACAAAACACGCTAAGGGGGTCAGTGAAAGCACACATCTTGGGATATAAACACATTTTGTGGTCAGGGGAACCAGAAAGATAATTGATCAAATGTCTCAAACCTTTCCAGTGAGTCACCAATGGCTTGGCGGAAAAGCGCGCCAGGTAATTCACTGCAAAAGCAATGTCAGGCCAGGAACCAACAGCTATGTAGCTCAGGCTTCCTATAACTGACAGATACCTGTTTGAAGTCCCAGGGTCTCTGTCCTTGGTGATTGCATTGAAATTAGATGGCAACAGCGTCTTTGCTGTAAGCACCCCATCCCACTCAGCATTGATAATACTGTTAACAAGCTTTGGTTGGCTGAGAACAAAGCCCTGATCCGTTTGCTCAATTAACAAACCTACAATGGAATCTAGCTGATGAGCCCACTTAATCTTCAAAATCTCCGTCAGATCGGATTCGAGTTGCTTCAAAATGTTCATGTTTGACGCTGTGACTACTCCGTTGTTCACATGGATCCAAATTAACCCTTTTTGCTCCGTGTGTCTCAAGATGTAAAGGCTGTTGTTGTATTGAGAGGGTGAGTAGCCAAGTTTGTCCAGGATGGCCCTGAGATGTAGCCACCAGAATTGTGCTGCTTGGCAAGTGCCATACAAGGCCTTCTTTAGGAGGAATGCTTGGCTGGGGGGCAGAGAGACACCTTCCAGAGGTTTAACCCAAATCTGCTTGTAAATAGGCGAGTTGAGATAGGCTGCCACAAAATTGAAACTGTGCACAGGCCACCCGTATTGAGCTGCAATGGTCAAGAGAAGTCAAAGTGATACAAAGGTGGCTGTCAGGGCAAAAGTTTCTCCAAATTGAAGTCCCGCTACTTGCTTGAAACCCTTTGCAACATGGCAAGCTTTGAAGCGCTTGGGGGTCCTGTCAGGAGTGAAATTGCGTGCAAACACCCAACGTCCATCAAGTAAAATCTTCCCCTTTGGTAGCTGTTGTGTCTCTCAGACATCCATCCTAGATGAGTTATTCATCTCTTTGGAAATTTCCGCCTTCCATTCAGTCACATCCTGGGACTTCATTGCCTGCTTGTACGTATTTGGAATATCAATGCCAAAGAAAGTGCAGGTTTCCAAAATTGAGTTGATGATCAACTCTTGATTTCCAAATTCAAGCTTTTGACAAAAATCTCTGATCTCCACCTGGTTTGCAATGAAACCCAAAGACATCTTGCTTGGCGGTACCCGCGCCAACACCGGCCAAAAATTCAAACAGTCCTCTGGTGGAGGCTCAGCAACTACTGGGTGTCCTGTGGATGGGATAGGCTTCTTCGGCGTATAGATGATGGTCTGCTTCTTGGCTGGCAGACTTCTACGCTGAGGGATCTTATACTGGGCGGCAGGCTTGCTCAATTTTGAGTTTGCCGGAGGTGGTGGCTGGAACAGTGATAGAGTGTCTACAAAACGCGCCATGGATGATTTGACAAACTCATTGGCCACTGGCACAAAGAACAGCCAACCTTTGCTCTCCTCAAGATGTCCAACAACAATGTCTTTGTGTTCCCTGTCATCTAGTTTCTTGCTTTTCTCCTTTGGGACGTGGATATACGCCTTTGATCCAAAAAAAAGGAAGCCGTTGAAACAAGGTGGCCGCAGGAACAATAAAGCCTTGAAAGGGGTCTTCTCCCCACTTCTCTTGTTAGGCAGACAATTGAGCACATGTGTTGCCTAAAGGAAAGCCAGTCCCCAAAAGCTCTGCGGGAGCCAATTGTTGCTAAGAACCGTCCGTCCCATATCTGCCACAGTCCTGTTAAAACGTTCAATCACTGTTTTGGTAGTGATGGTAAGGTAATGATTGCTTTCCTATTATTCCCCTGTCATTCAGAAAGTTAGATAGAGCCTTGTTAGCAAATTCCCCTCCATTGTCACTACAAAGAATTTTTAATTTCTTCTGAGTTTGAGTCTCCAAACAAGGAATTATTTTCATTAGAACACTATTGGCCTCATCTTTGGTTTTTAACATATGGACATATGAGTAACCTGTTGCTATGTCACGCAGGGTAAGGAGATACAGAAGCCCGTCAGGTGTTTCAACAGGGAACAGGCCCATGAGATCTGTGCAGAGTATTTCTAAACAGTCTGGTTTCCGCATCAAGCTGGACGCTGGGTTCAAACTGGTGCTTTTGGAGATTGCGCACACAGGGCAATTAATTTTGCCCTCTGGTAGGGACAATGGCAGTCCTACACCTAACTGTTGCTTGACTAGGGACTGTATCTTGCAAAGGCTCGTATGCCCAAAAATCTGGTTCCAGAAAAGAAGGCTCTTCTCAGATGCTGTCAGGTGCTCCGGGCTCTGGGTGGACGGGTAGATTCTCTTAAATGGGGTGATAAAAGGGTCAACAGGCATCACAGGAGCTGAATTGCAGAAAGAAAGCAGAGAGGGGAAACAGACAAAACAGAAACAGAAGGGGAAACAAGCAATCCATTGAGATGAATGAAAGGGTACAGTATACACCACCAGTTTTTTGCACGGTCAAGCGTGCAGCTAAACATCAACTCATTGTTAACATCAAAAAGATTGAAACAATCTTTGATTTTGTCATAGAGGATTGAAATGTGAGCTTTTCTCAACGCGGCTAAAGATAACAGTGTTGAGCAAGCTTGCTCACAGTAAAGAACCTCCTTGAGAGTTGCTGTCTTTCCATTTGGTCCCCCAAAATGTAGCTCTCCTGCCCCGGATATGGTGGCACCTCCTCCCTTGTTTGCTACATTCAGGGGCACAGCAGATTCAAGTCAACAGAAATTATGGAGCAGTGCCCTCTCCCCATTTAGATGGTGAGAGTCACAGGAGTCAACAATTGCAACATTACTCACGTCATCTAAGTTAGCTTCCATGGAGAAAAAATCCACACTGGATAGCGACACCAATAGGTTGTTGACTTTGGCTTGCTGCACTGCTACACCACCAGAGTTTTGAGGCCAAGAGTGGGATGCTGCCAACCAATTGCTGGATTGCTGCAAACTGGGTTTTTGTGTGCAATTGTAGTTGGGCCGGAAGTTGTCCGCCGGTCAACTGTTTGGCTGAGGGGGTGCAGCAAGCTGTTGGTTCCCTTGACCAGGGTACTGAAAAGGCAGCTGGTTGGGGTACCCGGCGTATTGTGGAGGCGGGAAAGTGAAACCAGGAGGTGGGTACATTGCACCAACAATGGGGAAGAACTGGTTGAGAACAGGTTGAGGGGCCTGAGAATAGTTTCTCCAGGATAGCGCCCCGGGGCCACGTACTCTTTTGTTCAATGGTGTGCCTCTAGCTTGCTTGGGAAAATCACATAGATAGTGCGTGTCTTTACCACAGCCAAAGCAGCAATTGGCGGTGATGGCGTAAAAACGGAGTGCCTCCTGCCACTGCTCCGGAGAGACGTTGGTGAGGAAAGCCACTTGATCAAACAGAGGGAGGTTGGTTGGGGTGTCAAGAGATTCTTGCAAGACCAAACCGCTTGAGGATTTGTGAGGGAGGGATCTCTTGTTCTTTGCCATGTCATCTTGTTGTTGGCACAGTTTGAGCAGGTGTACTAGTTTATTGAAATTTGGGGCTAGGTTTTCAGGGTGGTCTTGGACCACAAACTCCACTTGTCTTTCAAAATTGTGGGTCATTGCTGTTTTCTGGTCCAGACTGCCTTGAAGTATGAAGCCAAGGAAGGAATCCTTGTCCATGTCCACCTTCAGAGTCTTCCATTCACTGGCTAGATTAATGCAGAGCTTTGATGCGAGTCCAGCTGACAATGGGTAATAGATCTTGAAACTCATGAACTTGTGCCACACATTCATCTGTGCAGCACCAGAAACATTTTGAACTTCTTTTCTCAAAGTATTGGAACAATATACCGCTGCAGGTGAGGACACTTTGAGCATCATAAACAAGGGAGGAATGGAGGCTGGCTAGAAAAATTGCTTGTCCAATTTTTTTGAGCACACTGTTGAGGTTGACTTTCTCAAAGGAATCCTTGGAATTGAGGTAGATTCTGCCTTGCTTGTGCAAATCTTGAGTTCATTGGGCAAAGTTGGATCTGTTGGGTGCAAGTAATTGATCTTTGCAGATTTTTGCGATGGCGGCGGCAATAGTTTGACTAACTATTTTGGCTTCTTTGAGTTGTAGGCGTGCTTCTTTGAGGCCTTGACGGTGTTGGTTGGCCATCACAATGCCTGAGGTCTCTGATGGGGAGGAGGAGGAGAAAGTTGACTGGTTAGGGGAAGTTGGTTGTGGAGAATGGGTGGTTGAAGAAATGGGAAACGGGAAAGGGGGAGGATTAGGAAGGAAGTTGGATTGAGTTGAGTTGTTAAGGGGAGTTGTGATATTGCGGGGAATGGGATAGGGGGTGATAGGATAGGATCAACGGTCACAGTGGGGTGGTGTGTCTAGAGTGCTTGAACTGATGTACTCGCGGGTGTGGACAGTCAAGCAGGCTTCCAGGAACCATGGAGTTGGTTGCTGCGGACCATAGTCTTCGCGTTGGAGAGTGTGATGGGGTGGGAGGTGGCCTGTTGCTGAGCTTCTTGATATTTTGCAAAGGAGCGTGAAATGTTTGCTGTTGAGTTCCTGATTGAATCAACTTCTGCATTGATGATCTTGTTTCCTGGGTGAATTGATCTGTCACTGGAATGTCCAGAACCGGACATAAAAACCAAATGGAAGCAATTTTTTGGGGAAAAAAAAGTTTGGCGTGTTAAATCAAAACCAAGGGGCTTACCAACTTCCAACTTCACACCTGGGCTTTTCTGGGATAGAAGGGATGGAAGGAGTAGAAATAACTTTGGTTGACAAAAAAAGTATCAAGCCGCTGTTCCTTGCCAGGGAGCAGCGTATCATGGCGTGGCGCACTGCTTTGCTCTATCACAATTTGCACCTTGGAGTTCAGATAGGGATTGGGGGCAGAGAGGGGTAAAATGTGAGATGGCCCAGGTGATCCGTCAAAAGATGGGTTGTCCTGGATTGACAGAGCAAAAAATGGGAACAAATTGTGTCAGATTTTTGGTTGGTACGAGAGAACAGAAGCTTTGCAGATATCAATTGAAGATAAATAAGAGAGATGGAAGAAAAAATATGGGGCCTTGGACAATTACTTCCTGACTGGGATACCAACGGAGGAGTTGTATGATGAACCAAGATCTCCAGGCTCATAACCTGAGAAGAAAGAGTATGGATAACGTGCATGAGTAAGTGCTTCAGATTATACTGATGCACTCACTATGTATGTGGTCCTTTGGGCTGGACAAGTGTCACTTTGTGAAACCTAACTAGGGTTAGGTCAAAACAACATGTCAATCTGCAGGACAAAAGATGCGCCTGCATCCTGGCTTTCCTTTGGTGGAACCCATTTTTTGAATCTCCTGGCTGTTTGCTTGCAAAGCTCAAAAAACTGTTAAGAACAGGGGTTGTGCTTTGTCTTCCTCTGCGCAAATGCTGTGTTTTCCCAAAGCAATTCATCTCCAAAATTCTTTGAAAATTGGCAATAAAAGACTGATGCAACTTTTTGGTGAAGTCATGACTTCTGAAAATCAAGAATATCATAGTCTTCTTAATTTCTTGTGGTGGGAGTGATGGCAAGGGAACTCCAGGCTGGAAAATTCACAGAGTGAATTTTCACTTTTGGTTTGGTGGGCTCAGGCCAGCAACCCAATTTTAGTTGTAAGTCCCTCCCTGCGGGAGGGGGTGGCTTTGCCATCCGCCAAACTCAAGCTTCCGCCAAAGGAGAGACTTAGTCATTTTAGCCTGCACCCCCCCCACCCCCCACCCCCCTTGTCAGAATGAGGATCCTGTTGGCTTGGAAAAAAGGCCTCCCAGAACTCTTCCTACATCAACCTCACATTGTGGTTGCTGTTGGATTTTACAGCTAATCTCCTACTGCTTCCATTTTTGCACACCTCAAAACAGTGCATTGTGATAACCAGTTATTTCCAATCACTGGAAGGTTCAATATTGTTGATTTTGTAGTTAAGTGGGCATCTATCCACAAGCAACTTCAGCCTCTTCTTCTTTCCATGTCTTTGCCTCCATTCTTAGAGCATTGGAAAAAGGAATTTAAAGGGTCTTTCAAAGAATAAAAAAATAACTTGACAGAATTTGAGCTGATTGTATTCAGTCAAACTGACAAATTTGTTACATATTTAGTGACTTAATAGAGTCCACAGGTGGCTTTTCCGCCCCTCTAGTTGAGGGCAATCTACGTAAATAGAAAGGAGGAGCAAAGGAACAGGGCATGCCATGACAACAGCTACGCTTGAGGAAATGGGGGAATAGGGAGGTGATGGCACAACTGGTGGCTGCTGGTGGGCATGACAAAGAATAATTTTGGAAGAAATTGACTGGGGAATTGTGACATGATTTTGTCCTTGGAGAATCCCGCATTAAGGGAGGACCTGGCAATCAAGTCAGCCAGCTGAGCAACATTTTGATTTTGGAGACTCCATTTGCTTTTTTGAGATGTGTGCTGGAAATGACCGCAAAAGGATATTGCAGAGGAAATAGTGAACAAAGAATGTAGAGGTGAACTGGAAGATGATTTTCAAGATGATGCTTATAAAGGTGGAGCTTAGGGATGCATGAAAATAGGGGGGTTCATCAGTTTTTGAGTTCCAGTCTTTCTTAAAAATCCTCCTGGTTGCTTAAATTTAGCTTAAATTTGGTGACCTTGGGGTGTCAGCAATTCAACTCTGAAAAGAGTACAGGTTGCCCAGCGTATCCCTTGATTGAAAGAATGAACCTTGGGAAGGGTTTACTTGATTTGTTACACCTTCTTGATGTGATTCATCTCTGGTGAGTGCTGAAATAATTTCATGCAGAACCTATGAGTCCTGATTGTGAACCCCCCTAATAATTCAGCTCTGTCAATCTTCCACGGCCAATGATGTGTAGCTGGAGAATCCCATTCCTCTACGCACCTTGACTGTCAAGTGTCCAGGGTTAATGGCGCGTAGGTGGAGAATCCCATTCCTCTACGTATCTTGGTTTGGTATTTGACAATTCTAAAGCCATGATTTTTTGTTTTCAGATGGGTATAAAGCCATAGCCAACATTGTGACACCACGGAGTAAAGCAAGGAAATGGACATGTTTGATGTCAAAAGATTTTGGCTGCAGCCAATAGGGTTAAGAGAGAATTCTTCTTGTTTTTCTTTCATTTCCATATATGTAAACACCCTTGAACCTAGCTGAAATAAATAACAACAAAGAAAGGGGGGCTTTGGGCCTCCTCATAGCAGAAAAAAATGTTACTCATGAAAAAAGTATGAAAAATTTGGAAAAGCGCTGAGCCTACTCTTGAAACGTGTATGAATGGTCTTGAAAAATGTACAAATTTGGGCAAAATCTCAGATTTTTCATTACTGAAATTTATAGGGGCTTGCCAGGGTCCTCAACTTCCTCATCCCACTCCACATTCCATGAAATAGAGAAACACCCACTCAAACTAAATGTGAAGTCTGCATGGTTGCATTAAATTTAAAGCCCTCCAATTTCTCACTACCAAAAGAGTTTTTTAGATTTGGAATACATTGTCATACATATATCAATCAAGAAGGAAATCCCCCAACCTGTGCCATTCCCAAAGATGAGTCAAAAGGCCTCCCAGATCTGGAGCTAGATCTAGAAAGTGAAAGTGTCCCAGCTTATTCAAATTGATCACACTTTCACATATCACACTTAATATGTTGCTTCAAGCAAAAAAGCTCATTATCTGCTATCAAGGCATACCTAGCCAGTCAAAACTGACTCAGAACTTTTAGTAGAAAATGAAGTTTGTTGAGATAATAAAGAAAAACATAAAAGAGCAACTATATGAAGAATCATCAAGAAAGACCTACTTCACTTTCCACTTTGAAGAAACATCACTCAAAAGGGATTTTCCTTACTCAAGATTAAACTAAGCAGAAAATAGACTTCTCATAGAGGGAATTTATGCAAAAGATGTGAGAAAAATGATGATTAAATTAATTATCGAACTGATTTATTTGCTTTAAACTCAGTTTTTGGACATCCCTCATTAGGAATCATAGATTTTGAAAAGATTGATGTACATAGAGAACATTTTTCAGTATTTAGATGAAAGGACTCAAAGATAAAATTATCCAATGCGGATTGACTTGGCACTCTTACTGGACATTGGAATTGGTTAGATTCAATGCATCATGAACAACCTATGTGAGATTCAGGATTTGTATCCATGGATGATACTCAATTGTGAGGAACAACTGCATTGAGCAGACCTTCACCCACCCAATGGGGCATAGAAAAATGAAAATAGTTGCAGAATGACCTGTATGAAATAAAGCGGATTGATTGTATCGGGTGACAAGGAGAAGCATGTATTCCACACAAAATATCAAACATCTGGATATCAAAGTGAAACCTTACAACATTTAGGGCATATATTTAATGATGATATTGAGATAAGATTTATGTGAATATGTAGCGGCTGGGCTAAAATGATGGCACCTAGAGTTTCTTAATCTTATTCTATGGCAATTTATTTGTGGAAGCAGACCTTGAATTGTCTTTCTGTAATGGTATGATACTCTTTTATACCACGCATAAAACCTGAATAATAACAGGGTTTTTCTCTGCTGCCAACATGTAGAGCGTAAACTTGTTTATTTTTTGAATTATGACTGACAAGATATTTTCCATCAAGCATGGGAGTTACTTGCAGACAACGGTGCAACCATTACAATACACAGATTGTAATAGCCAATACCGTGTATTGTAGTGGCTGTCCAATACCTGGTTCTTTGGAACCAGTGTATTGTATTGGCTGGCCAATACAATACATTTGTGTTGTATTGGCCATCCCAATACACAGTTTTGGACAACTGTGTATTGTATTGGAAGGCTGATCCCACTAATACACTGTTTTTTTTTCTGTGTGTTGTATTGGTCCTGGCAATACATCACCCAAGAAAAAGTGGTATTGTATTGCCAGTCCAATACAATACTGCTACAATGTAGCGCCACTATTTTAAGCTACGTTACAGGCCGCTACAAATACATTTAGCGTAATGGTTACACCGTTGTTGCAGATGGTAGTCGGATTTTTCTGCACCAAATGTATATTAGGACAGTTCACGTTGGGCCCATCCTTAACCCCAATTTTATGACACTTGTCATAAAATTTTCACTCAAAAAATGACTCAATCCTAAGCTTCCAAAACGTCCAGATACAGAGGCGTGAAAATTTTGCAAAAGTTCATGCATTAAGGGTGTTAAAAATGGGTTTAAACATGGTTACACATCCCAACGTGAACCGTCCTATTTGCTGATTACAGACTTGTCTAGGTCAAATTCTTTGGTCTCCCATTTAGCACCCATAGGTGTGATTGGATAAGTAGTGGGATCCTCCTTCTGCCAAAGATCCAACCCCGGAAAGTTCCGTCTGGCGGTCGTATTGGTCAAAATACTGAAGAGCATATTGATTATTGCAGTTCTGGAAATCTTCATTTTTCTAGTCATTTACTCAAATAATATGTTAGAATAAAAACAGTACCACATTTTGCTAGCAGGGAACAACAAAGAATTGAATGTGTGGATTCAGAAATGATTCACAGATAATCAGAGTTCAACCGCGGGCAGAATCAAATGGAAACTCACAATACTTTTCCTTTTGATAATTTGATGGCGCAGATTGAGGAGTTACTACAAGAGCTATTTTGGTCTTCAAAGCAAAAACTAATGTGATGGCAAGGCAGTACATAAGCATTGGAAGCTGGACAAAAGCTGACGACCTCAACATGACAAAACTTCAAAAGTCTTACCTTGAATTGATGGGCTGATGATGCTAGTGATGGGAACGCTATGGCAGGTGCAGGTGGGAAGAAGGATGGTCCCTTTATACCCCTCTGAGCTCTACAAACCTGCTGCAAAATAATGTCAAACAAGCCGCGATAGCCAGTGGATTTTCCGGATTTCTCCTCTCATAAGCCCTCACCGCCCTTGGACATCAGTATAATCCAAGGCCACGTTGAATAGTTGTATGCAGGAAGTAAATCCTTATTGTGCATCGCTTAAACTACGTCGCACGCATCTATAGCTTTTGTTGAGTCCCACAGCTCCTAGTTGTAGCATGAACTTTTGGCCATTGAGCATCGATTCGAGATCGGATTCAACCGCGTGCCTGTGCTTATTGTGACATATATATCACTTATCGTCAAGTGAGTATCGGCACACTGAGAATAGCAGAGAATGCCTACTCGGAAAGAACCCGGACCAGTGGGTTCAGTTCTTTTTCAGCGGTAAAAATAACGCTCCAGTTGGCATTCCACCAACTCATAGCAATCTGATTTTGATACGATGTAAAGCTTGAATGAAAAGAAATTGCAAGGCCACGGGACGAAATTTGGATCACTGCCAATCAATTATTGATCAGGTGAAGGAGGCTGGGACAACAGCGAGTGCTGAAGTGGAAGGATAATGTATTGCATCAGTGATGGAGTACACAGAGAGAAACTAAGAAACATGAAGAAAGAACAAAAAGAAGATGAGAAAAACAATGAGACACATACCTGGGACAGTAGCAAGTGATGAAGTGGAAGGATGAAGAAAAGGAGCCTTCCACTGACGAGATGCTGCCCCAGGTACACTACAAGAACTGATGACATATGGGGGACATGTGGCTGACAGGTGTGTAGCAGACAAAAGTGAAAAAAGAAAAGAAAACAGAGATGAAACTACAAAGGAGAAAACATCTCAACAATTATTTATCATGTCTTTGAGTTAGCGCGCATTGACAGTTGTTACATTTTTATCCGCGCCGGATTCCAATCCAACCATCCCAGGTTCAATCCCTAAGAAAAAAGACGAGAATCATCCTTGAGTTGAAGCTATGTTGGATTTATCAAATCAAGCAGCTATGTGTATCGCGATTGAATCGCAGTCTCACAATTGGTTTATAGATCATTGCAACACGTGAGGACTGGTCAAAGAATCTTACTTTAGAAACAGTACCCCAACATTAAAACCGGTATTCCACCGACTTAAAATATTATCCGATTTCTAGTGCGACCGAAAAGGAATCGGAAAGGCCGCTATACCAAAATCATTTGATGATGACTCCCGCGCGTTGTTGTACCAATTCCAGCTCGGCGATGGATTTTGAGCTTCAATCACCCTTGGGAAACAGTCCAGAAACATGCGTGAAGCTAGTCGTACTGTCTTATTCTAGCATCCGGTAGCGCGTTTGAGCACTAGTCTAGAAATTGGTTTATACATAGGTCATGGCAACACGTGTGATTGGATGAATCTCGATGGTAGATGAAGATAAATAAGGAGAAATGCCCGCTTCGGCGATGCCTAGCTGCCAGTCAAGTCATCATCATCCCCTGCACCCCACGCGCACCCTCATCCACAACAACCCGCTGTTTGAGCCACCACCTCATCGCCTTCCCACAACGCGCAAGCCATGCACTGTCACACCTTGGTCTACCTCCTCTGGCTCCTTCTATCCCTGGTGTCGGCGCAGCCTAAAGCTTTCCCGGAACCTAAAGATTTCTCGGAAGCTAGCGCTTTCCCGGAACCTAAATCTTTCTGGGATCCCAAAGTCGGGGTGATTCACAAAGAAGGCTGCACCAACAAGAACCCAACGTACTGGCCGGTTTACGTGGAGCGACGTTGCAAGCATTGGAATTGCTTTGCAAAGATTAAACACGGAGAACGCTGGTACTACTGCAAAAATTGTTACGCCAAGGGTCAGACATACTGGTGCGAAGCCGATTCCTGCCCAAAACACGGCGGAGAACCAGAGGGAGCAAAGAGCTTTGAAGAGACTATAACTCAAATGAGGCCTGGCAGTAGTACTGAATGAGGCACGTGGCACTCCTCTCAGTGCACCTGGCAAAATGCTACCAAAAATCTTTATTCTTCACTCAACTTGTCAATGATCTGTTTTGATGACAAGGCAGGTCGTACTAAATGGGAGTTTTCACATCTTGGACGAAGGAAACTGTCACATCAAGGCATTCCTCTCCACCTCATCACCCCTACCTCAATTCCGGTTGGGCGACAACCCTGACACACCTCTGGGTTATAGAGACCTACCTGATCTGGATCCCTTTCTGCCACGCCTCTGGACTCCACTTTTCTTCATTTCCTTGTCCTTTTCTGGCCTCTTTGCCTTTTCTCTCACAAAAAACTTTCACAGAAGGCACATGTTTTTAGAAACTCAGTTATCACCCCTACTCTATTTTTTGTCTTGCTTTGGGGCTTGCCCCTTTCCAGTATTGTCTTCCAGTATGCATATGGGTAGCGCACAATAATGTCACATCAAATCTGCTCTTGAAAACAAAAAGATGGACCCAGAATTTTTTTTTTTCAACCAGTCAAATAACAATTCATAAGGTAGCGGTGTAAAAACTTATTACAGTGGAATATTAGACAAATTGAAGGGTGAAATCTAAAGGAGTGAGACGAGACGCCTGCCAAGATTGGGTTTGACTCATCGAGGCAAAATATTATGTATATCACACCCTTATAATCTGCCCAGGGTCATCGCAGGGGGAGGGAGTTCACTCAGGAACAGGTTATAATTATTGCATCTCATAGTGGTGATGCGAGAATACATACATCTCCGATTTCCTGCGCCATCGGCCAGTGGCTAGAGGGGAGGTGGTCCCAATTGTTGTTTTGCCGCCACGATGTGATCAATTCTACAAAGCCGTAGCAATCGTCTAGATTGCAACATAAATGATCTGCTATGTCCGATAAGAAGCAGCTCCGCGATTCAGGAATCAAGTCCGGGTGGGTCTATGGCTGGAGGTGAGCTTCTTCTTCTTCACCACTTCCAAGCAAAGTTGAATGCAAGCACTGAATTTTTGGTCTTGTCAATGTCATCGGGTGTTTGGTGGGTTCTGCTTTGAGTGGAGAGGGGGTCTAATGAGTGATCCGCATATGCATTCTGCTATGCAATATCCGCTGCTCAGCCAATGCATACATGCATCAGACCCACAGGTTGTCCCCTCCGATGACTTTCCTACTCGTCCGCCATAATCTGACTGCAGCGTATACGAGATAAGAAACTCTTCTGCCACTTTCCAGCGGAACGACGCACGAGGATCGCTCTAACGGAGAGCCAGTCCAGCTTCAGTGAGTGTGTATATCTTGGCATGGATGGCTCACGCCGCCATCTTGTTCTCTTCTTGCTGACCAATTCGCGTTCTCTCCTCAGAACAGTCATGGCCCAACTCCAGCTCCCATTCACTCTTTCTTCTCATCCGGCAGTATCACCCATCGACCCTGATACAGACACTCGTAAAACCGCTCCTCCTCATCCCCTCTCCTTCTCCACGTCCCCCGTACTTCGACTCTCTGCCTCTCAGCGTACTTCAAAACAGCCCCTTCACGTCGTTGTAACCGTTCCCGGTCAAGGCTGGTCTATCCACAAGGTTTATCACCATCCTCTCGCCTTAACCGTCCTTTTCGTTTTAAGCTAACTGTTTTATCACTTGATCTCCCCCTCAGGTTTCCGATCAAACAATCTTGTCATCACAAAAGGTTTCTCCAAACTTGGCCTTCACCACCCCATGCGTTGCGCTCTCCATCCCTCAAACCGAACAGGCCGCCCAAAAATCAGATCCAACCAGCAAATCATCATCCAAAAAGAATAAAAAAACACGTACCCGATACATCTATGCAGCCGTGGCCTCCTGCCCATCCGATCCCTCTCCAGCAGTTAACCAAGGTCGTACAGTTTGGGTATGGATCGAGAACGAAGTGAATGGCGGATTCGGTGAACGTGACACGTCCAATGCAAACCCTTCCAAATCTAGTTCCGCGAATATCATCAAGGAATTCCCCTCTCGGGTCGAAATGGTTTATCCCCTACCTTCCATCCGCCCTGAAGATAGCTCTGAAACTCAGTTAGCACGAATTCTGGTCTTGCTCGAATCGGGAGAAGCCCTTCTGTGTAGCCAAGATTTAACAACTATCGCCACCTGTCGTGTCCATTCTAACCCTCCGCCTTCCACCCCAATCGACGCCCCTTACGTTCGAGTACAAACTCATAGCAACGATCAGCAAGATAACACCACATCCAACCTGATCAGACACCCAGGAATATCCACCGCCAACTCACTCGGACTACTCATCTATATCTCTCGACTAAAACCTGAATTTCACTCATCATCGGAACACCTTCCAAATAAATCAACCCCAAAAGGTCGAGCCTCCAAGAAGCGCAAATCTGTCTCAACAACACAATCTTCAAAACCAACGTCTGCTGGATTGACTCATTACTCTCATCTAGAAATTTGCGTGCTGGAACTACAATCAGATAAGCTCCTTACATTAGGTGGCACTTCTCATAAGCAAGATTTTTTAGATGTTGCCATCGGAGCTCAAGGTTGGGTGACCATCATGGGTCAGTAGTCACTCTTCAATTCCTTTTCATCAAGTTTTCAATTCTCACTCCATTTTCCAAATGTGGCCATACAGGACGGAGTCATACCTTATCCACCTATCTTTTATCACGCTCCCCTAGCCGCTTCCTGGAAGCAGACATCATCATGCCTTCCGGTGAATTGGCACTGATTCAGCACCCTCAGTGCAATCCAATTCAACTTACAACAAATCCCCAATCAGTAGAAACGACTCCCATCTCAAATACATCAACGCCAGTGATTGTACCGCTCCCCTGCTCTGTGCCATTGGTCTTTATCTTTCTCTCCCACTCCACCTCAACAGCAACTGTTACATCGACCACCTGCTTAGGTCTCATAGTTGATCTATATCATCAAGCTGTCCTGTGTGTCCTTCAATGCCCATGGCCAACCGCGCCGAAGCATACCCCAGCATCGCCTCCTGACCACGGGCCTTTAACTCTCTCCGCAACGCTATCCTCTTCCTCTCAATCATCACACGTTTACCTATGTCTTTCTTACCAAAGTATCCGAATAGTCCAAGTTCTTCAAGCACCAGTATTTCCGCCGGATGCACCGACTTGGGTTGAAGTGTTGAACCCTGTGGTCACAGATGCTACACTTTCTTGGATCATCCCAAAATCCAACCACGCTGACGTACAAGCCAAGACCGCTTTGAATCGCCAGAAGATCCCTTTACTCTCAGAACAACTGTTGGGCTGTTGTACCATGAGCTTTTCTTCGAAAGCTTGCCCCGAAGAGGCCTCGCATTTATCAAGTCTCAAGTCTTTCATTTCCCGCTTTAACGATATTTGTCTGGGCACCACCTGCACAAGTGGGCATTGGGACGCTGAAACAAGCAAGGCGGCCGAAACCGCATGGGTGGAATGCGTTTTGAACCTCTTTAGTGGCCAAGATGCGAGCGAATCTCAAGACGTCGACATGGAGGGGAACGATTTGTCTACTCATGCTCAAGACCAGTTGGTCACAACATTCTTGCGAGGATCCCACTCTGTGTCAAAAAAACTTAGTGTGAGTGACGCCAAGCCTACTTACACCTCGTTATTTTGTTTTCTACTTGGGACTATTGAGTGACTGACTTATCATCGATTTTCTCACTCGATAAAAGTCGATCCTTCCAAAAGCATTTGTACATGACCTGCTGGGAACATGCTTAGGTCAATTCGCTGCACACGCGGGCAAAGAATCAACCGCCATCATAACGGATGAAAGGACATTGAGCTCGGAAACTCAGCCCAGCAAGTCGAAGCCTTACCCGGCTCAGATCGTCATATGTCTACTGAATTCGGGTCTTGTGGAAGAAAGCATGGTCGCTGGTGGCGTAGTCGCTGCTCTCAGACGGACAGCGGATGTGGTCGCGGTTGAAGCGTCGATTTCCAGGCTGTACGATGTCGACGAATTCGAGTTAGTGGAGACCATTCGTTGGGCCGTTCAATTGCAGGCCTCTCAGCCTATTCCTGCAAAGGCCAATGGTCGCAAACTATCACTCCTTGAGCGCCTTCTGTCCAACATCATATCCCAGCCGCTTTCTCTTGGCCCACTGAAAAAGGCCTTGAGGCAAACGTTGAGCACAAACGATATCTTGATCATTTTCCGAATCCTCAATGAGTGGATCGATTGGTGGATGAAAGAAGGCATGGAGATCCTTCACATTCATCCAACGTCTTTGGATTCCAATTCCAAACCAACCGGCGAGTCCTCTGGCTCCACTGGTGCTCCACTACGCCCCGAAAACGTATGTTTGCTGGACACGTCTAATTGGATCATTCTGTCGCACTGACACGACGTTGTTTCTTCTATTTTCACAGAAGAAAGAGTCTGATTATGAGGCGAAAGCCCACTCGAATGGCTTACCCGATCTCGCCCCGGTACGTCTCCTCTTTTAATCAAACTTGGCCTTACTTTTCTTTGTTAACGGTGACCAGCGGGGCTGACGTGTCATTGGAGTTGTCACTTTCCCACCGAAAGATTTTCGAGTTTGTAGAGTGTTCGTTAGATGCACACCTGATCGGATTGATCCAATACAAGGAAGCCAGTGTAGTCCTGGAGGCCTTGAAGCTGAAGCTAACGTGGGAGATTGAGATGGATACGGTTTTGCAAGGGCTGAGTGGTCCATTAGCCCAGTCGAGCCAACTGATCAAGCAGAAACAACGTCGGCAGCGAGAGAAGCTTACACAATCTCACAAGCAGCCTCTTTCGAAGGGCCAGAATCCCAAGCCAAACGGCACAAACAGCAAGCCCTCCAAGCCCCTCCACCACCGCTCATCTGCGCATACTGCTCAGCCTAATGGCCGACCTGCTTCCAACCGCCCTTCCAAGAAGAGCACGCCGAAGCGCTCCGTTCATCCTGATGCTCGCCGGCTACAGGCGGAAACAAGCAATGCCCAATCTGTGGCTGAATATGCATTGGAACGCTTCAACCTTTAACAGAATTCAATTCCTATATATACAATTATACTCTCGCTTTCAAAAGCCCATCCTCTTTTTTCTGTGTCCTCGTTTTGTTTTCTGGTCTAGCCGTATCGTGTCGGTAGTACTGAAGTGCCAAGGAACGCAGCGTAGTAGTACTACATATGTCTTCGTTGTTTTGCTTTCCGCAATCTTATCAATTACATTCCCCCCAACCACATAACTAATCCAGGACGAGATGCATCTGTCTAATGCCAATTTTTACATTTTGACTTGGTCTTGCTAAGATCTGGTAGTGATCTCGGGGGCAGCCCCATCAGGCTAAGTACTGGGGACGGTCATATGGATTAAGGAGACATTGATGGTACTCTCTCATGTTGCCTTTCCTGACCATTCAATCTTCCCCTTTTAGCAACACATCTGGTAGGTATTATTCCGACGTGACAGTTTACAAGCAGTAACCGAACAAATCGCCTGCTTAGCTCACTAGAAAAATAATAATGACAAATATATTTGCTTGCATCGCTCGTCGGATTGGATACATTTTCATTAAATAGGATTCTTGGTCGAACTATCACCTGGTCAGGCTCATCATACAACATAATATCCCATGTGTGTGCTTGTGTTGGGGGGGTTTTTTTTTTTTCTGAAAAATTCTGATGTACTCTGTTTTTGGTGAGATTTTTTTGATTCAGTACATACATGGATTAAGATGATATGTGTGATAAAAACCCAATGAATGAATCACCACACGGTATTTATGTATACATAATTTAATATATACCCATCAAAGAAACATTCCAAGTAAGGAAACAAAATAAAACCAAAAAAGAAAGAAGAAAAGTAAAACCAAAACTAGTAGAAAGGGGAAAGGTTTTTCAATTAGTTAAGTTGACTTCAAGTTGTCCTTATGAAGACCAAGGAGTAGTTCGTAGGCTTGTACTGGGTTCCGCTGTACAGCATCGGCAAACGCATCGGCAAACTCGTCAAGAACTCTACCAGCACTTTCACCAGTTTTTTGGTCAGACCATATCTGTATTGGTCGGAGCTGTCGAGAAATTGCATTCAATTGAGCCACGTCTCGTTCCGTTGAAGTGGATTGATAAATATCCGGTAAAGCATTGTGGAATTGAGCATGAAATGAGTTCACATATTCATCTAATATCAGCGTGGAAGTTCGTTTCTGACTTCCTTTTCCTGCTACGTATTTCTCGATAATTCGATCCATATTTTTTATCATCTTATGGAAGTTCGATGGTACTTCTAATTTTCCAAACATGGCATCCATATCTTTTTGCTCGGTTTCAGTGAATTTTAATTGTGACCTGGCCCTGTGTATGAAAACATCCCTAACGGTTCGGGAGATGGAGTCTATTTTTTTTTTCGTTTTGGGAACAATTTGATCATCTTATCAGAATATAAATATCTGTTGGCGTGTTGAGTTGTTTTTTATCAGCTTACTCTTTCCATCTAGAGTATCCGAAGCAATTGAAAGAGTTGGCGGGTGATTGTGCGCTTTCAAAAGTTCAGGATTCTTCAGAAAACCATTCAAAACTTCGTTTGCTGCATCGATTAAACCATTTCCTGTGTCTCTTCGTACTAATCTTGGAGTGTCTGCGTGGCTTGATAACTTTTTTTTGTGGAGGAAGGGGGATCAAAAGGTAACAAAGGGACCCTGTTAAGTAGTAATCAATCATTTCAATCCAACCTTTCTTGACCTTCTTACACGATCATGGATATCCTCTGGAAATGTGGGTTGCGCCTGACTACCTTTAACCGTGCTTTTTGGTGTGATTCCAGTGGTCAGGTGAATTGGAGGAGCAGCGGAGTGGGTTATGAGCAATAAGGGGATTAAGGACAGAGATATGTGGCAGTAAAAGAGCATATTTATTTGACCGGGCGACAAAACTGATGGCACAGGCCAGACAAGTCAATATATAATTGATCGTAAGTAGTAGGATTGGGGTAGTAGCTCGAAACTTGGAAGGGGAAGTATTTCTATCTCAGATTGACCAGCAGCGTCTTTCGTTTCCTTTGGGGGGGGGGGGGGAGGAAATATGTTTTCTGCCTGTCTTGAGACAATTTCTGCTCCGGCGAGAAGATGTGGTGTGCTCTCCGGAGCTCCTTTAATCATTCGACCATTGTTATCTTTTTGTTTCGTATCCAGTCCAGTTTTATATGCACCAAACACTCTCCATCTGTAACAAGAGAAATTGGATTGTTAATGTGTATCTTGAGTATACAAACCCAAGACGAGTTTGAGATTTTTCGAATGTCAAGCCTTTTTTATTGCAACGCTGTCTCAATTGTAACACACACTGTTATAACCAGAGCTCCGTGTAAGTAGGTCCTAACATATACCCCAGACATTTCTTTTCGCGTGCCGTTGCCAGTCACGCCGTCTGAAAATTACGGCACGAGAAATTGATTTATTTCGCCCGGGGATGATCCGTTCTTGTTGTACTATCTATCTGGGAAGCTATAAGTACGAGGTGAAATATTTATATATTGCGTCGACGGATTGCTTCAAGAAAACGATGGAGCTATCTTTTCTTGAGTTTCAGTCATGAATACCGCGCGCATGGTGCAAATCACCGGCCGGCATAGAATGTTGATCGGCATACCGCATGCTAAAAAAAAGACTTCCCCCTGGACCTGAGGTGGAGAAGGCGAGCCTATCCCGCGGGTGGAACCTTAAGGCACACAAGAAACATTCATTTACTCCTCCTTCGTATTTCCTGCTACGCTATTCTGCTGTGGATAGACAGAAGCTGTGTAATCCCACATCATGCCACGACGAGTTCATACTGCACCCATGGACGCTGAACCCCGCGTAAATGAGCATCAGGTTTTCAGTCAACCTTGAGCCAAAAAAAAAAAAAAAAAAGAAGGAAATGTATGGAATGGCCCGCCGTATTTCAAAAATGAGAATACATTTTTTTCTGCTGTGTAACATTTCGGCCCCGGCGAAGGCGTCACTGATAGCTGGATCACTGGACCCAGCCTAACCGCCGGGATGGTTCTGTACATACCAGCGAATCATTCATTTCCTCAGCCGTTGCATCACTGACCCCAGTTCTTTTCCAATGCCAGTACTGGAGTGGGGATTGATTGATTCCCACGGAAGCGATTCCCAAAGGCTTGTCACCTGGGTAGCAGAGGTAAATCCCAATGGAAAAATATGCAGAGCTGAAACTGATGGAGAAGGTAGCACTGAACCTGATCAGGTGATCTTCAAAGCTTGTCAGAGGTGAGTCACATGTTTTTTGGTTGTTGTTGTTGTTGTGAGGCCGCACTACTGGAACGTCTTCTTCGCGAGCAACCCCGTTTTTTTTTTCTCTGTCAAGTTATTTTCTTCTCCACATCATCTAGTATCTTTTGATTCATCATTTATCAGCGAGATGGTGAAAATTCTCTGTGATCAGTACCCCTTGTCTCTGATCATTATCCTCAGATTGATCCGAAAAACAATAATATACCCATGTGTCTTGGGGAAAACAATTTTTTATTCAACAATCACATACTTTTATATACCTATATACACATTTATCTAAGACCAGGTGAAGGAAGAATTGGAATTTCTATCCGCACAGAATCCATGTTGCACCCTCCTGAAATAATTTATAGACGTACTGAACTGATGTGAGGGAATATCTCTGAAGTGTTCCTTGCAGTTCAAGAGGCTTTTACATGAGGTATTTGAGGAGACAGGCCAAGAGAAGGAATGAATAACAGCTTCAGGCTGGTTTGAAGTATTTTCTGATTAAAAGAGAGAGGCCTTTGGCAAAGGAGACTTAAGTAAGAAGAATTCAAGAGTTTCACAATAAAAGGCTTTGGGAGGGCAATACGACTCAAAGGTGCTAGAAATTTTCATCGTGTCCTCCTGATGATACAAAAGAGTATAGGCAATTTCACAAGGATACACTTAGGAAGACCCCAAGTCGACATCCAGGGGGGCTGCTGGCTCAATTGAGAACCAGCGACCCCTTGGTAAGGGGGTGGCTTGGTGGGCCCTCCGCATCCGGGGACAAGTTGTTTTCGGCGGACCGGCACCGGCTGGCCGAAGACGAGAGTGAACCGGTCCGCCCTGGAGGATTCGTGCTCAGCTGGCTGGTACAGAGTGTAGCAACCCGCGTAGGAGGATTCATCCTCGGCGGGCCAGTAGGAAGCGACCCCCCTGGACGTCGAAATGGGGTCGGTCGGGGGTCGCGCGGCCGACCCCCCCCCAGGATTGGAGGTGTGTTCCTTCAAGTTCAATCCTGGGACCCGGGGGGTCGCAATATAGTCAATTTATTTGAGGAAAGAGTACAAGTGCCGATGACAATATGGGAGCCAAAAAGAATGAGATGATGTCATATAAATGAATAAAATGGAAACCGGAACGGGGCGAATCATGGATGAAAAGAGTTTTGAACAACGTACAAAAGGGAGTGAGTGGTTTCTATGACGTTATTATGGATGAGAACTGGGATGAAGAGGTGAAGTTTAAATGCGTTGAAATGAAGTGACAGGTCTTAAGCAAAGGTACATCAGTATTATATAGTTGTTTTGGTGCTAATGAACTGGAAGTGGGTTTTGAAGTTGTGTACATAATTAGTAACTGTTGGCTTGGAGTCGAGGCGGCTGATAATTGTTTTTCTGCATATTTGACCTCTGTGCGCCGCAGTTTGACTTGTGTAAGCTCCACTATGTATGTTAAGCAGCAAAATGTGAGGTTTGAGGAGTCAGATGGTTCTTTTTCGAAACAAGATTGAACGCAAGAGATTATATCTCAGTACTGTGAGATGATGAGTTAACTTTCTTCCACTGGATGCAATTTGGATTGGATTTCTACGAGCTTTCCATTTTAATTTGGATGATTTACTGCAGCATCCGGCTGTCTTGTTGATGGCCACTTCCATGAAGGTTAAAGGAATATAACTGGCATGACTTGACTTGAACCAAGCCCCCGCTGATATGTAATTTGGCGAGGGGATATAACATGAATATTTTACATGGCCCACCAGGGAGGAGGTTAAGTTAGTTTAAGTTTGCAGACGCTGTTACATTAACTTGTTGAAGTTTACACTTATTTATTTAAATATTTTAATTTTATAAAAGTCAGTAGGAACCACTCCGAGGAGATGGACTACCTGAAGGCAGCAGCATCCTATCTCGACCGATCCAACATCTCCGCAAACTACACTCCAGCAACCAGGACAGTAGCAGCCAGCAGCGGAAACAGCATCAACACCAACAGCCCAGCAGTCGACCCGGCCACATCAGCCTCGCATTGGTCCCCACCCACTCGCATCGGACTATGGACGGTGCATCGGTCAGTCTTCTCACTCAATCACTAGCGCTACAACGTACAAACTGACCAGTCTTTCTCTCCTTAAATATATAACAGTGCCACTCACAATAGTACCAACAAACTCGTTAGCATCTGGACGGCAGAGAAGAGATTAGACTCATCCCCCTCATCCTCGCTCTCATCACTCCCCTCACTCGTCAATGCTGCTAACAGCTGGGCAAGTAGTAGCAGCAACGGAACGCATCCAAATCAACCCAAGACCCCCATAGAGAAAGTGGTCGAGATCTTGAAGAAAGAGGTCCGTCATCACAAAATCTGCCTTCATTTATTCATCAAATTAATACCAACAAATATCCCCGCAGGTCTCCTCTCTATCTCGTCTACGACACCCATGTATTCTAGAAGTCGTCGAACCACTGGAAGAGACTAGGTGAGAACTCCTCATCATTTGCCATTTTATCCACAATTAATCAAGCCTTGGATACCAAAAGGACAACGATGGTATTTGCCACCGAGCCAATCACTGGATGTTTGAAAGATGGCATCGAACAACCCGATCGTCCATCGAGCCATAATACTCGAAATCATCCCCAGATAAACCTCGAATTGGATGAAGTCGAAGTTGGTGATCGTAGTTAAATTCAAAATATACTCGCTCAAAATCTTACTTCTTCTTATAATATCTATCTCCGAGTCCTTTCTAGACTCAAAAAGGACTCCTACAGATTGGCAAGGGTCTCCAATTCTTACACGAATCGGCTAAATTGGTTCACTGTAATCTAACACCAGAGGCTATAATCATCAACTCAAAAGTACGCACAAAAATCAATCTAGCGTCTTGGTCCGGATAAATATTGATATCTGAGCTTGGCAATGGAATCACAGGGCGATTGGAAGATCTCGGGCTTTGGTCTGTCGACCTACCTCAAACAGCCGGATGGACAAGATACAAAATGGCTCTTCCCGGAATACGATCACCGATTACCGGACTCAGTTCAACGAAACTTTGACTATCTTGCACCAGAATACTGTCTTGATGAACATCTCTCAACGAGCAATGATATGTACAGTCTTGGATGCATCTTACACTCGATCCACACCCGCAGTGGCCCTCCATTCCAAAACCACCACAGTCTCGATCGGATCAGGAAGAATGTTGAGAACCTGGGAGTCTTAAGAGCAGCCTGGAGTCGAGTCCCCGATGATGTACAAGGTAAAGATCTGATTAATACAAAACATTTAACCTATCCCTCTGAAATTCTGCTTGAGTCAAAATGAATGATTCTTGATATGTTTTCGAGGTATCCTATTGTTTCTTTTTTTTTTATATAACCTTCTGTGCGCCAAATCCTCTCGACAAATCCGTATTCCGCAGAGGTCCTATCACAGCTCCTCACTCGGACCCCCTCCACTCGATTGATCGCCTCCACCTTTTTGAATTCGCGCTACTTCAGCAGTAACCTCTTAGTCTCTACACTAGCCTTCTTAGATAGAGACACGTTCAACTCGAAACAAAACGAAGAACATGTCCAATTCATGAAAGGCCTCTTGAGAATTCTGCCCCAGTTCTCTCAAAAAGTCGTCAAGCAAAAAATCTTACCATCTTTGATAGAAGAATGTCGAAAACATGTCCTATTGCCCTTCCTGTTGCCCAACATCTTTTTAATTGCCCAACAGATGGAAAATGTAAGCGTTGCTTTCCTCATCTATATATCATCATCATCTTACCTCCAACTAATATGCTTCCCTCTTTTTATCAGGAAGAATTTCGTTCAGAACTACTACCACACCTCACCCGACTCTTCGCAATTAAAGATCCGCCTCAGAACATTTTGATCCTGCTAGACAACTTATCAGTCTTTCAAACCAAGGCAACACCTCAAGTCTTTCGAGAGGAAGTCATGCCCCTCATTTATGTTGCTTTAGAGTCGGACATGCCCTCTTTGCAGGAAAAGGCCCTAAAAGTGATCCCTGGTCTCTGTGAAACACTCGAGGTTCGCTGCTGGCTACCCATATAATTATTGAGAAAGCAAAAAAGTATGCTTGCTGAAGGCTAACATGCCGTGGTTTCCTAAAAAAAAAAATTCTTCTTTTCCTGCGGCAGTACACCCATGTGAAACAAGTTCTATTTCCTAAAGTGACAGTTGAGTGTTGTTGACGTTTCCTCCGAATTTTGACTTGCCACTTGAAACTGACACTAGCCATCAGATGGTATTTTCTAAAACCACACTCCTTTCGGTCAAAGTCAACACGTTAATCTGTTTCCATTCGATGGTGAAAATCCTTGACAAATATACACTCACCGAGAAACTAGTACCTCTGCTTGCAAGAATCAAGACCAAGGAACCTGCTGTCATGATAGCCACGCTAGCCGTCCATGAGGAGATGGGCAAGAAAGTGGAATTGAATGCGATTGCTACCTTGATTTTACCTCAGCTCTGGGCGATGTCTATTGGCCCCCTGTTGAACATTGACCAATTCAATCGATTCATGAATTCGATCGAACAACTATCTAATCGCGTCAGGCAAGAGCACACTCGTCATTTACTTGAAGCCAGACGATTAGAAGAAACGACGAGGCGTAGTAGTAGTACTACTCAGTCTCATCACCTCAATCATTCTGGATCGAACGTGCTCAACGAGGCGGTGGGTTTTGAGAATTTGGTGAAGGGTCCCAAGACGTGGTCGTCATCAGCGACCTCCCCACAGCCCATCCAACAAGACACGGCGCCTACGAGTCCCTCGACCAACAGTGGCTGGGGCTTTGACGACCCGTTTGGAAGCTCCAACCCGGGCCGTCTCGTAGCGAGTGGCCCGATTCCACTGAACCGACACCATTCGCACCCGGTGACGAACCAGCTTTTAGAGGCGCGCAAATCGCTCACCCCCACGGGTTCCAACGATTTGAATGAGAGCCAATCGAGCCTTAACCTGCGGTCGTATCCGAGCATGTTTGACGACAGTCCCTCCGGACCCACTCCGCCAGCCTCCCGGCTCAACTCGCTCGGCACCACCCAGCAGCGCCCCCACTCGCTGGCTTCCGACTTCCACATCAACCCTCTCTCGTCCTCGTCCGCGCCCCTGCAGCAGCAGCAGACCTCCACATTTGTTGGCCTCCCACCCCTCGTCCCTCAGACATCCTCCCTTGCAACCCTTGCCCCTCCGTCTTCCTACTCGTCCGCCTCAAACAGCCTTTATCCCACATCCTCCTCACAACCGATCACGCCTTCTTGGAACGTCATCCCCCCTCTCAAGCCCTCTCAAAACCCTGCCCCCGGCCGGTCGCAGAACTCAAATATGGCCGCCGCCCTGGCCGACTTTGATCCGTTTGCTTAGTTTCACTCTTAATTCTTCTCGTAGACTTCTTCTCCTTCTTTGTTGCGTTTTTTATTCTTTTCGTTCTTCACTTTTTTTTTAGATTTTTTTTACAAGAAAAAAAAGTGTTCTTTATGTTTTTTTTTTCTGTCGAGATTTCGTTTCTTTGTGTTTTTTTCTGTCGAGATTTCGTCCCATGAATAATTATTGATGTATTAAGCAGCAGTGGTATGCAAGGAAACCCCTCTTTTTGTTCTTTTTCATGAAACCCGATGTTCCTCTACATTCCTTTTCACAGGAAGAAACTCTTCTATTTAGTTCTTCTTTTTGACCAGGAAAGATGTGACATATCTTAATCTTCATGTTGGCTTGTTTGTGTGTATTTAAATCTAAAAACATGCGGGTAGAAAAAACAACAACTCTGATATTCACTGGGGGAATGAATGCCCTGAAAAAACTTATCTTGTGTATGGAGCACAACAATTGAAAGGCTGTCTGTGATGATCAGATTCAGATGATGATGACATTGAGTAGAGGAGAGTGAGTGCAAGATGGCTTTTGGCAAGGCTGCAACCAATACAATACACAACTTGTATCACAAGGATTTGTATCAACAAAAATGGCTAAAAACCATATTTACTGGTAGAAGAGCCCAAGGGAATCACATTGGCCATAAAAGAGTTTTTCTCAAGGCACTGACTGATACATGAAAAGATACCCACCAATACATTGCAAATATTGTATTGGTTGCAGCATTGCTTTTGGCTTCATCCACCCTCACTCCACTCGTTCCATCCCTTGTTCTGCCTTTTCAACTCCACAGTCTTCCTTCCCATACCTCTTACACCTTTCCACTCCATCATCCAATCAGAACTCAATCACACTACAAAATCCAAACTACAAACTTCACTCAAAGCGTCAATCCACACCACAACTCTCAATTCACCAGTCAAACCTTTCAACATGTCCAGGTGAGGAATGACCCTTAAACAATGGAGGTTCTTTTTGTATTCCTCTCACTCAACTATATAGCCCTTTTCTGTTTTCTCAGTTTTGTGGTGTCTTTGCATTTCCAGTTGTCCATCTTGGATCACAGAACCACTTGACTGTTCTTTGTTCTCATTATGGTGTTTTATCAACCTTTTTTTTTCCAAAAAGGTTTTTGGTTTCAGCTCTAGCCATTTCATTCAACGCGTCCATTATGAACAACCAGATTATCCGAACAGTTGTTTACGAGAAGAATAGCGCGTTCGGCCAAGCTCGACCGTCCTGCGCGCATTCACTTCAAAGAACTGAAGTCGTTTGAATTGGAGATAAAAATATCCACCATTCAGAACAGAACAAGGTTAAAGAAACAAAAAAACGTGGGTCAGATCAGGAGGATTATATCCGACCAACGAGCAGAGACACACATTGACCATTTACCAAAAGAAAAGACTGGTACCTACCTGATAGATGATAATAAAGAATACCGACAACACCCCTAGGGTGTTAGAAATAGACATGAGCGTAGTGTCGGAGATCATGGTTGCAGGCTATGTGATCACGTGATCGATTCCCTGGTAGGATATCTGAGACGGCTATGACATAGAATGTGAAAGGATCAATGACATTAGTGATGAAGGATGAGAGAGGAGAGGAAAGGGACGAAGAAACCAGCGAGAAGACGATACCTGGGAGAGCAGCGAGATGGATTGCGGAAGGATGTCGATGAAGAGGCAAGCCGTGTGAATGAGTGCTGCATGACATATATCACCACTGGTGACATGGCTGTGAACTGCGAGAGACAGGGGCAGTGAACCTCGGTGAACAGGAGCCCGGCCAGCTCGCACCGAGCCCCGCCGCGCCGAGCACAGTGACCCGGAAGGCCCGCCGCGGCCGACTGACACGCTTCGCACTCATTGGAGAGGGTTCTCGATGGACTCCGTCATATCATACCATCTCCCGCTGCCTGCCATTCTTTTGCTGGTACAGAGAAAAGTCAGAATCCAGCTCCTGCCTCGCACTTTCAGTGCGAGCGTGAAGGCTCGAGGTCCCGGGAGCCGCAACCTCTCTAACTACGTCTTTCTTTTCTTCTTTGCTACATATTTATGTAGATTATAGCAACCAGTTGTCTCGATGTTTCATGGAAAGAAAATGTAATACCCTTCCGGTGGCAGTATGATGTCTTGGAAGTTGGAGGTATCAAAGAGAAGTCCAGAGCTGGCTGAAATCACCCATCGTGGCTTGGTATGTATGTAGGGTGAATCCATCCTTTCGTGGCTTGGGGTAAGAGTATGTAAAACCAGGTGAAATCGACTACCCCGTCGTCATCTATTGCCTATTGACGGGACTCCGGGAGAGTGTCTACGACCTCGGAGTGAGCACCTCGGCCCCACTTGACTCCCCTGTTGGATCCACCCTCCAAGATGTGTTTAACTTCGCATCCACTGTGGCTGCGCTGTCGATATGTATCTCGGGGAGGTTAATTTATATACAAGTGAGGTTCACTTCACCGACTGGATGACGAGTCCATGGCGCCGGACGGTGCATCGCGTCCACCCTCCCTGCGAGCACGCGGATTGCACCTCATCCCGTTGTGAAGGCGACGAGTGGGTGGGGTACCGCAACGTCATCTATATATAAGTGGGTGGAACCGTCGTCGGCTCCACTCGTCCGTGAATTCCTCGACCCGAGGGACTCGAAAGTCCGTCTTGGCGTCCCCATAGCCCGAATCCGGCAGACTATGTACACTTGTAGTCAACAAAGAGCACGCTTGTTAGGAACGGCTGCAAATGTTAACGCCGGTGGCGTTTGTGGCGATAGGGGGCGATGGAGCACCGCGTTTCGAATACAGACGAATATTTACATGCGATGCTTTCTTTGGCAGCATCTGTGTTCATTTCCGAATCCTTTGTACTCCAAAATCCACTGGACCCTGGCTGACCCTGGGCTTGTTTAAATACATAAAACCAGCTGAGAATCGCCAAAGTCTTCCCCCACAATCCTACATTCCTTCCCTTGAACTACACCTCCTCAACCTCACCAAAGCTCATCTTGCGTCGCGATGTTTCTCCGTTCAGTTTACTTAGCTATTGCGCTGCTGGCATTCGCTTCAACCCCAAGCAATGCTGACTCCCCATCATCTCCCGAAGGTAAGTTTTTCGGCACCTGATCGAACTCATTTGTTCAGGTCTCCAGGGCACATGCGAAAGTCACCGGCGACGCTTAGATGATCTGACCTCCCATACACCCTTAGATTTAGAAGAATTGCCTACTACCCTGAGTCTGACGAGTGCCATGCAGGACCCCAGTATGCATCTTGTGAAGGATTATATTCTTGGGGACCCCGCCGCTCAGCAAAAGACCTACGTCAAGGTCTTCCAATCAAACACCAAGCCGTCCGGTTCGACACTGGCTAAACGAGATTCTTCTCCTCCGACAACCCCATTGAACGGTGGCAAGCACATTGATCTGACGCCTGCACCCTGCACCTCCAAAGCTTGCTATCCTGGTGAGCACCAATACCTAAAACTAAAAGTTGTACCTCAACCGATCTCATTAATTTTTCGGGTGTTTCATTCTTATTAGGGTCATTCGCGGGGCCACACAAGGTGCTACTCCCTCCATATTGATTTCTGGCCAATTAGCCGTCCAACACTGATTCTTGGTTGTCAACTCTGCAGACCGATTGTGACGTCATTGTTGCTGCACAATTTAATTCGACTGGACTCTTAACAGCTTTCCCTGGTTTGTCTCAACGATTCTACAACATTCCTGGATACAAAATCTGACTCCTTCAGTTATTCTTGCCAACAGGTACCTGGGTGTTCGTTCACTCCGGAACTTGTGTTGTTGTCTTGTGAGTTACGCCCGCAATTGATCATTCGACAATCCGGCCGAAAAATTGACAAAACGTCTGTTCTATCTCTGCAGTCAACACCCAGTCGGAAAGCCCGAGTACAACTATATCCTTGACGTAGGTTTGAGAAACTAACAATAGTGACGCCGATGACATATATTCCTTACTTACTGAAATGACTCTCATCTCGCTCTTTGACCATCCAAACTCATAGTATAAATGGTCCTCGCTGGGCAACATCATGCTGGAATTAATGAAGAAATGCATGTCAAAACCGTCGGCTCAATCCATCGGTGGCGCATGCAAGATCAAACGCTACCAGGAGTTCAAATTCCAAAATGTAGGCACCCTATCTATTGAACTTCGTAGTTCAATGTGCCCGCTCATGCTCATTGCCAATGTCACATTCCTCCTCCACAGGTTCTCATCAGCCTCCAAACATATATCGATCCAACACAGTAAAATCCCTGATTGTCAAAGAGAATCCTCTCTTTTACTGTCACGATGAACCTCCTCCGAATCAGATGACATCATCCCTTGATCCTAATTGAGGGCGGAACCTTAAACTCTGACTGACTTTTTTAAATTATTGTGTGGACTGGGGCGTGACATTCGTCTTCTTGGCTCTCCTGCGGAACCCCATCGTCACATCGTACAATTCACTGATCTCAAGTTTAGCACGGAAGAATTGCATTCCCATTCATTAAAAAAAGCAAAAAAAGTGTTTTGTTTTTCAAGTCACTCATTCCACATTCAAAGACTCGTGTATAAGTGGAACCCACATAAGAAATGCTTGAAGGCAGATTTGATTCTTCTTTTCAAGAAGGCCAAAGGATTCTTTTTTTTCTTGTATTTCCATTCTGATCTATGACAAGTGTGAACTTGAAAGCATCTTCTCAAGTTCAAGTAAAACGATTTCATACATGAGGATTATGGGCGATAATTGGCATCGAAGGAACAACAAAATATTGTTCAAGGAAGTGCAAAAGTGGTCTCATATGATTCCCTGCCAGTGATCCCCCTCTCTTGCGGTCAAACATGAATGAGGGAACTAGAGCATTGAATTGGAACTCTTGAAAGATTTCAAGTCATGCTTGGGGAGAGGTGGTTCCAGTGAACAGCAGATTTCTGAAACCCAACAGAAAAGCAAATACAAAAAGGTCCAAAAAGTCACCAAAACCAATAAAATGTGGCCACAACCGCTCCAGGGCGCGCCGCACTTGCGCCATGGCACTCGTGGATGATTTCTTCAATCTGTTCTTTCTTCCTGAAAACCATAAAACTAGAATGCAAATGTCTTGAATACAGCAATCCATCCAGGATATTGAATTTACCCTCCCTATGTGGGTTAGCCAGATGTACCTGGTAAGCTGACAATCAGTTCTGGGGGACTGTCAGTGTTTCTGACTCCATCTGCGTAATCGGGGAAAGCTGCCGAAGGTAGCAGCCGAAGGCGTGATTGGTCCACCCCCGCCATCGTTGGCAGCTTGTGTCGCGGCTCCGCTGGAGGCCAAATATACTCGCGGGCCGTCAAAGTTCGCTCCAGGTCGCACAATGGCAGCTCCGTTGGAGATACTCTTACCCAACCTATTCCTCAATATTGTCAGTTCGTTCTTGTTGAGGTGCCATGCCCCGACCTAGGGGCATATGTTGCAAAAACTCCAATTACGTCTCCGTGTGGAATTCCTTTACAACCTCAAGGCTCAGGCTCCTCCTGCACCCAGGTCTTTCATCCCAGAATTGGGAGATGAAATCCTATGAAATATGATGAAATCAGAAACTCGCAGCAGATCGAATGATGAGGTTATGTACATATTTTGACTTGCACTAGACGCAAGCTCCTGCAAGCTCAACATATTCGACCAACTGTATCTTGGGTCTCCCACAGGTGGTCCGTTGTGGGAGTGTGGGAAAGTCATGAATCATGATTGTCGGGACTCTCCATCGCCTTCCATCGCCAAATGATGAAGGCATGATCGTTTGATTCAGCTTGATCTGTCTCAACGACTGCGCTAAATGATCAGTGTTGATTTGTTACGTAGCATGTGACAATATATCTAACACACTGGCATCTTTCCCCACTTAGGCTCCTCATCTCTCCGCTTTACAACTCACTGATAATTTCCACTCGCCCGCTTTCCACTCATTATCATCTTCCTGAACCACTCCAAAGATTACCTTGCGTCGCCATGTTTCTCCGTATGGCCCATTTGGTTATCGCGCTATTTGTGTTAGCTTCAACTCCTAGCAATGCCGACTCCCTGTCGCCTCGTGCTGACCAAGGTAAGCTTTTTCGCCACCTGATCCCATTCATCTGTTCAAGTCTCCAGTGGGCATGTATGTAAGAGTCTGACATCCCATCCGCTCTTGGTTTTGGTAGCAATGCCTCATGGAATAAGCCTGAAAAGCATTATTGATGAATCTAGTTCGCAGCTTGTTCAGCAGTATGTTCTTGGGGACCCCACCGCCATCCACAAAACCTACGTCCAGGTTTTCCGATCAAGCACCCAGTCGATTAGTTCTTCACTGGCCAAACGGAATTCTACTCCTACGTCCCCATTGAACGATGGCAGGCACATAGATTTGACTCCTTCAGAATGCACCTCTCAAGTTTGTTATTCAGGTAAGCACCAATTCTCACAACTTCCAAAGCAGTAGCTCAGCTGATATTGAGCTTTGGCCCTGGGGCGTTTTTTTTTTTTTTTGTCAGGCTCATTCGAGAAGCCAAACAAGGTACCATTCTTGCCTTTTTGATTTATGACTAGTTGGCCGCCAACATTAATCCTGTTTGTGAATTTTTCAGACTGATTGCGACACCATTGTGGCTGCACAACTTTACAATTCGACTGGAAGCTTAACAGCATTCCCTGGTTTGTCTTGACGATTCCTCATATTCGGATACAAAATCTCACTCCAGCGCCTACTTTTCCCCTAGGTACCTACGTCTTGGTTTACTCCGGAACTTGTGTTGTTGCCTTGTAAGTCATGCTTGCAGTTTATCGTTTGACGATGAGGCCAAAACAATTGACAGACGCGCGTTTTGCTCGTCTAGTCAACATCCTATGGGAAAGCCGGAGTACAACTACACCTTCGACGTAGGCTTGACTTTGATGAACCAATAATTACGCGGATGATGTGGAGCCCTTACTGAATTGCTTCGTGACGCTATGAATTCGTAGTATAACTGGGCCTCTTTGGGGAAGATTATGGTGCAGTTGATGAAGAAATGCATGTCCCAGCCAGAAGCTCAATCCATTGGTGGCGCCTGCAAGATCGACCACTACTTGAAGTGGACATTTGAAAATGTAGGCACCCTATTAACTGATCTTCGCAGTTAGTGTACCCACTTATACTTGTACCAATTTCCATTTATCTCCCCATAGGTTCTCATCAGTCTCCAAAGATACATCGAGCCGGAAAAGAAATAGCCCTGATTGTCCAAGAGGGTTATCTCTTTTCCCTGTTATGGTGAAGCTATATTTCTGAACCCCTGAGCCTGTTCAAAAGCGGGAGCAAATCGCTCTGAAGCCGGACTGCCTTTTTTCTTCTATCCTGTGAACTTGGCCACTATTGTAGTATTCTTCTGATTTCCAGCGAGAGGCTAGTATATTTGTTGCACCTTACTCCTCGCGATAGTTGTCAATTAGAGTGCGGAAGAATTTCATGCTCGTTGAAAGGAACAAAGACGTTAAACTTGTATAAATAGTATGTTCGTTTTGTCTCCAAGTCACTGCAGCACACATTCAAAGACATGCGAGGGAAACGTGTAAATATTTAAGTAACAAGTTTTAATAATAACAAGGAATCGTGCTGCAATGAGAGGTGAATACTACACGCTCAATTAATGGCGAGGTTGACAATCCACTGATCTTGCAAAAGTATCTTGATGTGAGCACCTTGCAACCCCGAGAGAGCTGGATAAAAGTGAAGAGAAAAAGTAGAAACAAGAGGTCTGAGACTGGACTCTGGTTGAGAAAAGATGTGGAAACTTTGGATCGGATCTAGTTATCGTTATGGTTTTCTTGACCGGGTTGAAAATCGCAAGCGACTCTGGTGTAATGTAAACAGCCCGGGTTAAACAGCGTAGGCGCCGATGGGGTCAGGAATCGTTGGATTTTGGCAGTTGAATTGTATTACTCGAGGGAATTAGCCGTGATTCCTATTACCACCCTGGTTATTGCTGCTGCCGTTGTTATTGCTGCCGCTATTATTGTTGCTGCCGCTAGGGTTGACGGCGCCACTTTTGGGAAAGTGCGCGCCTCCGGGCGCCTACCTGGCCCCTCCGGGGGCGCGCCAATGTCTGGCGCGGTGAGTGCGCGCCCCGGCGCAGTATCTAAGGCCCCAAAAGGGGCTATAGAGGGTTAATTCACATTTTACTTTTTTTCTTTGTGAGATTTGTTGGTGAAAATGGGTACCCCATCGGGTAACCCGAGTTTTGGCCCCCTATTTACCGGGGATTCCCCTGTCAGATTGGCCCCCCCAACCGGGTATCCCCGGCCGGGGAGCACTCTTTGCGGGGGTGCGCGCCCCTCTGGTTTTTTCAGAAAAGGTGCGCGCCGGGGGCGCGGGTGCGAGGCGCGCGCACATCGGCGCGCCCCAGGGGTTGGCGCCGTCAACCCTAGCTGCCGCTGCTGCCGCTGGTATTGCTGCCGCTGTTACTGCTGCTGCCGGTAGAAGTAGATTGCCGGGAAACAAGCGGCACTGCAAATGATGAGCGAAGAGAAGCAAGCAATATGATAGCGATGCAGAAGAGCTGGGCCATGGCCATGTTGGTTTTTAATAATTTGATAGGACTATGATTTGGTAAAAGCGTCCTTCAGTGAGCTGACACGGTTGGAGGGATGTGATGACTTGTAAAGAACCAGGAACTATTGCAGGGTGACCGTAACCGTGGTGGAACAGGTTTTAGGATGCAAAATGCAAAATGTAGGTTTTCAGTGTGTAAGGTGCAGAAATAAACAGAGACAAGATATTTTCTTTAGAAGCAGGGGTGATTTGAGAACGGGAACAAATTAAATCCCATGAAGAGAGAGACAAGTTGGAGAAAAGAGCCCTCTTTTTATAGACAAAAGGAATGAAATACAACGAGTGCTTTCTGCGAGATACAAGAAGCAACATCTACAAGATCCGTGTCATTCGTGCAGATGTGCGCAGATGATAGAGTTTTGAGTGTTTACAACTGATCAGTCATGTATCTTGGAGATAAAATAGAAAGTACAAGTGGTGGTAAAAGGAATCAAGGAAAAGATAGAAGAATAGAAAAGGTACAAGTGGTTACAAGGAGATCGGAGAAGGAAACTAAAGGAAATCTTGACCTGAACGTTGAATCGAGTCTTGAATTTCTACCAAACATTTTCTTGGAATGGTTTTGTTGTTTTCGCCTTGTTGTGACATGACTTCGGAATGTGGCTCGCAGTTCTGCGCTGCCCTTCATGTCGGCATATCTTGGATTACTCCAAGAAGTGCAATCCCGTCACGGGATTAATTTTCACAGACACACGGCCCTACACGGCCTTGCACGACGGGATTATGTAACAATCTAAACCTTGCCTGAATATGCAGAGCAACATATTTATGTATGTATGTTGTAGTTGGCGGAAAGCTTCTACAGTAGAGCTTGGCATTTCTATCTGTCCCCGTCTCCTTTCCGTAGCACCACAGCGTGCACTGGGCAATCAGTCACCAAGACCAAAAACAGCACTTTTCTTAAAAAAACATGTAAAGAAAATCTGTTGCGAGTGAGCCATTGCATTGCATTTTAGTTGCGATCGAGATATCAAAGAAAAAAAAAAAAAAGAGAAAAACCAGGAAGAGAGAGAGAGAGAGAGAGAAATAAAAAAGAGAAGAACCAGGAAGAGAGATGGAGAGAAAAAAAAAAGAAAGGAACGAGGGGACTTTATAAATGAGAGGCTTGCCAAGGGAAAAGAAAGAATAAAATGGATAAACATGTATGAAGATAAGTTAATGGAAGAAGCCAAGAGAAAAAAAGAAAAGCCCAAAACAGGATATTACAACAACAGCAACCAACACATAACAAAAGAAAAAAAAGAACTAGCTTAGCTGAGAGATAGAGAGGAAAGGAATGACGGATCAGGGGGTCAAGAGGAAGATTTTTTAGGAGGGGCGTTAGGCCAGACGCCGTCGGCGATGAACTTGTTGACCTGATCGCGAATCACCTGTTCGTTCATCGACGGGAACTTCAACTTGAAGCCCACCACCTCCTTGATCTTGGTGCCGTCGTAGGCGATGTGGTTCTTCGATAACAGCGCCGCCGGCAGGTTCGGCATGAACGGCGTGTTCGTAATCGGCGGGCTCGATTTCGATAGCATCTCCGGCCAAGGCTCGCAGTGCTGATCACCATCAAGAATCATCATTTCATTAATTTCAACATTGGCGCATCGTCGAGATTTAAAATTACTTTTTGCAAAAAAAAAAAAAAAAAAACGCGCTTACCTTCTCGTTGACATCCTCAATTACATCAATCATGTTCAACTGGGTGGGAAAGAGAGATTGATGAGCGCCAAAAGAAAGATTCAAGAGGATCGAAGGAGACAGACTTTGGCGAATTGACAGATGACTTTGTTATAGAAGCCGACTTTTACGCCGACGACTTTCTCGGCGAGGCTAGCCATGAGGCCCTGAGTGGTATCGCCTTCGTCGACGAGGTTGAAGAAGGGTGCCTTGACGAGCTGGTCCCGGGCGGGCATCCCCGCGGGCGGCGCCTCGGTGGCCGGCAAGAGACAGGGGATCGGGTTGGCATGCGCTTCTGCCGCCGCCCTTCCCAGCTTCGACATCCATACCGCTAGCGCCCAGAGCCCCGCCGCAAAGTCGTGGATGTGAACCGTGTGCAGCCGGAGATCTGCAGACCATCTGTTTCATCATTCACCCAACCAAAAAAAAACAAAACAACAACAACACCATCCCATGTCAATCTTTCTTCTCCGAAATATGCTCAGAAAACTGAAGAGAGACTAACAAATGCTCCATCCGCTCCCCAATATACTTGTAGATTTCGCCGATCAATAACCGCGGGGCATCTGGACTCGTAATTCAAGACGCGCAAGGAGTTTTTTTAGGAGATGAGTTTAAAGGTGAAAAAGAAGTTGGATCGGGATGGGGAGGGGAGAGTTAAAATCTAGTCACCGTACATCCGTCAACCGCATATGGCCCATATAGTAAAGCTGGCCGCGCAACGACAATGTTAAGGCTGTTAGATTAGTTTTTTTTTTTTTTTTTGTGTGTGTGGAGAGAACATGAAAAACAAAGAAGACCCAAGAGATGAGTATATAACTCCTTCAAAAAGCATCTTGGCGTCGTTAAGAAGAGGATACATACTCGGGAATGGCGGCCATGGCCCGGACGCCTTCATGGACCCATTTTGAGCGCATACTGAAGGGTTTGCCCTCGCCTTCCTTGAGTGGTTTCTTGTTATCGCTATGGTACAGTGCGGGCAGCTCTCGCACGTACGCCTTGACGCCCATCGTGGCGGCGACCCGGCCCAGCTCGGGGAGCAATCGCCCCGTGCGCTCAATGTGTACGCCCTCTTCCGCATTGTAGTCCGTCTCCCCCGTGAAGTCAAACACGTAGTCGTACGTCTCTCCTGATCCTCGCCCCGTCTGGTACTGCGCCGGTAGCGTGAACGCTTTGCTCCGTGAACCTGTCCAACCAAGATTGAATTTATACCCTTGAGCGCACTTTATTTCTTTCCATTTTTTTTTGTTGTTGGTGGTGGTGGTAGTTTTTTTTTTTTTTTTCAACTTACTCGCTACTAATAAATTGGCTTGCAAGTATTCCACTCCAATCGACTCCCCCGCTTTTAGAACTTTTTGACATCCAGGGTCCTGTGTTGAGAACAATGGGAAATTCGAGCAAGTGATGAATTTTTGGAAGTCTTCTCTTCTTTCGAATCTGGGGCTAAGTGGTACCATGTATGTAGTATAAGCGTCATCCTGAGGTAGACAGAGGTACTTATCGACCAATCTGATATGTCTGGCCAGTTGTCTACAAGCCATTTTTGCAGATCGAGTCAATTTCCCATGAGTTAGTTATTCCCAGGTTTAATGAGTGAAAGGAAGTGACTCAACTTGTTAGGATCAGAGACAGATGGGACCAGGTAAGCTAGGAGGCCGCGAGCATGACCGTCCTGTAATCCGCCTGCAGAAGCAAGATGAGGAGCGTGTCTACTGCGTTCTTGAGAGATGGGTGGACAGACCTAGGATCAGGACTGATGGCTTGTTGCTCGACATTCGTTCGTGAACTGAATTTACTGGAAGTCTGAAACTGGCCTCACACACCGTTTTGCTGTAAATAAATAAATAAATAAATAAATATTTAAATAATATGTAGTGTGAATGAATAAAATACTTTCAGCTGAGAGATATATTTAAATAAATATTTATGTATATGTATTTTTTTTTCTTCCGTGAAAAATTAAAATGTGAAAATGGCCGTGTGCGGGGGAGAGGAACATTTTCGAACCCTCTCTAAAGCCATACACTCCACCCAATTTCACAAACCTTAAATGGGGACGTATTATGTACATGATCAATAAATATGTAAGTATGTAGAATACATATATGTAAATAAATACATACCGCGGATCTCCCAGCAAACCGGCTACCGGAGCACACTACATTATTCAAGGAACACCCCATGGAGGACAAGCCATGCCGAAACGAGCACTGGGACTATGATCATGAGTGTACCCAGGCTTCGTATGTATGTAGTCTACATCTTTTTTGTTAGATGAGCTACGCATGGGATCAGCTGGTGCTCGAAAGATTCCTGTCCGGGACAACGCTGATTCAAGATGCATTGACGCCCTGCTCGATCATCAAGCACGATCCCCGAGTTGGCCTGAAGCTGAAATCTTAGATTGTTTAATGCAGATTGCTGAATATGGTCATACATGATCAAGGGGTTCTAGCTCATCGGTAGAGCGCTCGCTTAGCATCCTCTGTACGGACGCATGCGAGAGGTACAGGATTCGACTCCCTGGTACTCCATTCTTTTTCAGGGCCTAATAATTGGTGAATCACCACCACATGTTGATATATTCGACAACACCAGCGCTGTGACCGGGACTCGGTGCCTGACTCTTATTGCTTCGATGAGTGTGTTTCTTTTTGATGAATCGTTGAAGGCAACTAACTCACAGCATGCATGCATTTTTATGATTCATCTTCTCAATATTCTAGTTTGACAACAAGCCTCTCAAATGGAGGCCAGGTCACTAAGGCTATATCTAGGACGCGCTCCATGGATGGCACTTCTGCTTCATCTCTAGTCAAAAATTGACAGCACCGGAGGGATTCTCAACAAAAAAAAGCACCCAACATATTATTTACATTGGTCACAAATCTAAGTGGCACACATCATTCTCTACAGCACATATGTAAGAGCTATAACTACCTGCAAAACTGATCCTGGGCATGCAAGGCCTCAAAGTTCAACTTCCTGCTTGTTCACCATGTTTTTCATGGTACCACAGCCACAGGGAGTGGGACTTATGATTCAGCAGCCCAGCTTGGACTGAGAAAATCTGCAGGCTTTGGTGGTGACTGGTGAAAATGTAATCACCACCTACATCCCAGAGTTTTTAGCTGTTGTTTTTTTTTTTTTTTGGTTTTCAAAATTCAGAGATTGTATTGTGAGAAACAAAACTGTCTATCCAAAATTCTGGAAATCTGTCCTCCTCATGCCCCAAAAAAATTGACTTTGACTTTCAAAAAGAAAGAAAAGAAAGAAAAGAAAGAAAATAACAAAAAGAAACAAAAGAAAGAAAAGAAAGAAAAGAAAGGAAAGAAAGAAAAGAAAGAAAAGAAAGAAAAGAGCAAAAAGAAAGAAATGAAACAAAAGAAAGAAATGAAAGCAATGAAAGGAAAGAAAATTTTTATTTTTTTGTGAAAAAAATATTACAATTCACCCCCAAAAATATTTCAAATATCCCTGGGGTGATTGCATAATTTTTTGTTGTGAAAGGAAAACCCTATCCTTGATGGGTAGCCAACACTCAAGCTGACTTAATTAATTTATATGTTATAGATCTGATTTCTGAATCTAAAGTGGCAATGCAAAATATTAGGTCCAGGGATTGAACTTTGGACTCTTTTAGACTACGTCCATTGGGACCCTCATCAAGCCTATAAAGTAGGGTTCAAGTACAATAGTTTGGGCCAATATATTGCTCTCTCTAGACTCTATCTTTAAACTGATCATCAAGCAGCTGGGCAAATGGACAAGGAGAGAAAGAAATAATATCATTTCTGTCTAATTGATTTAGAAGACCAAGAGGCCCTGTCTGCAAAAGCCACATCTATGGCTTATAAAAAAAAAAAAAAAACTTATGGTTTGATGAACTTGGAATTTGAAAAAAAAGAACTGTGGCTTAATGAACTTTAAATCAGACTAAGTGTTTGCAGTCTCCATCAAGAAAGTTTCAGATTTCAGATTGGGTTGAGAGAAAGTGTTATGGGGGGGCCCTAAACTTAATGATTCAATTTTTTGGTAGCGAAAGATCTATTCCCAATGAGACACCAAGCGCGCAATGCACAACGCGAATTAAATCTTCATTCGAGCTTAGCAAAGCGGAGCCATCTCGCTTGCCGTCGCGAGGCCGAAGGACTGTATGTAAATATGTATTAGGTTCGAATCTTATGAAAACTGCAGCAGACACGAGTCGGCCAGAACATATGTAAGGCCTCCAATGCCATCCACATGCATACATATCCGAAAACATTCCAGCTCCTGTAGCACCGAGAGGGGTGGTCTATCGGACCACCAAACACTATAATAACATGGTACCCAATGTCCAAAAAATGGGGAAACCTTCCGAATCCCATGGCTTTGTTTATAGTCATACATATACCTGTCAGAGTGAATATTTACCCATGCAATTATCTATCTTTCATCATCAGGGAGGCAGTGATGATGATGATGATACGAACACAAAGAGAGAGGATTCGCATACATTTACTTAACAATATCAACAACATGAATACGTATGCCCTAACATAAAACTTGTGAAAAAAAAAAATAGCATGATATATTATATCTTTTATCTCAAGAGAGGAAAGGGAGAACAAACGAGACAAAAAAAAAAAAAACAAGCTCGAAATCCGCAATGAAAGGGGGACGAGGAGAAGGAGGAGGGGGAGTATGTATGCATGCCACCAGACAAAGACGACCACGAAAGGAAGTAGCTAATCCAGGAGATCAGCGGGTCGGGAGGCGGGGGTGGATGCGGAACCCACCCGGGTTAGAGGGGGAGGCGGAGGATTTGACGCAGGGGACGGGATCCCGCGGGCGGCCAGGGCTCGGACCAGCCTGGCCTCGAGGGCGTCGAACTGAGTCTGCATGAGGGACTGGAGCTCGGGGAGGGAGACGAGGACGACCTTGCCGTCGGAGAGGTGTCTGTGGGCGTGTGCGCGTACATTACCACTCTCACCATCATCATCATCATCATCTTCATCATCGTCGGAGAGGAGATCGGGGTCGTGGAGGCTGTGGGAGGAGGAGCGTGTGGCAAGGTGGAGCACGGATTGGGCGTCCGGCGAGGTGGTGGTCAGGGGGTTCCTGCGGTGACGATGACGACGTTGGCGGCGCGCGAGTCTGTCCTCCTCAAACTCGTCCTGGATGATTGACGCGGGCTTGTGGTTGCCACCGAGGGAGGTGCGGGGCGGGTCGAGGAAGAGGGTGGCCGGGCGTGTGGTTGTTGTGGTGGTTGCGAGGGTGGTCGAGCCGCTCGATTGAGCCGCTGGCCGCCCGCGCTGTTGCGAGGAAGACCCCGGCCGCACTTCCCCCCGCTGCTCCTCGATCGTCGACGAGTCAGACTCTGAATCCGACTCCGCGCTCCTCCCACTGCTGCCCGTAGCTACCGGTGCTGGGAAAATCGCCGCCCCGGCCACTGGCGTAATCTCGTCTGACTCCTGCGTAGGCACGGGCCCTCCCACAAACGTGGAAACCATGCCCGCATGCGGCAAGAAAAGTTTCTCCAGCGTCGTCAGCTCTCGTGCCGGAGCCGCCGCCGCCGCCGCCGCCGCCCCTATTACGCCAAACCCTCTCCCGTGGGAAGAGGAGGCACAATCCTTCAGCTCATCACCAACACTTCCTGTAGCGGGGCCTACGGTGGACCTCCGCCGGTGTGTGCCGTTCTCGAGATCCGGAGATCCGCAAGTCGGTTTTCTCGACGAGGCTTGCCCGGGCGATTGGTTGAGGAGATCCGTCTTGTTACGCACGGTACTATGATCGAAATCTGTGGGCTCTTCGGGGAGACGCTTGTTGGGGTCAAACGTGACCTTGCTGCGTTCACGGATGACCGCGAGCTGGTCCTCAGCGAGCTGTGCGTCGGCCTCATTCTGGACGGGGGGGTAGGGCTCGTAGTCGAAGCAAGCATTGATGACGGCGAGCCCGCCGAACTTGCGGAGGTTGCGCGAGATGCGGGACGACATTTTGGACATGGTGGTCCTCCTCCTTCCCGACGAGGGTGGCGCGCCGTTCCCCTTCATCATGATAGCGTTGAAGTGGTTAAGAGCCAGCCCGCCCAGACTGTTTGCAACGGTGAGCTTGAGCGAGTCACCGACCGTGTTGCGGTCCTTGTCAAACGGACCCACCACGTAACGCTCAAAGAAACTGATTGTCAGTAGCACAGGACATCCAAACATCCGGCACAGGAACACCACCACCGTGTGAAACTTGCGCGGCGTCAGGAAGGGCTTCAGAGGGATCAAAATCATCATCGCCGGGATGTTGAACGGCGGCTGGAATGAGAATAGCGCGTCGGACTTGACCCCCTCAAACGTCAGCACCGCTTTCCGATACAGCGTCTCCGCAATCGAGTCGTTCGAGATGTCGCTGAATATCTTGGACAGGATTGACACCATAACAGTGACTAGATCGGTTCCTAGTCAGTTGTTGCATTCAAACACCATGAAAAAGCAAACTCATGTCTCTCTTGTGTAAAACATGTGACATCAAGGAACCTCAGTCCCATCTCTTCCCATTTTTGGGCCCGCCTTTTTCTGGGGGTAATTGTGCAGTGAACACGGTGCCGTGAACACGGTATTTGTGCAGCGAAGATGAACACATGAGCTTGCACATATAGGTTCGGTGGGAGATGCTTCTTGATATATCATATTCATCCAAATTGACGTAGCTTTTCAAATTGGCATAGCTTTTTTTTTTTTTGGTGGTGATTGGTGGTTCAAGACAGATTAAAAGATGCGTACCCAGTAAAGTGTTGGAGAGACAGGCATAGATGATAAAGATGGCGGGCCCTGTGGTATGTAAAAAAAAAAAAAGCAATGAGCAACCAAGTTTTTCTGCCAAGAAAGAGAGGAGAGGATGAGCACCCAAGATGCGATGGAACTCGTGAGCATTAGAGATGCCGGTAGCGTCGAGGCCGAAGAAGATGTAGACCATCCAGATAGCGATTTGAGAGAGGGAGTAGGGGGAGTCTTCGCCAAACTCTTGTTTCCCTCTTTGGAGGGAGTAGAGAGCGTACCCGAAGCCGAGGAAGCACCAAGCGCCGAGGAGCATGAGGAAGAGGAAGTCGCTGAGCATGGAGCGGAGGGAGAGGATGAGGATGTTATCTGAGAGGGTGATAAAGGCGAGGCGGGGGAAGATTAGGATAGCGAGACAGGAGAGCACTTGGTGGGACTGCTCGTTCAGCCAGTGCGACTTGAGCTCATAATGAGACAGATACACCAGTCCGGTGATGCGTAGGGCCAGGTAAACCGCGTGCCCCAGGATGAAGGCGGCGTCGAAGCCGTTCCATAGGTTGGCGATGAACACCAGCCAGCCGTGTTCCAGGATCGAGCCCAGCTTGTCCACCGCGAACCCTACTGTAAAGATGTTGAACCAGATCTCTACCGCATTCATCCGCGCTAGTTGCCGCGTCTGTAGCGTGCCTACGTATGACACCATCAGTACCCCGTAGTGGAAGTACTCTAGCGCCGCTCGGTTCCTGGGGACCGCTAGTCGGTAGTGGTTCAGCAGTGGCGCATTCCGTGGGTTGTAGAGTGACACGGGTCGGTGCTTGTACCGGTCCGACACAATGTCCACCAGTGCCGTGGACGTGTACACGATCTTGCCCGTCCAGATGGCATCTGCAAAAAAAAAGCACGCATCAAGTGGTCTTTAGTCAGTCATCTGGCGAAGGCCCTTCTCTCTCTGTCTCGGGTTGATTACCAATGACGCGTTGGCAGGCCGGACTGCGGATGAACTGCTTGGCCTCGCTGACGATGGCCATTTCGAGTGCGTTAGACTGGCGGGAGAGTACGTTCTTGGTATCTTTGGTTCCCCAGTCGGCCTGGAGGGAGTGGACGACCTGTGGGGGCGCGCCTTGGAAGAGGCTGAATGCGGTGGCGAGCACGTTAGCGGACTTGAGCAGACATGCCTCTTCCTCCTCTGGGGTAAGTTTCTGGTTGACCGTGTAGTGGTGTTGTTGAGTGGTGGATTGCTTAGCTTTCCCGAACATGTTCTTGCGCAGGTCTGACTGGTGAACCCGCCTGAGGATATTGGTGGCAAGGATCTCGCAGAGTGATGCGCGGGTGGCGTTGACGGAGTGGAGTGTGAGTGCATGTGTGGAGTCGGTGATGAATTGTACTCGGTTGACTAGCAGTGCAAAGATGATCGCTTGGTTCTCTAGTTGTAAATAGGTCAGTTCGAGTGGTCGGGTGATGGAGAATGTGATCGCGGGTGAGGTGAGTTGTTCGGTTGAGAGTGGGGTGTCTGTTAAACTGGTCAGTGGTCAGTTAGTGGTTACTCTATTATTCTGTGCTGATTACTCACCAATGAGTGTTAGTAAGTCAAATCGAATGCGGTGGATGAGTTGGTGTATCCCTTGTTGTTGTTGTTGTTGTTGTTGTTTTTGTTGTTGTTCTTGTTCTTGTTCTTGTTCTTGTTCTTGTTCTTGTTCTTGTTCTTGTTGTTCTTGTTCTTGTTGTTCTTGTTCTTGTTCTTGTTCTTGTTCTTGTAGTAGTGGTGTTCTTTCCGTCGTCGTCGTCATCGTTTATTTTATTTTTGATTTTATTGTACTGTTGACCACTTTGTAAGTAGTTGGTTTAAGTCTGTTGAAACTGAACACATACAAGTTTATATGCAGGCGGGATCACCTGTGCGCAGCGTCATGACCTCCTAAATTAATAGAGGGATCATCACAAAGAAAAATGCCTACATGGTGAAGTTGTTTGCTTGACTCAAAAGAAAAAAAAAAAAAAAAAAAAAAACAAGGCACTTCAAAATAGATTGCATCCAGGTTCCACCCCCTGGTGTGGTGGTAGTTGTTTATTATAACAAGCTCCACTACAATTCTCATCAATTGGCTAAAATTTAAGAATAATCATTCTGCAGTAGTGGGAATGTTAATTAATTAAAAGAGATAATATGTAGTTGTACAGTCATTCCATAATGGAATGCAAAAAGGGATTCCCCAATTTTGTAAAGTTCCAGGAACTTTGGATAGAGTTCTGCAGATACTCTAGTCTTAAAAAGATGTTCACCCAAGTTAGTAAGAGTTCTAGTGCAGATGCTCTATATATATAAAACTCTATCTGGAGTCTCTGTAAAAATTTATTTATTTATGTAGTTCAACTTGAATGAACTCTGTCTAGAGTATCTACAGAGCTCTAGCAAAAAGTTGAACTCTATCTAGATCATCTTCAGAACTCTAGCCAAACAGAAGGGAGGACTTCCTGTCAACTCTGTTATAAGGGTCTGAAGAGTCAGATCTCAGGATTTCAAATTCCAGATTTACAGCCCCCCTGCAAAATCTGAATTCCTTAACTTTTTGAAAACACAGATTCTCAGTCTTCCTTACCAGATAAACAGCTCATCCATCCATCCTCTCACCTCAACCCTATTTTTTTTCCTTCACTCAACATTCTCATAAGTTTCTCTCCTCTCATTATATGCTTATCATCAACAGTTAATCCAATTAAGCTTAGAGTTTTAATGTGCATCAACAGATCCATGGATAAAAGTGTAATCAAAGCCAGGTACCAACAACAGCAAGATGACAACAATGCAGCAATTGTGAGCCTGTGTCTCTTAGGGAAAAGGGTTCACATCCAAAACCTTACAAACTTACTTGACTCACAAGGATCTTATGAGAAATCCTCAAACAAACAGCACCTGGAGTCACAATATGTGTTTGGCCAGGAATGACTGCGCATTCTCATTACTGTTATGGCACTGCCAGAAAACCTGGCTCAGATGGCTGCATCCAAGTTTATATCAGATGCGGCCATCCGATTCAAACTTGGGTGCAGGCCACCGAGTGAATTGTTGACGGATTCAAACTCAGCGGCCCGGGTGTTTGGCCACTGAGTTTGAATTGGTCAGCGATTTACTCAGTGGCGCGTGGCCGAGTTTGAATTGGATGGCCGCATTCAATATAAACTTGGATGTAGCCATCCAAGCCAGGTTTTCTGGCAGTGTGGGACTTGACGTGGCAATTCTTGTGAAGCAATCCTCAAGCACTTTGAAAAGGCATGGACATCTTCAACAATCCCACAAGCCAATGTCAACACAATTGGGGCACCCAAACCTAATTGACGCTCTCTTGATTCTGCTGGTGGCAGCTTGCTCTCATCCTGCACTGGCTCAGCTCAAGCATGGCAGCATAGACTCTCCAGCAAATTTTCTCCATAACTGCAGCTGTTTGTGCACATAACCTCCTTCACGCTTGACAGTGCCTGCTTTCAGCTCTCAAGGATTTGAAGATCTTGTGGATCATTGCAAAGTAAATGTTTCAACAATACAGCAACATGATTGAGCAGAAGTACCCACTTCTTACCAAGTGTTTTGGATTTATTGATGGGTTAAATTTACCAGTAAATGTCCTCAGATGATGAAGAGTATGTCTCATTCAAGCCTCTTCTTTGCCTAAATTGAACTGTGTGGACACTAATATCTTTCTTCTTTTAGAATACGAAACACATACTATAATGGATGGAGTTGTGCTCATGATTGTAGCAGCATCTTCATGTTTGCCCCAGATGGTAAAATAATCAATGCAATATTGAATGCACCGGGTTCTTGGCACAATTCAAGCATAGCGGAGCACATTTACAATAAGCTCATGTTTGAGACCCCCCAGGATACCAAATTGTTAGCAATACTGACTTCCCTCAATGTACCAATTGCCTGGATTATTGGATTGTTGCCCCAAAGAAGAAGGGAGATTGACTCCCTGAGTCTCCTACTGATTTTGCTTGGTTGAAGTTTTTCAACAATCAGCTAGTTTCTGCTTGACAGGCCGCACAATGGGCCGGCATGAGATCCTTGCAAGGGTCCTTTGCCCGCCTGAAGCTTCCTATGCCAGTCAACAACCACGCCTTCCAAGCTGAAGTCCTGGAGTTGGCTGTATGGGTCCATCAACTCAGGTGTTGATTGGTTGGCATAAATCAGACTCAGACCGTGTATCAGTCAGTTGAGGAAAAGTTCTCACTCTTGAGTCAATCATTCCAGCAGATGTTGTTCCCCAATATTGAGAGAACTTGTCATATCAGCCATCATTAAACAGCTGGTTTTGAGCTACCCTTTTTATCTAATCATTATCTCTTGATATTTTCCTCAACTATCCATCAAGTGCCTGGATTGTCAGTAATCCATCTCTTCATTTTAACTTCATAAATTGACTGCCTGTGACTCTGTACCATCAATAATTAAAAATGATGGTACAATGATTTTCTATATGTATTGTCAATAATTAACCGCTATCCTGACTATTTATTTGATAATAAATTCAATGTACTTTTATGTTTGAGAGGAAAGTCAGTCTACTTGTATGTGCCTGTCAATTAAGAAAAGAGAGTTGTGAAAAGAAAAGTTGTCTGATCAGGTTGATAATGCAATAATTGTGATTGTTGGAAGAGGTGGAAAATAGGGAGGGGAAAATGAAAATGAGAAAATACACCTGGGCAAGAAATGAAACTTTTTACAAATCAGGATCAACTGCAATATTGTGTGACTCCTTAATAGTAGAACCAGTGGAGGAGATGGGTTTGTAGCCTGATGGTGGGTGAGAAGCAGAGGTGGCTGGTACATGGTGAGAGAAAAATGGGTTTGGGTTTGTACACATTTTGATTTGCATCTGCATGAGCTCAATCTTGCTTTTCAACAATTTGATTTGGATCTTGATCAGGCCTTGATTTTCAAGTTTTTGCTTGGTAATCTTTTCTTGTACTTGGTTCAATTGGCTCTGGTTGCCCCTATGTAAACAACTGGCTTCCTCTAAAAGAGAGGTAATCATCTTATTTGCATCGCTTAGCTGATTGGCATAGAACTGAGTCATACAGTTTTTGAAGTCTTGTTTTGTGTTTGGCCAGGTCAAAATAATTGGACATTTGCTGTTCAAGACCAACTGCTGGTTTACTTCCTTGAGGCAGTTGGGCAGAAGTTTCTTGTGAACTTGTGGTGATGGCCTGACAGGAACAAGTTTTTGAGCCACTAGGTTGCGCTGCATGTGTAGAGAATGATGACTGAGGGGATTGGTGAGTTGGGCTGGCTGGTTGCTTGGCAATGTTGTCACTGAACACAAGTGAATGAGGGAGCTCTTTGTCCAAATTGTCTTCAACAGGTTGGTTGGCATCCTTTGAGTCTTGCAACAACACCTTGACATTTGGCCCCTCATTGGGGTTGGTGATTTCAACTCCATCTCTAACAAAAGAGAATCAAGCACGGTACTCAGTCAAGGCAATACTTCTTGAAGAAAAGATAAAAAAAACACTTACTTTTCAGTATTGCCATCATCCTGTTCCACATCATTACAAGCCATAACTTGGGCTTGTACATCCATGACTATCTGGATGCGCTTGGCCTTGAAAACAGTCTCTGGACACTTGGGATTACTGGTTGGCTTCAAGAAGTTTACAAGGGCTTGTAACTTGATTTTCAAAGAGTTGATCTCTCTGTAGTCACTTCTGTTTTCTTCAGAGTAGGATCTATACTGTTCATGGACACAATCCCACTCCTGGGAACCAAGAGGAAGGACAGCTTTGACAGCCTTGTTGAGGTCTTTGCAGTCATTAGTGCTGTATCCCTGACATCCTTTGGCACAACCAGGGTGGCGTTGAGAAGGGGCACCGGAATTTGCTGAGATTGGTTCTTGAGTTGGGTTGGGAGTTTTTATCTTATTTTCCTTTTTTGAAGAGTGTGTGGCATTGTGGCTGAGTGGTGATGTTGTGGTCAACAGCAGAATATTTGAAGAATTCTTTAAATCAATCTTGTAAATCAATTCTGGTTTTTGAAATCCCAGATCTGACTCTGCAGACCCCTACAAAGTTGACAGGAAGTCCTCCAGTCCCTGGAACTTCACAAAAATGGTGAATCCATTTTTGCATTACATTTAAATTATGGAATGACTTTATATAAATGGAGCAAAGTGGGGTGTGCATCCTGCTTTCTCAAAAAAGAAAAATTGAAGAGTAGTTCAATAATGACCAATGGGGGCTATCAAAGATAGGCAAATCCACACTTATGTAATTGACTGGTTTTCAAAAATCCACCATTTTTAAAACCTGTTGGTTGCTCATCAAGCACCATTTTGGATGCAGTAATGAGGAAAAAGATTTTTGGATAATTGACTGCTTTCTAACTGTGGATTTGGTATATTTGATTCCCCCTATTGTTGTTTTTGAGAGAAAAGTAGTCTTATATTTCATCTACAATTAATTGCACCTCATTGGAATGACTTCATCACACCTAATTTTTTCCTTTTGGAATAAATCATTATCCACAAGATATATAGACAAAATATACACCAGTTCCTGAATGGTGATTGAACATGTAATAGAGGGGTTTACAATGGGCTTTTTTGACATCTGATCTTTGCTCAAAAATCCTTCCAGCTGCTTAAATGTGAGCCTCCTCTCCCTTTGAGTTGATTCAAATCAACAAATCCATATTTTATCCATACCTGTGGGCTTGTGAATTCTTCTGGAAACATCTGTTGCAGCAGCCAAAAAAAATAATCAAATAGTGGGTCTTGTTTAAACAACTGCCAGACTTTGGAGAACAAACTCCCAAAAATGCCCTGACGTTGTGATTACTGGCTGTTGACCAAGTGTCAACAGCTTGAACTACCAGAAAATTTTCTTCAAATGCCACCAGTTGAAATTCAGTTACTTTGATTTAACTTGTGTGGTACTTGAATCTTACTCAAAGAATAATTCAACCTAACTTCAATGCACAGTCACTGTGCATTCACTACAAACATTTGCAACTCTGCCCAGAAAGAAAATGTAAAATTGGGATGGGCAAAACATATACCCAATTTTACAGAAAATGGTCAGAAGTGAAAAATAAGCTTTACTGAGCATGCTCAGCAATTTTTTTTTTTTTTTAGAAACTGAGCAGAAATGATTTTTATTCATTCTGGCAACTTTGGGGGATTTTGCTGAGCATGCTCAGTTTTGCTCAATTTTTATTACTGAGCCATTTTGTTGAAAAAAGTTAACATTTTGCTTAACCCAAACAGTAGTTTTTTCTTTAGGTGAAATTACAAATTTTTGTAGTGATTGTGCACATTGACTGTGCCTGAAAAGTTGTTTTGGATTAACCTTGAAGCAAAGGGGGTAGTGAGATGGGATTAGCCTGCATGTCAACTGGTTGCAGTTGAAGCAGATTTTCTGGTAGTGTTGGGAGTTGATTTCCCAATTCTGCATGGGAATTGGGAGTCAGCAGGCAAAAACCAAAAAAAAAAAAAATCAATGGTTTTGAGCTGCAACCCCCAATTGCACTACAAACATTTGAAATTTTACCCAGAAAGAAAATGTGACACCATGAAAAAACAATTTTCACTTGATATCAAGTGACATCCGGCCAACTCCAGCCAGCTATCCACAATCTATCCAGACCTTTCCTTTTCCTAAACCTATGTAGAATGAATTCTGTTCAGTTTCAATGAGAACCAATCTATTCCATGAGGATCCCTTAACTTTGGTACAATGGGAGCTGAGAAATGCCATAGTAAATGCCAAGCTCCTGGCCACCCTGAGCCCTGAACTGCACCAAAGTTGGCTATGAGCTGAACTGCTGAGCAGGCTGAGCTTTACTGCAGTGAGCGCTGAGCTGATGCTCATTTTTTGCTGAACTTTTTCAAAATGAACATCAAGAAGACCAAAATTAAATTAAGAGTAGGAATGGAGTAGCTTTGAAGCTGTAACCAAAGTTGAGCAATGTCACTTGATATCAAGTGACAATTTTTTTTTCATGGTGTGAACTTGGGATGGGAAAAACATATACCCAATTTTACAGAAAATGGTCAGAAGTAAAAAATAAGCTACACTGAGCATGCTCAGCATTTTCTTTTTTTTTACAAAATGGGCGGAAATCATTCTTATTCATTCTGGCAAATTTAGTGGATTTTACTGAGCATGCTCAGTTTTGCTCAATTTATATTACTGAGCCATTTTGTTAAAAAAAGTTCACATTTTTCTTAACCCAAACAGTAGTTTTTTCTTTGGGTAAAATTACAAATGTTTTCAGTGAGGCTTTTAGAATCCTTGGTAGTTTTTTTTCATTGTTCTGGATTGATTGGCACACTGATCAAGAAAGAAAAGGCAAATCAGAGAACTTGTTTTCCAAGAGCCTGTGATCAAAAATAAAGATTACATTTGCTCTGTTTAAGTTTTTCTGTGCAAATTGCGCAAGGTAAGGGATTTTTATTCTGTCTTTCATACTTTCAGAACTCAACACACAATGTTGACACGGGTTGAGAGAGCAAGAGAGCATCCAGGAAGTGGGGTGTTTGTGATTTCTGCATGCATTGGCAAATCCGCTAAGAAACATAGAACACTTGTCATAACAAGCACTTTTTTGCCAATGGTGCAATCACACACTTTGAAGCCATTGATTGACATATCACTGAATTCAGAAACAATCAAATGGTAAGTATAATCCAAATCAGCAAGATAGTAAGAAGTTGAAATATAAGCATTCATACTTTGACTGTTCAACAACTATTCCTCCCAGCTCCAAAGCTTCCATCATGTTAGAGGTTGATAAAAATGGCAGTTAAATTGCTGGTTTGATATCTTTGGCGGCAATCCAGAGAGAGTGAAATAATAGGTAATGTGTTTATTCCACTTCTTAGATTTATTCCCGGAAGTGTTGTCACAGTATATGGTGATAGGCATGTTTCTGATAATTCATTTATCTGCTCTTTCCCTCCATGGATTTGGCAAGGGAATATCTTTGTTCTTCTCATCTTCATTGTACATTTCAAACAAAACAAATTTATGATGTTAAGCTAATTGAATTCTTAATTCTTTCAAGAGAAATGCTTTCATTAGTACATCTCACCAATCATGCAAGCACCACAGCATTCCAATAAGTTCAATCCATTCTTCAATCTTATTTTGTTGTATGTTAAAGAAAAATCATCCACAAGAACGGTATGGAATTCATTGTCATCAAAGGAAATTCTAGTAGCAACATGTATTTCCACTTTGGAGCAGTCTGGATTTGATTTCAGTGTGGGCTGGTAGAATTTATAATAATTTTTATTACTCCAAGTGTAAGAGAAGATTGGAATTAGTGTTTCATGATTTTTTAACTGTACAGGTTCAAGTATATAGAAGTTTTTCTGTGTTGATTTCAGCCACCTAGAAGATTGGGAGAGTTTGTAAATGTTAGATCTGTTTGCGTCCTTGGGGAGAAATTCAAGATGAGCATCCACCAGTGGATTCATTAGATACTACAAGGATCCATAAACATCATACATGGGTCAGTTTGTTTAAACTTCAGATGTATCCAAAAAATTAAGTACTTACCAATGATATCAACTCTCTAGAATCCAATGCAAACATAGGCTGATCAAAAACCAAATCTCTTTGAAGGACCAAATGATTGCTCATCAGCTGTATTATAGCTTGCATTTGTCTCACGGCCTCCCAACAAGGAATCTTGATTGCATATAACCCCAAGACAACACGGATTTGGTGGTACAAATCTCTTGAGATAAGTTTGTGTAAGTAACCTATCAGTAGCAACACAATAAGATACTTGCAAAAGGCACAAACAGTAAGTAAAGTACAGGTGGAACTGTTTTGCGTGAAGCAATTGGAAATTATGAAATTTATCACCTCTTTATTCAGGAAAGGAAAGCAATCCGAGTTATCTGGGGTTACATTCTCAATCTGTCCCTGGTTGCAGCAAAAATTTGGCATTCTAGGGTCTTTGTTTGCAGTTTCCTTGGGTTCAGAAGATATTTGCCCAATTGCATCACCAATCAAATCCATCCAGGTAAGCTCTTCTTCCTCTTCAACAGATTCATCAGGTTCTTCAAAAAGGTCAAGTGGAATGTTGTTGGATTCAGCTTCTCTGTCCTCCAACTTGGCCTCCAAATCTAACCTAGATAAGCTTGGATCTTGATGCTCTTCAATTACAGGATCAAATCAAATGTTATCTAGATTGACAGACACCCTCTCCCAATTGAAAGCATTGAGAGCAGCCCTCCAAGCGGCTTCCTGATTTTGTTGCTCTTTCTCCACTCAAACACATTCCTGATGCCACTTATTAAGACAATGGTGATCCCATTTAGATGTACTCTGTCCTTTACACATCCAACAGTAGTACTGCATTCCCTTTTTAGTAGATTTAGCAATGAAACGTAATTCAATCAACGCAGGTGAGTTTTTCTATTATTGTTATTACCAACTTCCAATCAAAGTCAAGCGCTCACATTTAAAATCCATATCCATTTTTGCAAAACTGATTTGATCAAAAAATTCAAGTCAGTGATTTTAATTGTATTTGACGGGTTTCCAGAGGCATCCATTAAATGATCTGCTGACCATTCTGTTTTTTTTAATTACCATTATCCGCTAATTAATCAAATGAACGGTTGTCTTTCAACCATTGGTCTTGATCAGCCTTTGAAGCAGTGAGTCATCCAATATTCAGCAAGTCCCCTTACTTGATCTTCCTTCAGAGCATTTTTTCTTGCAACTTCTTTTCCCTGTTCCCTCTACTTCCTCCAACACAGGTTCCATCCAACATCTTCCATAAACCATAATGCCCATGCAAGATATTATCAACAGAGATGATGACAATGTCAACTCTTCTTTCCCTCATGTTGAAGGGGATCACTCTTCTTCATCCTCCCCACAACCCCACCAAAATGATTTATTGTACAGTGCTCCCCAGAAGATTGAAATGCCAATCTTTTCTTTGCTAATGCCGCATACCATCAGCTCACCTCCAACATCACCAACAGTGGACGTGTAGCCCATGTCTTTGATGACCAGTTCAGGGTAAGCAGTATCCCACACTTGTGATTAATAACGGTATTGTTAGCAACTTATGCCATGTTCTTTTGGCTTGTGAAAAACAGGACTTTGTGCGCATGAAAGCTTGGATGATCTTTCTTATCCCAAGCCTTGAGGCCTACTCCAATAATCCTCACAAAAATGGGACGCTTCCCAAGACGCTTTACTATCAATTCCTGGTAAGTCCCTTTTCTATATAATGCTCTTCATTCTCTTCTTTATTAAAAGCCATTCTTCCTCCTCAACTTCAGGATGCTGTTGACAAACAGCCAGACAGCTGGAGGGCCAATCAGCTTGCGCCTGTTCAAATTGAAGACAACTCTACAGCACTCCAAGCCTATCGAGGCACAATGGGAGAGCTTTTGAAGCATCAGCGCAGCCATTTGTGTACACTCGTAAGCCCCTTCAATCAAACTTTTTCTGTTTGATGGATAACAGATTGCACTGATTTGTTTTTTCAGCAGCTTTTGACAAATATCCTTGAAACCCAAAGGATTGCTGTGAAAGGCAAGGTTCCCAATTGCAAAAAGATGATCACTACAGTGAGTGATTTTTGGCTTGTCTCTGCCTACCTGCATACCTGTCAATGCTAATCCAGGTTCTTATGTATGATTGTTAGATTTATGAGGATCTCCCACCAAACAACGAAAAAATGACCACCTTGCAAATCAAGTATCAAGTCAAAAAAAAACTGGCCAATGCAAATCCAAATGGCCTACATGAGGCTTGTCATGGTCCATTATTATGCTCACAAACCCAAAAAGAGCTTGCAGTGGCTTGAAATCAACAAGCAACTTGGCATCCTTTGAGATTCCACAATCAAATTCCAGCACAAGTGAGTTTCTGCTTGCATTCCTTTGCTCCTATGTGTTTGCCAACTCACAAATGTTTCATTCTTTTCCCTCCAGAAACGCAGAAATTGTCTTAGCTAAGGACACTGAACTCTTCTCTCATCATCTGGGCTATGGTGATATCCCCAAGGACTCTTTGACAGTCCCTACACTTGCTGACATTTGGGCAGCAATGTCATCTTCAGCTTCCGGTGAAGTTCCAGTGTAGGATTGTTTTATTTATGCAAATGTTCTTTTTGACGTCTTTTGCATGTATACTTTCCATTCATTTTTCTGAATTGAATTTATTTCACAAAAGGATTTTGCATTTGTTCCCCTCCCATTTATTTAAAGTATTTACCTTTTTGCAATCAATATACAGCAACTGGTTTTTTCTCCCAGGAGAAAAAACTGGTTGGATATTTTTTTGTCTGCCGCTCAGCTTCTGATGTCACGGTCATTCACAAGAAGAAGCCGCAAGATGGTGTCCGGCCAGCTTGTGCAATGAGACCGCCGGCGCCTTTGCGCAAAAATTGGCAACACCTGCTTGGTGTTGAATCATCACGTCAAGCCACCTGTCGCGGTTGACGCCTGCTTGGCAATGGCGCAGACGTTAAGCTTCTGCAGGTGCTTGATGCAATCTATGCATAGGGTTGTCAAGCCCACGGCTGCCCCTCCACGCTAGCATGACGTTGGAGGTCAAGCAAACAGACAGGTATTGCGCTGGGTGTGCGCAAAGGGTCAAGCTGACTGCGGCAGCCAACCCTTCCCACTATGAAGCACACCCAAATTTTGGGTGAATTTGGGGGGGTCAAGCTGAAGCAATGCCCTACATCAAGCCATGGTTGTCAAAAACCTGTAGTGTAGGATACAATCACTACAAACATTTTTAATTTTATCCAAAGAAAAAACTACTGCTTGGGTTAAGCAAAATGTTAACTTTCTTCAACAAAATGGCTCAGTAATAAAAATTGAGCAAAGCTGAGCATGCTCAGCAAAATCCCCTCAAGTTGCCAGAATGAATAACATTGATTTCTGCTCAGTTTGTAACAAAAAAAATTGCTGAGCATGCTCAGTCTAGCTTATTTTTCACTTCTGACCATTTTCTGGAAAATTGGGTATATATTTTTTCCCATCCCAAATTCCCATTTTCTTTCTGGGTATAATTGCAAATGTTTGTAGTGAATGTAAATGCCAACAACCCAAAAAATCAGTTTCATGTATTTTGAGAATTTAATACACAATTCTCAAACAATCCTACCAGATTGTCCCAGAAAAGTCAATCCAATGCATAAAATGATTGATAGTTTTTGGTGGTATTAGTTCCACCTTTGTTGAAATTGTAGGCTAGCCTGCAATATGAATGCCAACAAACCATGATGACAGATTTTCATGTATTTTTCACTTTTTACTCAGTGTTAATCCAACACTGATCATAACATGATCCAGAAGTTTCAGTTCAATAATTAAGCTGATTTAAGTCCCCTTTGGTGGTGGCACCACTTCCCAAAAATTTCAGAGTTGGGGGGTTACACCACAACCAATCAATGATCACTTTGTTACAAGTGACCATCAAAATAAAAAGGTCCCTTTGTACTTTGAGATTCCACTTGCTATCATTCAACCATTGATTGATTGTGGTGTTACTGGTCAGTTTGGTACTTCTCTCAAAAATCAGTTTGTACTTGTTGTAGTAACACAGGATTTGAATATGTAGTCTTTTCCTCACTGAATCAACATATTTTTTCTGGAAATCAGCCACTTTCACCAAGCCCAGCACCTATAACTTTGAGTTCCCTAGCCTGGTTCACATCAACATGCAATGTTCCTGGTGGGCTAGTGGAGAACTTCTCATTGAGGCTAATTTTCTCATTCAAAATTTCTTAAGTTAGTCTACCATGTCTTTTGCAGGAGTGGAGGACTTCCTTCCATCATTTCCATGGCGGTAGATCCCATTCCAAATTCTCTATCTTGACACTTTTCCAAAGAAAGATGTCTTGTACATACATGATAGTCATCATTGAGAATTTTCAATATGTGCAAAGGTATCTGGAATAAGGGCTCTAAATCAAGAATTCAAAATCCTGTAACTCTAATGGGAATTCCCCCACTGTATCTCATTAAGAAATGAAAATGAAGACCCCTTTGATCCTCAGGTTCTTGTCAGGAACATTTTTTGAAAAAGTTTTTTGGTAGCAATTTCACAACCTTGACAGGATGGCAGGAGACTCCCCTTGACCTGCAACATTCTCAGATATGGTATCTAACGTGACCTAGTCTTAGATCTTTTGGACGTCAACGCTGTTTGGGTTTTTGCAAGTCTTTCACAGTTGTCACAGGTCTTCTTCACAGTTACTTCGCGTGCAGGAAAATCCACACAATTTGTGTAATGATTATCTTCTGGGATTTCCACGCCGCATCCAGCTGCTTCGCATGCCCCGGCAGTTATCTTTCTCTATTCTGCGGGCCTCTTGCACTTGGGAGAGTGTCGCAGTTTCCCCTCTGACAATTGGAACATTGCCGAGGCAAGTGGCAGGAATAACCAGAGGAAGTAGAGAGGGTTAGGCATGACTCGTTACACAGCGGTGTTGACGATGTGGGGATTTGAACAGTTGACAGCCTTCAAGGATGTGGGCGCAGGGAGGAAGATTGAAATGCCAATCTTTTCTTTGCTAATGCCGCATACCATCAGCTCACCTCCAACATCACCAACAGTGGACGTGTAGCCCATGTCTTTGATGACCAGTTCAGGGTAAGCAGTATCCCACACTTGTGATTAATAACGGTATTGTTAGCAACTTATGCCATGTTCTTTTGGCTTGTGAAAAACAGGACTTTGTGCGCATGAAAGCTTGGATGATCTTTCTTATCCCAAGCCTTGAGGCCTACTCCAATAATCCTCACAAAAATGGGACGCTTCCCAAGACGCTTTACTATCAATTCCTGGTAAGTCCCTTTTCTATATAATGCTCTTCATTCTCTTCTTTATTAAAAGCCATTCTTCCTCCTCAACTTCAGGATGCTGTTGACAAACAGCCAGACAGCTGGAGGGCCAATCAGCTTGCGCCTGTTCAAATTGAAGACAACTCTACAGCACTCCAAGCCTATCGAGGCACAATGGGAGAGCTTTTGAAGCATCAGCGCAGCCATTTGTGTACACTCGTAAGCCCCTTCAATCAAACTTTTTCTGTTTGATGGATAACAGATTGCACTGATTTGTTTTTTCAGCAGCTTTTGACAAATATCCTTGAAACCCAAAGGATTGCTGTGAAAGGCAAGGTTCCCAATTGCAAAAAGATGATCACTACAGTGAGTGATTTTTGGCTTGTCTCTGCCTACCTGCATACCTGTCAATGCTAATCCAGGTTCTTATGTATGATTGTTAGATTTATGAGGATCTCCCACCAAACAACGAAAAAATGACCACCTTGCAAATCAAGTATCAAGTCAAAAAAAAACTGGCCAATGCAAATCCAAATGGCCTACATGAGGCTTGTCATGGTCCATTATTATGCTCACAAACCCAAAAAGAGCTTGCAGTGGCTTGAAATCAACAAGCAACTTGGCATCCTTTGAGATTCCACAATCAAATTCCAGCACAAGTGAGTTTCTGCTTGCATTCCTTTGCTCCTATGTGTTTGCCAACTCACAAATGTTTCATTCTTTTCCCTCCAGAAACGCAGAAATTGTCTTAGCTAAGGACACTGAACTCTTCTCTCATCATCTGGGCTATGGTGATATCCCCAAGGACTCTTTGACAGTCCCTACACTTGCTGACATTTGGGCAGCAATGTCATCTTCAGCTTCCGGTGAAGTTCCAGTGTAGGATTGTTTTATTTATGCAAATGTTCTTTTTGACGTCTTTTGCATGTATACTTTCCATTCATTTTTCTGAATTGAATTTATTTCACAAAAGGATTTTGCATTTGTTCCCCTCCCATTTATTTAAAGTATTTACCTTTTTGCAATCAATATACAGCAACTGGTTTTTTCTCCCAGGAGAAAAAACTGGTTGGATATTTTTTTGTCTGCCGCTCAGCTTCTGATGTCACGGTCATTCACAAGAAGAAGCCGCAAGATGGTGTCCGGCCAGCTTGTGCAATGAGACCGCCGGCGCCTTTGCGCAAAAATTGGCAACACCTGCTTGGTGTTGAATCATCACGTCAAGCCACCTGTCGCGGTTGACGCCTGCTTGGCAATGGCGCAGACGTTAAGCTTCTGCAGGTGCTTGATGCAATCTATGCATAGGGTTGTCAAGCCCACGGCTGCCCCTCCACGCTAGCATGACGTTGGAGGTCAAGCAAACAGACAGGTATTGCGCTGGGTGTGCGCAAAGGGTCAAGCTGACTGCGGCAGCCAACCCTTCCCACTATGAAGCACACCCAAATTTTGGGTGAATTTGGGGGGGTCAAGCTGAAGCAATGCCCTACATCAAGCCATGGTTGTCAAAAACCTGTAGTGTAGGATACAATCACTACAAACATTTTTAATTTTATCCAAAGAAAAAACTACTGCTTGGGTTAAGCAAAATGTTAACTTTCTTCAACAAAATGGCTCAGTAATAAAAATTGAGCAAAGCTGAGCATGCTCAGCAAAATCCCCTCAAGTTGCCAGAATGAATAACATTGATTTCTGCTCAGTTTGTAACAAAAAAAATTGCTGAGCATGCTCAGTCTAGCTTATTTTTCACTTCTGACCATTTTCTGGAAAATTGGGTATATATTTTTTCCCATCCCAAATTCCCATTTTCTTTCTGGGTATAATTGCAAATGTTTGTAGTGAATGTAAATGCCAACAACCCAAAAAATCAGTTTCATGTATTTTGAGAATTTAATACACAATTCTCAAACAATCCTACCAGATTGTCCCAGAAAAGTCAATCCAATGCATAAAATGATTGATAGTTTTTGGTGGTATTAGTTCCACCTTTGTTGAAATTGTAGGCTAGCCTGCAATATGAATGCCAACAAACCATGATGACAGATTTTCATGTATTTTTCACTTTTTACTCAGTGTTAATCCAACACTGATCATAACATGATCCAGAAGTTTCAGTTCAATAATTAAGCTGATTTAAGTCCCCTTTGGTGGTGGCACCACTTCCCAAAAATTTCAGAGTTGGGGGGTTACACCACAACCAATCAATGATCACTTTGTTACAAGTGACCATCAAAATAAAAGGTCCCTTTGTACTTTGAGATTCCACTTGCTATCATTCAACCATTGATTGATTGTGGTGTTACTGGTCAGTTTGGTACTTCTCTCAAAAATCAGTTTGTACTTGTTGTAGTAACACAGGATTTGAATATGTAGTCTTTTCCTCACTGAATCAACATATTTTTTCTGGAAATCAGCCACTTTCACCAAGCCCAGCACCTATAACTTTGAGTTCCCTAGCCTGGTTCACATCAACATGCAATGTTCCTGGTGGGCTAGTGGAGAACTTCTCATTGAGGCTAATTTTCTCATTCAAAATTTCTTAAGTTAGTCTACCATGTCTTTTGCAGGAGTGGAGGACTTCCTTCCATCATTTCCATGGCGGTAGATCCCATTCCAAATTCTCTATCTTGACACTTTTCCAAAGAAAGATGTCTTGTACATACATGATAGTCATCATTGAGAATTTTCAATATGTGCAAAGGTATCTGGAATAAGGGCTCTAAATCAAGAATTCAAAATCCTGTAACTCTAATGGGAATTCCCCCACTGTATCTCATTAAGAAATGAAAATGAAGACCCCTTTGATCCTCAGGTTCTTGTCAGGAACATTTTTTGAAAAAGTTTTTTGGTAGCAATTTCACAACCTTGACAGGATGGCAGGAGACTCCCTTGACCTGCAACATTCTCAGATATGGTATCTAACGTGACCTAGTCTTAGATCTTTTGGACGTCAACGCTGTTTGGGTTTTTGCAAGTCTTTCACAGTTGTCACAGGTCTTCTTCACAGTTACTTCGCGTGCAGGAAAATCCACACAATTTGTGTAATGATTATCTTCTGGGATTTCCACGCCGCATCCAGCTGCTTCGCATGCCCCGGCAGTTATCTTTCTCTATTCTGCGGGCCTCTTGCACTTGGGAGAGTGTCGCAGTTTCCCCTCTGACAATTGGAACATTGCCGAGGCAAGTGGCAGGAATAACCAGAGGAAGTAGAGAGGGTTAGGCATGACTCGTTACACAGCGGTGTTGACGATGTGGGGATTTGAACAGTTGACAGCCTTCAAGGATGTGGGCGCAGGGAGGAAGATTGAAATGCCAATCTTTTCTTTGCTAATGCCGCATACCATCAGCTCACCTCCAACATCACCAACAGTGGACGTGTAGCCCATGTCTTTGATGACCAGTTCAGGGTAAGCAGTATCCCACACTTGTGATTAATAACGGTATTGTTAGCAACTTATGCCATGTTCTTTTGGCTTGTGAAAAACAGGACTTTGTGCGCATGAAAGCTTGGATGATCTTTCTTATCCCAAGCCTTGAGGCCTACTCCAATAATCCTCACAAAAATGGGACGCTTCCCAAGACGCTTTACTATCAATTCCTGGTAAGTCCCTTTTCTATATAATGCTCTTCATTCTCTTCTTTATTAAAAGCCATTCTTCCTCCTCAACTTCAGGATGCTGTTGACAAACAGCCAGACAGCTGGAGGGCCAATCAGCTTGCGCCTGTTCAAATTGAAGACAACTCTACAGCACTCCAAGCCTATCGAGGCACAATGGGAGAGCTTTTGAAGCATCAGCGCAGCCATTTGTGTACACTCGTAAGCCCCTTCAATCAAACTTTTTCTGTTTGATGGATAACAGATTGCACTGATTTGTTTTTTCAGCAGCTTTTGACAAATATCCTTGAAACCCAAAGGATTGCTGTGAAAGGCAAGGTTCCCAATTGCAAAAAGATGATCACTACAGTGAGTGATTTTTGGCTTGTCTCTGCCTACCTGCATACCTGTCAATGCTAATCCAGGTTCTTATGTATGATTGTTAGATTTATGAGGATCTCCCACCAAACAACGAAAAAATGACCACCTTGCAAATCAAGTATCAAGTCAAAAAAAAACTGGCCAATGCAAATCCAAATGGCCTACATGAGGCTTGTCATGGTCCATTATTATGCTCACAAACCCAAAAAGAGCTTGCAGTGGCTTGAAATCAACAAGCAACTTGGCATCCTTTGAGATTCCACAATCAAATTCCAGCACAAGTGAGTTTCTGCTTGCATTCCTTTGCTCCTATGTGTTTGCCAACTCACAAATGTTTCATTCTTTTCCCTCCAGAAACGCAGAAATTGTCTTAGCTAAGGACACTGAACTCTTCTCTCATCATCTGGGCTATGGTGATATCCCCAAGGACTCTTTGACAGTCCCTACACTTGCTGACATTTGGGCAGCAATGTCATCTTCAGCTTCCGGTGAAGTTCCAGTGTAGGATTGTTTTATTTATGCAAATGTTCTTTTTGACGTCTTTTGCATGTATACTTTCCATTCATTTTTCTGAATTGAATTTATTTCACAAAAGGATTTTGCATTTGTTCCCCTCCCATTTATTTAAAGTATTTACCTTTTTGCAATCAATATACAGCAACTGGTTTTTTCTCCCAGGAGAAAAAACTGGTTGGATATTTTTTTGTCTGCCGCTCAGCTTCTGATGTCACGGTCATTCACAAGAAGAAGCCGCAAGATGGTGTCCGGCCAGCTTGTGCAATGAGACCGCCGGCGCCTTTGCGCAAAAATTGGCAACACCTGCTTGGTGTTGAATCATCACGTCAAGCCACCTGTCGCGGTTGACGCCTGCTTGGCAATGGCGCAGACGTTAAGCTTCTGCAGGTGCTTGATGCAATCTATGCATAGGGTTGTCAAGCCCACGGCTGCCCCTCCACGCTAGCATGACGTTGGAGGTCAAGCAAACAGACAGGTATTGCGCTGGGTGTGCGCAAAGGGTCAAGCTGACTGCGGCAGCCAACCCTTCCCACTATGAAGCACACCCAAATTTTGGGTGAATTTGGGGGGGTCAAGCTGAAGCAATGCCCTACATCAAGCCATGGTTGTCAAAAACCTGTAGTGTAGGATACAATCACTACAAACATTTTTAATTTTATCCAAAGAAAAAACTACTGCTTGGGTTAAGCAAAATGTTAACTTTCTTCAACAAAATGGCTCAGTAATAAAAATTGAGCAAAGCTGAGCATGCTCAGCAAAATCCCCTCAAGTTGCCAGAATGAATAACATTGATTTCTGCTCAGTTTGTAACAAAAAAAATTGCTGAGCATGCTCAGTCTAGCTTATTTTTCACTTCTGACCATTTTCTGGAAAATTGGGTATATATTTTTTCCCATCCCAAATTCCCATTTTCTTTCTGGGTATAATTGCAAATGTTTGTAGTGAATGTAAATGCCAACAACCCAAAAAATCAGTTTCATGTATTTTGAGAATTTAATACACAATTCTCAAACAATCCTACCAGATTGTCCCAGAAAAGTCAATCCAATGCATAAAATGATTGATAGTTTTTGGTGGTATTAGTTCCACCTTTGTTGAAATTGTAGGCTAGCCTGCAATATGAATGCCAACAAACCATGATGACAGATTTTCATGTATTTTTCACTTTTTACTCAGTGTTAATCCAACACTGATCATAACATGATCCAGAAGTTTCAGTTCAATAATTAAGCTGATTTAAGTCCCCTTTGGTGGTGGCACCACTTCCCAAAAATTTCAGAGTTGGGGGGTTACACCACAACCAATCAATGATCACTTTGTTACAAGTGACCATCAAAATAAAAAGGTCCCTTTGTACTTTGAGATTCCACTTGCTATCATTCAACCATTGATTGATTGTGGTGTTACTGGTCAGTTTGGTACTTCTCTCAAAAATCAGTTTGTACTTGTTGTAGTAACACAGGATTTGAATATGTAGTCTTTTCCTCACTGAATCAACATATTTTTTCTGGAAATCAGCCACTTTCACCAAGCCCAGCACCTATAACTTTGAGTTCCCTAGCCTGGTTCACATCAACATGCAATGTTCCTGGTGGGCTAGTGGAGAACTTCTCATTGAGGCTAATTTTCTCATTCAAAATTTCTTAAGTTAGTCTACCATGTCTTTTGCAGGAGTGGAGGACTTCCTTCCATCATTTCCATGGCGGTAGATCCCATTCCAAATTCTCTATCTTGACACTTTTCCAAAGAAAGATGTCTTGTACATACATGATAGTCATCATTGAGAATTTTCAATATGTGCAAAGGTATCTGGAATAAGGGCTCTAAATCAAGAATTCAAAATCCTGTAACTCTAATGGGAATTCCCCCACTGTATCTCATTAAGAAATGAAAATGAAGACCCCTTTGATCCTCAGGTTCTTGTCAGGAACATTTTTTGAAAAAGTTTTTTGGTAGCAATTTCACAACCTTGACAGGATGGCAGGAGACTCCCCTTGACCTGCAACATTCTCAGATATGGTATCTAACGTGACCTAGTCTTAGATCTTTTGGACGTCAACGCTGTTTGGGTTTTTGCAAGTCTTTCACAGTTGTCACAGGTCTTCTTCACAGTTACTTCGCGTGCAGGAAAATCCACACAATTTGTGTAATGATTATCTTCTGGGATTTCCACGCCGCATCCAGCTGCTTCGCATGCCCCGGCAGTTATCTTTCTCTATTCTGCGGGCCTCTTGCACTTGGGAGAGTGTCGCAGTTTCCCCTCTGACAATTGGAACATTGCCGAGGCAAGTGGCAGGAATAACCAGAGGAAGTAGAGAGGGTTAGGCATGACTCGTTACACAGCGGTGTTGACGATGTGGGGATTTGAACAGTTGACAGCCTTCAAGGATGTGGGCGCAGGGAGGCAGTGGACCTTGGGGAGCGGTTGATCAATCCAAGTGGGCTACTGTGCTGGGTACTTATTATACAAGATAGCAGTATTGGGAAGTCGCGTTCGAAGAGATCAGACATTTGTGAATACAAGCCCGGTGAGCTTGATGAAGTCCTTCTCCTGTTGCAGTTAAGTAAGATACCGTCTGTCACATTACACCCAGTCGCTCTAAATTCTAATTGGCCCAGGTAATCTCACTGGAGGGCACACAACCGTGGCAAACTAGAGAAAGTTTTGCGAAGCCAATCAGACTAACATTCAGGACAGCGCTTGAATTCTCGAATATAGGTTGCAACTTACCTCCAGTCCCAGTGGAATTGCCCGTACAGCGGAAGGTTCCTTGACCAGTTATGCACGCTATATCCCAGTAGGAAATTATAACATGGATTCAAAGTTAGCATCGCCACCATGTAAATTGGCAATGATTCGCTTGGGTTGCATTTTGTTGTTACCTTGCGCGGCAGCAGTGTTACGACCATACCCGACGGTGCAAAGCTCAGTTGTTACCGGCTTCTTGGGATAGGTTCCCGAAGTACATTGTGAAATCGCTGTATTCCCAAGATGCCCAGGTGAGTATTGAAGCTTTGGTATCAAGCAGGAGGATTCAAGGACTGGCACTCACTGACGAAAGACCGGCAGCCCTCCGTGCAAATGATGTCGGACCTCTCGTTACAAGCTGAGCAATAATTTTCAGCATCCATCTCTTATGGGCTTGGCCACAAGAAAACATCCGGGGGATGCAAGAACTTACAGAATCCTTTTGCTCCTAGGGAAGCATAATAATAACAGTTCAATTTCTTACCAATGGACATAACGTTCGTCGTGACAGCAGCAAGCGCGATGAGAGTAAAAACGGCTAGATTCATGTTGAAAGATTGGATTGAATGGATGGAATCGAGTAAATCGCAGGTGGGGCGAGTCGCGTGGTTATTTCTTTCTCTGTGAGCAGAAGTGAAAGGGGATATGTACCAAGAATTTGCAGACTGTAGGCTTGATAATGGTTCCGCTCAATATCTTATGGTCAACGGATGGGATACTTCTATTTGTGGGCAGCTCGTTGGCCCACGTAAAGTGGAGGCGGTACGCCTCAGAATCGGCACAGCATGACATAATGTTGCTCCGCCATGCATGCTCGAATAAATCATCGATGACAAATATGAGCTAAACATGAGATGGTTGTGCACCGCTGATTCATCGCCACGGATGTGCTGGAGAAGTACGTAGGACATTAATTGTCACATTCCTGATTCTCCAGTCACCGCGGTCCGCGACTCCGCAGCAGGCTGCAGCATGGTAACAAGCGGTGCCATGCAGTGCCCAGAGATATATTTTTCAGGACCTGTTGCGCATCATGGTCCTTGTTTTCAGCACAACTTGTGGTTAGGTGGGGGCAAAAGAAGTTGCTCTTGGACCCCTCCCCGCCCGGCATTGATCAAGGTTGCCTATGAATGGCCAAGTTGCCAACCAGCCATGCAGCCTCTTGACAGTTTCTAAGTCCACATGGTGTTGGCACCAATGCTCTAAAGCCAGGAGCTGAAAAGGGATGTGGCCTCAAGAAGCGGGGAATGAATCTACCTCCCCGGCTCGTGCTAGCTGGTCCTACGAAATTTCAATTCCGAAATTTCAATTCTATTCTATAACAAAAAAAAGGCGGATGCTTTGGTTGCATTCCTGGGGTGATTCTTGGGGCACTGTGCAATGATATGTAGACCTCTGACTGAGTCCCAACAAAGAACAGATTCTTTTCCATCAGGGATCTTGCAGCGCCTTCAAAAGTCGAACCAGCAGGCTCTTTATACCTATATCAGATTGAGGGTTGTGTATTTGGGTCAGTTCCAGGGACACCCCAGTCATTTAAATTTGTTGCGTGTTAGAACCCCCAAATTCCATAGTTCAAACTTCAAATCAATGCTTCACATTAGTTCATATTTATTTACACATTTATGTATAGCGCAGGGCTTCTCATGTGGGTGCCGGAGGACCCCAGAAAACCCCAACAATACACACCTATGTAAGTAAAAACCCATTTTGGACACATGATTTTTAGCCAAAAATTTGTTTTAGATACCCATTACCTAAGTATGTTTTTCAATCAAAATGCCTTAAAATTGCATTTTTGCCATAATCATGCACTTGGGTCTTTTTTTTGGAATTTTGGACTAAATCTCCTGAATGCAAGGAAGTCGTTGCACCAAAACCAAGCCTGAACATAGGAGTCAATCTCCAAAGAACTCCAACCGGGTGTTGGAGCCTTAGCCAAGAGATTGACTCCCAAGCAAGGTTTGAATGGTTTAATTACGTGTGCTATTGACTTTGCCTTGAAGTCAAACTTAAAGGGATCCAATGAGGCTACTTTGAAACTTTGGGGGCTCTGGAGGAAGTCATTCCAAGTATAAACAGTGATCTGTGAAATTGCCATAGGAGTAAGGTGTCTAACTTGGAAGCCTATGTTTTGGGTACATTTGCCAACTAGACCTGTCTAATTTTTTCTGAAAAAATGTATGAAAGATTCCTTCTGTGATTATGTGTTTGTGAGTCTTTGCATTCAATTGCTCCCATATTAAGACACTCAGCACAGCTTTTTGGGAATGATGAAAGTTATAGTAATTGAAAAATTACACTCAATAATCATCTGCATACTGCTTTGTTCAATTGTGGAGGTATTTTGGAGCTAATATGCTCCAGAAATACATGTTAGTTGACAAACTGACTATATTTAAAGTTTGGCTCCCTTGAGCCCACTCATTACAGAGTTATTATTATTTTTGATTATTTTTGGAAATCATCTCAACAACTCCCAAAATTTTGGCAAAATTGGAGAATCAACACCCAAAATTGTGCCACAGCATCTTTACGTCCATTGGCAATTGCTGACTGGTTGACAGCCAGTAATCACAACATCCAGGATGTTTGGGAGTTGTGTCACTGCCGGCATTAACCGGTCGAACACGGCAGTTCGAGCGGTGCTCGAACAGCCGTGTTCGACCGGTGGTCGGACAGGCACTGTCCGACCGAAGCACCTGCCGCCGGGTCGGACAGGCCTGTCCGATCAGTTCCTGGGACCGGTCGCACAGGACCAGCCGGGACCGGTCGGACAAATCTGTCCGACCAGTTGGCTCTTGCTTCGGTCGGACAGTGCCCGTCCGACCACCGGTCGAACACGGCTGTTCGAGCACCGCTCGAACTGCCGTGTTCGACCGGTTAATGCCGGCAGTGTGTGATGTTTACAGAAAAAGTTTTTTTTTTGGGCAGGGGAAAACGGGTTTTCCAAACGGTTTTTGTGATTTTCAATTTCATGTTTTGATTTTTTTTGTTTTTTGATTTGATTTGATAAAAAAATCTCAGGGGCAAAAAATCCCCGTGTGTGCGGGTTTGGAGAATAAGCATTTTCGGGGGGTAATCATGGCTTGAAGCCGCTTGACATTATTCATTGGAGTATTCTGTTCAGGGGTAATTACAAATGGCTGGGGTGCATACAAGCAGATCAGGCAAGATGAAAGATGGAAATTTCACCAGGGTATGGTTAAGCATTTGGGTGATACACACCAATTGTTGGGGAGATCGCTAGATATAAAAAAAAATGGCTGGGGTTGCATATAACAAGCAGATCAGGTAAGATGAAAGAGACAATTTTCATCGGGGTATGGTTAAGATTTGGTGGGATTCACGGGAGACCACGCAAGATATTGGAAAGAGAATGAGAAAAAAAAAGTGAGCGGTGGGTACAGGTCAATGTACCGGCAAGCTGCACAAAAGTGTTGGTCCCAATACCACTTCAGAAGAATGGTAGCTAGCGGACGTTTGAACCAGACCTCAGGGAGTCAGGCCACCATTGCGGCTCGGACTTTGTCATCAGTGGGAACATGGATAATGTTTTTGTCAATGTTGAATATCATTTGGGAGCCGTTGAATGCCTCCTGGTCCTTCTGGACCACTAAGGTGGCAAACCTGGAAGAAATGGATGGGGTCAGCATCACTGCCGGCATTAACCGGTCGAACACGGCTGCTCGAGCGGTGCTCGAACAGCCGTGTTCGACCGGTGTTCGGACGGACACTGTCCGACCGAAGCGAGAGCCAACTGGTCGGACAGATTTGTCCGACCGGTCCCGGCTGGTCCTGTGCAACCGGTCCCAGGAACTGATCGGACAGGCCTGTCCGACCCGCCGGCAGGTGCTTCGGTCGGACAGTGCCTGTCCGACCACCGGTCGAACACGGCTGTTCGAGCACCGCTCGAACTGCCGTGTTCGACCGGTTAATGCCGGCAGTGCATGCATTCATGCATGTTCAAACACGTGGGCACTGACATATGTTGAAAAGCACGCAATTGCGTTCTGACATCTTGTAAGCGGCGGTCAATCACCTCCCAGGTGGTCAAGGGACTGGTGCGGTTTGGATGGAAAATGTACTCGGCAATGCTGAGTCATAAAAAAGCAATGCGGATCCTGGCAGTCCCACTGTATGCCAGGTCAATTCCCACATGACCTTGGGGAGTTGCTGCCGCAATCTGGTGGTCAACCTACACCTGCGGAGTTAGCAAGGTAGGAACAAGATTAGTTGAATATTGTTCAATGGGGCCCTCACCTTTATGATCAGATCTCTCAAATGAGGGACGTTCTCCCTGATGCAACGCCTGTTGAGCTCCACAATGTTGGTAAGGAGCTGCATCACATGATCACTGGTCAGAACTCAGGTCATCAGGTGGCTTCTGGGGGTGAGGGGAAAAGACTGATTTTGCACGTACCACAGCGCAAAGGAACCCTTGGTCGTGTTTGAGTAAGACACGCATGATGTTAAGTAACAACAACTGTGCTTGGCTACTCTCCGGGTAGCCTCTTGGTAAAAAATCGCGGGCAAATGGATGCGCTTGAGCATCAATGTGAGTCTGAATATAATGAAAGGAGGTGTTAGGCATTATTGAGAGTAGATTGTCTGCTCAGTTGCAGCGTACCACAATGCCAATGTTAATTGCACTTAGATGCCACCTCTCGCATATTATGTGTGTCATCTCCTCAAACTCATTTATATACAATGTGTACTTAGCTCAAATGGTTAGAGCATCACTCATGTAAGTTGAGGTTGTGAGTTCGACTCTCACAGTACATGAGGTTGTGAGTTCGACTCTCCCAGTACATGAGGTTGTGGGTTCAACTCCCACATCACTCATACCACACTTTTCACAAGTTCAAAAGGTTATGAGCCCAGATAGCGCTATGCTGCTATTCAAATGAACTTGGAAAAGATAGGTGCATTGTTTCTAACCCTGCAATTAGCAAGGGGGAGTATTGAGAGTAGATTGTCTGCTCAGTTGCAGCGTACCACAATGCCAATGTTAATTGCACTTAGATGCCACCTCTCGCATATTATGTGTGTCATCTCCTCAAACTCATTTATATACAATGTGTACTTAGCTCAAATGGTTAGAGCATCACTCTTGTAAGTTGAGGTTGTGAGTTCAACTCTCACAGTACATGAGGTTGTGGGTTCAACTCCCACATCACTCATACCACACTTTTCACAAGTTCAAAAGGTTATGAGCCCAGATAGCGCTATGCTGCTATTCAAATGAACTTGGAAAAGATAGGTGCATTGTTTCTAACCCTGCAATTAGCAAGGGGGAGTATTGAGAGCAGATTGTCTGCTCAGTTGCAGCGTACCACAATGCCAATGTTAATTGCACTTAGATGCCACCTCTCACATATTATGTGTGTCATCTCCTCAAACTCATTTATATACAATGTGTACTTAGCTCAAATGGTTAGAGCATCACTCATGTAAGTTGAGGTTGTGAGTTCGACTCTCACAGTACATGAGGTTGTGGGTTCAACTCCCACATCACTCATACCACACTTTTCACAAGTTCAAAAGGCATTCCACCAATCAGCCAAAAAGGCACTTGAAAGGGGGTCTGACCTGGAGCAAGATCAACGGGGTGCGTAAGATGGGTTGCCCGGCAATGGTGGTGGCAGTCAAATATGAATCCACGTTTCCCGTGGTCAATATATCACGTATCTTGGTTCGGCAGAATGTCTTATTGGAATGATTCAATAAGAGGGTTCAGTCTCATCTACATCATCAGAGAGGATGAATAATTCTACTTGCCTTGAAAGTGTTGGAGAACACATGCGCCGCTGGGCCTCCTGGGAGAACGTCTCTGGCAGCAGTGGGCATGTCATGGCCCAAAGCATGCAGCTTAGGGTTGACCGCGCCACTTTTGAAAAAGTGCGCGCCGTCGGGCGCCAACAACTCAGCCCCAGAGGGTGCGCAATTGGCTGGCGCAAGGTAGGGCGCCAGAGGCACGGACATTTTTTTACAAGCAATCATGTTTATGAGATAATCATTTTTAGGCACTATTTACATCTATGTACAGTATGAGATGGCTCAATATAATGATATTCAAGATATATGAAAGTCCTCTGGGTTCCAATCAAGTTCCTCTGCTGGTTCGCCTTCGTCCCCATCAACTAGAATGATATTGTTTTTATCGGTGGGTTGCTGATTATTGGACTTGAACAGATCAAAATCAAAAAGTGTTTCAATGAAAGCATTTTCTTGTGAGGTGACTACGTCAAGAGATTCTTGATCTTGAGAGAAAATGCCTTGTTCAAATGACTTGAGTTCGGCTGGTGTGAGGAAGGTATTGTAAGCTAACATCTTTTTGTATTCGGAGTCATTGCAACTAGGATTTTTTCTTCTTTTCTTATTCCTAGACAAAAGAATTGGATCCCCTTGGAGGAGATGTAGTTTAACTTGTGCTATCATCTTCAAGGTTGTAGGCAAAAGTCGATTCCAAGATTTTGTTTTGATAGCATTCATCATTGAGAAAAGACCTTCGACTCCAGCCGCATGAGGAATGATTTTGAGAAGGACTATAGCCAGCGTTTTCAAAGGATCGGATTTGGGTGTCTTTTGTACACTAAGCCAGAAGTCAAGAGGTCTTTCAACATTCTTGGAATGAAATGGATATACTCCGCTGTAGTAATGACTAACGGCATCCTGGAGAAAACCTGCCTCAGTTTTTGTGAACTTCCAGTTCTTTGCAAGCCAAAGGATCATTCGTCCAATGTTCAAGATTGAATGTTTTTTTGAGACAGCAACACGACGATAGGCTGGGTGAAGGAAGAAGGCAATAATGTATATATCTTCATCTAATACTTTAGTTTGAGCATGAAGCACGTCAAGACAGTGGGTTTTGAAGGTAGCAAAAAGGGTGAAAACATCAAGCTCGGAGATGATCTTGTAGGTATTGATTAACTCCTTCCATATGTTGGCAAGTGTGGTTTCTCGACGTTCCAAGTTCCCAATTGCATTGACAACTGGATTTAGGAAACTAATAAGGGTTTGATTGGCTGTGAAATGATCACAATCCTTGATGACTTTTACAACCGCTGCCGTCATTGTGGGAGTATCAACAAGAGGGTCATTTAGAAGCTCTAAACATTTTCAAAATCCAATCTCGTGCGACTGGACACCAAGACAAACTTTTGACATCGAGTACCAACGAGTCTCTCAGAGAGTTTCAAGGCCGTTCTTAACTCTGTTTGTCTTCTGCCACGTAGAAAGATGTTTGGGCCAGAATCCAGCAGTTGTGAAATAATTAACAAGAGTCTTGTTCCCTTTTACAACCGCTTCCATGCTGGGATGATTGACAATCCGCTTGGCGACCAGGTTGAACATGTGCAATATGCAGTGGACACAAAGAATGTGGGGATGTTCTTCATTCATGAGCCTCTAAATATTTAAATACCAGCCAAAAACATCAGAGTCCATATTGAAATCACATCACATAGTCAAATCACTCACTTGAAGCTTGACCATTGTAGATGGAAAATTGGTGACAATGGCACAGATCTGGTTGAAGCTGATTTGTTTTGCTTTCAAAGAGCTATTGATTGCTGAGAAGATGTTGTCGGCAGTGTGTTGCTTGGAGTTTAAATCAAGTACATCAATGAAGTACTTCTTATTAGCACCTTTCAAGGCCATCAAAGCATATATACTATTTCCAGAGTTGTCGGTCCACCCATCCAAAGACAAGGTAAGATTCTTCTGCTCTTTAATCTTTTCAAATATTTTGACTTCACATCTGGCATGTATCATTGGAAAAGTTTTCTCCGTCATCTGTACTCGTTGGGGTAGCTGATATGGTGAACGTGCTAGCTTGGATTGATATTCTTGAAAATACGGATTTTCAAGATATGAGAACGGTATATTGGAACTAATAAAAGAATTAAGAAGTAATTTGTGAAGATGATGAATCTTTTCATGCCTCATTTGCCAAAAATAGTTATCAACTGATTCTATTTGGCTGGTGCTTTTAGAAGGTTGAACGGAAACAGAAATACAGTGGTTGTCTTCATCGGAGAGTGGTGATGCTTTTGAGCTCATTGCATTCTGATCTGCCAGACACTTTTGAAGATAAGTGGATTTATTTTCCGGTGTGATTGTTTTGCAGAAGTTTTTAATGTGAGAGAAGAGCTGGTTAGGCTTTGCTTGTGCAAACTCCTCCTGACAGTGGCTGCACTTGGCGTAACACCATTGAGATTTGTCTTTTCAAAGGTTGGACATTAAGAATCCAGTCCATTGTGGTCCATGTTGTTTTACCTGCTTGGACCACCGCGATGAATCTTGATCTGGTGGCATTTGAGTTTTGAGGCAAGACTTCAGAAATAAGAAGAAAGAAGAGGTGAAGTAAAGTCACAACCAAGGCGCAACAACTTCAAATGTATGAGACTTTCCACTTGAGTCTTGGAGTCAAAGAAAGACACCGTCTCACAAGTCACAGTCTCCAGACTCCCAGAGTCCAGAGTCCAGACTCCAGTCCCAACTTCCAACTCCCAAGCCATGCACACATTCCAGAAAGATGTCAACCTTCTGTCAAGCCTGTGCTGTGCCGCCTGTCAGTCTACCATTCAACCAGGCCACTTGCAGCACCCAATATCACAAATTTTGGGTGAAATGTGCGCGCACCCCCCCTTTTAAACAAAAATGTGCGTGCAGGGTGGGCGCAGGCGGGGCGGGCGCACATTGGCGCACCTTGGGGGTTGGCGCCGTCAACCCTAGTGCAGCTGGCGACTGAGTTTGATGAACATGATGATGGCTATGTTCCACTTCTCCGCGTCTTGGGCCTAAATTAATATGGCAAGGTTAGCACAACCAACAGGTTAATATAAGAAGCTTGATTAGATGAACACTCACCGCAAACAAACTCTGTGCAAACTCAACGGTGGTCTCTCCTGAGTGTAACAACGCTTGCAGGTGAACAGCCACCTTGGTAGGTGGGATCCTTTGTGGGCTGGTTTCACGCATGAAGTCGCCTATGGGATTGTCAGGGAGCTCAAATTTGTCATTGGTTCTGGGTTCCTTGCGAGGCACTGCACACTCACGGGCGGTACCTCCTTGGTCACGGGCGGTGCGTTGATGATCAGGGGCGGTACCTCCGTGGTCAGGGGCGGTACGTCCATGGTCCGGGGCAGTATTTCCATGGTCCGGGGGAGTACCTAATTCGCGCCCAAAATCATTGTCTTGACAAAGACCTGCAAGAGGGCTGGGTGGCGAGGTGCAAAAGTCAGGATGCAAACTACCTGACAACACGGCGGTTAGCACCTGGGTGGCTGCATGAATGCAGAAAAGAACAGCCCACCTTCCATTGATTGGGAGCACAAGGCCAAAAACAAACTGTCACCATGGCAATCACAAAGCATCAGCCCAACAGCAATAATCCAATGGACTAATGAGCGGAGAAGCAATGAAATAATACAACACCAAAGACCGTTGTGGGATTGACAATGAAGTAGATTGATAATAAACACTGGCACCGCAATATATGCGCGGAGATGGGAGAACAAATGAAGTGGGTTGGCAACACTGTTTTTGTTGTCAAGGGGAATAATCAGTGTGGGGACAGACAAAGTGAGACCAAGTGCTCTCTTATCAGCATTCTTGACAACCCGTGAGGAGGTGGGGTTCCCTCTTCAACGACTCACAGGCTTCTCAATCAGAGATAAAAGGGACCCTTCAGACAAGGTTTTTGGTATCCCCCACCTTGCACATTCCCCCCAACAAGTCATTGATTTCAGCCTGCGCAATTGCAATCCAGTTTCCAAGAAACTTTAACTCACCCAACCTTGGATTGGGTGTATTTGGCAACAGCACAGCACCATTACTCCCAAACAGCTTGTGCGTGTGTGGAAATCCAATTGCACCAGAAGCACTGGTCTCCAGGCGGGGTCATTTCTAACAATTTTTTTTTTGCTCAAGCTGGACAGTTCTGGGCCAATTTCTGCCAGGCAGATCAAGCAGCTCAATTTCTGAAATGAATAATCCCAAAGGTCAGTCAAAAGGTGCCTTATTTCATCAAGGGATGAGAGCAAAACTGATGAAATGAAAGTGCCCAGGTTTTGAAGTGAAAGATGATGGATTTGGCAGAAAGACCTACTTCTGCACAATTTGTAGAACCAAACCAACTGCTGATTACAGGGCCCACTTAGAGTCTGTATCACATGTTCAAAAGGCCCGTGAGCAGGCATCACTCCTTGCAAATTTATCCCAAGCACGTCAAAGCAACATAACTTCCCATGTACATCCAATGTTTTTGGACTCCCTGGCCTTTGTTACTTCTGGCGTGGAAGACCAAATGGGATCAGAAGACGGGTCAGAACCAGAAGACTTGCTGGTGGTAACTCGTCAAGCAAGGTTGACCCTTTTTGATCAGGCAAATGAACAGGAGGAAGAAGACCTTGGAGCAATTGATTGGGAGAATTTAATTTTTGAGATACATGAAAACATCCACAAGGCTTCTGGACATGGAAATCATGAAGATCAATCATTGTAAAGGGCTCAGCACTCCAAATGGTTTCCTTTTAAATCACAACAAGTGAGTTCATGTTGCACCATGCATGCCAAAATCCTCAAATACCAGTTGAAGCTTCCAAAGAATAACTCATGTTGGATTTTTATTTTCAAATGTCTCCCAGCATCTCTTAGGCTCCTTAATCATTGGATATATGCGCCATATCATGTCTTGCGTGGAGTATGGTCAACTGCGGATGCTTCTGTCAGTGGTAAATGTGGACCTCCCACACTGGAATGGATTACGTTTGGGTCGACTCCGCATCCGCCGCTTATTGAAGATAGATATTGACTTCAGAGAGAGTGTCTTGCACAATGAATGTTATGTAACTAAACTGAAGCAGATGATCAGCCATGTGAGTCCATCAATCTTCCAAGTCCATGTATCCTTGCAGGGATTGACTCAACACGCAGAGAATCTATGAAAGCACTGAAGTCATTGAAAACTTTCAATTTGGACAGGAATTGGACAACCCATTTGTTCATCCACATCTGGATTTTTATCCTATCTTCAGTGGGGGGAAAAATGTGTTCAAAATGTCTCAAAGCTTCAAGTGGCGTGAAGACCTCAGCACAGATCTTTGAGTGCAGATGGTGGATTGCAGTAACAAGCACTGGTATGTATTTGAGCCTGTTGAGCTCAAGAGCAGACAAATTGTGGTCCCACTTTATTTCTTCATGGAGGACAACAAACTTATGGCCCAATGTGTCAAAGCTGACATCCAGATTCAGAGTGAGGCCTCCAGGAAAATCAAAATCTTCATCCCCTCCAAAGTGGCCTTCTCCTCAACTGAGATGAAAAGTGTGGACGTAAGAGACTTCTCTTTGAATTATGCGCAAATCAATTTGAACCAATATGGCAGCTTGGCCCAGGCCTGCAGCTATAAATTGCATGGTAAGCTTCTATTTGCACATCCTCTCATGATTCATTGGGTGGGAAACACACTGATTTTTTCATATAGAGCATGGCAATTCAACACACATCTTTCCTCTACCAAATCCATGGAGAACCAAGGCCAAAGGAATGATCATACTCCATGTTCCCATAAACTTATACGCCAATGACACATCAGGGAATGTCTCCAAGAAGTTTAACAAGCACATGGTTTATTACTTTACACTCTCTGGATTGCCACCAAGGGTTGCAAACATGGAATACAACTGTCATTTTCTCTGCACATCAAACACTGCTGGAGCCCTGGAGCTTGCAGACCAAATTGTGGATCAGATGAAGTAAGCATCACAATTCCCCAAGAGGTAGATTTTTTTGTCATACTGAAACATTTGGTCACTGTTTCTAGCGAATTGGCCACTGAGGGGGTGGTGGCATATGACACTGGGCTGAAAAAAAATGTTCTTTTGATGAGTGTGGTACTATGCTTTCAAGGTGACTCCCCAATGCATGCAGAAATAACCAGCACACCTGTCCCTGGGGTGGCTTTGCATGCATGCCAAATGTGCACCTTGAAGGCCGTCAGTACAAAAGATTGCAAGAGTGCATCATATGTCCGCCGGGTTTTAGGACGCAATGTGCAGGGCTCAGAGGTAGACCTTTTGACATCATTACCCTTGATTGCATGGAATCTACAAACCCCGGGCTGATTTTTTGAAAACAATGGTTGTTTGTTTTGAAAGGAACCTCAGGTGTTGCAGGATTGGAATTCAATAAAATCCAAATCCAAACTTTTGTGGATTATTGGCAAGGAGCAAACTTCCAAACAATTTGACAACAGCACTGCAGAGCATGGCATTAGGGATTGCATTACCCCTCAACTTGTGGAAAATATTTGTGGCCCAGAAAAAGATGATTGGAAGAAAGAAATTGACAAGCTGGAAAAGGATAATATCAATCAAGAGAAGTTGTTCAACCCGTTTTTGAGACTCAAAGGTATGTCATTAGTTCTAATTTCCCAGAATTGGTCATTTCAGACATGCCTGAGACCCTTCTTTCTAATTTACAGGATTTGATGGTTGCAAAGATACTCCAGTGGAAATTCTTCATGTCTTCTCTCTGGGCGTGATCAAATACATGACAAGAGACTTCATGCAGTCACTTACCACCAAAAAACTGGACCAAATACGCCATTGGTGGGCTGCAGTCAACCTCAATGGCTTGAACATTCCAACTATCAATCCCAACTACATAATCAAACACTTCAAAAGCCTGGTTGGCAAAGATTTCAAGATGGTTGTCCAGGTTGCTCCTTTTATCTTTTTCAAGTTTATGACACCAGCTCAGAGGGATCACTGGCATTCCCTATGTATCTTATCAACATTGGTGTTCACAAACCACATTGAAGACATGGGGCGCTACTTGGAAGATGTCCGCAAGTGTGTTGATATATTTCTGTATCATACAATCAAGATTTCAGCCAGATGGGTCAACAAACCCAAGTGGCATATGTTGCTTCATTTACTGGAGTCAATTGCACGATTTGGGCCACCCAGTTTATTTACAACCGAGAAGTTTGAAAGCTTCAATGGGATTATGCGGTTGGCATCTGTTCACTCCAATCAACACAGTCCTGGTTGGGACATTGCCATCAGCTTGGTGAAATTTCAAAGCATCCGTCTCATCTTATCTGGAGCTCAGCTCATCAACCACCAGTCTGGACAAACTTTTCATGCCCAACCTGATGTCACCAACCTGTTCAAGTACAACCATATGATTCAAAAGTCAATGGGGTATGATCCTCATATTCTTCATGAAGATCATTATTATCCAATAGAGATGAGTTCTCACCTGCCTCCAGAAGAAAAAGAAATGCCTCCATTATACTTGATTCAATAGTTCCCTGGCTGGGAAATCAAACAATTTCATCAGTTGCGGATCAATGCCAAGGATGTTTGCAGAAAGGGCTTCTTTGTTCTGGTGAGTTTGACCTCCTTTTTGTTCCACAAAGAATGTGATTTGTTTGATAACTATCATCTGATGCCTCAAATCCAGGTGGTTACCAAAGGCAACCTAGATGCATGTATCATTGGCCGTGTGGAATCCATATGGAAGGCCAAATCTCATCAAAGAACAAACCTCTACCTCAAAGTAACTTGTTTCAAAATGGGCCACATTCATCCATTCTACAAAATGCACACATTACACAATGAGAACAGGCGGGTTTTTTGTAATGCATCTGTAAGCCTTCAGTTGACCACCATTAAGTCCCTTGATTGAATCAATTGACAAGAAATCTGTTTCTTGATTTAATAAATGACAGGAGGTTGTTGCATGCTTCAATGTGCAACATGATTGCTTTTCAGGGAATTGTGTACCCATCAAGAAGACGCCTCAGCAGATGGTTGTTCAAGAAGGAGCCCAAAGCACCAAATTCATTGAACACAAAGATTATCATACATTAATCTTAAATTCAGCAGCATTGTCATCAATCTCTTGGCGCCGTCAAATTGCTTCTGTGACTCACCATGGTGTCACCAGTAATGAATGGATCAGTGCTATTGAACAAGGCATGCGCAACTGGGGCCAATCTACCCCACAGACCACATCTCAATCACAAGGAACTGGGCCTACTGCTCCGGTGGCCTCTCCCTCTCAACATTGAATTTTGGTTCAGACTCAAATTTTCTCCCAATTATATTTATATTATTGTTGTACTGGGACATCATGCTACTGGAATGTTGCTCTTGGACACTTATCTGACAATTCAGCTGGACTTGTGCTGCTCTGCTTCCATTGGATATTTGAATTTTCCTCCTTACATTTGACATTAGTATTGACATTAGTATTACTGTGCTCATTGGACACTTGCCTCAAATTTCATCCTCAGTCAATGAATATCTGCGCCACAATGGTCATTCATATTGACCTCAGCAGTAGATGCTGCAATTTTGATTTTTGCAACAAAATTCTGAATTTACATAACAGGCTAATGGCCACTGGGAAAGAAAAAAAAATGGATACAGGATACATTTGGGTGGAGGGGTAACTAGTGACTTTTTTGTGGCAGACACGCTCATCTCAACAGGATTAGGGTTGCAGGCGCCAGGAGTGGGGGCGCGCCCCAGGGGCGCCTTGCCCTTGGGCGTGCACCTGGCGCCCCCCAATTTTCCAAAATAGGGGGGGGCGCGCACCTGACCAACAAAAAGAGAATACAGAAAAGAAACCACTTTTTCATCAATATACACCGTCTCAAGGCTAGTCCCCGGACGGGTAAATTGGGGAAACCCCGGGGGTCATCCCCCGCCCCCTAGTTTTTTTACCTTAATTTTACAAATTGTTGTTGTTACAAAAAAAAAACAATGTTTACAAAAAGAAAATGGAGGCGCCAGGCACCGGGTTTGAGGCCGACAGGCTGGCGCCTGTGGGCGCGCCCTTTTTCAAACATGGCGCCTGAAACCCTAAACAGGATACATTTGGGGGGAGGGGTAGGGGTAACTGCCGACTTTTCTTTGGCAGCCACGCTAATTTCAGAGGTATAAAAGTAATCAAGAAAAAAAAACGGACTTGTTGACTTGTTGGGTCTTCAGCTTTGGAGTTTGAGGAGAATCCTTGGAGTCTGGGAAGCAGGAGCGTGCGCTGAGATATCGGACGTTGCATTTGTGACCACGTTGAATCTTGTTAGCTTCTACTTTTTCTCTTGCAAGATTCTCGAGGTCTTCTTTGATATTGTCAATGGTGGCCTCATGAAGTGCTTCCTGCTCAGTCACCCACTTATCGTACCAAATTTCCTCTTGCATTTTGCGACTGAGTAGTTTCTGACGCTCATGGAGCTGGGAAATTGTGGCAAGCTCTTCGCGTGCCTCGAATTTGGCACGAGTGGCCTCCAATAGGAAAAACAAACCCCTTGCAAGGCCTGGGACTGGAGGGGAATGCTTGATTGCTTTGGAAAACTTGGTCATCTTGACCTCCCAACATTGATCCACGGCATCCTTCAACAGGAAAAAGATCTGATTAAAGTAATCAGCTACTTCACCTGACAAGAATGAGAAGAAATGCACTGAACTACATACTGTGGGATCCATTCCCCTTCTTTCCAGGCAAGGGCCCACATCAAGGTGGATGTCTTCTACCAATGTATTGAAGTCCTTTTGGATCTTCTATAAACAGGAAGTAGGATAGTTAGACCATCCTGTGCATTGCACTGTGAAATAACCCCATAGGACTCACCAGCCATACTTTGATCAGCTGCAGGTATTCCGTAAGCATTGCGTCCAGTTGAACCAAAAATAAGCGTGGGTATTGGTGGCGGATGCACCCATACGTTTCAAGGAAAGCGGCTTCCAAGTGGATTTAATCCTTGGAATCCACCAATTCATGGTGCTTCTTGTATAAGCGGCCAACAAATCGAATTAAATCGATGAAGTGATTGTTGGTCCATTCAAAAACTTGCCTGCACTTGTCTGCCGGTTTGCCTTTACCAGACTCTTGACAACGGGTGGCTGATACGATATTGGCTGGCGGTGCCGCTGAGATGACCTGGATAGATGGGTACCACATCTATTAATTTTTGTGGAAACCAAAAAAGAAAATCAAAAGAAATGAGAGGACTTACGTTGGCCTTTCTGGTTCTTTCATGGAGAGCGGGCATGTCAGCTTCCGCAACTTCAGTGATAGAATTGGAGTTGTTGGGGGCCTTGGGTTCCTTGGGTGCCTTGGGTGCCTTGGGTGCCATAATGCAAATTTGATGTTGCAGGTGGCTGGCGGGAATCAGGATTGGACGTTGGCCAAAATGGATGGTCCAACGCAACTTGCATGGGAACTCAGACATTGGGGTCGGCTGGTAGATTGGGGCTCCGGTCGTTTTTGTTGGGGGGGTTTGGCTTGCCTGAGATTGGATTATTGCTGATTGCCGTCCCTCCATTGCTTGTTGTGTCAATGTGGGGACGGCAATCAGCAATAATCCGATCCGACGAGGTGTGCGGGGCGGATCTGCTGCGAGATGCTGCGTGTTGCGGCACCGCGTTGGCTGGTCGGAGGGGATCTTCCTCAACTGGGCCCGTGGTGTACCTTCAAGACACGCCTGCCGGAGGGTATTTTGGGCGGGTATCCGGGTACCTGGTGCAATTTTGCCTGATTTCCTGGACCCGGACCTGTACACGGCACCCGTGGGCAGGTACCCGCCACTATGTGACGGGTACCTGCCTGCAGGTGCCGGGTACCTGCCACTATGTGACGGGTACCTGCCTGCAGGTGCCAGGTACCCGCCACTATGTGACTGGTACCTGCCTGCAGGTGCCGGGTACCCGCCACTATGTGATGGGTACATACCTGACTGTTGGGACTTAGGTATGCATATAGGTATGTGCATACCTAAGCCCAGTAGAGGTCAACTGCGGCGCATCACTTGTTGTACATAGTATATATAGTTGTTCTCTGCCTCACATATGAAATGCATGTTCATCTGTTTGTCTACATCAGGACCCTGGCAAGCCACCATAAATGTCAGTAATGAAAAATCTGGGATTTTGCCCAAATTCATACATTTTTCAAGACCATTCATACACGTTTCAAGAGTAGGCTCAGCCTTTTTCCAAATTTTTCATACATTTTTCATGAGTAACATTTTTTTTCCGCTGTGAGGAGGCCCAAAGCCCCCCTTTCTTTGTAGTTATTCATTTCAGCTAGGTTCAAAGGTGTACACATGGAAATCAAAGAAAAACAAGAAGCATAAGTCACTAAACATGTAACATTGTCAGTTTGACTGACTACAATCCACTCAAATTTTGCCAAGTTATTTTTTTCTTCTTTGAAAAACCCTTCAAATTCTTTTTCCCAATGCTCCAAGAATGGAGACAAAGAAATGGAAAGAAGAAGAGGCTGAAGTTGCTTGGGGATATATACACAATTCAATACAAAATCAACAATATTGAACCCTTCAGTGATTGGAAATAACTGGTGATCATGATGCACTGTTTCAAGGTGTGGAGAAATGGAAGCAGTGGGAGATGAGCTTTCAAATCCAACAGCAACCACAATGTGAGGTTGATATAGGAAGAGTGCTGGGAGGCCTTTTTTCCAAGCCAACAGGATCCTCATTGCTGACATTGGACAAGGGGGGCGGGGGGTACAGGGAGGTTTTTTTGGAACCTACCACAGGTCTGGCATACATTTCTCATTACTAACCCCGCTGCTCCAGGAAAAATTACATACATTTTCCATGAGTATGCTTAGCCCCAAAAAAACTCACTACAAACATTTATAATTTCACCTAAACAAAAAACTACTGTTTGGGTTAAGCAAAATGTTAACTTTTTTCAACAAAATGGCTCAGTAATAAAAATTGAGCAAAACTGAGCATGCTCAGCAAAATCCCCCAAAGTTGCCAGAATGAATAAAAATCATTTCTGCTCAGTTTCTGAAAAAAAAAAAAAAAATGCTGAGCATGCTCAGTAAAGCTTATTTTTCACTTCTGACCATTTTCTGTAAAATTGGGTATATGTTTTGCCCATCCCAATTTTACATTTTCTTTCTGGGCAGAGTTGCAAATGTTTGTAGTGACTGATTCATACGCTTTTCATGAGTAACATTTTGAGTTTTTGCCCAAAATTTCATACATTTTCATTACTGACATTTATAGTGGCATGCCAGGGTCCTTCTACATCACAACACTGACTGCGGGTGCCGGGTACCAGGCGGGTACCGTACCCGCCTGCGGGTCCACTGGGCGATCCTTATTATGTAATTAGCTTTCACTTTGGCTTGAAAGTATTTGTAGTGCTGATAGCTGCCTCGCATTTTTCCGGGCTGAAATTTTCCTCCATTTTTTTTCAGGAATATTCTCAACCCCTCACCCGCGGCGCAGCCGCCTTGAACCCTTCATGTTGAATTCTGGTGTTTCGAAACTATCTCGAAGACCGCCGCCAAGTAGTGCAACCACATCAAGAAGAAATTCAGTTTTGGCAAGTTGTTGCTGGAGACATCATTATACTGTGCTTGGGGCGAAAGACCTGTTTGGAGCATTCAGTGGCCACTTGATTCCATTGGAGTCACGTTCATGTCGCTGTTCAATGTTACATTTCATCTTACATTTGCGACATGCGTTTGGCATGAAGAAAACGCAATGGTATCACTGCGATCCGTCCAGGTACGATTGCGGACCTTGTAAGCCTCTCCGAGAAGAGTACAAGATGGAAGCTGTCGTGGCTCATAGGGGGATAAGCAGTTCGGGCATGCCTAGTCAAGCACTTGCTACTGGGGAGAAGGGTGGACCTCTTGAATTGTATGTACTCCGACAGGTCAGGTGGCGCGCCATTGTGATTGGCAGGTCGAACCAATCCTGTCGCATTCGGTACCTTGAAAGCTCATATGATTGGGCCAGGATTAACGAGCAGGAACTTGCGACGCGCTTGCAACTGTGCTATGACCAGGCACGGGTTATAATTTGGACTGCCAATGGTCCAGCATAGCTTTGCCCCAGTCGGACGCATTTGGCTTGCCATTGATGGGGAACCCGCCATCCGTGATCCCGGCCAGTCCCGGCCAGTTGGATTCCTAATGCAGACCAATTTGTTGAGCCGGGATAGCGCTCCGCATTGAAGTTGGCCCAGTTTCCAGCTGACAAGTCTCGATGGGGCGGCCGGGATAACCCGCCATCTTGCCTTATGATACATTCCTAGTTCATCTACGAGTCGGCTTGCCAGTCCCATTGGGCCACAGTCCAGGCCAACCCAGATGTTCCATGTCCCGCCTTCTCTGACGAGCACGCGGCCGTGTCGTGTTCTGCCTTTGCAGCTAACCACCCCTTCTCCAAAAGGTATAAATACAGGGCCTTTCCGGCGCTCAAGTTACTCCATCATCCTCTCTACAACCATCTACTTCATAGCTATTTCCCTACACTTCTACTTCGTCTTGAACGACCACTCGAATCTACAGAAATCCACCACCTTCTACTAATAAGTCCCCTTCACTCCATTAAGCACCAATATGCAAAACCCTTCCAGCATGTGCATGCCCGCCGAGAAGAACATAATCCGCCGAGCCAGTGGGCTCTTGTCCAACATCGCCGCTCCATTCGCTAACCACCGAGCTTCATTCTTACTCGACACCAGTGAGCCATCGGAAGATAGTGATGAAATGGCCAAATGGTCTGCCAGAAGCAAGCGCGCACAATCTATGAGTTTCCCCTCGCAAGTACTTGTAGAAACCTCCCGTGAGGTCCACACCTCTTCGGCTCAAAGTTCCCCTAGGAAGGACATCCGAATCATAACCTCCCAGAACGCGTTGATGGTCATTTCGAAAAGCAAGGCGGATGCACAGTCTTTACTCAAACCGCATTCATACCATTATCAGAAGGTCAGCTCGAGTGCAAACTCCTCCAGTCAAGGCTACAGAATAGCCAGTCAGCGCCTTTCCTCCTCCAGCCGCAGCATGGACCAAATCATTATGGGTGACGATTTCAAAGAACTGGTACAATCTTCAGACTTTCAAGCGGCTTTCGCTTGTCCACTCAACCTGAGTCCCATACTGGATGAGCCGAATTCTCCAGAAAGCGAATCGGTAAGTGTCCACCATCCTCTGTGGAGTGTACATACGCGACTGTGGTCTATCACTGATCCTTTTCCTGCATCAAACTTTCTTTAGGACGTGACTTATCTCTTTTCACCTAGACAAAGAGGCAAATCCTTACAGCCAGTCTCTTCTCGGATGGAGAGAAGCATTGAAACTACGTCTTCGGTGAGTTGACTTCTTCAGTCTTTTTGTTATAGCTTTGGTCCCGAGGCCTGACCATGTTTGTGAAGCAGATTGGCTATAACTTGCAGTCACCACAGGAGCAAAACCAATCGTCACACTGGAAGGCTCCGGAACAGAAGAGGCTTTCAAAAGAAGATTATTCGACATGGATTAGATTTGAAAACCCCATTGACCTTCTCAGCCCTACAGCATCTAGCGAAATCACCTCGCCATCGGTCTTCAGCAACTACAGCTTTGACGATCAATCAGAACCGCAAGAGCAACAGCCACCTCAGTCGTACTCGATGACCAGAGAAGAAACTCAAAGCTACCTCGGTGTTTCCCCCGATGAATCTACGTTCTGCATGCATTCCCATTCCGACTTGGGTTCATCCAGCCAGAACTTCGGAGCCCTTTCCTCCTCCGGACTCTTTCTCCCACCCTCCAGCGGCAACGCGTCCTCTGCCTCATTAATGATCCCCAAAGCTGAAAATCATCATTCTGCAAACCACCAATCTCTTCGCAAGAAAATCTCTCAATCTTTGAAGGATGCCTTTGGGAAACCGGCTCACGACGCTTAATCTCTCCCTCAATAATATTACCGACTACTTTCTTAATAATCCTTTGTTTCGTCTCACTATCTCATGACTCTTCATACCCTTCCTGCTTCCATCATTAATATCTCTCTATTTCACTCCATGTTTTGTTTTTCCTTGCCATATTTTCAACATTCTTCATTAATAAGCCCTTATCACACCTAATAACTTATCCTCACATCTAATAATTCCTCTTCAAAACTAATAATTCCTGATAACTCCTCTTCCACCTCACAATTCACCCTCTCACTTGATATTCCATCCTCATAGCTAACAATTCAACACATAACTAATGATTCATCTTGACAACTAATAATACAATCTAATGACTAGTAATTCATCAATCAGGCCTCGATGAATTTACTGCTGCATTGCTACCTTATCGTCTGTCATCATGTATCTTCACTAACAAGGGTACAACTAATAATTTGACTGGCCTTGCAATATTCAACACGGTAAAATAAACAAAAATGTCTTCTCTGGCCAACGATTGCCTCCCGTCTTGAAATCCATCATGTTACACCACTTCTTTGAACAGATGAAGTAGCTCACCCTCACGCGGAAGTGTGATTTTGAGAGAAATTCGCTTGGAACTCCCATTCTTTATGCTGAAAACACGCTGGCCTTTGTAAAAAAGCATATGGGAAAAAGCGCCTGCCAGGAGAGCGGCAGGCTCTTCTGAGGGAGGATCTAAATAATAATTCCAAGCACCTCTGATGTACCTCATGGATGTGGATCATTTCTTGCCCTGTCATTTTTCGAAAATTTTTGATTGGAAGATAGTGCCGCGCTTCTAGTCCTGAAATGTCTTTTACTGGGGTAGCGAAGAAAAGAAACATCGGTTTGTCTACAAGCTAAAAAAGAAGGAAGAAAAGAGCTATGGAGGTTGATAGATTCGTCCACAGGCACAAGAAGAAGAAGGAAAAATAGGATGCAGGATCATATGTAGGGGGCGAGAGAAAGAAAGAGCACTTCCCGGAGTGCTTTGACTATGTCTGGCTTTAGCATTTGAAAAGATGGTGTTACAAGATTATGTGAGTTTCCGGAACTAAAGATATGAGCAGCGGGGGGGGGGGGGGGGCTGGATTGTTCAGCTACTATGAAAACAGGCCTTGTGAGCTAATGAAACCGCGTTTTAAACAACTACTTGCCCGCGAGGTCTGGAAAAGAATTTCTTTCAAACGCCTTTCCTTGCTCTGCATGTATCTCTGGAACCGGTCGCAGATGTATGGCGATCCACTTGGGATCCACCTTTATGCACATCGGGAGACTCGCGGGGACTTTGAAAAGTAACCTTTCAGGCTTTGGTAGGCTGGCTTGGGCTCGTAATTCTTATCAAAAATTAAAGCTTCACCGGCGCCTGAGGAGAAGTACGAATGAAGGAGGCGACAGATCAGTTATGATGGCTGTGACTAGAGGATGCACTGCTGTGGTTTCTAACCTGCGGTACCAGGGTTCGTTGGAATCCACGAAAATTTATCTGTGACTCCCCAAAGAGTGATTCCCAGACAGCCCTCAACACTCGTGCAGACCTCGAAGGCCGCTTCGAAATCCTTGGTCTGTTGCTCTCTGTCTTTGGCGATGTCACTTTCACTTCGGCCTTCAAGTTTGATGCGGATGTCAAGCTCACTAAGAGCCACGACCAATCCTTCACAAACAAACAAAAAAGGTTTTAGTGGGATGTTCGATGTGGCGCACACGGACCAGGAAAATGAATTTACCTGCAGCGGTAAAACGTTCTAAATTTTCCTTGAAACCTTAATTTCGAGGAAAGGAAGTTGAATCATAGGCAAGGTCAAAAATCAATAAGGTAGGTATTTCGGAGGTTCGTGGAGAAATTTAGTATTGACCGACTTGTAATTTACCTTTAGGAAACTTTCCGACCTCCAAGTGACTCTGGAAACCCACGCCATCCAAAATACCTTGCTTCTTCAGAGATGTGGCTAGCTCGAGCATCTTGTCTGATTTGGCGTTCTTATCTTCGATGCTGAAATCGTTGACTGATTTAAACAAGTGGAGCGAGTAGCGCCATAAGCAACGCGCACGTCAAGTAATCCCAACTATGACATCCAAGGCCTACTCACTAAAGAGTAAGATGTTGGGGTTATACATTTTGGCTAACTCTCTGGCCTTGGTGTAGATGTCGACGACGAATTCTTCGCCCCAAGTTTGGAGCCAGATCGTCTGACGGAGAGCGCCTCCGTCAAGGATCTCGTTACAAACGTCCAGTGAGATCATATTCTTCCCATACTTCTTGAAGATCAATTCCATGTGCTTGTATGCAGCCGCTTTCATCTGCTCCTTGCTCAAGCCTTGGACCCAGTCCGGATTTTGTGTGTGACTAAAGAAAAGAGAATCATTCAGGCTTTGCCGAGGGAAAGCTTTGCAAAAAAAAAAAAAAAAAAAGCATACGCCAAGATGGTGTGTCCCCGAAGCTTCTTGTTCGTTTTGGTAATGTACTCGTTGAGGGTGTCACTGTGATTGCGATCAGAGTCAATTCATCAGGATTCCCTCGTGCTTGTCCCTGGCAATTGAATCCACCATTCATATGTCGACTTACGCGTCTGCTGTTATTTCTTCCCCTGGTTGTTTTTGCGTCACGCCCCACTTCATTTCTGTATTCATCAGAAAATTTATACAATCCAGTCAGCTGATGCATGGAAAAATATTGAAGAGAAAACATGAACTATGTGCAAACACTAGCGTTGCAAAGCTTACCGTTCTCGGCAGTGATCACGCTGAATTGGTTGTCTACTAATAGCTTATACTTCGCATCCTGAGTCAAATGATTCACGCTGACTGCCGTACCCACATACATCTGCTTCTTCGGTGTCGACGCACAGCTCGCGAAGGACGCAAGAAGGACAAAGAGAGCGAGTATCGAGCGTGTTTTGGCCATCCCTTGGGTTGTTTTGGGTCCAAAGCCAAAATGATTAAAAAGAGAAAGAAAAAAAACTAACGAGTAGAATGTGCACAAGTTGGAAAGATAGAGGTGTATCACCAGGAAAAGAAATGTAGCGCAAGAAGGAGACTTTGTGACAAAAGATTCGCAGTTGTGAATGGAGGAAGGGCGCCTAGTTATAGGCCACAAGATACAAAGGAGGCAGTTCGGTTCCTGTAAATTAGCATCTGTTGCCAACCCAGTGGGCAACGAGCCAAGCCTGTCAACCCTTAACGCGGTACATGTATACATTCTTACGGGCAGGAACCCGAAGCTTCCAGTGTTAAGGACAAAGCCCCGACGGCGGTAATCAAGGCAGGGATACTAGTGTATATCACCATCCATTTGAAACAGCCGGAAAAGGGAAGGGTTAAAATCTCAATCAACGCCACCCTGAAATTGCCCAAGTATCCAGGCTACATATCATTGCGCCACTAACTCTTTACGAACGTATGTATCTAAGGCTAAATACCGCAATGAAGTACCACATCCGTTTCTCCTCCTCTGCAGCCCGCGCCTAAGAAAATGCCTCCTGGATCCAGAGCCCCGCAAGGGTCTTCGTCCCGGACCTAAAAACAAGTCTCCACCTTCGGGCCCGCTCTGGAACCAGGAGACTTTTAGTTGCGTTCGCAGTAGCTCGCGGTCGCTGCAATGCGAGTTTGCGACAAAGGCTTGATCTCTCGATCCGCCCGGAGTTGGGGACTTGTTGTTCAGTTCGCTTGCAGCCATGTCATGCAAAATATGAACCTCCCCCCCCCCATAGAGGTGGGTGTCAAAAACTCTTGATTTTTGCCTAGAGCATGATTGATAGATATCTATGCCCCATTCATACCTCTTTCACGACAAGTATTGCTAGGCCGAAATGAAGCTACATCGATGCAGTGGGATTAGGTCAGGTATTTTCCCCGAGGATGTTGGTTTAGGGCAATGGATCAGGGTCAAATCAATCCTTCAATATTCTAGCATAAATATGTGGTACGTAAATTTCAAATGAGCAAGTACCCTTTTAAAAAAATTTGCCCATAATTTGACATACCCTTTTCAAAACAGGAGCCCGGAGACCCCCTATATAGGTGGGTGACCCGAAAATCCCAGATTTCGCAAAAATTCATACATTTTCACAGCTCATTCATACCTTATTTTTGAGTAACCTTTCCACTGAGGGGTGGGTTTGGGGGAGTAGAATTTCGGGTTTATGGGGGTTTGGGGGAGTGGGATTTTGGGTTGATGGGGGTTTGGGGGGTAGATTGCTCATTCCACAGCCAATCAAGTGGATATATTTCATTTTCTCAGCTAAATACTGCAATGAATGATTCATCTTGGATGTTTGATGCCACTAAGGCCCTGAAAAAGCACAGAAAACCCCTATGAAAAGGTCAAAAAAAAAAAAAAATTGGTCAAAACTCATCCTTGACCCAACATTCATACATCCAGGTGAGTATGCTACATGTAAAAAATGTCCATTCATACCTTTTTGGTGAGTACCATTTGTGATTTTTGGCCAAAATTTCATCCATTTTGCATACCCACCTATATAGGGGGTCTCTGGGTTCCTTTCAAAACTCACATCTTGTGGTAACCCCCATATAGGCTTAAAGTTACACATTTGCAAGAGTCCCCACTGAGCCCCCAACATGCAATAGCAGAGAACATTCACACACACAGCTTTTTAGAGGTGATGGAGCCATTTCCCTGTCCCCTCTAAAGAAGCTCAGGGTGTTCCTGACTGTAACTACACTTGCCAAAACTGCACTACAGTCCAGAAGGGCTGCATTTTCTTTTTCTGGAATCCAATACTAAAATCTTGACACCAAAAAAAAAAAAAAAAGAAGAAAGAAAGAAAGATCCAATCTTCCCTCAAAAAATTCTGACAAGGAAGCCTGCTGCAGGTTCCTTCACCTGCGGGGATCAGCTGGATTAAAGTAGCACAGCATGATTGGGGATGTCTAGAGGAATGTGTTCAAAAGGTCTTCAGAATGCCGGTGAGAGAAAAAAAACAAAAGGATCTTCCAGTTTCTTGGAATTGTTCATGTCAATGCCATTCACGTTGTTCATCATGTATAGTGGTCATAATCCCAAAAGCAGTGTGAGAGATGAAGATCAGGCAAGTATAAAAACTATGTACCCAAGCATGGAAATTGAATCACCCAAATTTGTTCATGTGGGAGAAGTGGCAATGGTGCAACTTGATCAAGTGGTAAGGTCAACCATTATAGCCACGCACCGTGCCGAGAAAAGAGCTAGCGGCACAGTATTTTTTTTTCATGAGCAATGAGCGGGTGATGCAAGCCAACAACTTGACAAGTATCCAAGCATCACTTTGTGCATTGCAAATGAGATTGTGAATTAATTAGTTCCAGCTACCTCCCAGATTTATACATATTGGTATTCATTTTTTTTTTTTTTTGCTGTGTTGGACGTTCTGTTTTGAAATTCCAAAATTGTGGGCCACTAACTTATGTCCAGGCACTGCACATTGTACACGTAGATTTTGATCAAGATCCATATGCACATTTCGCTTTGCCAAGACATGGAAATTGAATCCACAACCAGTATGGATGAAAGTTTGAAGGATCCTTGAGGGGATGAGGGGATCCAACATTCCGACAGGTGAATGAGCCCAAGCCACAGCTGAGGTTTGAAAGCAACACAGTTGAGGTTTACCTGCCACACAGCTAAGGTTTAACCGGGTCCAAACAGTTGAGGACTAACTGCGCGCACATATTTAGTTGAGGAAGAAAGCACAAGAATTGATATGTAGCCCCAACCCAAACAATCCCAGCCAACACCGCAACAGTAGTCTTATACGCAGTTTCTTTTATTTGTTTGTTTCTTCTTGATATATAGGACGAGCAGGAGGACCAACAAACCAAGAGGATGCCAAAGAAAGACAGAAGGGATTAATCAAACAAGCTGATGAAAGAAAGAGCAGCATATGTACACACACATACATACACACACACACACACACACATACATACACACAAACAGGCATGTCACTGGACGTGAAGACGCGGGGTTTTGTGATGAGGAGAACGACGAGGAAAAAAAGAGCGCGAGGAGTGTGTATCCAAGATCTAACTGTGCATCGAAAAAAAAAAAAAGTTTCGGCGGCGGATATGAAGTTGCCACCACGAGGAAGGAGATGGCGGATATACGTCTTTTGGCTTGAGGGGGAGGGGAAGGCCTGGGGCGAAGCAGATGAACCGCGCCATCCAGCACAGGGTTCGTTGCCGGTCAATGTTCTTACCGCAGCCGCGCGGCAAACCGGTCCCGGCTCTGTCCATGGGGAGGGGCCTCCGGTCCCGTTAGTGGAAGAGAGCAATAGCATTCGGGGTGGACTGGATGCTCTATTCATCGTTCGAGCTCTCTGCGAAACCATACCACTATCCGTCAGCTCATCCTGAATATAACTTTTCCCCTTTCATCCAACCAACGGGACAAGACAGGGAAGAAGACGGGCAAGGGCAGCGAAGACTCACCGCGCTCGTTCAGCGGAAGCGCCTCGTACCGCCGCGCTTCGTTAGATCGCGGCGAGTAGTTTGATGCAGGTTTGGGAGAGCCCGGCGGGACGCTGAATTTGAAATAGACCAGGCCCAAGGCGGCGAGCGCGTACCCCAAGACTTGTGTGGTGGTGACGTGGGAGCCGAGGAAGATGACGGAGCCTACGATCAAGCAAATATCCTTGACAATACCTGAGGGCAATATGTGTGTAGAGGGCGGGGATAAGATAGATGGTTCAGGGATGTGGAGAAGTGTAGGTTGGGATGGAGAGCGGATTGGGATGCGCACCAGCAAGAGTGAGAACGAGTGCGTTGGTGGAGCTCACCAGGAACAAGACCACGATGTTGAGCGCGAGGGCCAGCAGGATGGAGGCGATGATGAGTGGGATGCCCATGCGGGGTACCATGAGCAGGATGGGCTCCGAGCCTTCAAAGATGGGCGCCAGTACGAGGGCCATTCCAAAACAGATCTGCCCCCCCCCCCCCCCAAAAAAAAAAAAAAAAAAAAATTAGTTTTATTGATGTAGCCAGCCAGGCTGTGTGGGATCGGGACTGACGGGTGATAGCACACTCAGCGCAACCAGCGGATCCACGTTCAGGTCTTGCAGTAGTCGTTGGGTGGCAATCAGGCGGGCCACCTCTGCCAACGAGCCAGCCAACTGGAACAGCACACCGATCAAGACGCTATTGACGAGACGAGGTACTCAGTCAGTCATGAATCCACATCCACCAGAGATCTCTCTCTTTTAAACAGTGGAGAGAGGGATTCGACTACCCAATGAATGGATGCGGGGGTAGGGTAGGGTAGGGTAGGGAGGAGTGTGCAAGGAAGGGGGGGAAGTTCACAATTGGATTTCACCATAAGCAGCGATGGCCACGCCGGACGAGATGGTCAAGACTACCAGCGCGGTCCGCATGGGGGGCAGTCGATGGTCAAGGAAGGCGGTGGCGATGACGAGGATGACGGGCGTGAAAGCCTTGAGCCTGCGCAGGATTCATCACGAGCGGGTGAGCGAGAGTGTATATTATGTATGTATGTATGTACTTATGTAAGCCCCAACAAGAGGAGCACCCACATTTGGACAAACGACACGCTGAGGCTTAGATAACTGCATCATTCATCATCATCCACAAAAAAGGAGCGCGGCAAGCAAGGTTCAACGGTCAACAGTGTGTGAAAACGAGCGATCGGGGGTATTGCTGTGAGATGGGCTGGAAGGAACGGCTTACGCCAGATTCGAGCAGAGGATCGCCGAGCCGTAAGCCAGCCCGACGGTCAGCACGTTGCGAGACCAGAAGCGCCATGTGACCCGATCATGGTAAGAGTCGAGCTCTGCGGGCCGGAAGGTTTTCGCGACGACCCTGTGCATTTGATTCATCATTCATCAATGAGAGATAAATATTAGTCAGTGATCTCAGCAGGAAATGGAGATGAATTTTTTTGGTTGAGCTTACCTGGATGTGAGCGAGATGGATGCAAAGTGTAGAGCCAGAAGGTAGAACGGATAGGGGAATTGGAACGTGGTCTGTGGGAGCGCAGGCAGCAGCGGGGTCAGCACCGTCATTACCAAATAAGCCGAGGACAAACACAAGGGGATGGTCATGCGGGAGAGAGGTGTGACAGACATATATAGACTTGTTGAGTAGGGTGAGGGAGGCGGAGAGGGTGATGGTGACGAGTAGCGTGAGGGAGGAGCTGGCGGGCGGGGAGGAGGAGGCCGGGACGAGTGAATGGTGCTCGCAGTGCGGGTCATCCTGGGCACCGATGAACAGGATCGAGCTGTGGCTGAGCTGCTTGCCATGATGCATCCTGAGCGGCTGGTTCCTTCTACTATGTAGGTGGTCCAAGCGAACTATTTATGTAAGACTCTGCTGGCACTCTCTCCTGGTGTCAGTTCAGCGTTTTTATTTATTTATTTATTTATAAAGAGAAATAACAAAAAATAAATAAATAAATATTGAGACGATGGGGCGGGACACACTTTAATTCCAAATGTCCAGTATGATGTACTAGAAGGCCCGGGGCTCAACAATCCTCGGATAAGGCGATGGGGATCAGGTGCTCCAAAGTCGCCTTCTTCTTCCGATGTTATTTAGTTTCGTCTTCCTGTTGAGAAAGGCAAATCCAGACAGCTAATAATGTTCGCAGATATTCGCCGGGGATGGGCCTTTATCTATGTACATCTCTCTCTCCTGAACGCTGCGCTCTGAGCCGTGACAACAGAACAACATGAACAGACTTGCCTCCCCTCTTTATTAACAAATGGCCAGGCATCCTTGTCAGTCGATACATAAATACGTATTAACATATTTAAAAGCTAGAAAGTATCATTATGACAAATTGAAATTGGTCTTGTCTTGTATGTACAATTTCAAAAAAAAAAAAAAAAAATGCTTGCTGGTGGGTTGATCTGGATTCTGGCTGGATTATCCATCATCCACTGATCACAGAATTGGAATCGGGTGAGCTGCGAGCTACATACTGTGAGAGTCTGAAGAACAATTTAAGATCTGCCTCTGGAGTCTGGCTGTCTGGCTGCTGTTAACGCTGGGATGTTTCACCGGTGGGTTAAACACGTACCTTAACATAGCCAACTTAAGAAACTTGTTGAGCATCAGATGGATGTGAACTCCTCTTGTTAAGGTCCCAGCTGAACTCTTGATCATGGCTGGCATCTCATCAGCATCACTACATAATCAGTCAACTTCACTTTTAAAGGCCATGGCACTCATCATCCCATCTTAATTTCCTGGAATCTCAATCCATACTCTTTGAAAACCCTAACATCTATACATAAATACCATCAACCCTTGAAAAAACAACTCAAGTGTTCTCTGTTGAATCGTCTGGCATAAATATTTATGTACTACATATTTACATAGACGAAACTATAGTGCACCTCTAAGCTGCATGGCCTCCTATCAATTAGCCAAGGGAAGAGAAGGGTGTTCCAGTCATGGCTCTGAGCATCATCTCACTCCGGAGTCCAAACTCATGATAGTCGTCACTCTTGCCAATTCCTCCCACAAGTTCCTGTCCCCCTACGTCATAATATAATATATACCGATGCAAGTACAAAGACACCCCAGTTTTGACTTGAGGATGTGATTGATGTGGTGCTGATTTGTTTGCATGGTTATTTGGACTTGATCAGTCAGGCTGTGTACAGCTGAGAATGAAGAATGATATGAGCAAGCTGAATATAATGCCGAGGATTGAAATGAAATCGTTTTATTACAATTTTTATTTTTTGAAGAATATGTAGGGAAGCGATTGCAAGTTGTTTCAGGTTCGGGGTTTCCATATATTCCAGGGACATTGGTATAGCCCCGTGCGGGAGAGTTATAGCGTTGCCCAAACAGGACCAAAGAGCATCCACAAGTTATTACAATTCCACGATGGGAACCACACTCAGTCTGGTAAGAAAGAGTCTCTCTATATAGTCCCCTGCCTCGACCACAGTACTGCAGCCATGCAGAGTATAGCCTCACTCCTCATCATCCTCCTGCTCCAGCTCATCCACACGGCCTTCCCCGGACCCACCAGACCGCCGCAGACCGCCGGGCGTCTACAGGAGAGAGCATTAATCACTGACTCGGTAAGAAACTTTGACAGACTGATGCTTCACCATCATCTGAACCCCCCCAAAAAAAAAAAAAAAATGAACTAACTGCAAGGTCTCGTCGTTTTCACTTGGCTGGTGGTGGTGAGCACACAGTGGGTAATATTCGGCTCGAGCACACGGCCATGGAACATTGAGAACTGGCAGGAAGTGTCGGACAGGGTGCGGGGCGGGCGGTCTGAGGGTACGCTAGCATATCTGCACCCGTCATCGCGGTCCGAGGGCGTTGTGTTCGCGGGCACGCTGGACAGTAAGACGCTGAGGGGCGCGGGCTTTGCGAGTCAAGCGTACCGGCAAACCATCCCGCTCGGCACCAGAGGGGATCATTACACGGCCTTCGTGCTCCAAGTCCAGCCGCTCGAGCATGCTCATTCCGAAAACAACAATAACAAAAATAACAACAACAACCATGTTCGCACTTTCACCTTCGTCGTCTCCGACCGTCCCCGATCCGACCCTGCTGCTACCACCCAGTCATCCCTCGTTTACCAGTTCGACTTCTCCCTCCCCCCCGCCACACCCGCCGCTAAACTCGACCACACTATCCTAATCAGAATCCCGTTCGAGAAACTGATTCCCACCTATCGCGGCCGGCCTAAGAAGGATGAGAAACCCTTCGTCCATCCCCACGAACTGACTCAGATCTCGTTCATGGCTAGAAGCTTTTTCGATCAACAGAACGGGCCATTCCACTTGAATATCCTCAGACTCTCTATCGAATGAACTATCTCTTCTCTCCGCCGGCTATCATTCATGTCCAAATACATAACCCCCCCCTCCGAAAAGTGATATTCATAAAAACAAAACAAAAATTAACCCACTCTGATCTGTTGCTTCCGCACCACCCAGTCTGCTGCGGTTCTCACATGAAGGAATAAGATTATACACGCCCATACCATTTCATGCCACCAATGGCTGTACTTTTTGTCACTCACCATTCAAGTTTCTCAAGTCACAATAAAAGATACCACACATGTATGTATATCACCAGGTTTCCACCTCCATATGGGACCACACATCTGGCTCCTCTTTTCTTGATTGCAAATTGAAATTGATGCCAACAACGAGGTAGAAAAGCAAGTGTACAATTGGATGAGAAGAAGGAGACAATCCTGGTGCAAGCAAACAAAAACAATATCAAGTATCAACATATAGAAAACGTGTTCACAAAAACATAAGTTAGAGAATAGACTTGATAACTACATGAGGGATAAACGAGTTTGCAAATTCTTTCTTTTTTTTGAGAGTTCTTGGGGGTTCCTTCGGACGTGTTTTCGGTGGGGATAGCAGTTGTTTTTATGGAGCGAGATGATAACGGGAAAGGAAAGATGAAAACGGGAAACAACTGGATATTGGTCACACACACACACACACACACATGCATATATGATGTACACAGAAGCGTGAGCAATGTACATTTTTCTTTGTCTTTTGATATATAAAAAAAAAGATACAAAGCAAGAAATATTTATATAGAAAAAGAAGAGTTGATAATTATGCGCCATCTGAGCACGTCTTACGGGGTCTGGATGTGCGAGTGTCCACCGATTCCGGGACCCGCTAGACCGCCGAGCCGACCACTTTGGTGACCAATGCTCGGGCGTATGGGATATCTGAAGAGGAGAAGAAGGGTTTTAAGTGGGATTGGGGGTGAGTAAGTATGGCTCATGGGATGCAGATATGTTACATTGTTGTTTTTTTTGGGGGGGGGGAGTGGGAGGTCTCACATGATAGGGAGTACCATGTGTACGAGAAGAAAGTCAGGATGGCAAACACGAGAACTAGCACGTCACTGTTGATCGCAAAGGCGGCGACGAATACCATGATCACACTACAGAAGAGAAAAAAAATCATCAAAATAAAAGGGGTCAGTGGTAATTTGGGTCTTTCTCTCTCCTGCCCTTCCCCCTCCCCTCCAGTGTCAAAAGCTCCAGAGGAAGAAACGCACCAGCCAAGAAAAAGAATCGTTGCAACCACTCGCACGGGTTTAAACATCTATTAAAAAAAAGAAAAAAAAGTGTATTTGCGGTTGAGCATCCACGTTGTGTCTTCTGTTTTCTGAACGAAAAATAGAAACCACGAACCGTCTTGATCTGTCGTGCAAACTGGCCAGAAAAAAAAAGGGAAAGAATCAGAGAAAGAAAGTAGGGGAAAAAAGAAAATAGGAGAGAGGGTGGTCGAGAGGGGGAGAGGAAGACGTACTCCTATTAGAAAGCCAGTTCCGGTCAGCGAGATGAGGATCCCGAGGGTATACAGCAGCGCGAAGCCGACGATGCTTCCGAACACGAACAAGATGGAGCCGATGATGGAGATGACGAATCCGCCTGATATGAATGCAAGATTTAAGGGAGAGCGATGTGAGTCCAGTGCAAAGAGTTTACAAAAAAAAAAAAAAAAAGAAAGAAAGAGGATATTTCTGGGGATGGTATTGTAACATCCAATCCACACGTTGTTAGTCAGATCTCTCTGGACGTACCCACGAGACAGCCGAAGAACCCATACAGCCTCTGTTTCTTGCTGAGGCCCAAGAATTCGAACGCGGAGGGCTGGGTGGCATCGAGCAGCTCGTTATTAGTGACCTATTTAGCAGAAGGTGTCAATTGACCATCATTTGCGTTAGCCGAGTTCTCCTTCCTTCTGCTTCTTTTTTTTTTTTGCTCCTTCCTATTCATTTTCCAAGATGATGTAGAGATATGTATGGACAGCGCACCTTCCCCGTGTCGATATTGGCGAACACTTTGGGCATCGACATGGCGGGCGGCGAGACGGGAGGGATTAGCGGCAGATGGGGATCGTTGGCGGCGGCTGGAGTGGGTCTGCCAAGCAGTGCTGTTGTTGCTATGTGTTTGTAGGGTGGAGACGGAGATGAGGTGTTGGATGTTGGCAGCTTTTTCGTGGACTGGTCAGTAGCTCTTTACCGCGTGCACTGTGTGGACTTGAATGAATGCGCCCCCGACGTACTCAGAGCGGTCCCCGACTCGTCGAGTAGAACATCCTGCAGACTGCACAGTAATACTAAAAACCCCGCTCGCTATAGCAACAAAATAAAACACCACCACCAGAGAGAGCAAATTGTGCTGTTGTAAAAACCGCGCCAAATCACCATCATTCTGAAGTTTGTGGCTCAGTGGGTCAAGACATGGTTGTGAGCATGGCTAAGTTTTGAGAGCTGGGTGCATCTGGTGGGGGGGGGGGGGGGGGAAATCCCTACATATTTATCCAGAGTAGCAGCCAGGATGAGTTCTTGGAAGTTGGATCGTTGAGACAGCAGTGATGAATGTTAAGCAATATGTCTCTGGTTGCGCATCGTCATTACATATCATCCTGACCATAAAATTGATGCCACACAAGACCGGGAAAAAGAGAAGTGTATATATGACCTCCCACACACACAAAACCCACACACACATGAACAAACGCACGAAAGAAGGAACAAGCACAAACACAGGAAAAAGACTGGTTTCTGAAGATGAATGTGTGAGAGTTCTAGTGAAGAATACAATAACGGAAAACATGAACAAGGAAGCACATATATATATATATGTATGTATGTATGTTATATAACATGAACACAATGGACTGCTGAGAGATCAAACACACAACCGCAACGCGAGCAAAAAAAAAAAAAAAAAAAGAAAAGAAAAAGAAAGAGAAAGAGAAACAAAGAGTGAGAGGGAAAGAAACAAATCCAGAGACAGCCCATGTCGGATGAGGTGTTCAGTTGGAAGGAGTCATCAGGGAAGGCAAGGCATGGAGAGTTTATGAGGGGGGAAGAAGAGGATCAGGTGAGTGTGAGTCCGATGTCTCGGGGACGGGGGCGGGGTCCGTGACCTGAGCGTTGCTCGGGTCGGATGAGGAAGGAGGGGGGCTGCTGCTCTTGCCCGGGGAGATGTCCGGCGCAGAGGTTGCCGCTTCAGTCGTCTCCACCGCCGTTGTCGTCGCTGCAGTAGGCGGAGGAAACAGGTCCGTCTTGAGCGTGTTGAGCACAGGGTCGATCCGCTCAAACGTCGCGTTCCACAGATGCGTTTCTTCTGCCGACGGGGTCTCGTGTGGCGGGATCAGAAACCGCGAGGCATGCATGACTAGTAAAACGTTCTTCAAGTTCTCCGGCACGGCCTCGTACTGAAATGGATTAATGGTATCATCAAGCACAAATTAGATGCTCGGACAAGCAGTGTTTTTTTTTTTTTTCTTTTTTTCTTGAGAAAAAGAAAACCGCTTACCATTTGGTCTCTCCTGCCACTATGCATGAACCGATCCAACAAGCCGAGGATTTGCAGCCAAAGCTCGGTCATGCGGGGCATACCCTGCTGGCTAAGCTGGACCAAGTAGTGGAGGAAGATCTTGCAGAGGAGGCCCGAGGCTCTGAGCCTCGTCTCGCCCATCCCGTCGGGGTCTCTTCGGAACACTTGAGGCTTCAGGAGGTCTTCTAGTACGGGGAAGAGCACGCGCTCAAAGATGATCGTCAGGTCCACCTTCCCGTTCGACAGAATCTCCGGCGCCATCAACGACCGTTGCAGGTTCGCAAGCGCTTGCTGCCGCACCTCCCGGTTCCCGTTGATGCACTGCTGCCCATACGCTAATAACACAGGCATCCAAAACGACGCCCACGGCCGCGATGGATCGGATTGCACCTTGGCCAACATCCCCGGAATCATTTCTTGGGCATTTTGTATCATGCCCACCGCTTCCAATGCCCTCTGAACCACTTGTCCATCTGTTTTGCTGTTGTTGTTTTTTATTGAGTTACAATCATCCGTTTTATATTTTGGGGAAGAAAAGCAGCGGGTATCTAAATAGATCAAATCATGCACTCACGTGGATGCGTTTTGGTTCGGAAATCGCGCGGAGCCGTCTTGCCCACACCCACTGGCGAATGAATTCAATGCCGAGATGAACGGTGCGAAGTTCTCCGCGACGATTCCGGGGGGCAATTCTCCGACAGCCAGCTTACCGAGCACCTGGAATGACTCCTTTGCAGCTTCTTCGATCCCTGCCGTCGCGGTGAAGATGGAGAACAACATGTTCCACTGCGTTGATGTTCTGAATCAAGCATATGAACATAGGGAAAGAAGGACAGGTGAGTGAGCACACATATCATCGACAAATCTCACGGTTTCCAAAAATCTAGCCAGATCGGCGGGACTCACCTGAAAACCCGTGGATTAGCGCACGCAATCTGGCACACGCCGTGGATCATAGGCTGAGCAACCGAGTTGAGAATGATCTGAGGGAGAGAGCGGAAGACGTCCAAGGCGAGGAAGAATTGGTCGCGGAGTAACTCCTGTTCGACGGCGATGGATTGGAGGCGGAGCAAGCCGGCGATGGCCCGCTCGACGAGCAGTTGACTCAGCATTACCGAATTGGCCAGGATCTTGGAGATGCACTCGAAGGCGGGGGCCCAAAGCTTGCTCAGCGCAGCAGGCTGGTGCGTGGCGACTGAGACAATTAACTCGAGTAAGAATAGCGCGCTCGGATCGTAGTATGCTTGCGAGCGTGCCGATTGGGGTGATGAAGGGGGAGAGTGATGCTCGGCATTGCTTCCGCGTGCTCGACTAGCTTTGGCCACCTGGCCGTCAGCAAGCTCCGCCAAAGTTCTTAGCACGTTGTACCGCAAGTCAATATCCATTGTGCTATGAGACAAGACGTCAGTTGTTGATATCCCCATTTTTTGATTGGCGCGGATTTATGAATGTGTGACTCACAAGATACCACTGTATACTTCAGCAAAATGACAGGACGCCAAGCAGTCGATCGCGCAAAGGGTCGATTCAACGTCATCGTTCGTAATCTCCCGGCCTATTCCATCTGATGGCCCGACGTAAGGGGACAAGAGATAAGAGGATAAAGTGGATAGTAATCCAGTATCTGCTCTTCGTTCCGGGGGATGAGCGGGTGACTTGGGGGGCCGGATGGGGATAGTGCCAACATTCGCAAAGTCCGGCAAGAGCAACAGTTCGTTTGGGAGGATGGAATGGGCAAACAAACTCTGCATGATCTCGAAAATATACAGCCATCCTCGTCTGATAGCATTCCCATCTGTACTCGCCACTGTGAAAAGCACAACGGCGGCCAATTGGGCTTTGAAGTTCTTTCCGAACCGGATCGAAAGCGGGCTGATAGTCAGTGTTTGACCATCGGCAGGGACCGTTGGAAAATTGACTTCCGGCGATGGCTGGTGGATAAGATCGCTGATCCGTGCCAAGGCTGCAATCGTCTCGTCAAATGCATCCGGTAGATTAAATCGACTGGCCAACGTGGCACATTGCTGAAAGCCGGCAACGATTCTTTGCAGCATAAAATCATCATTGAAATGGGTGAAGGCGTAGGACAGAGATGAAATAATCGGCTTCCACGAGACCTCGAACATCGCCTTGTCGAAAATATTCGTATTACATGTGATAAACGTTCCTGGGGTAACAATGGTGCCTTCGTGTCAGTATGCGTGTATGCAGCAGCTAATGAAGCAGAAAGAAATGTCTCTTCAAGTTTCATGAGGACGAAGCCCAAAATCCACCAGTAAAAGCACATGTGCCCCTCGGCACCAAGCTTTAACTGCCAGTGGCTCCTCCATACAACGGGTTTGATTGTAATAAGAGGTTTGTTGTCTTTGCTTGTGTTCGATCTCAAAGAGAGATCGAGTTTGGAGAGATTGATGGAGTCGACGAATCCGGTCAAGCTAGACAACACGTACCAGCTTTTTTGGATCTACGCTGAAGCTCCTTCCAGGCGTACTCAAACCCGAGTTGGCCTGAATGTTCCTCGGGCATGACGATCTCGCGTTTCCTAATCGAGTCAAAGATAGCTTTCTGATGATCGACATATCAGCCTCATGTGTCTGAGGGATCACCAAGCCCATCGAACACGACTACTACTGACCAGATATTCCGGGCTGAAATCCTCGCCATCATTGACACCCCGAAGGTTCCGTTTGTAGTCCTCTAATGCCATTTTTTTCTGTTGTGATGGAGGAATTGTTTGGTCAATTATCTTGCAGCAAGATGTGGTGTCAGGTAGGAGGATGCTCACGCGGTTCTGAGGGTTGTGTTGATCGGTATTCAGCATGATGACAGAGTAAGACAGTACATACGCCGCATCTTCGGTTTTAACATCATCTGTTTTGAGAGGTACGCAGGACATTAATGAATTGAGCCACTGGTTTACAAATGAAGGTTTGACTGACGGGCTCCAGCAGCCACATAAACGGCTGCGAATACTTCCGTGATGCGCGCGATCTGCTGTGACTCCCCCGGCAGACGGAAGGTTTCTAAAAGCTCTCTCAGACAATCCGAGATTAATTTCTGGCGGTATGACGAAAGCCAAATAAAAATCCAGTCAGATATATGAATGAAGAGAAGTTGAAGAGCTTGTTTGATGTGTAGAGACAGAACACCTACGCCCCGAAAGTCGAAGAGAGTCATGAAGGCTTTCAGAACCTCGAGATTCTCCGGCCTCGAGATGTATTCACCAAGAAGTTTCTTATCCAGCCGGGGGCAAGTCTTGAAGAAGAAGGCGAGACTTTGTGGGCGAGGCAGGGTAGGATCATCATAGATGATCCCCTTGGCTTCCAAAAACTTGAGTCCTTCTTTTGGTTTTTGATTAAATTTGGCCGCGCCCTCGAGTAATGCTCGCTTCCCCTCCTTGTCTCTGGCTAAGAGCACCGGAGCGGGAACGTCCACTGAGGGTTGAGTGGAAGATTCCAATCGATTGACCATGTGGCCTACGAACGCTAGCAAAGTATCCAGGCACAGTACCTGGGATCCCTCTTGTGATTGCGAGTATGCTGGATTGAGTGGATAAATCCCCTGGCACAAGAATTTTTTTTTTCAAGAGAGAAAAGTTCAGGGACGTGAGATGAGGGATATTGGGGTGACGATTGTAAAGAGAATTGACTGACTCTAGCCAAGAATCGAATCAGTCTCTCAAAAACGTCTTCACAATCGACATTGCAATCAAAATTAGCCCAGAGGTTAGCCATGAAATCCGGGACTCGGGAGAAATGGGCCAAATATTCTAGCATCAACTGTCTGGCTTCGCCGGTAGCAACCATGGCTTGACGGCCTCCCATTGAATGACTGCGTGAGGGAGAAGGCGCGGAAGGGCCTGCGGCAGTTGGCTGGAGGATTCCGTCAATCCCGTTTTGGTGCTTCCAGGTGATCTTGTCGAGTTGTTCTTCAAATTCAGCAGTGGTACCCGTGTGACCATTAGTAAGTTTGTGGATGGTCAACGTGGGATGAGGACGAAGTCTATCCATGAGATAGGAAAGTAGAAGTTCTAAATGGATTTTGAGGTAGGGTCGCATTGTATCTAGTAGGTTGGTCATACAACGTAGAGACGCGGAGAGGATACTGATATTATCCGATCTGACCAGCTGAAACAGATTTTTACACAGGTCGTCGGAAACCATGGCTCTTAAGCTGCGAAACCGCCCCACGTCTTGTCCGGCAACTTCAAAGACAGAAATCAAAATATTGAGTGCCGTCAAACGCATGGTGTCGGTATGCTGGAGATCGTAGGGATCCAAGAGAGAGACTAGTACGCGCATCAGTTCTTTTATGGAGGGTAAGCCATGCGGTTCCAGGTCATCTGTCAGATCTTGATCCAAATCTTCATCCTCCACTGCTTCGCCGTTAACGGGCAGTTCTGGCGTGGCTTCATGAGGGAGCTGGAGTAAGCCCTGCTTTTCATCATCAATTGGCTGCTCATCAGTTTTCGATAATTCCTCTTGTACGCTAGAAGGCGCCTTTTGTGAGAGACTTTGACTTCGATCACGCTCTTTGTTTGCGAGGGAAGAAGCGGCCGGGATCGAGCCACTTCTTGGATCGGGTGCTAGCATTCGTAATCGTTCTTTGAGTCCGTTCTCTTCATCTGCACTGTCATCTGGGACAAAGTCATCGACAGACGAGTCCAGATCCTTGAGTCTTCCGAAGATGGCTGATACCATAACTTGCATGGTTCGCTCGGCAGAACGGCGAAGCATCTCTACAAACTCAAACACGTGGTAAGAACTGGTGCATATTAAAAAAAAAAAAAAAAAAAAAAAAAAAAAAAAAGAGAGAGAGAATCGACAAGTGATGTCGTACCACTAAGTCTCATCTGACAACACATGCTGAGGCCGGTTTCCATCATCTGACATACGGCCTCATCGGTTAGAGTATAACCCACCGGGCCGGTAAGGGCGTGTTTGAGCACGTCCAAGATTTTGAGCAGGACGATTTCATCACTGATGCTATCACTAGCCTCGAAGCGACAGTGAGTTCCGGCAGCACTGATTTGAGACATGGCGAGCGTTAAGGATGAGGATTGGGGGTGGATGAAGGAGTAAGTGAGGAACTTGTCGATGGAGGATAACGCCAGGGCGGTGATGGGTCCGTTGGCCTCGTCCGATCGGACCACCGCTAGGAATGGGCTCAGCAAGGTTAATGCATCGAGCTGCGATAGATCTAGAAACATTGCAGCGGGTCAGTCTCATATTCTCTTCAAAATTTTTAATTGAATCCAGATTGGTGTCAAGAAATAATAATCAAAATAAACGGTAGATAAATTTACCCTGGCACGCCCTCAGTTCCATGATTAGACCTGCAAATCCAGCCATCAATCCACCACGAACGTGAGAATAATTTGAGCCTGCCAGTGAGTTGTTATGATTGGTATTATGATTATTCGTGCTATTACTACTATTGTTCTTGCTCATAGCCGACTGTTCTTCTGTTCCTGGCTTGAGGTTTCTGATTCCGATGACAGCACTGGACCCGTTAGTTCGATCACTATGATTAGCCAGCGGTACGAATGGTGAGATGCTGCTCCCGGCCCATCGAGAATTCCTCCTCATCGCACTCGTCACCGCCCTAGTGTTGACCCAAGAAAGGGAGAGACAAGACAAGAAAGAGAAGCAGTGAGGACCTGCTTGTTGACGAGGATTGACGACATGTGTCGAATTAAGACTCACACAATCTCGCCATGGATGATGTTGAAGGCAGAAGCTTGGAAGTTCCACGGATGGGCGTCCGGCTGAGTTCCTGGGATCGGCATGGCTGGTGGACCCCGACCCGAAGGTTCTAGCGTGTCGTTCGAGTGGTTGTTGGATGCTTGGAGGAAGGAAAGGAGGAGCAGGTTGCTGTTGGAAAGGTGACACGTTGTGGTTCCCGAGTGAAGTCACCTCAGCCTACATACTTAAATATGTAGTCGGAAAACAGACGCAACACTCTTATCCTTTCATCATCACTCTTGGGTCTACAATATACCACACTTTCCATCTTCTTGTACCTTCCCCTAGACACTATGCACACAGAAACCAAATCATTCGGTATGATTCATCATTTCAAAGGGAGATTTTCTTTGCAAGCCAGGTATGTATAACATATTTTTTATTTCTTTTTAAGAAAGTATCCTTCTCACAATCGATCATAACACCCGCACAAAACATGTTGGTAATTTCTACTTTTGCACACTACAACAAACGCATCATTCAACCTGCTCTCTCCAAACTAGCTCTTTTACTGAAACTAGTATTGGCCAAAGTGGCACATCTTGATTCTTTTCAGGATGGCGGTTTTGGGGCTGGCAAATCAAAGATCCAATGAGTATGGCAGCTCAGGAAAACGTGAGTGAATTCCACATCAAGCAGAAATTCTGAATCCTTCATGGTGAAAGATATGACGATTGATGCAACATTCTTATATAAATCTATCTTTTGGGGTCATTCCTTGCCTAGCATGGGTTGTTGGTACATGTATGTGACATGTTAGCAGTACTCGACTACGTGACTGGCACACTTTGTAGATAGTATTTTTTAGGCCCCATTTGGCAGCATCATAAATATAGGTGTAATAATGGAGGTTTAATTCAATAACAACTACACCTCTCAATGATATCTAACCAAATTTTTGTCAACATAAGTCAAACCAATGCTTTGCATAATTCAATAACAAAAATTGCTATTTCAGGCCATCTTCAGCACCAAAATATCAATATTATGCTTCATGTGTGTCACAAGCGTAATAATGATATTATGGTGATCAAGATATCCTAAAATCACAATTTTTGTTATTGGATTATGGAAAGCATTAGTTTGACTTGAACTGATACAAATTTGGTTAGATAACTTTGAGAGTTGTAGTTTTTATTGAATTAGATGTGCATTATTACACCTATATTTATGATGCTACCAAACAGGGCATTATAGTCTTCATTTCTCTTGGAGTCATGAAGCACTTTCTCTTCTGAGCTCACTCTCCAACATGGGTTTCACTAAAATGCCCATTTCTTGTTATACTGCAGCCACCGTTGGCGTTGGGGTCAAGGAAATGGGGGTCCTCTATTATCTCAATTCTTCTGTCATACAAACCAGATTAAGCTGAGCTCTACACAAGGCAATAGCAAGTGGTTAATCCAACAAAATAGAACCACACTGACAGACTTTTTCAGGGCACCTTCTACCATATTAATTTTTTTTGCTAAATTTTGGAATCCAAGTTTTTATGTTATGCAACATTTTGAGCATTATTGAGTGCCCTGAAGATGTTTTTTTTGGGTGATGGCCAAGTGGCAGCAAAGAAAGTCCCATAGAGCGTGATCCACTGTTTTTATGCTTGGATTCAATCAATGATATTTTGTCAAATTGTTGTTTGAGAAACAATAGTTTCCATCAGAATGTTCCAAAATGCTGTATCAAATTGGTATATACAACACTACAAGAAAATCTGCTTCAACTGCCACCAGTTGACATGCAGTTATTTGATTTTACTTCTGATTTCACATAAATTTGACTCAAATGACACTACAAAGCAACTTAAATGCACAGTCACTGTGCATTGTGCACAGTGACTGTGCAAGAAGAGTTGTTTTGGATTAACTTGGAAGTAAAAGGGGCAGTAAGATGGGATTAGCCTACGTTTCAACTGGTGTCAGTTGAAGCAAATTTTATTGTAGTGCAACACACCCTGTGATCATGAGGCCATATTTCTTACTCTACTGAAATAGGAATAGCTCTAATATTCAAACCATGAGAAATTAAATACTATCACCAGGGGAGAGGAGGGGGCACTCCCCAGGGAGTGCCATAGCTTAAGTTGACCCTGGTTTTGGTCTGAAGTCTGTCAGAAGTCAATCACAAATTGTTGATGAAATATTCCTTTCAATAAGGTGAAATGGAGGTAAAATAATGATGAAGTGATGTGCTAAACATTAAGAAATTATCAACAACTTTTGTTGAATTGATGTTGAATTCTAGCTCAACTTAATCATGACTATGGACTACAATTGCTCAATAAATGCATGTTACACAGACATACTGGTCAACAGGTTGGGCCTTTCACGGATGATTACTAGTTTGTGTTGGTTATGGGGTGTGAAGCCAATTTTGACAATGTCCCCCTATCCCGCTCAAGCGGGATAGGGGGACATTGTAAAACTCCCTCTCACAAAAAACAGAAAAGGAACATGAAGCTGAGAATATATAAATAAATGAAAACCCCCTCTTACCACAAAGTGTGTGGCAATGCAACATGATGTCCAGCTGCACCCTAACACTCCCCGGATTGACTTCAAGCAGTTTTTGGACTGAGAGGGCTACCGTTTTGTCACATGTTGTGGTAAAATTGCAGCAAATTTTTGCTAATGTCAGGGCAAATTCTTAGATTTATTTGGATGCAGGAGGTAAAGAATTCAATAGTATAATACAATTATTAACCAATTTTTTCAAAGAACATCTTGGCCATGATGATCTGTTGGAACATTATCATCCTTCCTGAAAAACGTTTTTGTACACTACTAGAATTCCAATCAAAAAGTCTGGATTTTCACCAGAATCATTTTATCAATTGAAGAACAATTCAACTTGAATTACACATTTGTTTTGAGTATCTTTTTTATACAAATTAAAACAAATTCCAGTAAAATTCCTGATGAGTTCAATATGGGTTAACCAATACTTTGTGAAGTTCAAAGAAAGATGTAGGGGAGGTATCCACCAGAGTTACAGAAAAAAGTCAAGCTATGGCACTCCCTGGGGAGTGCCCCCTCCTCTCCCCTGGTGTTTGTAACTAAAATTTCCAAGAAGATCTTCTGAGGCACTCAGAGTAAGGCCCCTAAAGGCTATTTTGTTCAACCCAATGATAACTCACTCACTGGTCACAAAACCAATGCAGGATGCTATATTAATAGAGAAAGTTTTGCTCAATTGATACAATTGATTTTACTTTTACCTGTTCTTGCTGGTTAAGTTTTGAAGTACTTTTTTTGTGCTTGTTTGCATATTCTTTTTCAAGGACTCTTGATTGATTCAGTAAATCTTTGGCAGTCTAATTTGAAATTTATGGATTTTATCTTGCAAATAGATCAGAAAGGATACTATAACATGCTTATTTCCCTGGTACAACAGAGTGGTTCTCCTGAGAAAAGATTTGAGGAGAATTTCTGATAAGCTAGTCCACATCAGCAACTTGTAGGATCACATATAGTTTTTTGTTTTTGTCTGTTCTGGTGGCACAGACCCTCTTGGCCTATGAGCCACCAGAGGGCACACAGGGGACTAGGGAAGGCAAGCTACTGAGTCCATTGGGGGTTTCAGCTTGACTGTTGCTCACCTCAAGCTTGTCCTACCTTTCCCTGTTGACCGCCAACTCTGCTAACTTCTCTTGAACATATTTTTCTAACAAGGAAAAGTAGATTGAAAAAACATTCATCATGATAAATGATGATTTTATTTCTGGATAAACCCCACACATGGTAGGTTTGGAGCTGGAAATTAAATGATTTCAGTCTACCCCCCCCTTGGCTGCAGGAAAGCCAATTGGAGGATGAAGAGCTGCCACCTGAAAATTGGAGAAGAAAGACTGAAATCTGGACATTCAAAAATAACAAAAACCCAATCATGCATGAACCACCAGACCAGACAAAGGCAACACACCATACTATTACCACCATGTAGCACTTTTCCTCTATTTTTTCTTCTTTTTTGTATTCAAAAACAGTTTGATAGGGTTATATTCTAGCAGGTTATGAATGATACATTCTTTATTCTATCTTTTTCATTTTTTTCTTCTATAGCTTATTGCTCTTGGCAAGATGGTTGAAAAATGGAGATACCAATGTGTTTGTTGAACTATCTATAAATTAAGGGTTCTCATAAGTCACCTGCTTATTTGAACCCACTTTGTTGGCAGAGTGGATTAGGGCTGGCCCACAAAAGTTGCTAAAATAGTAATTAACTAGAGTCTAAGGGCGGCTGCACCGCTAATTAGGTTCAGGCCAATTTTGCAAATGTGTTTGCTTATTATAGAGAATTTGGACAAGGTGACTCTCAAGACGGGGACGGCTTTTGCATTGCCACACTGAATAGTTTGGCTGAAGTGAATATATAGGGTGTACTGGATTGATGATGCTGATTGCGGAGACAAACAAGGGCTCTGAGAAGCTGATGTGTAGGATCAAGGAGAAGGTCACAACAAGTCAACAAGGACAGACAGAAGCTTCAAAAAGAAGTCAATTAAAGATAGGATGGAGGTGAACGCATTATGGGCAACACACATAAAGTGATTTTCAATACTGGGACAACCTTTTGAATTGGCATGCAGCATGCTGCATTTGGTTGAAGTGTGTTTATGACCGGATATGGAGATAAAATGATAGATGTAGGTCATTGTGAACATAAAGCAAAAGTAACAAAAGAGAAGCAATCTGCTGGTTGATATCTGTAAAGTGATCCTCTATACCATAGCTCAATGTTCCGCTCCTGTCAATCCTAGTGCCAATAGCCACATGCGTAGCTGGAGATCCCATTCCTCTACACACTTTGCTTTGGCCATTGAACTACCTCATGGCAAAGTTTTTTTTTTTGACATCAGGTGTCCAGGCCACAGCCACCAACTAAAAATGACATCTCCCTGAAGAATTCAATTCTTTGACGTATTGAGGCTTGGCATGGGCTCCACCTGACGTCAAAAATTTTTGCCAGAGGAGTTGGTCCCTTAGGATTAAGAGGGAATTTGGGCCACTATGTAACAATTCATTTGTTCCTGATTTAATTCTTGGTTTTAGATTCCTTTTCCCTGAATTATTTAATGGTTGTATTTCTCAAAAACATTTGGAGTGCCTGTCATACCTTGTCAAACCCTGAAATAAATGGGAGGTGATTATATGATGATTGAGGGCAGCCCAATAGGGGGGTTCACAATACAATTTATTGCTTCTCCTGTCCTTTAATTTTTTTCTTGCGCAAGATTTCTTGCGTAAAAATTATGCTAAAATGTTAACACGGCAAGCAACTCCTGTGGGTGTCTCACTTGCTCAACTTGACTCAAAAGACTGAATTATATGTGCGCAGCACCTGCACAGCACATGTAAAAATTTCTTGTGCCCTTTAATTTCTTTTCTTGCGGATCCTTATTGTGAACCCCCCTAATAGGGCCTGAATAAAAACTCAAGAACTCAGAGTTATATTTCCAAATTTTCATTAGTTCATGAATTTAAAACCCTTCTTTCAAGTTTACAATAAAACAATAGAGATTTTAGGGTATCTTAGTCCCCCTCATCCCATTTTTAAACTTATGATCCATACAAAGTTAATACTTTGGTGCTGAAGATGGCCTGAAATATGTAGCAATTTTCATTATTCAATTATTGAAAGCATTGGTTTGACTTGGCCTGATGAAACTTTGGTTACTTAGGAAAGTTTGGATTGGACATTTTTATGTAATCCATAACCTCACATCAGCAATCATCCCACACCAAATTGGCAGGAATGTGCTGCTAAAGTACACTTGCTGATGGTTTCTTGATTCAAGTCCAACATGAACCATCTTATTAGGGGGGTTCACAATGGTGTTTTTTGCTTCCACTACCCCCTCAACTTTTTTCTTGCTTGCAATGTTTCTGGTCTTAAATGTGGTTATGATTTTTTATCACTGACCAACCACATCAATACTTTAATGTTCCAATCAGTTGGAAGGGGGGGCATTAGCCCTGGATAAGGCTTTGGCATGTGATGAAACAAGACCATCATCTCAACCCCCCGAGCTAACACAAGTACTCTGAAATTTTACATACACAGTTTCTGTGCAGCTGCCTTCAAATTTTCCAGTGATTGCTCAAAACATCCCCATTGAAATTCTATTGCAGTGAAGCCCACTTTTGAAGAAATTAATATTGCTAGTTAGACTAGGACAGTTTACATTGGGCCTAAATTTGTAACCTGTCAGCAAGCGTTTAAACACATGCTCCTGCTGATTTGGAATGGGACGCTTGCTGACTTGTTGTTATGGATTGGATGAAAATGTTCAATGTGAATCATCCTATTAAACACCACCGCAGCCATACTGTTGTACTTTGAGATGTCACTTGCAATCATGTGATGATTGATTGGTTGTGGTGCACCTAGCTACTATCTCTCTTGAGATGAGTGTGTGTGTGTGTGTGTATACTTCCTATTGTGACTACCAAGGCCTTCCTTGACACACTGGTGTGGATGATGGTCTGATAGGTTTTTAGCATGGGCATTTCAGAAAAAATGATTAGGTGCAGCGTTTGCAAGCTCCCAGATTATAGGAGTGCACTAGGGTCCCATTGACCGACTGCAGGGTTAATCCCACTGTTGGCGGTGCCTTACACAACGAGTTGTACCCCGCTCTGCCGGCTCCAGGCATCCGGTACGTTGGCACTTTACGATGAGGTCGGGGATGCCCAATTCACTGCTGACGGGGTCCATGTGCGCGCATCCGGGCGGGTGTTCCACCGGCGAGGGAGCGATCGCGATGTGGGTTATCAGCAGCAGCAGGCCCACGAGGGTAGCGAGCGCGCGCATGATGGGGGGCGATGCAGTATATAAATATGTACTGGGGCTCGAACGGACGGTAGCAGTGGCTCTTGAGGGGCGTGTAGGGTGCAGAGGGTGGAGTGGCAGCGGTTGTCGTTCACAATCGGGCCACTGGGTCGGGTAAGGGCAGAGGCAACTGGAAGCTACATAGAGCAGAAGGTCAGCTCACCTTCAGAAGAACGGTCAAGGGGAGGAAAACAGAACAACCTGCATGCCCACTCTCATAATTAAACCCTCCACATCATCATTAATCTCCCAAGTCTCCACTCAGCTGCACTTCGGACTCAAGCGATTCTCGGATGCCCTTTTGAGATCCTCCTCAGACCTTAACAGCCCCCAAAAAACTGCTCGCGCCGGCCCTCTCCCCCTTACCATTAGCTGAAGGTAGCAAGTAATCAAGCTACCTACCTCCCCCGATGCAAAGCATCCAAGCACAAAATGATACGCTATCTAAATACATACGGCTCCTTCCTTCTGAGGCAAAGTCAGCCAACAAGAACCCAGATCAATTACTCAACGCATCGGAAGGCAAGACACCCAATGGCCTGCAAGCAAGATACGTGCCAAACTATATTGGATCCGGCGCCCCTGTTAACTAAACCGTGCTACTTGCCACCATGAACAACCTGGTGCGCCCTCCCTGCTTCAACAAACAGCCTTGCTTCATTACATTTGATCTTTCTTTTTCAGCCCTCCTTCCTTAGGCTTTCATAGAGGTTGACCAAAATCGAAAGGTCAGCGACACCAGAAATCAGGAAGTGACCGATTTGACCAGGCCCAACACTTGGAGCACGTGAAGCCGATTCCCCAAAGAGTGCGGATGCCACTGCTAGCGCTTCTGATGAACTAGAGATGGTAAAGCTAAGTTCACAAGGGTTCAAGCAATTGATCAATGTTGTCAGTTCATGTCAGCTAGAATTGGAACGGTTGGATGAATAGCTACCGCTGGCCTTGCCCGTACACAAGGACAAATCTCGGAAGTTAACTCATCCCAATGTCTACCTTCGCGCCAAGAGATCCAGTCGCCGTGACTTCAGTCATCTGATTCTCATTCTCGGAGCCTTTGCGACTCGCCCATTTGAGTGGCGTGGAACCATAATCTTTATCTGGACCGGCACTTGCCCTTCGTTTCAGCAACGCCGCCGCGAACCTCCCATTTGCTTTTACAGGCCCAACAGCCTGTGCAGAGGTGAGTCACGTGTTGATGGAGATCTGGAGGGCTGTGATGCATCGCCATATTGTCAAAACAAAAACAAAAAAAGAAGAAAACTAATGATGACCAGTTTGTAACGGTCATCAAGAGCTTTACTCTTGACGATTGGTTTAAATTATACCGCTCATCAAGACAAACCCTTATGATGACCGGCGCGGAATTGTACCGATCATCACGAGATTCCTTTTGATGGATGTTTTGGCCGGTCATCAAGATGGAAATTTCATTGACTAGTATGAACCAACCTTCAAGAGGAAAACTCCTGATGGCCTGCTGGCACAATTTGGCTAATAATAGGCTCAGCAAGGTTGAAGGTATCTAGCTGCAGCAAATCTAGAGGAATTGAGGGGAGTAACAGGCTTTTTTTTAAGGTTTTCAGCTCCACATGATCAAAAATTTGGGTTTTATAAAAACTACTTCACATTGGCAAGATGGCTCATCCTGATACATTTGAGTTATTGTGGGTTTTGGGGCTGGAATTCCAAAGTTCCATCAAGTGGGAATTCTGCATCTTTGCCTTTGGAAGACATAATGATTGAATGAAATTTCATCTATGGCTTTCTGGTGGAGGCATTCATTGCCCGGTTCACACAAGGTATCAGCGAAATTCAAGTAAAATTCAACTGACATCAGCAAATGTTTTTAAGTTTTCCCACCCAAATCACTCCAAATTACCTGTCAGTAAACAAGGTCTGGCATCAGCATCAGTAAAATAATAAGCTAGTGTGAACCCCCCTATTTTCTAACATTTGCCTTGCACTCCAGCACAGCTTTTCAACATTGGGGTCAGGAAAATGGAGCTTACATTTGATTCTTTTATTTCTTCTGGAATACCAAAATACACCTGTTTCACTCAAATTCTTCGGCTCCAAGCCAATGATAAATCAGGATTTATCATTGGCTTGGACCCAATTCCAGCGCAGGGCTGACAGAGCTGAAAGCACTCGGACGGAAAGGGCTAAAAACCCCCGTTAGGGGGGGGGTTAGGTTAAGGGATTTAGAGCATCCGCATCGGTCGCGGTTTTTGCTCGTATTAGCACAAGTTGTCCCCTGTTGCAGCCGCACCGGGGCGGACTAAGCGCGGATTAAACTATGCCGGAGCTAGTTTTTGGGCTAGTGGGGGATAATTTTATGCCCCACTAATCCTGGGATAAAGTCATATTATATGCATTTATCCCACTTTCACACGTCAACTGCACACAAAAGTATGCATACATCTCTGACATGGAGATTAGTCATCACCACTACACATACTTACACCTGTTGAAACCTGAACCGGTGCGGTTGCACACCTTGACTTAAGGTAAGTCCGACATAACTCAGTGGACTAAACTATGCTAAACCTCCGCGACCGATGCGGATGCTCTTAGAGGTTAATTTAGGAGGTTAAGGTTAGTTAAGGTTAGGTTAGGTTTAGGAGGTGAGGTTTAGGAGGTTAGGGTTATGCATATATATATATATATATATATATATATATATCTACATACAGAAAATATGGTCAGAATTGGCAAAAACCTGTCAGAAACTGGTTTTTTTGAAAATAACTAGTTTCTGGCCAGAATTTGCCATTTCTGACCAGATTTTATGTATATATAGACTGATGCTTATGTGCATCTGGATTATATTTATTATATATATTATATACATATATATATTATATATATTATATATATATATATATTATATATATATATAACCTCAGCCCTGTGCTGGTATGGGGTCCAAGCCAATGATAAATCCAATTTATCATTGGCTTGGAGCTGAGGCAAAATAGTGCCAAAACTCCCAGGTTGGGTGACAGGGCAGGCTCACGTCTGAATAATTGGGCAGCATGAGCCACAATGGAAGCAGCAACTGACTGCAAGATATGTAGCAAGAACAAACCAGCATCATGAAGCGCATTAGGAGAACAGCCACTGTCTGCTCAATCTCAAAATCCATCCTGCAGCACTTTGTGCAATATTTAAGCCATTCTTGGATGCCCTTTTTCCAACTTCACACCTCAATCACCAACTTCAGAAAACTCCTTGCACTGGCCCTCTCCCCCTTCCCCTTGACAGAAGATTGCAAATCATCAGGCTACCTCCTCCAATGCAAAGCATCCAAGCACAATCTTGTATACCTGCAGTAAGCTCAACTGGCAAGAGATCAGATCAACTGCTCAACAGTCTCAGATCTGAAGGCAACACATGCCTGCAAGAAAATAATGTATCCAACTATGGATCCGGCATCGCACTCTTTCTTTTTCAGTCATCCTCTTTTGGGCTTTCACCGAGTTTGATTATTATGACTGATATAAACCCAAAATCCCCCCCTCCCCCCCAACAAAAAATTGAGAGGTCAGCAGCACCATTAAAAAGGAGCACAAGTGATAAATTATACTTGATCAGCTTGCACTTTGAGCACATGCAGCCAATGTTTCAAAAGGTGTGGATGACATTCTATGACATTGCTAGCGCGCCTTCTGAACTAGATATGATCAAGCCAAGTTTAATGGGTTTGAAAAATTGATCCAAGTGGTCAGTGTAGTTGATCTACGTAGGTTTGGAGCACTTGGAAGAGTAGCCACAGCTGGCCTTGGCAGGTTGAATCTTTTTTTTGTGTCCGGCTTAATCCCCCGAAGCAGAAAACTCTTGATTTTTTTTTGTTTCTAGGACAGAAAGGTTTACTTCCCAATCTTTCATGGTGGGACGCAGCTCTAGTTTAACCCAATCCCCTCGCTTCAGAGGGACAGGTATTGCCTGGCGGCGCGAAGCGCACCTTGCCCTTCAAGGCCTCCAAAGGAGGGGCTTGCATGTTATCCCCACTTTTTGGCGTGAGCGTTTCCAACGCTTTGGTGGGTGTTTTTTGCATCCAATTTTTGATACACTTCCACCAGTACCTTTCTCATGCCTTTTTGGCATGTTACACGCTGAGTGCAGGCGCACATTTTGCCATCCTTACCATCACGTTACACCATTTCTTTCCCAAGGCAAGCTACTCCAAATATTAGGATTTTGATCACTTGGTCACTTGCTTTCATGTATCAAGAGATTTACGGATGTACATCTACACATCAAGCATAGTACATAACTCATAATAAAAATACACCATGGTGTACAGAGCTACAGAGCTCCCTGTACTGGAAGCAACGGTGCAACAAGTGCTATACATGTATTGTATAGGCATATACATTGTATTGTATTTATTTTGGATGACAAAAAGGCTTGGCGTATTTGTATTGAATTGGGCAACCAATACAATACAATACATCCCAAAAAAATGTATTGACCATACCAATTGGCACAATATTAAGTTTGGGGAGGGAAATACATTTTTCAAAAATACACTGTATTGTATTGGATTAAAAATGCAATACAAATACAATGTATATACTATACAAAACATGGCAATACGTGAGATATACAAATACGTGTATAGCACTTTTTACACTGTTGCTGGAAGTACAGGAAAGACTAATTCACTTTTACATAGTCGCCAAAGTACATATTCTGAGATGTGGGATTGTGGGAAATCCTAAGGTTGTTTCAAAATCTCTTGGATAGAGAGAACTGCCTGGTGGATTAACATTTTGAGGAGGCCAAGTTGAAGGCAAGATGCCTGGCTATCTTGACTCCACACCAATGGGCCCCCAGGCACATAGTCTTGGCTCTACATGTAATTGATTACAAAACATGTTGAAATAGCTGAAATTAGAAGAAGTGCCCACGCCAGATTCTTGAGATAACTCATAAGCCTCTCCTACGGAGAGCCCTCCGGGCGGGTCCCCCGGACCCTCCGTTCGAGAGGCTTAGTTAGGCTAGGACGCAGCTCCCCCTTCTGCGGGGATGTAAAGGCAACCCGCGTTCAAATATCAGAATGTTGAAAAGGGAATTGCAATCCCCATCTGTTTCATTTTGCTCCCCAACCACCGCCGGGCAACTAGTATTTGTTATGATCTGTATGTCCAACCCTTATACTGAAGGACAGCATGGAGAGAAGAAGAGCTGAATTAGCAGAGACAGAAAAATTGGTCGAGCAGCAGCCTGCAAAGCAGAAGAGGGTGCGCACACGATCGCCTCCTCTCCTACATAAATACTTGTTATTAGCATCCAAGTCGGGTCCGAGTATGCTTGTATCGGGTGTCGGTGGGCCCGGCTGATTCCGCCACATCTGGATTTCGGTGACCGCAGACACTCATCACTGCAGCCATCAACCACGCGAACCACCACCACCAGCACAACTCCCCAAGCCAGCCTCCCCTTCGCACAATGGCCCGTCCTTCAGCAACACCGTAAGTGGAGGACAAACGCAATCCACCTGGCTTTTATGCTGACCTGCTGTCACTCTTCCTTGGCCTGTCAAACCTGCCATGGGATCAGTCGCCCCCGCTTCGCTCCTAACCTCAAGCCACAGCCGCACTTGATGGGTGTCACCCCCTCGGTCATCAGCCGGTGGGCACCAATTCTCGGGGTCAGCACACTCTTATTGTTTTCACCTCATATTCTTGTCGCTCGATCGATGACTCATGCTTCTTGTTGCATCCAGGTCTGGGGCTTAGGCGGCGCTGCGTTTGTCACCCTAGCCGCTTCCTCAATGTCCGTCGTCTCCTCTCAGCATCTCTCTCTCTCTCTCTCTCCCTGTCTCATGCTCGCGTCACCACTCCGCCGCCGCTGACTGCTTTCTTGACCTGTCTTGGTAAACCGTCATTCTTATCGGTCCCCCAACCTCTTGATCCTTTCAGACCTCGCTTCCAGGAAGATGTTTTGAAAAAGATCCCCGGAGTATGCTCAATCATGTCGTTCATATCTTTTTTGTACGACCCGGTATTGTCGACTGACTGATTTTTATTCCTTTTTTCAGGTTGCTTCTTACTACGAATCCACCGTCCCTGACTGCGACAAGCCTTTCTGACACATACGTGACAGAAGTGACCTTCTTTTATTCATGTACTGTTCTTGCCGAATCGTCATCAAGACCATTTCTTTACCTTTTTCCTTAGAAATGTAGGAAATAGATTTTTCATACAAGCCATTTAGAACATCATGCAACTAGCTCTTGATTGCCTACAACTGGGCGCATCAGTCCAAAAAAGGCTTGCTGAATGTTAGCAGGCCCTTGATGCTTGTAAGGAGATCTTGATGTTTCCCAGCGGCCGAAGACCGTGACTTCGTCTCAGTTGCCGGTAAAATTCCAACAAAATTAACATGCCAGCACTTGTTCCCAGGAACCTGTCTGTCCCACCAACATAATGTTGTACAGCTGCGTTGTAGGGGAGTCGAACCCCTGACGAGGCCATTCACCATGATGGCAAGGCCCCAGTTTACCGCTAGCCTAACAACGCTGTGATCGTCAATAGATACAAAGGTTCATAAAGTTTCAATAATTCTATTTTGGAAATAATTATTTGAAGGATTGAGAATTCCAATGCACTTTGACCAACAGTGTGATTGCATGTGGCAGACAAGCTTTTGTCAGGGAGAGCAATGCAGACATACCCACTAGAATAACACCAAGTATTTTTCAAAGCAGCACCAACAAGATTAGAATTGGCACACAAATTGATAGAGATCAGTGACTTGCCAATAAATGGGGCCAAAGAAAGACTGACCTGAAATGTGTAATGAGAAAGGACTTAAATTCAGTGATCTCAGAGGCAGCAACAACTACACCACCCTTGGTCCCTTGCCCAGTGGGGTCTGCAACCCAGAAGCATATGCCATGGCAAAAAAATGGAATATATGACTTGATTTTTTTATGCCTTGGAGTAGCTTTGGGCATTTTCATTTGGATATTATGGAATTTACTGGATACAATATTGCCAGGGGAATTGCAAGCACATGACTATACCAGGTGGTTCCAGAAAGATTTGCTGGGCTCTCTCAGGCAGGGGCTCAAGTTAACATATGGGAGGGAATGAAACATGAGTCCAGATTGTTGGAAAAAAAAATTCTCATCTTCTTTTTCTCTTGTATTGAATAAGAATATCTTTCTCTTGTTGTCCCACATGTCAGTCCTACAGTAGTAGATAGATAAAAATGAGCGCCTCTCTAGCAATGAGAACATCTGTCCTAGCCATACAGGATTCAGAGGGCCCTAGATTCCCTCTGAAAGGGCCCTAGATTCTCTCAACTACATCTCTTTCCTAAGCCTCTTTTCTCAGTATTCTTGGCCCTTTTTTGGCCCTAAAACAGATCTTTCATAAAAAGAATTACCTCCATCACAATGGTTGTTACCTTCTTAAAATGAAGCCAGAATGGCCAACCAAAAGGTGCCCATTTTGGTTTTGGAAAAATTTGCCATCAATTAATCAGGGAGATAAAAAGGACGCCAGACAGGTTGGTGAAGCAGAATGTTATGAACTGTGGCACATACCATGTGTGTTAGGTTCATGTCATGGGTCACTGATCATAGGTTCATGCAGCGTGGGCGAATGACAAGGCTTCCACATCTTGCAATCAACTTATCAAGACCAGAACCCAGAGCCACCCTTTTCCAAGTCCCTTCTCTCCTAGCACAGTCCTAACACAGAATACTATTTCAAGCTTCCTTGAACATATTTTTTGAAAGGATCTTGGACTCTGAAGATTACCACAAAAAAGGGAAATCCATCATGTGACTCTGAGCATTTAGAACAAATAAAGGTAATTTTCAAGTGGAAGGAGATACATTATCATACATAAAAATGGAAAATAGTCAACTTCATGGCAAGCTTGATTGAAAGGACTCCTTCCAACACTTTACATAGCTTATATTGCAAAGTTAAGGAGAGGTGACATCTGTTATACCCAGGTTTATCATTGTAATAGTCTGTTTCATTGCCTGAGGCTGGAGGAACTGAAAAAAGTTTTTCAGAGATATTTTTCAAAATTCAAGCAATTCAGGGAAAGTCATCTTTTATCAGGTTTGAAACCAATTGTATAGTAAGCTAGAAAATTTAGAAGCAATACCAGCTTGTTATTCATGGAAAATCCTGTCACAATGAATAATCACTGGAAGAAGATCTTTCTCAAGTATTGGAAGGTGATCATGTGTGCTCACTTAACATGACTTGATTTTTACTCAAGTCTTGGATGTGCAGTCACGGTGGACTAAAAGCAACACCCAAGTGAAACTTGAGTTCCCCACATTTCAACTGGAAGCATTTTAGTGGGGTTTTCTCACAATTAATTGCTAGAGAAGAAGAACCTTGAATGTGATCTGTTTTGTGGAGGGATGGAAAGTAAACAAGGAAAGAGAAAAGTACTTGTCTAAGCAGAAGAGCGTGAAGTGTGGGTGAATTTATGGAAGGATTTCCTGAGGAAATCTTTACATGATTCCCTAGTTACCTAGCTAAATATGTATCACAAAAAGTGGGAATTATAAAAGAAAGGCAATAAATCAAAGAAAGAATTAAAAGCACATTGGAAACTGGAAACCTCAACAAATTTATCACCTTCCTATTGGTTTTGACAAGCTTTTCCTGATGGTTGGAATGAATTTGGTTTCCACCTGGCTTGCAAACCAGATTGAAAGATCCATCAGATGTATTGGTTTGGTCACTTCTAAGTTCTTGATCAATTGCCCAATCTGAGCATTTGTGTTTGAGCTGAATTCCTATCTTGGAACCAGAGATTGGTGTATTTTGGGACTTCATCAGTGTACATTTCCTCCATCTGATATGTTGGAAGGTGAATTAATTTAAAGTAAATTTAGATATCCACTTCTTCATTTTGATCTTTTTGAGTGCTTCAATATTATCAGAATTTATGGCTTCTGAGATTCCTGTATAGAAGTTTGACCCAGTTTGAAGAAAATCTTGATAGGATCTGAAAAAAATGCACCTGAATTCAAGTTGTTCTTTTAATAAATCATCATAATATGGATCAGATTTAAATTGGCCCATTATGTGTGGATAATACGCTTCAAAGAATTCCGTAATAAAGCAGACTAGTAGAAAGTCTGACTTTTTGTGGCTTTCTGTATCAAAGGAGGGAATCTCATAGAAATAGTCCACCAAACTCTTGATATTCCTAAAAATTGTGGTACTTTGAATCTCAGTCTGTTCACCTGCCTTGCTATGACTGATAGTACTGGTCAATTTTTGGGAAAGCTGATTTGCATCCCTCAAGAAATTTGAATTTGAAAATGATTCAAAAAAATCTGAAAGCTCTGGAAGTCCTACTTGGCGTGAGTTGATGAAGTTGAAGTTCTTCACAATGGTTTGAAGAAGAAGGTAGACAAATTTCTTTTCCCCATCCTCATCATCTGCAAAAAATTGATGCCATCTCATTGTCAGTGAACAATGGAAATATGAGAGGAATCAGGCAAATTCTGAAATAATATTTTGAAGATTTGCCATTCATAAACAAGATTGAAGCTCACCGGCTATTTTCATGGGTTCTAGGAAATGTTTAAGAAAAGAGCTACCTCGTATGAACTCCAGCCGAGGTATCACTGTGTTGGCGTTGCTCAAAAAATTCTCCCCCCTGCTGAATATTTTGAGTGCTGTATAGAACTTGATGATTTGCGGAGAGGTTTTTGGATCGATTTGGAAATACCGAGCATTCGGCGTTTCTGCAAGCCGTTGGCTAATCGAATCTCGTAGAAAGAACATGATTTCTAAAAAATTTAACTTGTAATCTGCATCGTTGGAATATAATTCTTCTGCAGCTGCCATCTGCATCAGCCTGGTTGTTAATGCTTGCCAGGTCTTTACCAACATCAGGAACCCCTCAACTGGCATCTCCCCTCTATGATACTCAAAAACCTTGTACAATCCCCTCCAAACACGAGCAGATCTTTCTACCCGGACCTCAGGCTCATGCTCTTCTTCATCACGCTTCAACTCGTTCATACGCTCGGCGAATTGGCAACTTTTACATCCCTGATACGCTTCCTGCTTCTCAGCTGAACAACAGGTCGTTGTCAAATAACAAGATCCTGAGAATGAAACAAGACATTTCAATCATCATCTGACTTACCTCGGAATTCACCCACCGCGTGGCGACTTATGCCGGTCTGGCCGTGCTCATCACAATAAAGCTCTTCTCTAGGCTTTCTCCCTAGCCGACCAGTTTTCTTCATCTTCTTAATGAAGTTCCAGCGGCCTTTGCTTTGCTTTGGCTCATCTACCCCGATCCATTCTGAACAAACTCATGGAGAATAGAAAATGCAAAGAGGTTGGAGAAGCTGACGCCAAAAAAATTGGAAAAGGTGATGGTCTCTCACCTATTGCACGTTCTTTTGCGAATTCGTTATAGCTAGATAACACCTGCCGACTTGCGCCCCAGAAGTGCAGAACGACGCAAAACACCGACATCTTCGACAAATTAGAAACCATTTTGCTAAGTTGAATGAGGCTCTAGCGACCACAAGTCTGAAGAGTTTACTTGATTATATTTCACTGTCCCGAAGATGTACACCCTGTCCCAGGTCACTGCCTCGAAGATGTCCCAGCGGGCCCAGAGACAGAAATACAAAGGTCGGCACGGCATGAAACATTCAGCAGCAGTCATGTACGAGTTCACTCCACTCCTATCTCCTTCAGTGCTTTTCATGAAAATGATAATGCACCAAACTTAACATAAGCCCCTATTCCCTGCTGTGCGCGGCTTGCAATCCATTCGAGTGACCCCACATTTCAGCTCGAATACACCTCCCTCGGGAAAACTCAACGGCAGTATTCCCCGAGAAGAGTCAACGGACATAATGACCCGGTAGATTTTTTTTCACTTTTACATATTGGAGCCAGACCTTATAAGCCAGTACCAGCTTGTACATTTATCAAGCAGATTCTCTTGCTGCTTGTCTCAACGAAGTTCATAACTTTGTTTGAGTCCAATCATGGGAATGCTGCAAGACGGAGCTAGTATCTGGTTTTCCATTTTGATCTCCTTTGTGAATGTTCCTACCTTTCCTGAGATGAGAACCCATGACAATCAGCTTACATTATTCTCCTATTAGGTCCAAATTACTATTATCAAATTATCTTACTATTTTACGCAGCGAGTTGTTCTTGAGCCATGTAAAAAATTCATCAGATCTGTTATGGTCTAATCATGATAAGCTGTCTTTGCAGCAATGGGGCAGTCATCCGCTCTAGACGTCGCTGGGAGTGGATTGGTCCTATCTACTTTTTTCCAATGATCACTGAGAATTTCAGGGTTCAGGTGTTGGGAGCAGTAAATATGTACAAAAAAAATTGGTCCTTGCAAGTTGCTGTAAGAGTTGGAGTTCTCTTCCACCATCTTTGCTAGCTTGACACAATCCCGTTGCTTCAGGGGTCGCTGAGCTAATAAGGTGCTTCGCGGCCGCGCTATGGTCCCCATCTTTAACGAGGGGATTTTGCTCACCGACACATCTCTGCGGTTCGATTCAGTAACATTGCCCCATGCTCGGACGGCACAATGCGAGAGGTGTTTCACCACTGGGCCGCACCGGTGCTCGGCCGCAAGGAGGTTCGGGACTTGGTAAAGTTATGTTAGAGGAAGACACATCGAACGAGTTTCAATCTTAGTTCCCTCAGCTGAAGTATCCCTTGTGGTCCTAAATATAAGGGCTTGATCCTTAGCACAAGACCATTATGAAGCTCGCCCAGTGGTTCGTTCTTGCCGAGACGCCGTCCGCATCCCGATCCACAGCTGACAATTAAATCATGTGGCTTCCTCGTTTCATATCTGTTTTCCTATCAATCGGTCACCTCACCCTTTATATTGCCAACGCACATCTCCAGAAGACAATTTCAGGTTCATCAGTTTGGTTGCCATATAAGGTTCAAGATGATTTCCTTCAAGGTGTAAATGATTTTTGTCGACAGGCAGAGACGTCGCATCCCGAGGAACACTCGCCACCTCGTGTTAGGAGCTCTAATTCACGTTTGTTGAGTTGTCTCAGCTCAGCTTCAAGTTCAACCCCAGTGACAGAATCAAGGGGAGCACCAGGTGCGATTTTTTTACCTTGCTTAACGGGTTCCAAACCTACGGCTCATGCATAACATGTCTTTCCAACCCCTCACATATGTCCATATGTACATGATCTGGTTTGAGCAGTCGTCGGGCCGCTGGACTTGGAGTATTTCCGGGGCGTGTACCAGAAACTTGAGGACCGATCGAAAGAGCTAAAGGTTCTGCAACAGTCGATCGCATATCTTGTGGGCAAAGAATCCATGTTGCCGAGACATCTGCAATTGTGGTGCCATGAACTGGCCAATAGTTTGAGCATGCATAGACTGACTCAAGAAAAGATTGAAACGATAATTCATGGCTTTTATACTCTGATTCTTAAGAATCGCAGTACAAAGAATCGAAACTCGGTGATTCACCTCACTTTGGACCGATACCTGGTACGCCTGGGGGTTTGGCTAGAGGAGCAATTTGAAAATGGCTTGCCGCTTTGGAATCGGGGTGCGTGTTTTCAAAATTTCAAAAGTTTCATTTCTACTAGCAAAAGTGTGATCTCACTCACCTATTAATTTCTGATACTTTCTGATTCTAGAGATATTCGCACCACAGACCGGTCTCAGCGAAGAGTTGCGTAAGTTTAACAATCCAGTGCACCACATTGAATCAAGGATTTAAGTGGATGGATTCTGAGTGTTGATTTTTCTTTTTCATCCACTTGAATCCCTTATGGAATATTAGTGGTATACGACAAACTGGTCACCAAACTCTTGGAAGAATCGAGGCTGCGTGATCTTAATGAGGCCATTGCACTCGGGAAATTCTCTACGGTGAAGCAGGAGCTACCAGTTATCAACTATATATTTTCGGCAAAAGAAGGATCCCAAGAGCTCTCTTCATATACTAGAATATCCGCGATAGCAGTCCTCTTTCATGCGATACACCTCCCTCAAGTTAGTTCGAAGGCCAACGAGATAGCTGAATTGATTCTGAAGAACGAGAACCGAGTTTTCTTCCTATTCGATCATGAAAAAACTCTATTGAACAAGATATTCACTGACTTCCAGAGGAATGACCCCCGCGGACAGGTGCCCATATCGGAATATGTCCAAGAAGCTTCAGTATTTGCAAGATAAATTGGCGGTCTACTTTAGTCTACTGTACCAAGGATCGCATGAGCTATCATCTCCTAGATAGATGTAGTGTTCAGTTGTTTCCCCCTTTACAAACTCTTGACCCTTGTCATTCCTTGGCCAAATTTCCTACATAGGTTTTCTAATATCCCCAGTCTTCCGAGTGGATAAAATATTGTTCAAATTGAATAAAAAATGATCACCGATCAGGTGACACCAAGCTGTTGAGGTCTTTAAAAAGGATTTCCGACAACTGAGGATGCCTTTTTCTCATATTAGAACTCGAGAGATAGTTACAACTCGTGGGTTATCTTTGCAATTGAATCATTCTAGATCATAAGAAAAGAAATGTACCCAAGGGCAGAACTTGTCCTTGCCGACTTACAAGGTAAGAGACAACTTGTGCGCCTTCTACCGACTTGGGAAATGAAACGAAAAAAAAAAAAAAAAAAATCCAGATGATCTGATATAATACTGCAACTTTTTCCTTGACTTATGACTTATTCAGCCTTTCGACCTGAAAAAGATCAACATGCTTGCTAAAATCTCTTTCCAGCGCGTTTCCATCTGTACACAATGAGCATAATATGCTTTAAAATGATGAGGTTCTTTATATCTATCTCCTGCCAATGAAAGACTATGTACTCGTCTAGTTTGCTATGCAATTTTTCTTTTTTTCCCCGTTGCTTCTGGCACTACATAGTGAATGTCCAATGATCGTGCAGTCTTGAGCTTACATTCTCCATTGTTGAGTAGCAGTTGCTTAGATTCAGCCTGGGGCATGCTCTGGCACAGTGAATGACACTGTGTGCATTGCTGTGAAGGTGCGGCTCATGGACGGTTGACCATGGCACGTCGATGATGGATCATTGCGCCGCTTTCGACTCTGGAGGAATGTGATGACGTTCAGGTGACAACTGACATCGGCTCTGTATGTGTGTGGCCCATGTGAGGGTGATCATGACTATGTTGCTTTCGGACTGCCAAAGGACCCTCACTGCTCATGATGATGTGTGAGCCTAGCCGTAGTTCACATGTAGAACATACCGAATATTGAGAGTACTGGTTGCTGAAGTGGAAGTGGAAGTGAGAGGAGCGGTGAAGTGTACATACTGTGTGAGGGAAAAGACAAGCTGCGACGAACTACAAGCAATTACATTTTAACTCCGTTGGAGATACATACAAATCACGAAACAAGTACACCGAGAGACATCGTGGAATAGGGTCCAGGTAAGCACATGCCATAGACTGATTGCAGAACTTTTCCAAGTGGACTGACTCGTTCTGTTGACGAGAAGAAGGAAACTTACTCCAGAGCAACGACCATATGGTGTCGAACGTATTCTGTCGGAGGATCTTGCGCCGGGGAAGCGGCCTGTTCATAGAGACGACCCGATCGGCCATCCAACGGGAGATTTCGACCGGAATGAAAGGTGCCGCTGAACACCGTCGGGAGAACTCGATCGGATTCATCGGACTGGGTATGCATGCAGATATCTTGAATCCGTTCCAAATGATGATGCCTGCATCTTAAACAGCGATTGACTTTCTGCCTCCACTTCTTTGACAGGTGCTATGGGCCTGGAAATGGTCAGTGATCACCACAAACGATTCTCCTTTGAGTAGATAGAAAAGCTGCTAGTACATATCTGATCCAGTAGGATCCATCCTTCAGGCCTCAAATCTGCTGACCAAGTTCCCGGCTCCGATCAGCTCGTTTGTGATTCACGACCATTCCCAATCGGTTTGTTTCTCCATATCTTTATATATAACAATTAGCACAGCTCGGTCAACCTGCACATGATGATCCGGCCCGCTGATGGTAATTGTTAATCGGCGGGACGAAAGTCTGTCAGCCGCTTTGTGGAGCGACACCATCCGATCGGCCCCCAGTCTACCCATGTTGTGACAGCTACGAGTAAGCAACCATATTCCATCACCTGATCTGGTTGAAAAAAAAAAAAAAGGGAGGGCAGGAGTTGATGTAAAAATGTGCACATACAGCACCAGCTTCCGTGGCTCGTTTGGCTTCGACCATCATCACGATGCTTCCATCGTCGGCGGAAGTGGAAGAAGTGTACCTGAACCCGACCACGGGGATCCTCACCGGACTGGAAGATCACAAGGCGTCATCCGCCTCGCTGTGCATCGATTCGACCACCCTCGACATCAGCTGTGCCAGTTCGGTTTCGGAGAAACTGAACGAGATAGGAGCGGAGATGATCGATGCGCCCGTTTCCGGCGGTCAGTCCCCGCAGTCCAGATCCCTTCATACTTTGTGTCGTTCCAGATGCTGAAACTTCACCATCGACCGCTGTTTGCTAATCAGGCGTCGTTGGTGCGAGGGAAGGAACTCTCACGTTCATGTGCGGCGGCACGGAAGCCACCTTCAGTCGTGCCCAGTCCGCCCTAAACGCCATGGGCAAAAAGACCATCTACTGTGGACGCTCCGGCAGCGGCTTAGCAGCCAAACTAACCAATAAGTCAGTCTATTAAATCGGACACCTCAATCCACACGCACTTTTGACCCTCGACTGGTCTCTCTTACTTCCTATGGTCCGCGCGATCTCCCTGGTAGCATGTTACTGGCGGTGTCCATGATCGCGACTTCGGAGGCCATGCTTCTCGGCCAGAAGCTCGGCCTCCAGCCGGATCTCTTGGCGCGGGTGATCAACTCGAGCACTGGACGATGTTGGAGCAGCGAGGTGGGACCTTCTTTTTTAATCGTTGAACCCCTGCCTAGGATTCACCGTACTAGTGTTCACTGACCCACACTACTGTGGCTTGGGGTAGATCAACAACCCCGCGCCTGGGGCCTTGCTCCCATCCAAGACGACGCCGGCCGATCGAGACTGGCAGGGCGGGTTTGCGAGCCGGCTGATGGCCAAGGATCTACGGCTGGCCGTCCACGCCGCCACCCAGGCTGACCCCTCTCTCATTAGCCAGCTGCCCATCTCCTCAACCGTCGAAGAGATCTATCGCACTCTCACCTCTGATCCCCACTTGGCTGATAAAGACTTCAGTGTCGTCTACCGTTGGCTCCAAAATCATCCTACCCTGAAAAACTGACCGACCCTGTGACTGAGGTTTTTTTTGTAGTATACTGTTTTTTTTTTTGTTTGGCTTGTCTGTATGTATCAGTACAACTTTCTTTTCCCAGCTTGCAAGTATGTTGTAACTATATGTCGTTGTTGTACCAGCCACTGCAATATAGCTATATTCTAGGCACTGCACTACCTTCAAGCTATGATTATTGGTACAGGAAACCCAACTATAGAATCCAAAGAATTAACATGAAAAAAAAAAAAAAATGCATGTTCTCAACCTCGTGTTCTTTTGCACTTATGCTAGAGTAGATGTGACCAAAATCTATGTGAAAGTTCTGCAAAAAGGGAACAAAAAGAAGAAGAAATCAGATAAGTAACAGCTAGGAACACCACAACAATGGCTCGCACAGATGGGTCACATCATGATGTAGATAGGTGTCAGATAGACATGGTGCTTTCCTGTTCCATGATATGTTACATCTTCTCCTATTTAAATATTTATGTATTTTCTCCATGTTGCTTCACTACCAGAAAATCTGCTTCAACTGCCACCAGTAGACATGCAGGCTAGTCCCATCTTACTCCCCTTTTACTTCCAATTTAATCCAAAACAACTTTTCTGGCACAGTCACTGTGCACAATGCACAGTGACTGTGCATTGAAGTTGGGTTGAAGTTTTTTTTGAGTAAGATTCAAGTCAAACACAAGTCAAATCAAAGTGACTGCATGTCAACTGGTGGCAGTTGAAGCAGATTTTCTGGTAGTGCTTATGTCTCTGAAAGCCAAAGCCTGTCTGACGCCACTTGCCCCGGGGGGTCATGGTGCTTGGCTGGGTGGTTCCCCCGGGGTACCCGTGTGTACTTATATATAACAAACGACGGAACATATGAATGAAGAGAAAGTTCCAACTAGAACGACTTCCGCCAACAGTAAACAGCGTGATGGCGACCAGGAAGGTGGCGAAGGACTCTATGGCGAAGCCTGCTGCAGCAACAGTGCGTACCCTTTTCCTCTCCAGTTCTCCGAGTACACTAATCACCAGTCTTGCCTCTTGCGCGTGTGCAGTGGCGCCAATTCACTTTCTTCAACTCGTATCCACTACATTCCTCGTCGGACTTGGGCAAGCCACCGGAGCTACTCTGCCAGCCGAACACCATCGCGGACATCGTGTCGGGCTTTGGATCCACCATCGTCGCGCATCTCGACGGCCGCATCTCGCTGCTCGACCCCGCACTCGATCTGCTGCGCTCGTGGCCCGCATTCCCCAACGGCAGAACCCTGCTCGTCAGACCCACCTCCATCAACGGGGTTCTTATCTCCATAGGCGTCCGTCCTTGTTTGTCGTCATCATCATCTTCTCTCTACCACAATATGATATGATCCTATGGTCAACTTTGATACAGTGATCACCTCGACTGAAAGCAATTGTTTGAACTCTATTGATTATAGGAAGAGGTCGGTAGCAGTTTCCCTGTCCTCAAGATTTGGAACTTACGTCATCAGGATAAGCATTCTTCTGCACCGCAACTGCTTGGTTTCTCGAAAATTCAAATCGGAAACCGACCTCACCCCGTTTGTACTTCTTTTATAATAACTCAAGCTTCTTAAATATAGATTGTCTGAGTTCCATCTCCTCCATTATTACCAAAAAAATAGGTCACCACCCTAGCACTCTCCGTCAATTTGTCTTATCTTGCCGTAGGCCTGGCGGATGGAACCGTTCTCCTGTATCGACACCTGGACCAAGCACTGGTTTCGGCCGCTTCTGTCACAAGCACCACTCGACCGCCTCCCCTGTTACCAAAACCAAAGATCATTTACACTTCACCCGAGCCGATCACGGGACTAGCGTTCCGATCCCCCAAACCGAGCGCCAGCCAGTCCTACTTCTCCAAGCCGGACTCCTCGGATCCTGATCCGAAACTAACGAGCCCCCACCGGCATACATGTCTGTTCATTGTGACCACGGCCAAGGTGCTTTGTTTTTTCACTTCGGGCCGCGGCTCAGACCCCATCGTGATGGATGATCTGGGCGGCTCGATCGGCTGCAGCGAAATGATGGCAAACGGCGATCTCATCTTGGCCGACGAATCTGCTCTATACGTCTATGGCCCAGAGGGTCGCGGGGCCTGTCTGGCATACGAGGGTCCCAAGGCTCGGCTCAACAGTTGGGGCAACTATCTCCTCATCACCTCCCCTCCAACGCCCACTGGCCTTAAAAATGAACTCGAGCAGACACGAATCATCGTCTTTGATCTGCAAAATCGATTCATTGCCTTCAACGCTTTATTCCGCGGTACCGTTCTGCATGTGTGGGCTGAGTGGGGCGAGCTTTATGTGTTAACTTCATCAGTTGAGGTGTGTATGACCACTTTCCTTATTTTCGGTTTGACACGTTTGCACCCATTCATGTTTTTTTACCTGCTTTCTTTGAAAATGGATACAACAACAGATTACGAGACTAGTCGAAAAACCCCTTTCGGAGAAGCTCGCGATATTTTATGATAAAGATATGTATGTGTTGGCGACCAATGTCGCCAAATCTAGCGGAGCGAGTGCGAGTGAACTGTCGGAAATATACAAAAGGTTTGGCGATTATCTGTACCAAAAATCCGATTTCGAGGGCGCCGTGCAACAGTACATTCATACCATTGGCACCGTCCAGCCCAGCATCGTCGTGCGCAAAGTAGGCACGCTTCTCTCTTGCGTGAATCCTCCCAGTCCACAATCATCAACCTTTATGGTTTTTTTTTTTTTTTTTGCATATCTTTTCCTCGGCAGTTTTTAGATGCTCAGCGGATCTCAAATCTCACCTCTTACTTGCAAGAATTACATGCGCGAGGTGTCGCTAATGCGGACCATACGACACTATTGCTCAAGTAGGCTCCCATCCCTGTCACTTACAATCCCGACATCAATATGCATGACCCAGAGGAAGGTGCTCATGATCAGATTTGCTTTCCAATTTATTTTATTTTTTTTGAACAAAAGTTGCTATACCAAACTCAAAGATCATGCCAAACTGGACGATTTTATCAAAGCAAATGAACGCGCCTCTCGAGATAGCGGCGATCCTCTCCCGTTCGATTTAGACACGGCGATTCGCGTCTGTCGTCAGGCAGGCTACTTCGAGCCGGCGCTTTATCTGGCCAAGCAGTATCGTCAGGACGAGGAGTATCTGAGGATACAGGTCGAGGATCGCGGGGAATGGCTGGATGCGGTCAAGTTCATGAGGTCGCTAGGACACGTGGGCGTGAGTTTGGAAATATGACTCCTAAGATCATCTGTTCATCAAAAGTTAGCTGTTGTTGATGGGTTTTATCCGTTTCTTTTTCGAGGTCTAGGCCGAAGCTAATTTGCTTAGATACGGAAAGGCTCTCCTGGCTAATTTGCCAGAAGAGACGACGGACCTGATGATCGATGTGTGCTCAGGAGTTCAGTTAGAGGCCGAAGAAACTTTGCCTGATTCCCCGGCGCCCTCGACCCACAAGGGCCGCCCGGCTTCGTCTCGTCCTTATCTGTCCTCTCGTCCAAGTTCCATGGTCATGCCCACTGCGATGAGCCCTCCCCCACCGGTGCACACTGAGAAAGCGGCGCCCAAGTGCCTGCCCTCGATCCGAGAATTCTTCGCTTTCTTCATCGACGAGCCCCGTTGCTTCATCCGGTTCCTGGAGGCGATTGCATGGAGGAGGTGGAATGAGAAGATGTGGCAAGAAGACGACGGCGACGAAGAGAATAATAAGCAAGATGCCCCTGATAGCTTGGCACGAATATCTTCAGTTATGACTCAGGACAAAAAAAGAGATGAGGTTGTTGCACATGAATCTACAACCGGCCCCTCGGACGAAGAAGATCGAGAAGCTGTGTGGGGTACCCTGCTAGAGCTATATCTGGCGATATCTGCAGAGATAGGAGAAGAACGGGAGCGGATGAGGAGGCGGGCGTTGAGCTTGTTGAGGAAGGGGGCGGAAGGGAGCAAGCTGCGATACGAGCCTACGCAGGCTCTGATTGTGTGTCTGACGCACGACTTCGTGCCGGGGATCATGCTACTGTACGACCGCTTAGGGATGGTAGAAGATATTATGCGGTTCTGGATCGAGCGGGCCGAGGGCGAGGATCCTGAGGCGGAAGAGGCCCAGGCAAAGATCTTCGAGACGCTCGAGAAGTACGGCGACGACCACCCGGAGCTCTACCCTATCGCCCTCCGGTACTTGGCTAGCTCCCCCATCACCCTCCATCCTGACCACGGCTCGCAGGACCAGCAATCCGGCCTCGAAAAAGCGCTCGCGGAAATCGACAGTCGTAAGATCTTGTCCCCCATCGACGTGATTGAAATATTGTCCAAACCCGGCTCCTCCGCGTCCATCGGTACGGTGAAACAGTATCTGCTCAATCAAGTCTTGAACCAGAAACATGAAATGAAATCTGTGAGCCGTTTTTTTCTCTATCCAACTCTAAACATCACTGACTCTCATATTGCGTGACGTGCGGGATGTAGGATTTGGATTTGATCAATTCGTATCGGAAGGAAATCGATAAGAACCGCTCCAAGCTTGCCGAGCTCGTCGACAAACCGCAGATCTTCCATCTCAACAACAAATGTGCCGCGTGTTTCTCGGTGCTGGAGTTGCCGGTGGTGCACTTCATGTGCCACCATTCGTATCACCAGAGGTGTGTTATCGGACGGGGTTCCTTTGAAGGATGATTTTAATGATAGCGACGAGCGACTGATTGGCGAGTGCCTTGTGCGGACGTGTGTGTGTGTGTATGGTGTAGGTGCATAGACGAGGAGTGGTGTGTCAAGTGCAGCGAGGAACGCAAGGCGGACGAGGGGCCCCGCGCCGACGAGCCGGAGGCGGCGATCAAGGAAATGATGGCCCTGCTCCGCCGCAACAAAACCTTCGTCGACCCCGACGGCGACCACCACCACTCTCACAACAAACAACACCAGCAACTCAAAGCTCTCGATGCCCGCGCTGACGAACATCGCTTCTTCGTCGACCAGGTCCAGGAGGCCGACGATCCTTGTCTGTTCTCCCTTTCTCTCCCTCTCTTCGCCTCACTATTACCCTTGTCCACTCTCTATCTTGACTGACTCGAAATCCCTCCGTCTTGTTTTTTTCTCCACTTGTCGCACGCGCTGGATATAGTCGGCTTTATTGCTGCCTCGTTTTCCAAAGGATTGCTCTAGCCTCCCCCTCCCCCCCTTTTTTTTGCTCTTGTGCATAGAAAGACTCTACATGGGCTGCCCTTCTTCTCTTCCGCCTCCCTCCTCTTTCTTTCGTTGTAATATTGTTGGTAATGAAAATGGACATGTCCATATGTGTACTCACTCTAGACCTACCAATTATGGGGGGGGGGGGGTGGATCACATCTAGTATTCCTAAAAGAGGCCTCGTTACCCTGTCATGCAACCTAAAAGCCCCATGTTGTACTGTTGTAGCACAGTGCGTGGTTATGGATATGTACCAGTCCTGGAGTGTGGAAGCATCAATTATAAACGAGTTTTTGAGAAATTAGAAATTTCTCATTCTTGCAAGTCTTTTTTGCCTTCATGAAGCTTCCCCTAAACCCCAGCCCGCCTCGAGCCAACCAGCAGGTATAGAGAAGACTTTGTAAATATAGGGTCCCAATTATTATAAACATTATAAACACAATATGTATATTGATAAAGAGCACTACAACGGCTTCCAAGCTCCCATGGATCATGGGTAGACACGAAAAACTTCTTGTCATCAAACTCAAACGAGGTTCGGAACTATGCGAGAAAGATCTCAGATTATGTACGAGTTTATAAAGCCCCTCCAACATGACCAGTTGCCTTACGGAGACGAATCTAATTGTGACTTATCTGACTGTTAGACTCACGACCCAGCTTGAGAGCCAGCGGGCAGTTTAAAGCTGACAGCTGAATTAGGTTGCCACATTCGATTTCAGGATAAACATGCAATTTACACTTTGTATGTATTGAGGGAGTGATTCAGAAAGGACATGGACAAAGATGCTTGGTTGGTTTGGATGGACAGTATGAGCAGGGACAATAAGCAAGCTAATAACGGGATGCAAGACAGAACACAACACACTGGAATAAAGCAGAGATATAAAAGATGAACAACAAAATCACACTTCCCATATCCGCACTAATGTTGTAAAAAAAGGTGGGAAATAAAGGCCTTGGGTCCTTGTCTCGAGCAAGAAATTATAACAATTGATTAGATCACAAAACAAACTAGCAAGCTGAAATTTGAATTTGTAACCGGTGTCAATTGGCCACGAAACGTTTACATGCAAATATAAACTGGAAGATAAGAAGAAGAAGAAGAAATATTACAGCTATGAAGTCTAGATCTAGCGATCAAGTTCTCGTTTGATCATGCGAATGAATTCGGTGTGATTGATTCTTAAACGAAAATTATGATTTAAGCTTGGAGAAGATTGAGCGGAAGGCGGACGGTGGAGAGGATCAGGCAGCTCTTCATCTTGCGGATCCAATTTCTCGAGCAGGCAATTCAATCCTTTGATGACGTGACGGATTTGATCGACGTTGATGTAGTCTTCACCATCGGGAGAATGTGGACTCGGAAGACTGGAGCATGAGGATATATCCCCATCGCGATTACTACCAGAGGTGGTAAAACCACTAAAACTACTACTTCGCCCGGAACTTCCTGAATTGCGCTCTCTTCCACTTACTGCCAGTGACGAGTTCTTCTGGGTCTCTGTCAGGACAAGCTTGCATACAGTTGCCGGCTTGAGCTCACAAGCTACATTGATTTCGAATGATTCACCGCTAATATCGGTTCTATCGCCTTTGAGCTCCTCCTCCTCCTCGTCGCCGTCGTCCTCGCTCGAGTCGTCCTCCGATGAATTATCAGCGTCCGCTGGTACTTTTGCGAGATCGGCGGAGAGACAGAGTGCAGTGGTAGATGCGCTGTCGTCGCTTTGCTCCGACGCTGGAACCTCACAATTACCAGTGTCGCCCGACTTAATTGACCGTACCGTGAGGCACTTTGGCGACTCCTGTTGAAGGATTAAGGTTGGATCCAAGAAGCCGGTCGATTGAGGCGTGGAAATGAGACTGGACTTTGGAATGACTTGACGCGAAGTTGGGTGTGGCCCAGCTCGGGGAATCTCTAACGTTCGGCGCGGTCTTGCCGGTTCGTTTAAGCTCTTCACTTGCGTGGAATCACGCGAAGAGGCAGCACCCGGACTGCTCGGAAAATCAGGGCGTAAAGAATTTGCCGGGGATTGAGAACGCGAACAATACCCGTTAGGGGACGAATGGACTTGCAATTCGGATTCCGCTTGACGGCTACCAGAATTGTTATGCGGATTGGGCTCCGCTCTTATTCCGGACGGTCTTGATTGAGAGCTGTCTCTAGCCCGGCCATAGGACTCGGTAGTTAGAGTAGGCGGTCGAGTCATTCGCCGATGGGGGTCCAAGGTTTTGCTCAGACTCAGGGTCGAAGCGGATGATACGTATCCGGGTTCAGCTATTGACAAAGAGCAATTCAGAAGGGAATTAGAATTCTGACTATTGAAAAGACAGTCCATCACAACAACAGAAGAGTCTCCGGGTGACCCTCAGTCGAGGATTTTCAAAAAAAAATTCAAAAAAACATACAAGCAGTTGATGGGTCAGCGCCCCTTCCAGTGTCGAACGCGTCGTGACTGTCATCATCGCTGTCGGCTGAGTGTCGTTTGAAAAATGACTTGACGGTTTTCAACTTGCTGTAAATGCCCGGATTGGAGGAAGCAGAAGATTTGGAAGACAATAGCTGCGGCAATTGTGGGCCAATAGTATCCGCTAGCGTGTTCTGAATCGCATAATTCTGGCGTCGCGAAGGGAGGTCACCACTTCGTGCTACATCCAAAGATTTTTTGGACGAAAGCCTCATAGGCTGGTGTTCGACTAGAGCAGGGGTTCTGCCAACACCGGAGGGATTGAGTGTTGGTTTGGGCGATGTTTGCGCTGAACGGGAACTAACACGGTATGGTCGATTAGGCATGGCAGCCAGAGATGAATGAGACATTTTTAGAGCGGGAATGAGATAGAAGAGGAAAAACCAAAGGAAAGACGGGGATGCGATGTCAGACACGGCCGAGCTTCAGCTAATAAACCAAAAAATGAACGTGAGGGTAGGTAGGGGGAAGTAGAGTTCAGAATCTCTCCCTTCCAAGTTCCTATCGTGCAACTTGTGTGGGATCTAGTTCTAAAACTTCACGGTTGCAATCACAAGAAAAAAGTGGTACATACAATCCTGAGAGGAAGACGATATGGGACCAAGAAGAATCTGGGCAAAATTCAGGTGGCCAAGCCTTCAGGTGTGGGTTTGGATTCAAGACCCGGTCGGAGCCAGGACACCATTAGCGCGGCCGTGAGAGCCTGTCGGCTCGGAACATCAAAGGCCGGTAAAAGTGGATTGTACGTACAAACTAAATTTTGAGTAAAATTTCTGTTCGATTATGTACTCCGGCAATGGGAGCAGGCAGAGGCAGGTGTCGAACACTTCAAGCCTTCATACTGCGTTCTGCAGTTGGGCTCTTCACATCTCCATCCCGAGTCCTCACATTAAAGTTTTAAACTTCCATTATCGTAATACAGAACTGTACATGTTCTTTAATCTGAGAACAATCGATTATGTAAAAGGAACGAGCAAGAGACGAAAACTTCACGTGTGTGAAATGTTATGTAGGAGCAGCACGCGACAGCTCCATGGCATCCGGTGATTCGTTCCGGAGCCCGGAGGGGCGGGGGGGGGGGCGGTTGGGGTATGGCAGCTGCGGCGCGTAGTCTGGCTGCCGGAGGACCGCCTCACGGGCCGTGGACGTGTGGCGCCAACTGGCTAGCCACCTGTCAGTTCTCACACACGGCCCAGTAACATCCTGGGCCGATGCAGCTGACCTGGGACTCGATTGGCCGAGCCCCCGAGTCAGCCGGGTATGGGTCGAGGGGGTGATGAATGCTCGTCTGACCAGGTCCCGAGGAAGGAAATTCCTCGAGTGGTCGAGAGACACCCCCGAGCGAGAACGGGACAGCTAGGAGGGGTATCGGCGCTAGGCCCAGAAGCTCTGGCCAAGTATGAGCCCGAGCCCGCGGCGAGACCCCCTGACTCCTGCTGAGACTGAGCGTGTTCTAGATGTCATGTGTATTTCCTTGCATCTTGCCTTCTTTTAAGTCTTCCTTGTATCTATGCCCCGCAGTATTCTCTTCGCCTCATCTCTTTCCTCTCTTGTGTATTCTCTTGTGTATTCTCTTGTGTATAATTGGTATGCTTCCGATTCCCATCTTCCCATTTCTTTCAGCTCTTCTATTGTTATCTTGAATGCGTGCTGGAGGGATGCCCCCCCTACTCTGAATGAATGGCCTGAAATGCCGGTGAAGCCTCCTTTTATCCACGCTTTCTGAAGGCGTGTGATGACCTCTGATCTTGTGAGGTGTCTTCTTCTGCTGGGACTCCCTTCGTAGAAACCGAACAGTGATGTTGTGTTCCCCTTTGCATTCTTTAGCCTGCGTTTCACTGCGGCTACTGGACACATCTCGTTCGGCATGCTCTTCAGCCGTACAAGCTGTGTTGCCCCCGGCGCACATGTTTTCGCGTTTCGCAATGTTAGTCTTGCTTCTTCCCCTTCCTCTGATTCTAGTATCTCCACATCTGTCGTCAGGAGTGCGTTCTTCTTGGCTATTGGGCCCTCCGGGGCTTCATATGTGAGCTCTCCGAGTCGTGCTAACCCCAGAACGCTGCCATGACCAAGTCTCTTATGGCCTGGTCTTTTTCAGCTTCCGTGTCGAGTTCTTGTGCCAGGAAGACCATGTATCGTAGGTGCACTGCTGCTTTCCTCTGCTTTGCGGGGAGCTGTGCATCGACCTTTGCGGCTGCGCGTAGTAGTATCGCGACTCTTGTTTTAGCTTCTTTTGGGTATCTCGTTGAGTGGTACTCGTGCCATGTCTGATTCCCGAACAAGTACTTCTCTACCGTCTTGGCGGTGACCTCTTGTGCGGTCTGTGTCTCCTTGAAGGCAATCCAAGCCCACTTAAAGTACTGCCAGGAGGACTTCCAGGCTATGGAGAGACTCCTTGGAAGCAAGAGAACCCTTCAAAGGACAGTCAGCTGGAATCCCATGACATTCACAGTTCATCACTTCCTCATTGGCAATCCAGCGGAATCTCCACGTCCCAGAAACAATCATTGCCCCCAATCCAGAGCAAGCACCTCATCAAACAATCCGTGCTTATGCAACCCCATAAATATGAACAGAAACAGGCAATGGCAAAGCTCCATCTACGAGGAGATGATAAGGATGGCCCACTCTCTCCAGGGCACCTATCAGCACTTGGAGAGCGGCAAAATCCAGAAACAGGAGCGTATGCAACTGGACCCTCCAGATTTTTAAATAGTTCATTGTCCTCTGATCCTAGTTATAAAGAACAAGATATAACAAACCCCTTTAAGCCTGAACAGATTGAATTACACAACCTATTTAACATTTTTATCCAACAACTTTACAAATTTTCCACTTCTGTTTCCCACAACCTTGAAAGAAATTTAGAATACATTAAGAGAAAATTCTTTGAGCTTACCAAGAAACATGAGCACTACTTGGAGATTCAAAATAACGTTTTGCCCACCATCCAAGAAAACAATTTGCAGATGATACCTGACATAAAACAAATGGCCAAAATCATACCCATTATCTTTGAAACTAGTGAATCTATCATGATGCAATTAAGATACAATAGCTCTGAGGAAACTAAACAGAGAGTATTGCTAGGAGAACTAATGCAAGAAGTAGATAGAAAATTCTCCATACTAAGAGAGGATATAAACAAAAAAGTAGAATCACAATACAACACCTTTTTTGAAAACTCTTCTAGGATGGATACTACCTTAGACAGAATGCTTACCTTACTACAAATGAATGACAAAAAATTAATACTGATCTTAATTACTAAAATAGAAAATTCTACTAACTGTCAATATTATAGGCAGAATAATGAACACTTCAGAAATACAGAATAAACTAGAAATCCACCACAGATGGGTGGCAGAGAAACTAAAAATCCACCACAGATGGGTAGCAGGGTTTCTGAAGAATCAAATCACACTCAACAAAGCAGAAATTATTCATCTCTAACAAACAACTTGAACTCCAACAACCTCAACCCAAACAGAGGAACCAGTAGACTAATGAGAGAATCAAAAACTCGTAATGTAGCTGAGTGAGAAGAATGACACCTCAGCAAACTCATCTCATCAAACTTACCTAAAAATAGTGAATGGCCAAACTTCTCTGGAGAGGGAGAATATGACCACTTCACCTTCATTGAGTGGATAGACAACCTGAAAGAGGATAATAATCCCCCAGATGCCCTTATATGCTCCAAACTTACTTCCATCCTCACTGGTATAGCCAATAATTGGTATAATGACAGAAGGAAAGAAGTGGGTACCAAAACAACATGAGAATTCTGGAGAAATGAAATTATCACCAAGTTCAGCACTGACAGCTGGAAGAGAAAAGTTAAAACTTCATTCAGGAAAGACAGATTTGACATACAAGGGGATGCTGAGCCTGCTATATGGGTCACCAGACAAGCTAAGAGGATTCAAGCAGTAGAAAAGGATGCAAATAATTTCACCACCAATGACAGATTACTGTCACAGCTGGATAAGAAAAAAGAATACAAGATGAAGATAGGCACAGAAGCTACAGATGACCTATCTGAATTCATCATTCAATTAGAAAATATAGTAAACATTAAGAAGAAAGGAAAATCAAAGAAAGATAATTACAAAGAAAAAACTAATGAGAAACTTTCAGAAGATAAGAGCAAAACAGCAACCTGCTTCCTCTGTGGAGAAAAAGGTCATAAATCCAATAGATGTCCCAACCCTCAAAAGGACAAGACCAAGTCTAAAAAGATAGCTCTCATGCACCATGAAGAAAATCAAGCTGAGATCAGTGATAAAGACCAATCTGACACTGATTCACTTCCAGAAGATGATGACAGCTCCTCAGAAGGAGACACAGGATATAGCACCAATGCTATGCTTTCTAGAGAGGAGAAATTCAAAGCCAAAATATCCCCCAGCAAGGAGAAACATGAAGCTAATAAAGTCAAAATTTTCCCTGTAAAGAATTTTGATTACTCTGGAAAAATGCACAAGTCAGGAGGAACTGATATCACAAATGTAATATGTAATAAGTTTAAAATCAAATGCCTAATTGATGGAGGAGCTTTCTGTTCCATTATAAGCCCCAAAGTATTGGACAAAATTTTCCCTGACTGGAAGAATCAACTACAAATCATGCAGCCTGACAAATTCTACAGCTGCAATAGTAGACTCAATACTCTAGATATCATTAAGCTTGATATAATTTTCCCCCACTCCACCACTAATGTACAAATGACAACTGAATTGGTTGTCATGAAAGATTTCAAACTCAAATACATTATACTAGGAAATGACTACATTATCAACTATGGAATAGATGTGATCAACAGCAATGGCAGGTACTTCACTATTGATGGTGACCTAAGCACAGAATTTGAACTAGGAATTAGTGACAAACTAAACTTTGAACAACTTGAATGCAATGGCATACAGAATTCTCAATTTGACTCAACCATAGGAGATGCCAAATTCAACCCTAGTCTAACCTCTCAAAAGAAAGATAAGATTCTAGAAGTGTTATACACTCTCCTCATCTGGCCTTTGCAAAAGCTGATGAACCCTTTGGCTGCATCAAAGGACATGAAGTAAAAATAAAACTGAATACTTATAGACCTTACCCTCCAGCCTTAAGAAAAGCTTCCTATCCTTCTTCCCCTAGAAGTAGACAAGCTTTACAAGAGCATGTAACTGAATTAGTCAGAATGGGAGTTCTAAGAAAAGTAGGTGATAATGAAAATGTAGACGTCACCACCCCCAACATTATAGCCTGGCACAATGATAAATCCAGGATGGTGGGAGATTATAGAGCATTAAACACTTACACTATACCTGACAGATATCCTATGCCCAAGATAAGTGAAGCATTGACACAGTTGCAGAATGATAAATACATCACCTGCATGGATGTTCTGATAGGTTTTCACCAGAATGTCATACATAAAGATAGCAGACATCTTATGAGAATCATCCTACATATGGGTATTTATGAATATCAGAGGATGCCTTTTGTTATTAAGAATGCACCTTCCCATTTTCAAAGGATGATGGATATTGAATTTCATAGAAAACTCAGAGAAGGCTGGCTTATTATCTACATTGATGATATCATCATCTTCAGCACAGACTGGGAAGACCACCTAAAGAAGATAGCTATAGTCCTCAAGAGATTCATCAACATGAATATGAAAATTTCCATGAGCAAATGCCAATTTGGTTTTCAAGAACTCAAAGCCTTGGGACATAAAGTATCTGGACTAAGCATAACAATAGACCAAAACAAAGTAGCTGCTGTCATGAACAAACCAATGCCTTCCAATTTCAAGGAACTTCAATCATTTCTTGGATTTGCAGGATATTACAGACAACATATGAAAGACTTTGCCAAAATCAGTGGATGCTTATATAAAATTACCAATCCAAATACTGCCTTTGAAATGACTGAAGAAAGAATCAAGGCCCTCAACACCTTGAAAGGACTACTCACTTCAGCCCCTATTCTCATGCTACCTGATTCCTCTAAACCTTTCAAACTACATGTTGATGCCAGCATGGAAGGCCTAGGAACAGCTCTGCACCAGATACAAATTGTTGATTTAGACAAATTATATCATTACCTTGATGGGTTTAATTTTCAAGTAATTACAGACTGTAATGCCCTAAGAAGCCTGCTTAGTATGAAAACCACTAACAGAATTATGTTGAGATGGCAAATTGCTATACAAGAATGGAGAGGAAGCATGACTATAGTCCACAGGGAAGTAAATATCCACAAGAATGCTGATGGTCTTAGCAGCTGGTCCCTAGAAAATAATCCTGATAACCCTGCTTGGGATGGAGAATTAGCAGCTACAATTATGAGTATGTTCCCTATGGAAAATTCAGATAGCAACCCAGCCTCTTGGTACAATGAAGATGACAACAACAAGAATCTATTGACTGTTAGAGGAATATTACAAAGAACATTCCCCTGTGAAGATTTAATTAACTCACTGGAAGACCCATGGCTGAGCTCATTTAAAGAAAATAGATTCTCCCTGTTTGATGGACTTATTTATCACAGAACAAAAAACACCAGTGTAGTAACAATCTGGAATCCTGAACACAAACAATTGTTTTTACAAGAATTTCATGACAAAATCACCTCTGGGCACTTCTACTATGACAGAACCATTGAAAGAATCAAAACAACTGCTTGGTGGCCATGATACTCAAAAGATACTAAAGAATACTGTGAATCTTGTGATAGATGCGAGAAAGCTAACAAAGCCACTGGGAAAAGAAATGGCCTATTACAGTAGATAGAAGAGCCTAAAGAAAGATGGTCAGTTATCAACATGGACTTTGTCACAGGCCTACCACCAGGAGGTAGCCAAAATTTTAATGCAGTCCTAGTAGTAGTTGACAGATTCTCCAAAAGAGCCAGATTCTTAGGATTTCACAAAGAGAATACTGCTTTAGATGTTGCCCTCCTATTCTGGAACTCCATCATTTATGATTTTGGATGTTTAAATACATCATCACTGACAGAGATCCCACATTTACTTCTGAATTTTGGAGAAATCTGTATGACCTGTGTGGCACTCAGCTGAAATTTTACACAGCTTACCATCCCCAAACAGATGGATTAGCTGAAAGAATGATGAAAACTTTGGAAGATATGATCAGGAGATACTGTGCTTATGGTCTGAATTTTAAAGATAAAGACAGTTATACACATGAATGGGTCTCCCTAATACCTGCATTGGAGTATGCTTATGATTCCAGCAAACATAGCACCACCAACAAAACTCCCTTTGAACTAGAAAGAGGATGGACCCCTTGGTTCCCCAGAGATATACTTATGAGTAAAGCAGTAAAACTCCACCCTAGTTCAGAAAGTTTCCACCATATGATGACCAAAGCTGAGAAATATGCTGCTGAATGTGCAAAACAAGAATATAACAAAACAAGATGGGATAAAAAACATAAATCACATAACTTCACGATTGGTGACCAAGTGTTAATATCCACCTCTAATTTCACAAACCTGAGTTGACCAAAGAAACTCAGAGGTTCCTTTTTAGGGCCTCTTACTATCAAACAACTACATGGGAATAATGCAGTTGAAGTAATACTTATAGGAGAACTTGACAGGAAACAACCAACCTTCTCTGTCAGCTTGATAAAACCTTACATAACCAGTGACACAGACAAATTTCCCTTCAGAAAAAGCAATGTCAGAGTAGTCATACCTCCAATAGAAAAGGATACTGAACCTGTAAAAATAAATAAAATTATACAACAAAGAAAAATAAGAAAAATCAATGAAGATGTTAAAAAATATTTGGTAAGATACTGTCAGGCTACGTGATGCCAAGCACTGAAACTTCTGGCTACACGGCCGGCAAAATAAATAGATAAGGTTATGAAAATATAAGAATAATATTTTTTATGGGTTTTGGGAATTTTGGAGTCCTTTTGGGGAACGTAGAAACAATAATAAATATTGAATAAATTGTGGAATAAGTTAATATTCCAGAGGGGCCTTCAAGCAGGGGTTTTTATGGTGCCCTCTAATTATCAGGACCTTTAAAAAGGGTGGTTTTGACTTGTAACCTGATCTTCTGGGGCCTGCAAGCAGGCGTTTTTTATGGTTCCCAGGATATGTAGGATAAGGAGGAATTGGGAACAAGAATTATACTCACTATTTCTTGTTACAGAAATCCTCCAAGGTTGGTGACAGGGTAACAGAAGTGGCTGATGAAGATGGTGAGTATTCTGCTGACGCTGGAAGAGTGCTAAATGACTTACTGAACGGCGACAAGGTTGGACACAAGGCTATAAGCTGGTGGACAATGCTGAGTGGTAAATTTAAGTGGTAATGATAAAGCTGGGGAATCCTCTCTCTGGGGAACCAGAGGTGTTTAGATATTGATCAAGGGCTCTGGGGACGAAATCAGAGAGCCTTTTATTTGCAGGGAACAGATCTTTTGATAAACTGATCAACAGATTGGATCAGGAGTAGATCTTCCTGGGTTTGATCAGTAGAAGATCCGTGTGAGCTGCGGATCTTTCATGATCTGTGGTTGTATTAATTGTTCTCAGGCTTAGTGTATCATTTATTAACAAGTACATTTTTGTCTATGAGACCTGTTACATAGGTGATATGTCTCATTTGTCAGATGTAACAGGTTTAAGGTAAATTGTCTATTTTTCCTACAAGTTATCTTGATTGTGTTGTATAAGTAATTATAAGGAGCCATATTTAAGGGGTCATCTTGCTGAGGGACCCTAGGTTATCTTCTATGTAGAATCCATTTCTGGAGTATTATTCAAGGTTTGGTGATTGGTTTGTCTTCTATCTATATTTTGTTCTGTCTTTTGTTACTTTTGTTACTATGTTGGCTTGTCTCTTACATAGTAGCAAGCTGACAGATACAGTGGATACAAAAAAGATGAATGGCTCAACGGTGACCAGATTCCTGACTCTACCAAACTACTTAGACAATTGAGAGTAGAAAAGAGATCTTGATTCTAGAAATCAAGCCTTTTTTTAGTGGGAGGAAGTGTCAGCCACAGAGGGTATATCAACATACCTGATATCCCCCAAGTAGCTGCAATCACTTTAGAATAATTATACATACACATTTCTTTAGTATTCTACTATATATTTTACATACACTATTAAAATTACACAAGCCACAGATGAAGATTATCCCTCAATATTATATTCTAGTATTGTAAAGAAGACCCTCAGCTACCTCTTACATACACATAGTATAACCTTTCTCCCAAAACTTTAGTTATAATAACAAGAATTAGCATTATGGTGTACCTTTCACAAAAGGCCCACATTTCACATATTATATTCCTTATTATGTATCATGTCATATTATATAAGATAATATTATTCCATAACTTATAATACATAAAAATACACCCATGATATCATTGTGAAATCACTTTTATGTATTCCTTGGCATTAATTTTTAAATGAAATCCTCCTTGGTTGATCTTAAAACAAAGCCCCATCTTACTGATCATGACCTCATGGTTGATCACTATGACGCAATGTCCCTGCAGTAATGACACCATTGATCAGTCTAATGATACCTTTGCTTTGTCCCCCTTCTTCATTATTTAACACACACTTCCCAGTGACTTTGTCCCTTTTCCCCAGAAATTATCATTAACATACTTATCAGTACCATTGCAGGTTATTCTCAGACAGAATTATCAGCTGGATCACTGAAACTTGTTTATATTCTTCTCCCTGTTGCCTGATCTCTCTTGTGTCACTGCCACGGGTTGTTAACCCTTGAAGATTCCTCCAACTTGCAGAAGATCAATTTTTTCTGTAAGTGCTCCACTTACCATCCTCCCCAGCTTCCCTGACCTTTGGCAGGAAGATTCTACGCGCAAGACTGCTAGAATTCCCTCTCTGCTTCATTCTGAAGTTCATATTAGGGGGGTTCACAATAAGGATCTGCGAGTTTTTTTTTTAAGCGGCGCGAGAAATTTTTAGATGTGCTGCGCGAGTGCTGCGCACATATAATTAAGTTTTTTTTAGTTGAGTTGAGCGAGCGAGACACCCGTGGGGGCTGCTCGTGGTGTTAAAATTTTATCATAAATTTAAGCGAGAATTCTCGCGCGAGAAAAAAATTTGAAGCGCGCGAGAAGCGATAAATCTTATCGTGAACCCCCCTATTGAGAAGAAGGCTTAGTCAAGCTGATTACCTCCTTGATTCTATTCACAGAATCCTGTTGCAAATCATCTTTAACCACTTTCCAAACCAACCACTTCATCAATCTCATATTTACAACCCGGATAACTCCAGGTTAGTTTCACAGAGGCTGACAGGCCTTACCATAGTGAAAGGCTGATGAAGCTATTGGCAGAGACAGATGAGATTTTTTAAGGAAAGATGATGCGTAGGATTCCAAATTCAAAGGGAGCATCAGGTTGATTCAAGTGGTGGTGAGAGCTTTAGGGGCAACCCGCAAAAGGTGATTCTATATGACTAACAAAACCTGTTGCATTGCAAGGCTTAATTTGGTTTATAGGTATGTTATGACCTGATGAGGAGATGTTGATAAATGTAGGGACATTGGGTTAATGCCACTGAGTGAATTAGCCTCTACCCAACTTAAGAGCATCCGCATTGGTCACGGAGTTTTAGGGTAATTCAGCCCACCAACTTACACTGGACTATCCTTAGTCCAGGTGTGCAACCACATTGGTTTGGGTCTAGACAGATGAGATTGTGGGAAGATGTGATGACTAATTGGTATGTGAAAGATTAACGCATACTATTGTGTTGTAGTTGACATGTGAGAGTGACCTAAATCCATACTGCGAGTTAGTTCCAGGACTAGTGGGGACCAAATCTAGTACCCACTAGCTCCAAAAATAGCTCTGGGATAGCTTAAGGCCAATTCAGTCCGCCCCGGTGTGGTTCCAGCAGGGATTAACTTGTGCTAATCCAAGCTAAAACCGCAACCAATGCAGATGCTCTGAGGGAACAGTGGTTGCTGCCAGCAGATCAACAGCTTACACAGCTAAAGGCACATTGGGCCCTTATTTCAATGTTTACATGCAAAACATTACACCATTCCTGTCCCTCAGAGCCAAAGGAAAGGAGCAGGAGCAGTGGGGTGTAGCACCCCATACCATTGGTGCACTTGCCTCTGCTGTAGGCAAGGTAAAAAACTCTTCCTGTTCCTGGAATGATGTCTCACCAATTCTTTTTGGGTTATCAATCTGAAAAGCCCAAGATTGCAAGAATTTTCAATGTTTTTTTTTGCCACTCTTGAGTCTTGCTAAGGATCAAAGGACACATTTGTTGCCTACCTCCCATGAGTGATTCCAGCCATTTCTGCCGGAAAGGTCAAAGATGTTGATGGACAGGCCTTGCCTAGCACAATCATCAGGGGGTTCAGGGCTGCCAAGGAGGATTCAGCATTTATTGATGTGGAAACACATGAGGAACTCTATTTCTGTATGAATTCTCAACTTTGCAAGGTAAATTGTGCAATTTTTCTAGAATGTTTAGTAGGACCGTTCCTTGAGGTTAATCTCTACAAATTTTAAGACAGCACAATGTCAAGAGGCTCTAGCGCATGAACAACTAAAATCTCAGGCTTTCCTTTTCAATTGAACTATGAATTGTTACTATTTTCTACCTGGTTGCTCCAGCAAAAGAGGTCTATCTGAACATATAAATGTATGAGGTAGAAATGAAGGAGCTAATTTGTTTCTCAAGTTATAGTTTTTGTTGATAATCAATCTTAATTTCAAAAGTTTTTGAGAAATTTAAAACTGTGTCATGAAGGTATCTTTGAGAAAATCTCAAAAATTTGGAGAAATGTTGACCTGATCACCTGGAAAGAATGGACCAGGAGGGAATCCTGAACACCTTGAAAATCTTGAAATCAGAGACTGGACAGAATGGAGTCAAAAATGAATGTCCAGAAGAAACACCCGCCATGGCCTCTAGTGATGACTAAGGAAAAGCCCACTGCCGTTTACAGTGGTTGGGGATCCGCGTGCCAACACCATTCAGCAAGGAGGGTCCCGGCTACGATCAAATGTGCCGGGGGAATTTTATATTGCACATGTTATACTATTATGTTGCAGCTAGTTTTATTCGTGGTCCATATGGGGACTCATAAAACTGGTTTGTTGAACGCAAAAGTATGTATCATTTGGGTGGCCAAGCATTGGCAGTCTTTGGGTTTCTGTGGTTGAAGATCTCTCAATACTGTGTTGAGCTTGATGAGCGCCATTGGCCAACTATTCAAACTTCAGGGACAATCACATGGCTCAAATCCTAGGAATCCATTCCAGCTCTGAAGGTTAGGTCCACTTCCCTCAGACAGCAATGAGGTGTACGTTTTCCTGGCTTTCTGATGTCAATGGCTGTGTTGACACAAATGTTAGAGGAGATTCGGCTCCCCAGTGCGGGTAGCAGCGAGAGGACGTGATTTGTTCGGTGAGCTGTAAGGTAAAGTTTGCGTCAAAGCTGGCAGAGCCGGGTTCTGTAAACTCAAGTAGTGTTGCCCGCAGTGTCTTGGCGACCTTTCAAACTGGTTCGGAGAGTGAAGTACATATAAAGGAATACATTGCGCGAGACGAAATCCTGTCAACCGATTTGACTGATGCTCGTCGCAGTGAAAGATAGTTGATTGTACTCATTGCTTACAGTCGACACCAAACTTTTTTCTGGAACCCTACCTGATTCTGACTCATCAGGGATAAAAGGCGTCCGGCAATCCGCGACAGAACCTATCCTCTGCTACTTTTATTTACTGAGACTTCATCAATCCATCTCAGCAACTTGTCTTATCCATTCTTCCAACCCCGACAGCGAAAAACCAATCATTAGCAACCGAATTTAGTATTGAACATCATAATGCACTTAGCTTCTTTCGTTTTTATCTGCTTGAGCTTTTATTATGCGTCGGCTGATTCAGCCCAACCTGACGCTGCCATTGCAGGAACTCATCCTGAAACTGTTTCGATGAATTGTTCTAAAAGCTACTTGCCTTTATCACCATGGGAAATAGCCCAGATGAGAAGCAAGGGTAATCTTGATAAGAACCAACTAGCTAAATGTATGTGAGCCACATACATTCCTTTCCGATTATTTGTTACTCCCGTACCTCTGGGCTAAAATTTTGTAATTTGATCTGTAACAGTATCCAGAGACCCTGTCGAGGTGGTTTGTCAAAATGGATCCGCTGAGAACAATGGAGCGATGTGTGATTTCAAAACTTGCTCAGGGGGGCCTGCAGGTAATGAAGCGATTTTCTGAACCGCCTTAATCTAAACCCGAATTATTTGGTTTGCAAAACAGGAGCAATCTAATAGGCTTTTTTCCAGTTTGTGACACCTGCTACCCAGTTGCGATCAAAGACGGAAAACTCGTGAAGACCTCAGAAAATTCTGTTAACAAAGTGGAATGCGGAAAGAACTACTTCTTGAATTCCAAGAAGGACCACAATGGTAAGCTACGTTGCATAAGGATTAAGAAGCAAGGATTTCATTGATTACTCACAAAAAGTTCATTTACATTTTTCTAGTTTGCACTACTGAAAAAAACATAATGTATAGCTGTACCGGGGAATGCAAGGGCTCAATTGGTAGGGGTTTTTTGATATTCTACATTTTCCATGGCAAGGAATCTGACAGTTTTATAATATGTTGTTCCTCCATCAGAATGTCAATCTTGTGTCAATTTGGATGACCCAGCCTACAAGAATACTCACTAGATTATTCATTAACCTGCTTTTTTTCCTCTTGAATGCTTTTTTAACATTTTTTTTGTTAAAAAAATCATCATATGAAAAAGGAGTGTTGTGTGTTACATTTTTGGGGTTATTTTTGCAAAATAAATGCTACTTTGAGATAAATAGAGAATGATGAGGCACAATTTACAACATAAAATGAGTAAATAAAATACCACCCATATTGCAGGATTGCCCTGGCCTCACAGCTATAAGAGGAGCAAGTGAGACTCATAGATTTATCTGATCCTTGATAAAACTCATAAGATATTGATCTCAAGTCCTGTTATTAGATCCAGTTGGCTGTTTCTTGAATAAAGTAGCTAAAAAAAATCACCTGAAGTAGAACCTTTGCTAACCCAGACCCATTGGTAAAGCCATTTTGCAATGTGTTATGAAATTTTATGGTTGTGAACAGTATCCCAGTTTATTCAAGCAATGATTTCACAGAATGTGGGATTGTGGGTTTTCCCTAGGGCTTTGCTGTTTGAGAGGATGTGGAGGACAACACAAACCCAATGTTTTTGGATCAGGCCCTGCTTCCAGCTGTGTCAATGACTTCAAGCGGGGAGTCACCTGAGGTCTCCCCCTCTATGCACAAGCTACACTATGCACAAGCTACACCACGGAGTTTTGGCGACTGTGGCTCAATGCAAGGCATTGCGTCAGTTTGACCCTCCTGACCCCACCCAAAAATTGGGTGGGCTTTGTAAGCGGCTAGGGTTGGCCCCCGCAGTCAGCTCAACTGCATTGCGCACACCCAGCATCAAGCCTCTTTAATGTTGGCTTGACTTTTGATGACAACCCAGTGTTGAGCGTTGCATACCACAATCAGCGAGCAGGGAACAGTCGACAAGCAGGTAGCAGCATGTAACATGCTCACCGAGAAGGAAATAGCCGGCACCTGCTTGGCGAGCAGGTAGCAGCCTGCGACCTTCTCCCAGAGCAGGGAACCCCCGGCAACCTGCTCGACGAGCAGGTAACAGCCGGCAACCTGCTTGGCAAGCAGGCTACAGGCTTCTACCTGCTTGGCAAGCAGGTTGCAGGCTGTAACCCACTCGGCAAGCAGGTTGCCGGCTGTTACCTGCTCTCCAAGCAGGTTGCCGGCCGTTATCTGCTCTCCGAGCAGGTTGCCGGCTGTTACCTGTTCGCCGAGCAGGTAGCAGGCGACGGCGAGCAGGTTGCCGGCTGTTCCCTGATTGGTGAGCAGGTTGCAGGTTGCTACCTGCTTGCCAAGCAAGCAACCTGCAACCTGCTCGCCAAGCAAGCACCCTGCAACCTGCTCGCCAAGCGGGTTGCATTGCAGCCTGCTTGCCGAGCAGGTTGCAGCCTGCTTGCCGAGCAGGTTGCAGCCTGCTTGCCGAGCGGGTTTCAGCCTGCTTGCCGAGCAGGTTGCAGCTTGATGTCAACTCAAAGAAGAATCCGGCACGAGACCTGAATCCGAAATCCAAAAAAAAAATGTTGTATTTCAAATTTCTATATACATACTTATCAGATTTAGGCAAAATTGTATTTCACACTCTATTATTTAGTTACATTCTATTATTCCTATCAAACACGCGCCGCGTTCTGACCACGATCCTTCGAAACGCAACGCGACGCGCATGGTCACAAGACACGCCGGGTTTTTATAAATAGTCTTCGTTTCCTCCCTTTTGTTTGTCCCCTTATGGGATTTTATTTGTAAACATTCCTTTTCCATATTCTGAAATCCATACATTCTTCGTTCCCTCTTCATACTGCCCCTATCCGAGATCAGCTGCCGGACACGGATAACCAGTATTCATTACATATAAAATCCCACATAAAAATCTTGTAACGCTACCAGGGCGATTGCTAGACAAAGTTTCTCCAGTATCTTCCTTGCCATTTTCCCCGCCGTTTCACCGCCAAACTGTCCGATACTACCGATCAACCCGTAGATACCTTCTGTCCTATAGACACCGTCCCATCTCCGCCGATTGTGTCATCCCCAAATACCCCGTCAAATTCCTATTCTCATACATCCTTTTGGAATATTGCGCGCACCGGACCCCCAAATATCCCCCGCACCCCACCTCCCCCCCCCTCCTGTAAACTCCCTATACGTCGCTCCGTAAAGCAATTACCCCCTCCACCGCCTCCTCCCCCACCGCCCCCACCAATGCAGAACTTCCACGACGCCACCGCTGATCCTTTACCCCCGGACACTCTCAAGTCATCCACCAGCCAGGAAGATCGCGTGGATCGTCTTGCCCAGGAAGTCACGGGGATTCGTGGCGATATTACGCGTTTGATGCAACTTTTGGAAACCAAGCATAAAGCAGGTTCTGACCCGCAGCAGCAACCCAATCCCCATTCCTCCCACTCTCATTTTCAGCCGCAACAGCAACAGGACACCTATGAACAGGGTCCCTTTGTGCAGCCGCAGGTCGCGGCATTCCCCACTTGCATGGAACCCCCCCGCTTACCAGACGTGTGGTTTTCAGGCGATTCGGGCCAGTTACTCTCATTCCTCCGGACCATTCGAGACCATCTTCGCCCTCGAGTCTCTTTTTTTGAATCGGACACTAGACGAATTATCTGGATTTCCCGACACTTTGGTTACGGCCCTCTGAACCAACGCAAGTCGACCGCCCCTTCACCTGCGGAAAATTGGTACACCTCTCTCATCACGGACAACGCCCGAAGGCATGGTTCTTTCAACCCTTACAGTGACCTCAACGGCCTCCCTTTCACTATTCCCTCCCTCAGTTCAGTTGAAGCATTCCTCGACGCACTCATTCTGGTATTTGGCGATCGTTTCATGAAAGAAAATGCGAAGCGGGCCCTTGCTTCCTGCAAACAGGGAAGCTCAACAATTGGGGAGTACAATTCCCGTTTCTCTTCCCTTGTTTATCTGGTTGAGGACGTTGAGGAAGCCCGTATCGAACGGTATGTCTCAGGATTGAACCCCCGGATCGTTGCCCAAGCAATGAGCAAAGAATGGCAAAATGCAAATACCCTCGACGCTAGGATGGAATTCGCCACCGAGGCTGCGGCACAACTCGACCTCCTGTCCCTCCTCCCCTCCGAATCAAACCACCAACCTCGTTCCCGCCCCTTCTCATTGGCCCCTCCACCCGGCCTCTCTTTCCCCCCTCCTCATCAGTCCCTTCCCTTCAAAGATCCTAACGCGATGGAAATCGACGCCGCTTCAGTTCGCCGCGGTACGGGAGCCCCCACTTTAATGGAGCTCTCTCGTTCCATTTGCCGGCAAAAGAATCTATGTTTTCACTGTCTCAAACCCACCACCCCAAACATTCACACAGGAAGCCTCAATTGTCCCAATGCGGGAGTATCCAGGGAACAACGAGAAGCTTTCGTTACTCGCCACCGCCAACATCCCACCTCAGTCTCATCCATTCACACCACAATATCTCCGCCCAATCCTCCCCCTTCCCCCTCCATCCCCCTTACTTATTATCCCAACCCTCCAACGCTCGATGACATCCCTCCCGCTACCCGTCCAGAAGACGAAGCACCAGTGTTAGGGAACCACCAGGGCTTCGACGAGGTCTATGATGAATTTCTCGACGCAGCCATCGCCCAGACGGATATCTCCATCGCCACCGTTCACGTTCGCCTCGATTGCTCAAAAAAGGGTCGTCTTCTGGTTCCTGCTAAGTTCAGAAATCCTGATGGCGCATGGATCCCTGCGACGGTTTTAGTGGACACGGGTGCAATGGCGAATTTCATCAGCGAGGAATTTATCCGCCGCCACAATCTTCCCCTCCGTCAACGCAAATCACCCATTCGCTGTGTGGGCTTTGACGGAAGAGAGGGAGTGGGTGGACTTGTCACTCAGGACTGGGCAGGGGTTATCCGACTCTCCACTCTCGATTCAAAGCCGGTCCCACTTGGCAGCTCTTTTGGCGTAAAAAGACTGGGCTCAATCGATGCCATTTTTGGTCTTCCTTGGCTCGATCGTCAGGGTTGGGTCGCTTCAGGTAGCTTGAAAGGGGGTCACCAGTTTACGCTCGGGTCAACTCCTCTTTACGTGATGGAATCATCGCCGACGGAAGGGATGCCTGAAGGTAAAGTGATGTCCCCTGCTCAAGGAACTCTTCTCCCCTCCACTTCTTTCTCCCTCCCGCCAGAATTTGAGGCTTACTCCAATGTTTTCTCTCCGCAGATGAATTGTACACTCCCTCCTCATAGACCAATGGATATCTCTATTAATCTTAAGGAAGGAGCAGTTCCACCATTTGGCGGCTTGTACAATTTATCTCGCGATGAACAGCAGCAGTTAAAAGTATATATTGATGATAATGTAAACAAAGGATTTATCCGAGTCTCTTCTTCTAGTGCTGCCGCTCCCATCTTCTTTGTGAGAACCCCAGGTAAGAAACCACGCCCCTGTGTGGACTATCGTGGCTTGAACTCAATGACGGTGCGCGATAGTTATCCCATCCCGATCTTGGGACAGCTGCTTAATCAGCTACAGGGGTGTCGTTTTTTTACTAAAATTGATTTGAAGTCCGCATTTAATCTGTTACGGGTGGCGGAAGGGCATGAGTGGAAGACGGCCTTCCGCACTCCGTGGGGTTTGTATGAGTACCTGGTCATGCCATTTGGACTGGCAAATGCACCAGCCTGTTTTCAACGCTTTATCCAATTCGTCCTTCGCGAAATGTTGAATCTCACTTGCTTTGTCTATATTGATGATATTTTAATATTTTCCAAGACCCGTTCCGAACATCAGGCTCATGTGATTCAAGTCCTCGAGAAGTTGAAAGAACACTCCTTATACGCTTCACCCGAAAAATGCTCCTTTTATGCGGATAAAGTCTCGTTCCTGGGGTTTGCGATCTCGGCAGAAGGCATCAGAATGGAATCCGACAAGCTAAGTACTATATTGGATTGGCCCTATCCAAAAAATAGTAAAGAACTGAATCGCTTTCTAGGTTTCCTGAACTTTTATAGGAAGTTTATCAAGGGCTTCTCTCAGGTAGCGGCCCCACTAACGGATCTCACCAAAGAGAATAGGAACGTGGAGTCAGGATTGGAATCAGCTGAGTCGAAAGCCTTGTTTGACTGTCTCAAACAATGCTTCCGGAAGGCTCCTCTGCTCAGTCATTTTGATTTTGATAAACCTCGCATCCTTTATGTCGATAGTTCCAAGTATGCTTTGTCGGCTACACTAGCCCAGAAGGACGGAAATGGCAAGATCCACCCAGTCTCATTTTTGTCTAGAAAGTGGACAGAAAAGGAATCGACTTGGCAAGTACACGATCAAGAGCTTGGGGCGGTGGTACAGGCCTTTATCGAGTGGCGTGCTTGGCTCATCGACACCAATCAACCGGTAGAGGTGATGTCGGATCATTCAAATCTCAAATATTTTATGAAGAGCAGACATCTATCGGACAGACAGGCCAGATGGGCCTCCTATCTGGCTTCCTTTAATTTTGTGATCAAATATATTCCAGGGAGATTGAATCCAGCCGATCCAGCCACGCGACGTCCCGATTTTGTCCCTGAAGGCGAGGTCCCGACCTCGGAACGGACCCTTCTGTTCTCTTCTCAGGAGGGAGCTCGAATGCAAGAATTGTCTCTTGATGAAGACAGCGCCCTGGCCCACATCGGGGAAGTGGCCGTTCCATCCCCACCTCCCACGCTCACTCACCCGGACATTGATCCGTTTTTTTGCCCCCCCTCCAAGGGTTTCTGTTCTCTGCTTAGGAAAGCGTACATCGACGACCCACCAGTCCCGGGACCGGGTGACGATCTGAAGCTTATCGAAGGACTATGGTGGACTCGCGGTCGACTCTTTGTTCCCACCGGTTTGCGACCACGCGTGCTGAAGGAATATCATGATGGACCATTGGCGGGACATATGGGCTCCTTCAAAACAATGGAAGCGATTGGTCAGACAATGATATGGCCAAGTCTCAGAGCGGATGTCCTGAAATACACTAAGTCTTGTTTTTCCTGCCAGCGGGCTAAGCATTCCAACCAAAAACCCCCCGGATTGATGCAATCTCTTCAAACTCCAGATCGGCCATGGAGCTGCATTGGCATTGACTTTGTGGTAAAACTGCCAATATCGGGAGGCTACGACTCCATATTGGTGATCGTCGACCATTTCTCAAAAGGAATACATTTGGTGGCGGCATCCAAATCTTGGACCGCGGAGGAATTTGCATGGAGTTTCTTTGATCGCTTCATTCGTCATCATGGCTTACCCGATAAGATTGTATCTGACAGAGGTTCTCTCTTTGTCTCCAAGTTCTGGAAAGAAGTGCAGCGTTTAATGAGAATTTCACCTGCGCCCTCAACAGCTTGGCACCCGCGAACGGACGGTCAGACGGAGAGAGCAAATCAAACCTTCGAGACTTTTCTACGTCACTTTGTTTTGGACAGACAAGACGATTGGGCCCAGTTGCTCCCTATAGCTGAGCTGGTTTTCAATTCTTCCGTTTCTTCCTCTTCTGGCTTCTCCCCTTTCTTTTCCCAATACGCCTTCCATCCCAGGACAAATATGTTCCATAAAGGGTCTAAGGTTCCGGCGGCAGAAGAATGGCTCAAAACGCTTGTCACCGTCCAGGCCACTCTCATGGACAATGTCCGAGCGGCAAAAGATTATCAGAAACAGTTCTTTGACAGAGGAGCCCGCAAAGGCCCCACATATGAAAAGGGTGACTGGGTATGGCTCCTCCGGCGCAACATCGCCACTACTCGACCATCGACCAAGTTGGATTTTAAACGTTTAGGACCATTTCGCATAGATCTACCCATGGGCAACAATGTCTACAAGCTTATCCTTCCGAAAGACCTCTCCCGACTCCACCCTGTTTTTCATGCCTCCCTTCTTCTTCCATTCATTGACCCAAAATCATTTCCTGGCAGAATTGGTTCCAAAGCCCCGCACGGTCCAACCTCCCTCACCTTTCGCTTTTGGGATGAACAAGATATCAAACTTTTTCTCGGATACCGCCAGTTGACCAAGAACTACCATGAATATCTGGTGCGGTGGAGGGGCGGCTCGATAGCGGATGACTCCTGGGAAAGAGGGCTGTCTTTTTCTCCTACTCTACACCCTTACATGGAGAATATCCATGAACTCTACGGTGCTCAAAGTGTTATTTTACCGCCTGAACACGTTCAGCGCATCCCTTGCTAAACAGGATCTCACCCGGTATATGGCAGCTCATTTTGTCAACTCAAAGAAGAATCCGGCACGACACCCGAATCCAAAATCCAAAAAAAAATGTTGTATTTCAAATTTCTATATACATACTTATCAGATTTAGGCAAAATTGTATTTCGCACTCTATTATTTAGTTACATTCTATTATTCCTATCAAACACGCGCCGCGTTCTGACCACAATCCTTCGAAACGCGACGCGACGCGCATGGTCACAAGACGCGCCGGGTTTTTATAAATAGTCTTCGTTTCCTCCCTTTTGTTTGTCCCCTTATGGGATTTTATTTGTAAACATTCCTTTTCCATATTCTGAAATCCATACATTCTTCGTTCCCTCTTCATACTGCCCCTATCCGAGATCAGCTGCCGGACACGGATAACCAGTATTCATTACACTTGCTTTCTGAGTGTTGGATTACGTCCGCAGACCATGAAAATAATGAAGGAAGTGCCAAGAGGAACAGACGTGTGACACCCAAAGGTATGTCACACGCGGCCCTTGACACACCTGAAATAAGAATAACTCAGCTGACCAGCTGTTCGCACGTTTTTTTCCCCAATAGAAACAGACGAGGCAAACCGTGGCAAGACTGACAAAGTCAATTGTCAACTTAGGGCAAAACCGACTTGAAAAAACTTGTAGAATTTTTTGTTTCCGTTTTTTTATTTATGTGTTTACAAATCAGGTACTTAGAAAAAAAAAGAAAATTTAAATACATCTTCCATACTATCATTTTAAACATGCTCAATTTCAAATTCCACGACCACGATATTGTCACGTTCCTCGCGACGCATCACGCAACGCAACACGTTTCTTTGTCTCTATATGTACCTCGCTTTTGTAGATAGTTTTCCCTCAAGGGATTTATTCTGTTAACATACTTAAAAACTTCTGAAAATTTATTCACCCTTTTCTTGGATACAAGTACATATCCCCCTGCCAAAGTGTGAAAATACCTGCCTTAAGTTTGATCACTCTCGGAAAACCTCAGTGATTCATTACATTATAAATCCCTCACAAACTATCACCGGCCGCCCTGCTATTGTTCTACTGTTATTCCGTCACACCTGCATATCCTGTCGTACCTGCAATAGAACCACTTCTGTTTATCTTTGATACCTTAATGTTTTCCCTGCCAAACTGTTGGACAATCAGCAAGACCCAAATACAACCTTCATCCCCATTGATTCTGCACCTTCCCCGCCACGCGCCTCCCATTGGAGCTTGCTTCAACGGGTTCCGCGTAATTGCTCCCTCATCCTTCCCCGCACCCACCTTCCCCAACCAACTTCACACTTCAAACCCCTTCCTATCCGTCGAGCTCCTCCTCCATTGCGTGCACCCCAGCCAACTGATTGACCTCCCGGCCTGAAGCGCCAAATGGCTGAATTCCTCGGTGAACATGCTGCACAGTCCACTCAATTGGCGGCGAATTCTCAGACGGCAAATACAACGGATGAGCGGGTGGCCAAGCTGACCTCGGACATGGCCAACATTGACGCAAGGCTAAGCACCTTGGTTGACCTTCTGAACACTTCTCCTATCTTCAATCCCCCACCCCCCCCTGAATCCCAACAACAACAGGGGTCAAACGCTCACCATATGCCTCCCCCCCCCCCAATCCGCCAGGAGGTTCTTTGGGCCATTCCCGTCCAGACAAATCCTATCAGCCCTTCATGGGTTTGGAATTCAATCAGCTGAAAAGGATTGAGCCCCTCAAAATCCCCGATCTGTGGTTTGCCGGGGATGCTATTCAGCTTACGTCGTTCTTACGCGCGATTTGGGATTTCTTGCGCCCACAAGGATCCCTCTTTCAAAATGAAGCTTGCCGCATAGTTTGGGTCTCTCGGCACTTTGGATACCACCCCTCAGAAAACAAGCGTCATCTGGCCCCCACAGAGAACTGGTACAATTATCTAGTCCTCAACAACGTGCGTCAACAGGGCATTTTTGACCAATACGCGGATCTAGACGGTGTTCTGTTCCAACTCCTTCAACTCCAATCGGTTGAGGCTCTTCTCAGCGGATTGATTGGCATCTTTGGCAACAAGTTCTCCAAGGAGAACACGAAACGGGCTCTTGCCACTAGGGGAGAATCTATGGCACTGGCATGCCAGTGCCACTCCATGTGTTTTTACTGGAACCCGGGGCCAATGATCCTATGTGTCAGTTCCCTATGAACCTGAAATGATGTTGATGTGGGTTAAGATAATTGGAAAACATCTTCTGAAGTGAACCACAAAGCAAGCTGATATTCAAATGATCAAAATTGTAACTTTATAATGAATGAATCCACAAATCATATAGAACCCAAGCTGAACTCAAATCAATCTTATGATTTTCTGAGTTTTTGAATGCTCCAATCAGTATTGGTCCATCTTTAAATAATTCTTCTTTAATATTAATACATCAATATTTCCATTCATTGACATGTGGAGAATCATTCTGATTAACAAGTCTCTATCAACTATCATTTATTATTTCTTTGCAGTGCCTAAATAATATTCAATCTAAACCTCTTGAGAAAATCTTTTCTATAACCTTATAGATGATGAAAAAATATTCATAAAAAGGATTCAAACCATATTGAGTACATTTGGAGCTAAATTTAGAGCTCTAATTTTCTTTAGAAGTTGAATTTTGAAAGTTTTATACACGATTACATATGTCCCCTGGTTTTTAGATTTCATGAAGTCCTAAGTTTACCAAAAAGAATTGAATTTCCATCAGAAAAAGTATATCATACAATTTTTATCCAAGACATCTGAATTTTTAACCTCTTCCAAAAAATGACAAGTACACCTGATGGTAGTTGGCCTCCGTAATAATCCCCTTTAAATAAAATTTTGACTTGAATATTTTCAAAGATCATTTTTGCGCAGTCACTGTGCATTTTGCACAGTGACTGTGCATTGAACATGTGTAATAGTTGAGTTTTTTTTCTAAAAAAGTTGGGTCAAAAGTTGTGCCATAGTTTCCAAAGACCAACTCCCATCGGTCGCTTTTTTGCTTTTTTTGTGGTGCTTGGTGTACGCTTGTTACATTATTGTGACATTTGAATTTTTACGCTGCTGTACGCCCGTACACCAGAGTACAAATTCATATTTCACAGTGATTTACAGGTGTTTGGAAGGTTGTAAAGGTGTTTTTTGCTGTTTTGACCAAAAAATGGTAAAAATGGGACACCTTTGTTGCAAATCCAAATGATTGTTTGCTGGAAAGTTTGGTCTGAGCCAAAAAGTGTACAAATGGGGGTAGGTAAAGACCCAATTCTTCAGATTTTAAAATTCCTTCAAAATGCGGGACCAACTACAATGAATTGCGGCACCTCAAAAACAGAAGATTGTGAATTCATTCCATTCAAAAAACCACATTATATTTAAGTTTTTTTTGCCTCAAAAAAGTAAAAAAAAAGATACTTTTTTGGAATAAAACAATCAAGAAGAAAGTAAATTTTCAAAAGAATGATGAAATCAGAACTGTGGTTGTTTTGGTATCAGTTCAGGTTTGCATGCTTCAAGTTTTCCACTTGAGTTGGACATAAAATCACATAAATGCATCAAGCAACACTTGTTTTGAGATTGTTGGTGACTTCAAACTGAATTTCAGTTGAACATGCAGTTTGAATGTGCATACCTCCAAACACGGTTCAAACCAAGGGAGGGTAATGAGTTATGCAATGGCACCTGTCAACGGGTGCCATGAAATCTCCCCTGGTGTGCGGTGTGCAAACAACGGAACCTAACCATTGGGGAGTACAAAGCGCAGTTTTCTTCTTTGGTTTATTTGGTTGAAGACGTTGCAGAGAATCAAATTGAAAAATATGTATCTGGTTTGAATCCGCGGATTGTCCGCAAGGCTATGAGCAGAGAATGGCGCGAGGCTCGGACCCTGCAGGCTTGTATGGATCTGGCTACAGAGGCGGCGGCACAACTCGATCTTCTGGCGTTACTGCCTCCTGAGACCAGCACTCCGCATCACCATACTCCTCTTTCCACCAATCGCCCTCCTGTGTTCTCCAATCACCATCTCTCCCACCCAGCCCTGCCTCGCAATCCAGATGCCATGGAGATTGACGCCCTTGGAGTTCAGTCCTCTGCCCAATTGGCCATTATGGACGCGTCCCGGGGGTTATGTTGCACTCGTTGGTTGTGTTTCAGGTGTCTGAAATCCATTGTTCCAGGATCTCACACGGGGAGTATCAACTTTCTCAACCTGCCAGTCTCATTGGAACAACAGAAGTCCTTTGTGGAAAAGGCCGGGGTCTCCCCATTGTCTGCTCCAGTTTTGGCAATTCAGACGGCAGAAGCTCCGACCTTGTCTTACCGCGATCATTATTTGGACCCGACGTCTACTCCCTTTGAGTCAGAGGACCTTCACCATGGCCTGGATGAGATTTACAAGGACTATGAAGAGGCCAAAGCAGCCACATTCCCCGTATCTACTGTCCAGGTTTGGTTGGATTGCTCTTCGGGGGGACGCATACTGGTACCGGCATTGTTTCGTGCTTTGGGAGGCCTCCTTGTTCCAGCGACTATCCTTGTGAACACGGGTTCCATGGCCAACTTTGTAAAAGAAAGGTTCATTTGCAAATATGACCTCCGTACCCATCAACGAAAATCCCCAATTGGCTGCGTTGGCTTTGATGGACGGGAGGGTGTTGGCGGCCTGGTCACCCAGGATTGGGTCGGTATGCTCCAGCTCTCAACAATCGACTTTAAGCCAGTTCCAGTCCCCAGCTCCTTTGGGGTCACCCGTCTTGGCTCAGTGGATTCCATCTTTGGACTCCCTTGGCTAGACCAACAAGGTTGGGTAGCCTTGGGCAGTGTCAAAGGTGGGCATCAATTCTCCCTTAAGTCCACTCCTTTTTATGTCATTGAGTCTTTGGCAATTGAAGGGGAACCCAAAGGTAAAGTACCATCTCCCGATCCTCTTCCCCCCCCTCCTCCTTCTCCCACCTTTGCTCTGCCCCCCAAATTTGCACAGTTTGCTGATGTATTCTCTCCACAGGCAAATTGTTTGCTACCTCCCCATAGGGATATGGATATCTCCATAAACTTTAAGGAAGGGGCCATTCCATCGTTTGGTGGATTGTACAATTTGTCCTTAGATGAGCAGCATCAGCTGAAAAAATACATTGATGACAAAAGGAGCAATCCCACGAGATGAATCCGTGAGTAATCAAGGCTCAAATATGATCTGTTGAACAAAGAGTGATTGAAGCTCAGTGCCTTCTTTGCTCTTCTTCTCCTCATCAGATCATTAGCTTCAAGAATATCAAAGAAACATCAAAGCAACAGAACAGTGCTCACCCGCATCAGTGAAAACACAATTGAGTGAGTCACCTGTCCAAGAATAAAGAGACCTGCTTACAGCTAGACTGAATGGCCAGTTCAACTAACTCAAACGTTAACTTGCGTGTCACAGACAGAACAAAGATAACTTCCTCAATAAGGACAGTTGAAAGATAGGACCTCAGTCATTGCTATAAGCAAGGTAAGATCAAAAATAATCATGAAAACAATGGAAGAAGTGATGTTGGCTGATTTACGAACAAGCAAATTAATAGGGGGTATCAAATATAGCAAATCCACAGTTAGAAACCAGTCAATTATTCAAAAATCTTTTTCTTCATTACTGCATCCAAAATGGTGCTTGATGAGCAACCAACAGGTTTTAAAAATGGTCGATTTTTGAAAACCAGTCAATTACATAAGTGTGGATTTGCCTATATTTGATACCCCCTAATACAGTGATTAAAAGAAATCACGCGCTTGATTCATCCAAATATCCCAACTCAAGATCACGTATTCAGTCCAGTCCTATAAACTGGGAAGCTCCTCTAGCCCCTAGATAAATGGACCATTCATGCTCAATTTCTTTATTCCTCTTTTTCTTTTCAATGTTCATATTAAAGTAAATCAAGAGGAAAAGAATACTGAGTGATCATGTTATCACAATTCCATTTGTTGTCATGAAATAGTTCTAACTAGTGAAATAAAATACCCTAGTTTCCATATTCTTTTAGATTTACAGTCTCGACAGACTCGAGGCAAATCTTCAAAGCGACTCACCAGAAATGGCATCTAGGGGCAGAGGAAGCGGCAGTCGTGGCGGAGGAACTAGAAACCCGGGAAGGCCAACAGAAGATGCCCCCAAAAGTTCCGACGCAGCAACACCAACGCTATCTAGATAGGACGAGAGAGACATCATCAAGATTCCAACGCTCACCGGACATAACTATTCAAATTGGAAGAGCACAATGGAAATTTATCTTGAATGTAAGGGATTGTTGTATGTGTGCAAAAATGTAGTGCAAGATCCAGACAACATTGTTGTTCATTGACATAATTTGGAAGCGCTTCTAATCTTCAGCACCAAAGTCTCCCCCAACATCTTCAATAGCATCAAGCTAACTTGCGACAAAAGTGCTCACAAGATCTGGATGCGACTGAAGTCCAACTATGCCACAGCAACAATCTACGGGATATATCAAGTCTGGACGAATTTCACCAGGGTCCCATACAAAAATGACCTACTCCAGTTTGTCACACGAATCAAAGCTGCACTAGCGGAAGTCAACATGATCAGGATTGACACTAAACAAAGTGTAGTGAGCATGAAAATCATGGAAAAGATAACGGAGAAGAGACCGGATATGATGGAACACTTACTGGCTGACATCACCACTCTCTCTGATCCCTTGCTCTTGCTTGACAAACTTTGTGAGCTTGCCAATCATGAACAAGTCCAGAGGTTGACAGAGGCGGCTTCCAGGCAATCAGTCGCGTTGTCCACTTTCTCAGCAAACAACAACAACGCTAGAGGTTCGAATTCCTCAACCTCAAATTCCAGAGGAAAGCAACGACGTGTGGAACAATACCCATGCGCCCCTGGAGCGCACAACCCAGAATCAACAACACACTCAGAGCGTAATTGCTGGTTCTTGAACCCAAACTACAAGAAAGGGGGAAAGGATCCAAGCAAGAGCGCCACCAGTCATCACACGTCAACAGATTCTTCCGACAAGCCGCCAAAAGACTACGCGTACATCACGGGTCTAAAGGCTGATCACAACAGCATTGTGTTGGACTCGGGTGCGAGCCAACACATGTTCAACTCAATGGCGTACTTCATCGAAGCAAAACCGGCTTCAGTGTACATCATAACTGGTTCAGGTGCAGCAAAGGAAGAGTTAACCGCAACTCATAGAGGAACCGCCCGTGTTGCAGTCGGCAACACCACCATTACTCTCAGAAACGCGCTGTTTGTACCGCGTCTCACAACAAATCTAGTTTTGTTTGCGCTAATGGTACAAGAGTCAGCTTACATGCAACGCACTGGTAACCTTGTGGAAATAAAGTTGAACGGGAATCATTCCCTGACGGTCAACACTCGTTGTGACATATTTGAGCTGGAAGATGTGAAGCCGGCAAATACAATTGCGCTCATGACCACATCCGTTCGAGAGGTCAGCTCCATGCAGAAGTGGCATAACCTCTTTGGCCACGCAAGCTCTGCACAAAGTAAGGGTGCGCTGGATGGGCAGCGGATTGATGGCACAATTCACTGCGATGTCTGCCTTCAAGGCAAAATGACAAAGGCACCTTTCAAAGGACATTTCACGCCAACATCTAATCCGCTTGAAGTAGCACATGGCGACCTAGTTGGCCCCATCCACCCGGCAACAAATGGTGGTTGCAGGTATTTTCTGACGCTAGTTGACCAGCACACTGGTTTCATACATATCGCCCTTCTCAAAGAAAAGTCCAATGCGACTAAACAAATTGCCAAGTTCAAGACGTTGTACGAGAAGCAAACTGGCTACCCAATCAGGAAGCTAGTTACAGATGGTGGTGGGGAGTTTTGCAACAAAGTCCTCAGCGGAATTCTCAAGCGCGACGGCATTCAGCACAATGTGGCGCCTCCGTACACTCCGCAGCACAACGGGATGGCGGAAAGAGCAAATCACACCATCATTGAAATGATCCGGTGCATGATGATTTAATGCAACATGGCGCCGGAAGGGTAGGGGGAAGTGGCTAAAACAGCTGCTGCTACCACCAATCTGCTGCCTTTGCTATCAAAGAGCAAATCATCCCCGTCTCAACTATTCCTGAAACTCTTGCCGGGTCTGGAATTTTTCAAGCCCTTTGGCTGCAAGGCGTGGGTACTCAAGCCCAAGCAGAAGAGGGATGCTAAATTTGATGCCATTGCGTGGGAAGGCACCCTTGTTGGCTATGAGAATGACTATTCATGTTGCCGTATCTACAACCACGGGGATGGAAAGTTTGAATACTCTCGCAAGGTTCAATTTGATGAACAAACATTCCCTCATTGCCCGGCTATCAGTAAAAGTCTGGAAGTTTGTGCATCTGGAGGTATGGACATACCGGTCTTTGCTGGCAAACCAATACTTCCATTTGATGACACACCGGTCGTTGAGGATCCTTCTCAGGAGAATTCACCTGACTAGCTTTTGGAGGACTTCCCAATCAATCCCAGTGGAGGGCACAGATGGATCTATGTTCCGGAGCATGCACCGTCCCAATGGATCAACAGCAACGTCAGTGAAGAAAACATCATTGAAGGAAAGCGGGTCTGCCGCCCGGTGTGTTTCATATTGACAACCGCTGCTGAACCGAAGTCACATGCGATGGCCATGAAAGGTCCCAAGAGTGCAGCATAGGAGGTGGCGGAGAAAAAGGAGGTGGACAACATGCTCAAGCATGAAGTCTGGGTCAAACGGCAACACCAACCCAATGACTCGCCAATCTCGTCAACGTGGGCTTACCGTAGAAAGTTAGGCCCAAACAATCAAGTTGTGGAATATAAGGCAAGAATATGCGCCCAAGGTTTTTGCCAAACCCTTGGGATTAACTTTGACCTAAAGTATGCTCCGACTGGTAAGGCAGCGTCGCTGTGCGTCTTACTGTCGTTTGCGCTTAACAAGGGCCTTCTCATACATCAACATGATGTGAGAAGCGTCTTTCTCACCTGCCCGCTGGAAGAAAAGGTGACCCTGCTCCCACCTCCTGGTTTTCAATGCAAAGTGGGGACGTTTCTTGAATTACGCAAAGCCATATATGGCTTAAAGAAGGCATCTGCGGCGTGGTACAAACTGTCAGCCTTAGAGACAAAAATGTTGCCCTTTTAAAACTCATACTCTTATTTCTTCCTCTTCCTCCTCCTCTTCTTTATTCCCTTATTTCTCTTGAAATAAACTTTGTTGCCCCCCATCCTTGTGTCCTGCTGTCACGTAAGAGACCCAGGCTCACAATTGGGGGCCTCATCGGGAAATATCTCATTAAAAAGACCTCTCTCCTCATCATATTCATTCCAAAGGAATCATAACCTCAAAATATAAACTAACAATTTTTTTTTTTCATAAGGCCTCCCTACTCCCTTTTTTTTATCAAAGGCAGCTAGAAGTGCTGCCAAAATTTTTCTTTCTTCCTCTATTTTTGAAGAATTTCCTCTAGAACCTCTGCCAAAATTTCCTTGGCTGTTTTTTTGATTCAGAACTAATTTCCTTGAAACCTTCTTTACTCTGCTTCCGCGCTATCCTCCCCTTGCCAAGAAGTGAAGGATTTAACAGCCAAAGATCTCCTTGTTTCTTCTAATCTTTCTGAGTCATCTGACTCTGATCAGTCTTCTGAAGAGCCAGAGCTCGTCGCTGATCAGCCTAACGTCAAAGCTGCTGCTGGGAATCTAATCAATCCCAACGCTTGGACGCCTATCTCTACCAGGCCTCCCCAACCCGTCCCTCCTGAACATTGGGTGGACCAATCTGTCATCCCAAAAAAGAAGAAACCAGCTCGTTGTTCCGCCAGGACACGCGTTACCCAACCAAAAAAAAACATAAAAAATACAAAAAAGGGTTCATTCTATCTCTCTTTTATCTTATCCTTTTGAGTGTCGCAAAGAGCCTCCTAATCTTGATTTTTTTTCCTATTATTCCGTCCCACTTAAGGAATGGCAAGGACCTATCTTTCAAACAACTCTGCACCGCCAAAAGAGACGCCAAGAGACACCGTCAGCAACAATGAGTTGCTGGTATTGTCGCCTGACAGAGCACTGTCGAGCCTCTCAGCCCCAGCGACCACCTCGGCACAGACAAGCACTCTGTTGGCGTCAGCAACCCAGCAGGCGCTGTCTACCCCCCTGGCTCCGTTGGACATAGCAACGCCGCCAACCACCTTAGCCCCTCCGGTGACCAACAATCAGCTGGGTAAACCTTTAGCCCTGCAGCCCTTGAGAGGCTACGAAGATTGCAAGAGCAACATGCTCATGCAGCTGGAAGAGATAGATCAGCTAGAGATGGAACCTACCTACCGTCCAGACCAGGGAATAGCCCCGTCGGAAGTCTTCTTGCAAGCGAGGTCCACCGCCCTGGCTTCCAATTGGTTGACTCCTGTCCCCCACCCAGTGGAGAGACAGCAATTTGCCGTCACGCAAAGGGGAGCCCTGCCTCCGTCAACGGCCGGGTCTACAACACCAAGACAGATCCTTAGCCCCCACGAATGCGCCGGTCAGGGGCAGAGAAATGTCAATAGATCCCTTGCCCCACAATCAAGTTGCTCTCAGGGGGCGAGAGATGTTGATAGACACGGAAATACCGGCTCAAGACGAGCTCACGACAATCTCAAATATATTCCAGGGTCAATGGTTGCTCTTCGTGAACGCAAAGGAGAGCAACAATTACAGGCTCATGAGAATTGCTTTAAACCAAGCAATCTCGACTCAAGATACGCTAGCAAGTCTCTTCGGCACCCAGCATATGTTGGAAGTGTCAGACGGTTGGCTAGCTTGCGACAAGCTAGCAAGGATGGAACGGTGTAGGACTCCTTGTGGGACAAATGTTTATATTTGGTAAAGATCCGGCTGGGGAAATAAACTGATGGACTAGGTTGAAAGGCTAATACAACAGTTTACGGGTGGTTTATTGGCCTGCCCCTTTATAAATACTACACTATTTGTAAGGAATCTCAAAATCAATAAAAGAGAAAAGAGATATGGCTGATTTCAAGATTGAACTACTTAAGTATCTGTAGTCTCAATCAGACTTAGATCAATGAATCAATGAAACAAGTGGATGGTTTGACTACCAAGATGGATAAACAACCCAGTGGGGTTAATTTATGTGAAACAATGATGATGGCGTAATGAGATGATGTGGATGGTGTGGTGGTGGTGTGTGATGATCTACTAATGTTGTTTGTTGTTGACTAATACTAATAAGCTAATACGGGCTAACTTATTATGGGTGGTTGTTGTTGTTGATTATCTATGGTTGGTTTATGTTGTTGAATAATCTTTAACAAGATGATGATGGCTAACTTATTATGACTTATGACTGTTGTTGAATGACTAAATAATCTGAAGATGGCAAGCTTATTGAGGATGATGGTTGGTGACTAATACTACTACTAATCTTGGCCACTAATAATAAGAGAATGGGGACAACTGTAACTTATTATAAGGGTTGGGTGGTTGGTTGATTTACTAACTGAATAGCTCTAACACTTTGACTTATGATGACTGACTTAATTTAATGACTAACTGACTGACTGATTGGTTGGTGATGGGGTAATGTTCCCATGATGGGGGGGGGAAAGGAAAGTCCTGGTGAGAGAGGCCCTCCTTTTATAGCAAAATATGAGGCATTTTTGCTGGTGGTGGTTTGATTTGAGGCATTTTTGCTGGTGTGAACTTGAGAACTGCACAGCCTCATGTGGGTTGTGCATAAATTGAGCTATTTTTGCTGGTGGTGAAGATCTGGGTTGCACAGCATTTATGCAGGTCGTGCGTTAATTGAGCTGATTTTGCTGGTGGTAAAGATCTGGGTTGCACAGCCTTTATGCGGGTTGTGCATTAATTGAGCTATTTTTGCTGGTGGTGAAGATCTGGGTTGCACAGCATTTATGCGGGTCGTGCATAAATTGATCTACGTTTGCTGGTGGTGCAGATCTGGGTTGCACAGCATTTATGCGGGTCGTGCATAAATTGATCTACGTTTGCTGGTGGTGCAGATCTGGGTTGCACAGCATTTATGTGGGTCGTGCATAAATTGGTCTACGTTTGCTGGTGGTGCAGATCTGGGTTGCACAGCATCTATGCGGGTTGTGCATAAATTGATTTATGTATACTGCCTCTGAAGATGCATGTGCATGTAGCCTATGTAGATGTGTATGTATTTAGCCTATGTAGATGTATATGTATGTAACCTATGTAGATGTATATGTATGTAACCTATGTAGATGTATATGTATGTAGCCTATGTAGATGTATATGTATGTAACCTGTAGGTGTATATGTAAGTAGACTCTGTATATGTATCTATCCTGGGGACTTGATGATGGTGTAAGGTCATGATGAGATGCTAATTCTGCTTTTGGCATTGGAGCGCAAATGGAACACCACAACGGTTGTTCCAAATTTCTCCCCAGCCGGTACCCCAGCCCATGGCAGAACTCCCCATAGCTCGAGCGCCCTTGCAACCAGCTCTGCCTACCTTGGAGCGGCAGCCGTCCATCCATCAACAGCCTCTGTCTCATCAGGAGCATCAGGCGCATCAGACCTCAGCGCCACTACAGCAACACCAGCGTCTGCCGCTGCCGCTGCCGCTGCCCGCCAACAAGGCACAAGCGCTGCACCCAGCCAACCAACTCACGGTGCCACCTCAGGCCCCAGGGTTGATGATACCCAGTACTGGACACCAGCCCGGTATCCCCCCTCCGGAAGCACAGAATCCATTGTGGAACTACTCTTTGTAGGTAGAATAGAGCTTGAGAGGGAATAGGTGCTTGAAGGGCTGCCTCTTGGTTGTCTGGGAGAGTAAGGTAACAAGAATATAAGAGCATGGACTCTTAGAGAATAAGGTGTGGCTGATGAGGATGTTTAGATATAGTTGGTAAAGGTTAATTGTATAATTGATGATTATGTTTATCTTCCAGGTTGTAATCAGACTGGCGGCTGGGATATATATGATACAAATAATTTCTCCAGGTTACTGGGGCTATGATATGTGCTAATTTCTTTATCATTTGTGACCAGTGATTTTCTGATGGGGAACAAATGAACAGGGGAAAACAAGCCTCTTATATAGGAAATATGGGCAAATGGGGGAGTGGCCAAAATGTGGTTGTGTGAGGGATGAAACATACAGATGAAACATGGAAAGGAAATGAGCATGGCTGACTTGTGGGTGATGGAAATAAATGGAATGATGGAACAAGTGAAAAAGCTATATACATTGGTTGAGTTGTGGTTCAGGGGTTGAAACGTGAAAAGTATGAGTTGTGGAATATTCTATGAGAGTGAGGACTATATGCAAGTGAAAATATTCAAAGGAGGGGGTTGGGGTTTCATGTGTTGGGAATGTGGTTTGGGGATGTCTGGTGGAAGCCCTGTGAAACTTGTGTGATTGTTGAGTCTTGGCCATGGCTTGTGATCCTTCTGTGATTGCTGAACCTTGTGTTTTGGACTTTTTAGCTTTTTGCTAAGGAAAGATTGGCTTACCACACCATACCCCCCTCTTCTGTCAGGGGGCTGTGTACTGATGTCATGCAGCAGTGTAGTGGTGTGTTATCCTGCAGTGAGGCTGTGTAATGCTGTATTGAGGCTGTGTAGTCCCTGTGTAAATGATGTAACCTGGCTGTGTAAAGACTGCATGAGACCTGCATAACTGGAAAATCCAGTAGTATAGACCGCATGTGACCAGGCTGTGCTGTCAGGTGAGCTGAGGCTGTGCTGTACTGTGGTCCTGCGTATGTAATAGGAGTGTAGGGGTTGTGTAGTGGTGTCCAGTGTATGTAATCTGGGGTTTGAGGCTGTCTTGTATGTAATAAGGTGGATTTTGAGTGGTTGTTAGCTGGATTGGCCTGTTACTGAGTTGTTACATGTAGTTGTGTTGTGTAATTGGGTGATATGTTGGGTTTGCTGTAGCTACTGATCCGCTGGAGTTCTGAGGATGCTGTGAGTTTTCCCTTGGAGTGAAATTGGCCATAGAAGCTGATTCTGGAGTGAGACTTGAGGTTTTTGGTGAGTGGATGTAAGAGAAAGAGATAAAAATAAGAGAAATCAAGATGAAATGGAGGAAACTGAGACAGAAGGAAAAAAAAAAATGAAAAAATGACATAGTTGGAACACCACACCCTCCCCCAACTTATTGTCTGTCCCCAGACAATGAGTCCTAGATTTGACTGATGGTCCCAATGTTGTTCATCGTGATTTGAGGATTTCTGTGCCATGTGTCTGAGTTGGTTAGCAAATGCTTAACAGGTGTGAGGAGAGGAAGTCCTAGGACTTTCCTCCCCCAACTAAAAAAATTGAAGAATAAAAATAAAAAATGAAGAAAAAAAAATTAATGTTTCCTGATTTTTGAGCTTGCTGCGCGCAGTCCGCAGTCCGCAGTATCTGCAGCCGTCAACGTTGTGTGTACGTGGTGAGCTGTGTGCGCGCCGTGAGTGCTCCCTGCGCGTCGAGTAAACTTGTTTTTTTTGTTGGGCAGTTCCTCCGGCCCGTCTGTTGGTCGTAGGCCCGTCCTGATGGTTGGCGGCCCGTCCGTATTTTTGTTGGCCCGTTGGTTGGTTTTCTCCGACCCGGACTTAATCCCCCTCCAAGGCCGCACCTCTCTGTGGGTGCCTCTGTGGCCGCCTCTCTTCTGATTTTCTTCTGACAGCTTTGATTGGATTGACCACTACCTCGGCAACTCAAATTAAGGTACGTATGTTGCTTTCTCCACTTCTCTCTGCAGAATTTTGAGCTGACTTGTTTCTGTAGCTAGGTTGCACCACACATTACCAGCTTGGCCTGTCCCCAAGATGAGGGGCAGGCAGTTGTTGTCCAATGGCCTCACTAGTGTGTTCACCGCCTCTCTGCGTCGTGATTTGTTTGGCCAGGCTTCCATTCATAGGTGGTCCCCATTTCTTTGGTGGTACTATGCCGTTGTAGGGTGCATTCAGTTTCTCCCAAGTCATTTTGTCCTGTTTCTGGGTCTTCAGTGGGGGTGTTGCCTTGGTTCAAACGCCTAAAAAAGCCTCCCTCATTGGTAGTTTCTGGTTCTTCATCCCCTACTCATTAGCCTGCTTCCAACCAGCTATCCAATCCTCTTCCTTCCCCTTCTACCTTTTTGCTCCGTTCATCGTTACCTTCCTATTAGTCAGCATGCTTCGAACCCGTTCTGCGTCCAATGCTGCCAGAGGCTCTGGCCCATATCGCCGCTCTTCTTGTTGTTGTGCTGCCACTACTCTTCCTATTTGTTCTGCTTCTGACCCTCTGGTCACCCCGGCTCGTCCTCCTTCCCGTTGTGGTGTGCCTATTGAAGTGCCCACTGCTGCTCCTGCTAACCCAATCCGGCCGGTGTTGAGCCCCATGCTCCCGCCTGGTCTGCCCAACCTCATTCTGGGTACGCCATTTATCTGAGGCTTGATAGCGGCACGCCCAAAAAAAACGGTGTGCAGCCGCTGCACGCCGCTTTGGAAAGGCGTGCAGAGGCTTCACGCCCTTCCCTGCACGCTGCACGCCATTTGCACGCCTTCAATAGGCATGCATGTGGCGTGCAGGCGTGCAACCCTGCCAGACAGGCGTGCAGAGCCTGCACGCCTTTCTGGAGGGGCGTGCAAAGCCTGCACGCCCTTCGGACAGGCGTGCAGGCTTTGCACGCCTGTCGGCTCACGTAAGCCTCTCGATCATGGTACCCTTATAAGGGTACCAAAGTACCCTTTTAAGAGTACATGGTACCCTTATAAGGGTACCAAAGTACCCTTATAAGGGTACATGGTACCAAAGTACCCTTATAAGGGTACTTTGGTACCCTTATAAGGGTACATGGTACCCTTGTAAGGGTACCAAAGTGTACCCTTATAAGGGTACCAAAGTACCCTTATAAGGGTACATGGTACCCTTATAAGGGTACCAAAGTACCCTTATAAGGGTACATGGTACCCTTATAAGGGTACCAAAGTACCCTTATAAGGGTACATGGTACCCTTATAAGGGTACCAAAGTACCCTTATAAGGGTACATGGTACCCTTATAAGGGTACCAAAGTACCCTTATAAGGGTACATGGTACCCTTATAAGGGTACCAAAGTACCCTTATAAGGGTACATGGTACCCTTATAAGGGTACCAAAGTACCCTTATAAGGGTACATGGTACCCTTATAAGGGTACCAAAGTACCCTTATTAGGGTACATGGTACCCTTATAAGGGTACCAAAGTACCCTTATAAGGGTACATGGTACCCTTATAAGGGTACCAAAGTACCCTTATAAGGGTACATGGTACCCTTATAAGGGTACTTTGGTACTTCGGTACCCTTATAAGGGTACTTTGGTACCCTTATAAGGGTACACTTTGGTACCCTTACAAGGGTACCATGTACCCTTATAAGGGTACACTTTGGTACCCTTACAAGGGTACCATGTACCCTTATAAGGGTACACTTTGGTACCCTTACAAGGGTACCATGTACCCTTATAAGGGTACTTTGGTACCCTTATAAGGGTACTTTGGTACCCTTATAAGGGTACCATATACCCTTATAAGGGTACCAAAGTACCCTTATAAGGGTACATGGTACTCTTGTAAGGGTACCAAAGTGTACCCTTATAAGGGTACCAAAGTACCCTTATAAGGGTCCTTCGGCTCACGTAAGCCTCTCAAATCGAGAGGCTTACGTGAGCCGACAGGCGTGCAGGCTCTGCACGCCTGCAAGCCACATGCACGCCTATTGAAGGCGTGCAAATGGTTTGCAGCGTGCAGGGAAGGGCGTGAAGCCTCTGAACGCCTTTCCGAAGGGGCGTGCAGCGGCTGCACGCCGTTTTTTTTTGGGCGTGCAGATAGGCGTGCGCACGCCCTTTGGGCGTGCCGCTATCAAGCCCCCATTTATCTCTTCCTTGGTCCAACCCCCTACCACTATCCGGCCGTATACTTACAAATATCTGTTCCATCCTTTGCGCGTGAATCTAGACTTGCCATTATTTGACCTGACTGCTGCACCGCGTATCCCCTATCTGGAGTCTCCAGTCTTCAACCCAGTAGACCTGTTTTGTCTTGACCGGGACCTGTTGCCTATCTTGTCGGCAAACTGCGCAATGATTGACTCCTCCTGGTTTAATTCGCCTCCTGCTGCTTGGTCCACTGATCAAGGGTTTTTACCCAACACACCGTCTCCAATTACGGTTGAGCACCCCCAGCCTGAAGTCAAGCCACTTTACAAGTTTGAAGACTTGGATGAGCTTGCTCCAGCTGCACCCCACGCCACTTATCCTTTCACCGACCTCATTCCGGTTGATTCACCTACTCCATTCGGCTTGTACAATCCGTCCTCTTACCATTGACTCAAGAATCATCAAATCCACGCCTTGCTCAAGCACAACCACAATCCTGCTTTATTTGACCGGTATGCGTTCAGCAACAATGACGTCCCGGCGTTCTATGAGTCCGTGGCGTCCCACTTTGTCCGTCTATGCAATGGTTGCCCTCCCTGTACCAATTACAAGCGCCACTGCCGCGCTGAACACTTCCAATTCATGACTCGTCGTTACCACTCCTTCAACCGCGTGGCTTGCTAGCTGGTAAGTTAGTTTCTTTTGCTCTTTGCTGCTTGCTCACCAGGGGAGAATTTATGGCACTGGCATGCCAGTGCCACTCCATGTTTTTTTACTGCAACCTGGTGCCAATGATCCTATGTGTCAGTTCCATATGAACCTGAAATGATGTTGATGTAGGTTAAGATAATTGGGCAACATCTTCTGAAGTGAACCACAAAGAAGGCTGATGTTAAAATGATCAAAATTGTAACTTAATGATGAATGATACCACAAATTATGTAGAACTCAGGCAGAACTTTGGTCAATCTTCTGACTTTCTGAATTTCCATATGGTCCAATCATCATTGGGCAATTTCAAAAAACCATCTTGAATAACCATAAAAAAGTCTTCCCATTCATTGTGTACAAAGAAATAAGGTGATGAACAAGTCCATACCAACCATCATGAATAATTTCATGGATTTTTCAAGGAAATTTCCATCTAAAACTCTTAAAAATATCTTCTGTACCCCTAGATTATCAAAAAAAAATGTGTACTAAAAGCATTCTAATCATATATTTAGCACATGTAGAGCTAAATTTGAACTCAAATTTCCTTCAGAAGCTAAATTTTCATAATTTTATATGCAAATTAAATGTTCCTTGGTCCGTAGATTTTATCAAGTCCTGATGTTTACAAAAAAAAAATGAATGTCAATTTCAAAAATTGTGACATCCAATTTTTTTCCCATGACAACTGAATTTCAAAACTGGTCAAAAAAATGAGTAGGATTCCTGCTTACTGCCAACTTCCAGGATGCTCCAACATTAATTCAATTTTGACTTGGATTTTTTCCCAGATAATTTTGCGCAGTCACTGTGCATTTTGCACAGTGACTGTGCATTGAACATGTGTCATATTTGGCTTTTTTTTTGAAGTTGGGTCACAAGTTGTGGCAGAGTTGCCAAAGACCAACTCCCATCGGTCACTTTTTTTTTTTTTTTTTTTGTGGTGCTTGGTGTATGCTCATTACATTTTTGTGACATTTGAATTTGTACTCTGGTGCATGGTTGTGCAGTAGAGTACCAATTCAGATTTCACAATGGTTTACAGGTGTGTGAAAGGTTTCAAAGGCTGTTTTTGCTGTTTTGACCGGACAAAGGTTAAAATGGGGCAACATGGTTAAAAATCCAAACAATCCTTTGCTGGAAAGTTTGGTCCAAGGCATAACATGTGCACATGGGGGTAGGTAAAGAGCCAAAGATCAAGATTTTTAAATTTTTAAAAAATGCAGGACCAACTACAATGAATTGTGGCATCTCAAAAATAGAAGATGGTGAATTAATTCCTTTCAAAAAAACACGTTATGTTTAAGTTTTTTTGACTCAAAAAAAAAGAAAAAATTGAGGTAATTTTTTGAAATGAAATGATCAAAACAAAAGCATATTTTTAAAATAATGATGAATTCAGAACCATGGTTTTTTTTAGTATCAGTTAAGGTTTGCATGCTTCAAGTTTTCCACTTGAGCTCAACATAACATCACTACATGTCAAGCAACACATGCTATGAAATTACCCATGAGTTCAAACTGAATTACAGTTGAACATGCAGTTTACATGTGACTACCTGCGAACACACTTCAAACCACCAGAGGGTAAAGAGTAGGGCAATGGCACCCGTCAACGGGTGCCATGAAATCTCCCCTGGTGGTTGTTCATATGCTGATTCCTTCCTTCTTTTTATTAGCTTCTTGGTCTTCCATTAGTTCTTACTAATACTTAGGGGTGAAATTTCCCAAAAAAAAAAAACATTTGTGATAATTGCTAAAGCCCATTTTTTTTTAAAAATCATTTTAATCCTAAAAAAAAAACTTCAGACTCCTCTCTTCTTGACTTGATTAGCTTGTATTTTTCTCTGCTTCTCTCCTTCTTGCGTTGAAATTTATGATACCCCTCCCCCAACTTTACGTGGTTGTCCTCAACCGTCCTTTGTGAGCGAGCGAGTCGAGCAAGTCCGTTGAGAGTACCTGAGCTGTTTAAGTCCTATGGCCTGAGTTTGGATAGTAGAGAAAAAAAAATAGTGAAGAGAGGGAAGAAAAGGAAAAAAGAAGAAAAAAGACAAAAAAGAAAGAAAAGAGAAAGGAGAAAGAAAAGATGTGATAATATTAAGAGAGAGATATGATACAAAGAATGCTAAATACTAAACTCTTTATTCTTGGCAGCACCTTTTCTTTTTGTTAAAAGGGTGATTCCTCCCCCCAACTTTAAAAATTTGAAGCTGTTTTAACTTTATTTGTTTTTTGTTTATTATTGTCTCCTATGTTTTCTTTTTGTTTATTAATGTGTTTTCTGAGATGTTTTTGGATATTTTTACCTGACTTTTTTTTTGTCTGTTGATTTTTCTGATTGGTAGAGTGAAAAAAAACTTCAAAAAAAAAAAAAAAAAACAGGAGATTATGAACAGAAATGTCTAGACTTAAGCTTGATTGAGTATGACCTTTGAGTATGTCCTTTATGGTGTATTTGATTGTGTTGGTTTGTAGTTAGAAAATTTGTTGCTGCTGAACAGTTTAGTCTCATGCCCAGGAGGTTGACTTATTCTGATTGATCCATGGCATCTTCCTCTTCTTCTTCTGGCTGATCCTCTAGAGTGTCTTCATCTGGATCTAATTCTTCTTGGCTGATTTCTTCAAAAGTCCGTCCCTGCGGGAAGAATCATCTAATATGAGATGCTGCATAGGTCCTTTTCAGTTCTGTCCCATCCAATTCTTCAAGAAGGTATGATCCTTTTGGTAGCTGTTTCTTGATTTCGAAGGGTCCATTCCACCTGTTTGAAAATAATTTGCCCCACTGGTCTTCCAGACTTTTGTTATAAACTAGAACTAGATCACCTGGGTCCAATGGGTCTCTAAGTTGTGCCGCCATTTTTCTGTCCCAGTAGCGTACAGAAGTTTCTCGTGCTTTGAGTAGCTTTCGGTGAGCTTCTTCTATGATCTTGTGTTTCCTTTCAAGTTGTTTGGTCCGAGCTTCCAATCATTCTTCTGTAGTGCTGATGTTGAGCCAGTCAATTCCCAGGTAGGTGTCCATTTCCAGATCCACAGGTAGGACAGGCAGTTGTCCAAAAATAATTTTGTAGGGCGTGAAACCAGTTGTCCTTTTTGTTGAAATCCTGTCTGAGAACAAAACCAAAGGTAAATACTCCCTCCATTTTCCTCCTGACTGACCACACATCTTGACCAAGGTATCCTTGATTGGCCCATGACCTCGTTCAATCATTCCATTTGCTTCAGGATAGTAGGATGTTGTTAGTGTGAATTTGGCGCCAATATCCTGTACTGCGTCTACAAATTGCTTCTTAAATTCTTCTCCGTTATCCGTGGTAACTGTCTTGATGGAATTGTATCTGTAAACCCAATATTCTAAAAGAAACTTTGCCATGTTGCTTGCTGTGAGTTTGACCAAAGGAGCTGCCTCTACCGATCCTGATAAGTTGTCTCAAGCTACTATGAGATACTTATACTGGCCAGCTTTGATATGACATGCGTCCAGAGCAACTCGTCTGAAAAGATTGCTGCTGCTGGTCGGATTTTGGATTTCTTGGGGAACCAAGGGGTCTCTTTTCTGACAAGCTTCACAACTCTTTACCCATAACTTGACCTTTTTCTTGAGGCTGGGCCACCAAATTGGGATACCAGTCGCTGATAAGTTTCCTGGATTCCTCTGTGGCCTAGTTCTTCATGGATTTTATGGAGTAGGTGGTCCTGGTAGGTGTCCTTGGAAATCACAATCTGAGGGGCTGGTGAATGTTTTCTCATTAATCTTCCTTTGCTGCTGAAAAACTTGGCTGAATTTCATCTTAGCTTGGCAAAGTCCTGTCTGTCCATATCTGGGGGTTTCTATAGAGTTTCCAAATAGTGTCTAAGATGTCGCCAATATCCAGGGGCTTCCCATTTGTTATCTTCTTCCTCTGTTTCTAGTGAGCAGAGCCAATACTGATAGCAAGGTTTTATAAGTGGTTCCTTTTTGTCAAAGTCAGGCTGATCTTCATAGAATTCTTCTTTGTCACTGGAGATTGGTCTTCTTGAGAGTGCATCTGGTAACGTGAAAGTCTTTCCTGATTTGTGTACTATGCCAAATGAGAAAAGTTGAATGAATGCCACCCATCTGGTCATGGGAGCATTAGGAAGTGAGGGAGAGTTGATCATCTGAATGAGGAACTTGGCGTCCACCTGGAGTTTGAAATGTTGGCCCCAGAGGTACGTCTGTAGTTTCTTCATGATCCTGGCTACCCCGCATAATTCTAGTTTGGGTTGAGAATATCTTGACTCCACAGGTGAAAAAACTATTGATTCATAGAGAACAGGTCGATCTAGTCCAGTGTGAGCCTGGGTCTCTTATGTAACAGCAGGACACAAGGTTGGGGGGCAACAAAGTTTATTGCAAGAGAAATCCAAGTTCAATAAACCTACAAATTCAGGAAAACTGAATCTGAGGTTTTCCCTAATGTAAGCAGCGCAAGCGCTGTTCACTGTGGTCTTGCTGCCTGCTGCTTTTCAACTGGCAGACCGCATTGCCTGAGTCACCTAACCCATGCGCATCAGCAACATGTGGGCAGCACTGCCAGCATTAACCGGTTGAACACGGCAGTTCGAGCGGTGCTTGAACAGCCGTGTTTGACCGGTGATCGGACGGGCACTGTCCGACTGAAGCAAGAGCCAACTGGTTGGACAGATTTGTCTGACTGGTCCTGGCTGGTCCTGTGCGACCGGTCCCAGGAACTGATCGGACAGGCCTGTCTGACCCGCCGGCAGGTGCTTCGGTTGGACAGTGCCTGTCCAACCACCAGTCGAACACGGCTGTTTGAGCACCGCTCGAACTGCCGTGTTCGACCGGTTAATGCCGGCAGTGCAGGCTCCTGATTTTTTCCATTCACAGTTGGTGGGTCTTTATATCTTTCCCTTTGCACTGTTCTGCGTCCACCATATTTGCCATTGGTGTGAGTCTCAGCCACTTGCTTCAGGGCCTTCTCATCTTATCAGGCCTCAATTTACCGGAGGCTTTTGGTCCCAGGGCCCAACACGCAACTGACCCTTATCCGTCAGTGTGGCAGCTGGCAAGGCTGAAACAGGACCCCGGTATACAGCTTGCCACAGTCACAGAACACATGTACCTCTTGTGGCAAGCAACCTACAGCTCCGAGTATGTTTCCAGGCACTGTGTACTACAGTACCATGTGCTCCTGAATGTGCTCTTCTCAACAGGGCAGTACGCGAGCTGGCTGGAGGTGCTCATGCTGATGAAGGCCGAGCTCCAGCTTCCCCATTCCCATTCCGATCCCCATTCACATGCACATGCACATCCTAACGCACCACTACCCACCTCTGCGGCAACGGCCTTGTTGACTCGTACGGCATCATCTTTTGCAGACTCATCCAGTTTGGCCAGCTCACTAATTGAGGCAGCTTGTGCCTGCTACCAACACATTGCTATTGTAGCTTTGTCTAGCCAGCCAGCGAGATATGCACCTTGATGGCCGGGCAGCCGGTCATCAAGATATACACTTTGATGGCCGGGCATCCAGCCATCAAATATATGATATATATCTTGATGGCCATGCAGCCGGCCATTGAGATAAAAACCTTGATGGCCAGGCAGCCAGCCATCAAGAAATAAACCTTGATGGCTGGGCAGCCGGCCATCGAGATATACACCTTGATGGCCGGGCAGCCGGCCGTCAAGGTGGAAAGCTCAATGGCCAGCTGCAGTCATCAGGTTGTATAGATTGATGGCCGGCTACGGCCTTCTTTCCGCGATGGCCGGCTTCCCGGCCATCGAGCTTTCCACCTCAATGGTCGGTTGCCCGGCCATCAAGCTCTCCACCTCAATGGCCGGTTGCCCAGCCATCGAGCTCTCTACCTCAATGGCCGGTTGCCCGGCCATCAAGCTCTCCACCTCAATGGCCGGTTGCCCGGCCATCAAGCTCTCCACCTCAATGGCTGGCTGCCCTGCCATCGAGCTCTTCACCTCAATGGTCAGCTGCCCGGCAATCGAGGTCTCCATCTCAATGGCCGGCTGCCTGGGCATTGAGGTCTACACCTCAATTGGCCATTGAGGTCTACACCTCAATGGCCGGCTGCCCCGCCATCACGGTCTACACCTCAATGGCCGGCTGCCTGGCCGTTGAGCTTTCCACCCCAATGGCTGGCTGCACCTATACACCTCAATGGCCGGCTTCCCGGCCATGACCTTCTTGCAGTGAGCAGGCCAATGACATGCTCGCAAAGAGCAGGCCAATTAATGAACACTAGATCTTTTGGTTTAAACCAACAGAGCGTCAGAAGCAAACTGAGAGCAGACGACGTGACGGAGACAAGCAAACCTTTTGGGTTAATTAAACCAACAGAGCGTCAGAAGCGACCTGAGAGCAGACGACGTGACGGAGACAAGCCAACCTGAGGCAAAGGAGGGGACAAAGACACTGAGTGAGACTCGGACAGAAGAGACTGAGAAATTGGATCTATTTCTCTAACCTTTTGGTTTAAACCAACAGAGCGTCAGAAGCGACCTGAGAGCAGACGACGTGACGGAGACAAGCGAACCTGAAGAGCAAAGACAACATGTGAGAAGAAATGTGAGAGATGAAGAAATGAAGAGTGGAAACAGACCTGAGGCGAAGGAGGGGACAAAGACACTGAGTGAGACTCGGACAGAAGAGACTGAGAAATTGGATGAAGAAAAGAAACACAAGGTTACGAAGTGCTAAACTATATACATCCCATCACAGCCGATTAGGTTTCCAACCTTGTCCATCTCACTACTGGTTGTCCCAGGCTTTGCCGCAGCGGGGTGAAAATGACCCCCAAACTCTGAGTTCAACACCCCCCCCTCATTTTCAACCCGTCAGATTGATGCCTTCCACGCATTGCTGGTGCTTGATCTTTCTGAGAGATTTGGTCAAAAAATCCGCAAGATTAGAGTGAGTTGAGATGTATATGGGGTCGACTTCCCCTGAGTTGACTTTCTCCTGGATCCAGTGTAAGTGGACACAAAAGTGCTTGGTTCTGTCGTGAAATGCGTCATTCTTGGCGAGTTTGATGGCCGCCTGATTGTTGCACATGATTGGAACCAAGCCTTGATGCGGAATGTCAAGTGAGCGAAGGAGTCGCACTAGCCAAATGGCCTCACGGCCAGCCTCGTAGAGACCGGTGTACTCCGCCTCCGTGGTGGATGATGAGACAGATGGGTACTTTTTGGCCTTCCATGAGATAAGACTGGTGCCGAGAAGGGATATGTACCCGTAGTATGAGTAGGAGTTGACAACGTCATTAGCGTAGTCGGCATCCGTGTAGAGGGTGAGAGGAGAGACTGAGGAACCAAGCGTGAGCCCCATGTTCCTAGTTCCCGCCAGATACCGGAGTAGATGTATAGCTGATTCCCAGTGATTGGTGCCTGGGTGCTCCAGAAACTGAGACAATTGAGACATGGCAAACAAAATGTCGGGCCTCATGGAGACGGCCAGGTAATTGAGGATCCCAATCAATCGGCGATAGTTAATGCCTTTCGCTAGAAAGTCATCCTGCTGTTGTTGAGACGCTGGCATGAGTCGTGTGTTGGGGACGAAGGGGGTAGACGCTGTGCAAGCCTGATCCATGCCGTATGAAGCAAGCACCTTCTCGGTGTAGACTCCCTGAAATAGACGTAGGGATTTGCCAACTTGTTCGATTTTCATGCCCAGAAGATGACGCAACCGGCCAAGGTCTTCCATCAGATACTTGGCCGATACCAGCTTTTTGAATCTGTCAACGTCCTTGCTGACAATCACTAGATCATTGACGTAGACGTGGACCCAGCATTTCCAGGCCGGAGTGTTGGAGACGAAAAGACAAGGGTCGGCCGGCAAAGCCGAGAAGTTGATTGACAGGAAGAACGCCGAAAGCTCATGATGCCAGATGCGCGGCACTTGTTTCAGTCCGTAAATTGACTTCACAAGAAGCAGAAACTTTCCTTTTGGCACAGAGAGCCCCGCGGGCGGCCGGAGGTAAATAGTTTTGTCCAAGTTGCCGTTCAGGAACGCATTCTTCACATCCATCTGGTGAATGAGAAGACCTTCAGCTGCCCCCTTTGAGAGAATAGTACGTAGAGCTGTGGGACGTCCCGTTGGAGCGTAGGTCTCGGAGTAGTTGATCCCCTCAACTTGGAAGTTGCCGGCTGCACACAGCCTGGCCTTGTACTTGTTGAGTGCGCCATTCTCGTCAAACTTCCGCCTGAATATCCAAACCGTGTTGAGCAGCTCTTCACCCAAGGTGATGTCCACGACCTTCCAAACAGACAACCGGTCCATAGCCCCCGATTCCGAGTTGACTGCTTCCTTCCAGCTCTCAGCGTCGGGGCTTTTAATTGCCTTAGAGAACGACTTAGGTGCCTCCAAGGTTTGATCAAAGAATTGAGCCCCAGCGTGGAAGCACTGAACATGAACGTCCCAGTTGTTGTCCGCCATGGCCAGCTGAGCTCTGCGCTTGTGAAAGACGATGTTGCTTTCATCGATGGAAGAGGAGATATCCTGCGGGGCCTTCTGGTTGACAGGCTGAAGCACAATGTCAAAGCCGGGCCTAGGAGGGTGAGAAGAGCCGGGATTTCTCTCCGGAATAGACTCCCCAGAGTCAGATGGAGCAGGAGGGGACAAGCGAGATCTGAGAAGACACCGTTCCACCTCTGTGTCAGAGTTGTCCGAATCATCAATAACCGGAGGGATATCAGGTGAGGGATCGGTGGCAGGACCTTTGTCGTTTGAGGCGAAGTCCTCAATTAGGCAGGTGGGAGGGGTTTGAAGGCCAGCGGGATCAAGAGTGGAGATTCCTGGATAAAAAGTCTTGTCAAACGTGACATCATGACTCAACTCCACTTTCTCGTCCTCTCTCAGGATGCGTCAGTTATGCATCCCTAGCTGGTAGCCAACCATAACGCCTTTGCGCGCTGTGACCGAGAATTTCGATTGCCTCTTGGCTTTTGGAAGATTGATGAACGCCCAACAGCCAAAGGGTCGCAGACGCAATAGATTGAACGGCCAAACAAACCATAGTTCATACGCCGAGACCCACTCGTTCTTCTTGGTTGGAGTGACGTTCTCGAGGAACACGGCCGCCTCAACAGCATATCCCCACATTTGAAGTGGGAGATTAGCCTGATTAAGTAGTGTACGCGCTTTCTCTGTTGTCGTGCGGTTCCCCCGTTCAGCAACAGGGTTTTGTTGAGGAGTATACGGGGCCGTGATGTTGGAAGAGATGCCGTTTGACTCTAGGAACTTCTTGAACTCAATCGAATTGAATTCACCGCCACCGTCTGTGGTCACGCTTTTGATGGGACGAGAATGGAGAGTTGTGACAGATTTATGAAATTTCTTAAAGCAATCGAGTGCTTCGGACTTCCGCCTCAACAAATAGACAAACTTGTATGACAAGTAGTGATCAGTTAATTTGAAATAGTACTTGTAGCCGTCAGAGGTGGGAGGATTGATACAACCAGACAAATCAAAATGAATATTTTCAAGACAGTGAGAAGATTTGGGTAGAGATCCCTGATAGGGGAGACAATGAGATTTGGACATGGAGCATGCTTCACAATTAATGGTGAAATGTGGAAGGTTGTACATGCGTTTCAATGAGTCGTTGTTTGGGTGACCGGCTCGGCTGTGCAGGTTTTCAATGTCAGACTGAGTTCTGGTCAAGAGCAAGGCCGAGTGAGACAACTTGCCTTTGACAATGTTGAGCTTGATGAGTAGTACGTTGCGTTCGCTGAGCTTGACCTTGAACATGGGAACGCCCTCCCACACAAGATTTGAAGTGAGTTCGCCAGTAGGGACCATCACACAATGTGAGCCTGGGTCTCTTATGTGACAACAGGGCACAAGATATGGGGGACACAAATATATATTTCAAGGGAAGATGAGGACAAAAAGGGAGGGCTTAAGAAGAAGAAAGATGTGTCTGAAAAGACTGGTAATGAGCTCAATCTCAAGGAGAGCAAGAGTAATAGAACCGGGCAGAGCCACAGTCTCTTCAACCTGAGAAACAGGAGAAGGTACAGTCAGAGACTGCCTTATTTTTTATGCCAAAGGCAAAGGATACTTATAAGGAAACCTGTGTGGTGTGAAGTGCCACAAGACTAAGATGAAGATGATCAATCCTTTAATGATAAGTGATGATGGTGCCTCTTTGAGATGAAGAGAAAGAGAGTGAAGAAGAAGAGGGGTGGAAAGATCAAGCTCAAGAGGAACTTGAAGAAAAGGAGAAGTTGGTAAAGCTGCTTACTAGTCAGACAGATGACACCAGATGACCACGACAATACAACGAGGGGAAATGATGGGACCTTGGATGCTGAGTAGTGAGGAGTGTTTGTCCAGTTGTTCTGTTTTCTTCTAAGTTGGTTGATGAGTGATGATGAAAATTTTCATCTGCCCAACTTTGAAAGTGATGAATCATGTTTATCAAAGTGAATATGCAATATGAGGTTGAACTTAGAAAAAGATTAGATGTTATGTGAACTTCCTGGTTAATTACTGCACTCTTATATTATTTCACACTTATACACAACAAAGTATGGATATTATAGTATTGAAATACTCGTATTGAAGAGAGGAATAAGAAGAGAACATTGTTGAAGCCTTTTGGGCAACATTGTTGTCTCTAAGGCTGACACACAACCTTTACGCATCAAACGTCCAAATGAGATCAGATTTCCTACTAGTTCGGGGACGTGGAGACACTCCAGCTTGATGATCTTGCCGGATAACGTCTTGACATGGACTAGCCCCTTTCCAGGACTGACGGTAGATTGTCCGTCAGCGAGCTCGATTTTGCACGTTGTGGTGTGCTATTTAGGTTTCAAGTATCAAATATGACACAAGGATCAATTATCCCATCAGAGATGTCACAGATCTAGACATTTCACTACATATTTCCACTCTCACTGGTACTTAAACCATAGTCACTCACTGATCAAACCTCCGGGCTAGTCCCACTTAATCCATAATTATATATACATAGTTGTTATACATAGTTTTATAAGTACATAGCACAGGGAAAATCACATAGTCATAGCTTAATCCATAGTTTTAGTCCATAGTCTTACATAATCAACTCTTACCAATCATCACGTACGGTTCAGCCATCAAGTTCTGACCAATCAACACAAAGGATTCAGAAATAGAAGTCTGGCCAATCAGGACGCACGGTTCAGCCAGAAGTCTCAGGAAGAATTAGCTCATCAAGTTCTGACCAATCAGAGATCACGGTTCAGACAGGAAAACTCTAGAAGAATTCAGTAATCAAGTTCTGACCAATAAGGACGCACGGCTCAGCTCTGACCAATCATCACATAGGATTCAGACATCAGGTTCTGACCAATCAGAAGACATGGCTCAGATCCTCACCAGCAAAAAATGCCTCAAAGGATTTTCACACCAGCAAAAATACCTCACTATTCAATATAAAAGGAGGGCCTCTTTCCCCTCATCAGAATCATCCAGCCAGGGATACCCACCTCACCAGGCACCCACTGAACACCCATCCCATCAAATAGACTTACTCATCATACTCATCAAGCACTCATCAATGAGATTAGGTAAAAAAAAAAAAAGAAAAGAACTTACTCAACTAACACACACGGACCCCAACTCTTTCCCTCCATTATCAGACTCCATATTCATCTTCATCTAATTCACATAAGTAAAGATAAAAAGATTTCATTAGCTCTTATTGCTTGACTCAAAGTATACTCTTGATCATCACTTCCACTCTATCAAATTTCACTTATCTTATCTCATCCACTACATCATATTAAAGATCCACACACACTAAAGGTGATATTGCTGAAGAAGAAAGTTGATCTAAGCCTGATCCAAGACTACTACATATACTTTTCTCTATCATTAGTTAGCCACATCAAATAAATGATTTTGTTTTGTTAGCTCTTACGTAGTATATTAGAGGGGCAGGTCTTTCAAACCACCCGTAACAGTCATAATAGTTCATATATAGTTGAAATATTATCTCAGTTATTTCCCCCTCACAGGACTGCCAACCCATCCCAAAAGGAGTTCTCACCCTCAAGAAGAACAATTGCAAACAGATTGGTCCTGCATGACCTTAAAATGCAAGACGTCAAGATAACCAAGTGTACACGGATTGGTCCGGTAAGACCTTAAACTACTGAAGCTCAAGATTTTACCAATTGGTCCGGTATGACCTTAAACTGCTGAAGCACAAGATTTTACGGATTGGTCCGGTATGACCTTAAACTGCTGAAGATCAAGACTTTTCCGGATAGGTCCGGCATGACCTTAAACTGCAAAGCCCTCAAGAAGAACAATTGCAAACGGATTGGTCCTGCATGACCTTAAAATGCAAGACGTCAAGATAAACAAGTGTACACGGATTGGTCCAGTATGACCTTAAACTGCTGAAGCTCAAGATGTTACGGATGGGTCTCTCATGACCTTAAACTGAAAACCCTACGGATTGGAACGGAAAGGTCCCTCATGACCTTAAACTGAAAAACTACGGATTGGAACAGATGACCCCAAACTGAAAATCAGAATAATGAAATTACGGATTGAAGAATGACTTGGACAGACTATTGCATGCTGAAGGCTCACCCCACGGGAAATCACACACTTTACGGAAGGGTCCTTCATGACCTTAAAATAAAATCTACAATAATGAAAATAATAAGCTAGAGACTGGATCTACGGGCAGGCTACTGAAAGAAAATGAAGAAGAAGAAGAATGTAGAGGGGAAAAGAAAAATGACAGAAGCATTGAGGATTCAATTGATCAGGAATACAACATGTAATGTGAAAGGACCAATGCAAGACCTTCTCAACACAAGACACAGTTTGAATATCAACGGGAATAATGATGGCAAGTTTATCTAGTTATGGCAGAAGAAATTTGATCTCAGATGTACGGAAAGGCAAGATTCAGTTTGGACGACAACAGAAAAAGAATTGACAGGATTCAGCAGTAGAACAAGGAACAAAATGGGTTTATTGGGCATAAGGTTATATTGGAATAAAGGTTATATTGGATATAAGGTTATTGGTTAAATTGGAAAAGGTTCACAAGTTCTAGCTCAGGAAGGTCTGAAAATTAGGATGCCGGAGTCAGAAGAATAGGGTTATTAGTTAAAGGTATAAGAAGATCAGGTAGCTTAAAGTATAGTCAGATAGATTCACCATTTCAGTATTTTATTTGATACTTGAAACAGAATGCTGTGGACAGCATTAAGTTGGGGGGGGGATGTGGTGTGCTATTTAGGTTTCAAGTATCAAATATGACACAAGGATCAATTATCCCATCAGAGATGTCACAGATCTAGACATTTCACTACATATTTCCACTCTCACTGGTACTTAAACCATAGTCACTCACTGATCAAACCTCCGGGCTAGTCCCACTTAATCCATAATTATATATACATAGTTGTTATACATAGTTTTATAAGTACATAGCACAGGGAAAATCACATAGTCATAGCTTAATCCATAGTTTTAGTCCATAGTCTTACATAATCAACTCTTACCAATCATCACGTACGGTTCAGCCATCAAGTTCTGACTAATTAACACGTAGGATTCAGAAATAGAAGTCTGGCCAATCAGGACTCACGGTTCAGCCAGAAGTCTCAGGAAGAATTAGCTCATCAAGTTCTGACCAATCAGAGATCACGGTTCAGACAGGAAAACTCTAGAAGAATTCAGTAATCAAGTTCTGACCAATAAGGACGCACGGCTCAGCTCTGACCAATCATCACATAGGATTCAGACATCAGGTTCTGACCAATCAGAAGACATGGCTCAGATCCTCACCAGCAAAAATGCCTCAAAGGATTTTCACACCAGAAAAAATACCTCACTATTCAATATAAAAGGAGGGCCTCTTCCCCCTCATCAGAATCATCCAGCCACGGATACCCACCTCATCAGGGGATCACCTAAACACACCCAACCATCAAGCACTCACATTCACAACGACTCAAACACATCCATCACACAACAGAAGAAGGCCAGAAAAGTAAAACACTTACCTCTTTTCTCAAGATAGTAAGTGTGATCTAAATCGGGGAAGCCTGAGAAGCTTTCATACCTTAAGGGTATTATATCTTAAAGGCTAAGAGAGTGGGGCATAAAATATCCTGAATAGTCCACTTTTCATTAGTTTCACCTATAGTCATTCACAGAAAACATAAAAGGACATAAAAACATTCCACTTACTCTTTTCACAAGACTTTATCATCATCACCTCTTTCACAAAAACTACAAAAGATAAAAAGATTTCATCAGCTCTTATCATTCAACTCATAATCTATTCTTGATCACTTCCACTCTATCACATTCTTACTTATCTTATCTCATCCACTACATCATATCAAAGATCCACGCACACTAAAGGTGATATTGCTGAAGAAGAAAGTTGATCTAAGCCTGTTACGAGACTACTACATATCAGTTTTTTTTTTCTATCATTAGTTAGCCACAAAAAATAAATAAGTTTGTTGTGTTAGCTCTTACGTAGTATATTAGAGGGGCAGGTCTTTCAAACCACCCGTAACAGTCATAATAGTTCATATATAGTTGAAATATTATCTCAGTTATTTCCCCCTCACAGGACTGCCAACCCATCCCAAAAGGAGTTCTCACAACGTTGAGTCGGTGGAAGAGGTGGAGAAGGCGCTACAATCAGTCAGCATATGGTGAGATGCTGCACTGTCAAGGTAGGCTGTGTTGGGACCAAGTTCCTTGGTCTTCGAGACCCTCATGACGCAGGCACGCCAGGCGTTTGATACTGAGTCGCTTTCCTCAGCAGAGGCTTTCTTAGCCTTTCCCTTTGCACGGGCCTTTGCTCGTCGCTTCTCCATCCGAGTCTTCTGTTCAGGATAGAGTTCAAAACAGTTCTCCTCGAGGTGAGTTGTCACTGACGGATTGTGTCTGCCGTTCTCGCATTTGAGGGAGAATTGAGAGACTGCCTTCATTGCTGATTCCTCGGATTTGATGCGGATGGTAGTGTCGTCACGACTGTGATTCTCGAGAAGTTTGGTGAGCGACTCGACCGTGAGAGGCCAATTTTGGATGAGCACTTCACGGGTATGGATCAAGCTAGATGGAATCTTGTCCAGAATCGACTCGCAGAATAGGTTCTCATGGAGTTGGAAGTCCTTGGGAATTCCAATCTTGAGACCGACGGCGTTGAGGTTGGAGATATGGCTGGTTAGGTTGGAGATGAATTGATCCATGTCTGTCCCTTTGAACTTCAGCGCGAGAAAGTCATTGTAGACTTTGGCCTGGTTAGCGATGGCTTTGGACTGATAGTGTCCCTCGAGCTTGAGCCACATTGCTTGCGGTTCGTCTCTCGTCTCATCACTTTCGAACTTTTGATAGTTTGTCATACCCATATACTGTTGGAGTATGCCAGAAGCCTTGTTCTTTCGAGATTCAAAGCTCCTGGCCTCCGCGGCGTCAGCAGGGATGGGTACGGTCAATGTGATGAAGGAGTAGAGGTCTTGCTGCTTCATGTAGCCTTGGATTGAAATCCTCCACTGCACCCAGTTGAGGTTGGTGAGGGTGGGGATGTTTGGATGAGGTGTGCATTCGGTCATAACGAGTGATCTGGTTTGGTTGATACGGGTACGGGAAATTAGAGCACCACTGGGCTCATAACCTAATGAACACTAGATCTTTTGGTTTAAACCAACAGAGCGTCAGAAGCTACCTGAGAGCAGACGACGTGACGGAGACAAGCGAACCTTTTGGTTTAAACCAACAGAGCGTCAGAAGCGACCTGAGAGCAGACGACGTGACGGAGACAAGCGAACCTGAGGCGAAGGAGGGGACAAAGACACTGAGTGAGACTCGGACAGAAGAGACTGAGAAATTGGATCTATTTCTCTAACCTTTTGGTTTAAACCAACAGAGCGTCAGAAGCGACCTGACAGCAGACAACGTGACGGAGACAAGCGAACCTGAAGAGCAAAGACAACATGTGAGAAGAAATGTGAGAGATGAAGAAATGAAGGGTGGAAACAGACCTGAGGCAAAGGAGGGGACAAAGACACTGAGTGAGACTCGGACAGAAGAGACTGAGAAATTGGATGAAGAAAAGAAACACAAGGTTACGAAGTGCTAAGCTATATACATCCAATCACAGCCGATTAGGTTTCCAACCTTGTCCATCTCACTACTGGTTGTCCCAGGCTTTGCCGCAGCGGGGTGAAAATGACCCCCAAACTCTGAGTTCAACACCAATGACCTGCTCGCGAAGAGCAGGCCAATGACCTGCTCGCGAAGAGCAGGCCAATGACCTGCTCGCGAAGAGCAGGCCAATGACCTGCTCGCGAAGAGCAGGCCAATGACCTGCTCCCGAAGAGCAGGCCAATGACCTGCTCGCGAAGAGCAGGCCAATGACCTGCTCGCGAAGAGCAGGCCAATGACCTGCTCGCGAAGAGCAGGCCAATGACCTGCTCGCGAAGAGCAGGCCAATGACCTGCTCGCGAAGAGCAGGCCAATGACCTGCTCGCGAAGAGCAGGCCAATGACCTGCTCGCGAAGAGCAGGCCAATGACCTGCTCGCGAAGAGCAGGTCCCTTGCCTGCTCTTTGAGAGCTCGCAAGCAGGTCCTTTCCCTGCTCTTTGAGAGCTCGCAAGCAGGTCCTTGGCCTGTTCTTTGAGAGAAGGTCATTGACCTGCTCACTGTGAGCAGGCCAAGGACCTGCTCACTGCGAGCAGGCCAAGGACCTGCTCACTGCGAGCAGGCCAAGGACCTGCTCACTGCGAGCAGGCCAAGGACCTGCTCACTGCAAGCAGGCCAAGGACCTGCTCACTGCAAGCAGGCCAAGGACCTGCTCACTGCAAGCAGGCCAAGGACCTGCCCACTGCAAGCAGGCCAAGGACCTGCTCACTGCAAGCAGGCCAAGGACTTCTCACTGCAAGCAGGCCGGCGAAGGACCTAAAAAAGGTCAAGTACCCGCGGTGCCCGCAAAAAGTACCTGTGTATGGGTACGGGTGTCTGAATTTGGGAAAAAGCACCATGGGTAACCGGACATGCGGCGGGTACCCGGGTCCGCTTGGTGATCCTTTTTTGTTCTAAAACAACATCTGGGAGACACCCAGAGCCAACAGGAGCTCATCCATTGTTACACCCATCACAACATGACAAACTGCAGCAAACAGTTCCTTTCATTTCAGGAATATGTTTTACCATTCTAAGTTAAAATAAAGTTGAATTTGTATTTATGACACCTTACTTGCACTCAGTTCTGGAATTGAATGTGATTCTACTGCAGTGAATGCAAGGCCAACATAGATAGTGAGATCTACACCAGGGCAAGGATGGAAATACAGATCTCAAAAGTAAGTCAGGCAACCCAAGAAGGATGACGATATCTTCATAGTGACAAATATAGAATTGAATGGAAGGGAATCATTCTTATCACAAATGGTTCACATTAACTCAATTCTAACCCAGTACTTCAGGTTGGTACACTGCACAGTGGAACAATCCATTCAGGCCAAAAAAAACCTTCTTCAGAACCAAGATTGGCTGGGTCTGCCTGGGCCAAACTGAACAATCTGCACCCTAACTGAGAGGTAAATGCTAATTTATAATGATACAAGGATGGGGGGAAATGATAGACAAAATGAGATTAATTTATTTCAGATTCTGTAATTTTGCATTGGTGAGCTCAAACACTCAGAGAGGTGAATGTTAAAATAATTATGTAAATAATTATGTACTTGGACTGGACCAAATTTCTTCTTTTGGAACCACAATTAGTAGGCATGATACCTGCAAGTTGAAATTGAATCATGCCTCACAGGTGGAGGGAAGGGGACAGTTATTAAAACTCAAACTTGAGTATGGCTTGGGTGAACAGAAAGAAAATGATTGAATGTGGAAGAATTTAATTCAGGTAAAGAATGTGATCAAATTAAGACCCAACACAAATCTAGAATGATGCCATACAGCCCATGGTGCATCTTTTTAATGTGGGTTGGATGAAGGGAAATGACCTGTAGACATTTCTTGAATCAGGCCCATTGGTGGAGATTTACATATAAGAATGAGTCAAGTTGAAGATGGGGGTAAATATAAAGCAGTGAAAGTAGTGGCCCCTGTAAGACTCAAAAGTGTAAGTTAATACCTTTTGCTGAATGGAGAAGGGGAATATGGAGGTGCAAGCTCTACCCTTCTATACTATCAGAACAACAAGACCACCAAGATTGCTTGGCAGGTTATTTATAGTGATAGGACTTGTCTGGTTCAGATAACTGCGGAATGTAAGGTATGTATATGGTTGATGATGGATGTTGTTGATGATACTGGATGATGTTGACTATGGCTGATGATGTTGACTATGTGCCACAGGTATGTATCTGAGGTAGGTATGTGATGATGTTGTTACTAGGTGTATACGGGTAATGGATGAGTGTTAAGGGTTATGAGTGTTAATGCAAGTATATGATGATGATAAGAGATGATGATAGATGATGATGACAATGGTGGATGTTGAGGGTGTATGTATATGATGGAGATGTGTTAAGATGACAAGGGTTGGGAGCTGACGCTACTACCAAGGATGGGTGATGATGAAGGTAATGAGTTCTGGGAGCTGACGCTACTACCAGGGATGGATAATGAATGGATGATGATGTTGTTGATGGATGATGAAGGTGTTTTATGCTAATGAGGTTTGGGAGCTGACGCTACTACCAAGGATGGGTGGTGATGGTGATGAGCAAAAGGGCACGTATGGGAGCTAATGCTTCAACCAAGTTGGGTCAAGATGAGTTGTTATGGGTAAATGATGTTGTTGTTATTGTTGATGTTGATTCCTTAAAACCTCAATATTGGGTGGCTTATAATGAGGAGTGACCAGTGTTATTATACTATGGGGGATAGTGAACAATATCTGTGGATGAGGAGTGAAGTGATGATATATTCTCATGGTAGAATCTGGTGAGGAAGGGGGGGGGGGGGGAAACACCTGGAGGAGAGCCTCTTTTATATCGAAATCCTGACAAATGGGGGGCGGTCAACTTGTGGTTGGAACAATTGGTCATGGAACACAGTGGAACAACAATTGATGACTAATCACAGCTGACATGTGGTTGATGGAAAAAAATGGAACAATGGAACAAGTGAAATGTGTGTGACTTGTGGCCCTGAACCTGGTGGAACTTTCCATGCTACTATGGGCCTAAGTTGGGTGGAATATCCTAGAAAAAGGGGTTACCAGTGCCTAGTGATTGAGTTGTGGTTGTGGTTTTTGTGTGACTAACTTGTGAAAGTGCCGTGTAACTGTGGGAAACTGGAATAAACTCGGGTCTAGGAACTAATATTGGCCATAACTATTGATCCAGGCATGTAACAGAGATTCCGTGAGCTGTTCCCTGGGATCAATTGTCCTGAAGAATGTTTTCCTGGAACAATCTATGGGGTTTTGAAGGTTTTGTATTTTGATGACTGTAGTAGGGATTAAGGTTTAGGTGACGGAGTATGTTGATTTGTTGATACTTCCTGATCCGGTTGAGTGGCAATAAATCCATCAGTTGTGTTCTAGAGTGAATTTTGCCGTAGATTCTGATTCTTCCATAATATTTGAGGATTTCTGAGTGGATGGAAGAGAAAAAATTAGAAAAGGAAAAGAGATAGAGAAGAAATAAGAGAACTATAAGAGAAAATGATAAGGGAAATAGATAAAATAAAAATTAAAAATTTGTGTCATATTTGGAACACCACACCGCGTAGCCACCTTCAACTCTAGTAAGGGAATAAAGAAGAGGAGGAGGAAGAGGAAAAAATAAGAGTATGAGTCTTAAAAGACTAGAATGATGGCTCAACCTTTAGTAGGGAGAAATGCAGAACCGGGCAGAGCCACAGTCTCTTCAACCTGAGAAGCAGGAGAAGGTACAGTCAGAGACTGCCTTATTTTTTAGGCTTAAGGCCAAGGTTACTTATAAGGAAACCTGAGTGGATGGGTAGCTCCACTGGACTAAAATAATGAGAAGAGTAGTTCTTTCAACGCTGCAACCAATACAATACGCAGTTTGTATCACAAGGATTTGTATCAACAAAAATGGCTAAAAACCATATTTCCTGGTAGAGGAGCCTAAGGGAATCACATTGGCCATAAAAGAATTTTTCTCAAGGCACTGATACGTGAAAAGATACATGCCAATACATTGCAAATACCGTATTGGTTGCAGCGTTGGTTCTTTTGGAATGAAGATGGTGAGGTGCCTCTAGAAGAAGAAGAAAGAAAGAGAAAGGGGGAAGATCAAGCTCAAAATGAACATGAAGAAAAGAGAAGTTGGCAAAGCTGATTACTAGTCAGACAGATGACACCAAATGACCAAGACGATACAAGGAGGGGAAATGATGGGACCTTGGATGCTGAGTAGTGAGGAGTGTTTGTCCAGTTGTTCTGTTTTTCTTTGAAGTTGGTTGATGAGTGATGATGAAAATTTTCATCTGCCCAACTCTGAAGATGATGAACCATGTTTATCAAAATGAATATGCAATATAGAGTTGAACTTAGTAAATGAGTAGATGTTATGTGAACTTCTATGTTAATTACTTCACACTTATATTATTCCACACTTATACATGTACAAAAAGGTAAGGATATTATTATATGAAAATACTTGTATTGAAGAGAGGAATAAGAAGAGAAAATTGTTGAAGCCTTTTGGGCAACATTGTCGTCTCTAAGGCTGACAGAAGATGAATGGGAGACTGTTAGCAATAACAATTTTGAGGAGGAGGATGACAACCTGGAAGATTGGCAAGAGGAAGATGACAAATCTCAACATGGGCCAGAAGAGGCAGTGCCTCCCTCTTGAGTTTTGTGTTTCTCCATTTTATTATTCATTTGTCTCCACTTGTATTGTTTATGATCATCAAAAAATTGTGTGTCATTGTTGTTGCATTTCTATGACTAGTGACCAGACCCAACAGATTGGAATTTAATCATGGCTAGTTACATACAGAGTGTTCAACAAAATAAAAGTTAAAAAACAGGAAGAGTGAGGAAAAATGAGTTTCATGTTAGGTGTTGTAAAAATAAAGATGACCCTTATGGAGGAAGGACTCCTTGATGAAGCAACTTGTTGAGAAGGTTTGTAAGGGTCTTATAAGACCTTTGAGTACAGCTTGTGTAATGTTGAGTAAGGGTGGTTGCACCCTACTAATTGGCCTGTGGTGTTGGCCGAACTTGGATTGGTGAAGTGCAGGCCATGTGCGCCAAATGTGCCAAATTTGCCAAATCCTGAACCCCTGCCATTTACCCCTTGAAGCATGCCTCAAGCACTTGCTTGGCTTATGCTTCAGGGTAGGTTTTTAGGTACCTCTCAGGTGGTTCTGTCACGCTTCACCCACCCCGCTGGGGCCAACAGTAGAAAACACCCTGTCAGTCACACCCCAATATACCTGTGGATCCCAGCCATCAACTGTTTGAGCCACCCTGTAGTTGGACTTCATGGCCCCATGAAGTGGCATGCAAGCCCCGCAGGCCATCCTGCTGCTCCTTCTCATCTCCGCTGCATCAATCACCAACCCTCCCAAACCAATTTGTCACACGGTAACTTGCAAAAACTGCAGCAATGTCTTTACAGAGAGAGATATTAAAGGCAAATGCAACCAAAGGGATTGCCACTTGGAGCTCACACACAAGTGGCAAAATGACAAATGGACAGAACTTGATGTAAAAATTTGAGGAATGGCTGGCGTCTCGGAGAGTGGTCAGGACACAGCAGAAACAACAGTACTGGAAGAGAGAACAGCACACAGCAAGAACAGTCAAATCTCAAAAACCTACCATATCATCCATCTCCCAACTCCCAAGTCTCCACCACTGCACTTTTGATTTGCAAGGCCAATCTTGGATGCCCTTGGCCTTTCCAGCTTCACACCCCCATCACTGCCAGAGAAACCATCGCACTGGCACTGTTCACCTTACCGCTCCATGTTCAATGGTCTTCAAGCAACACACATCTTGAACTACTCTTTTGCATTCAGCGTGGCTTTCTGGGGGTTCCTCTTTCCTTATTTTTTTGCTTTTTTTGAGGGGATGCGTGGTAAATCACACTTCTTGTCACATTTACCAGTGTGTTGCCTCAGAGAGGTTAATTTTGAAGAATGAAATTTGAACTTGAAAATCTTGAAGATTCTTCCATCTTTAATAGAAAAAAAGAGACTTTAGAAATTGTAAAACCCCAATCTTTTCTCTTTTTCTTCTGTATTTTCTGAACCCTTTTCTCACAATTTTAGAATTACCCAGCAACATTAATCAGAACCAGATATCCAATTGCTGTAGTTTTTTCTTACTGAAACCAATCTAATAAAACATTTTTCATTTGAAAAAAGTTGCAGTTTTTGGACAGAACAATGGTAGCTTTTGGATAGTTTATCTCAAATAAGCAAGTCAACTCTGAGCTTAGCAGACCCACCCTGAGTCCTGATATTATTTCTTCCAATCTCATGAAATCATCAGAGACAGACCATGAGATGAAATAAAAATGAAAATCAACCCAAGATACAACCAGAACACAGTGCATTTACTAATAGATGCCATCCCTTTTTTTGGTGCATGGAAGATGGTTAAATTCCTAGAAAAAAAGGGAGCTTGAATAATGATGCAGATTGGTGTGAAGTTTCTATCAATGTTTTCAATGTGAATATGTCAATAAAATAGGAAAACAAGGCACTGCATGAAAATGGTGTAGAGAAAATCTTGTATGAAAATATCATTTCACTGTATCCCATGAGCATTAGTCAGCCTCATGATCCCAATATTTTCAGACTTTTGCACTCTGAAACAGGAAAAAGTGATATAATTGAGATCAAAAATCTAACATAAAATTTCCAAAGAAAGAGGGTGTGTTTTAAAAAAAAAATGATTCCCATTGGCTTGTAAAGTCTGTATATTTTTGAGAAGACTATTTGAAAAATATGAAGACCAAGAGTGAAAGAGAAAAAAATCTATACATCATGCATGTGGTGTTGTAGATGCAGAGTCATCAGCTACACATTGTTGGCATGCTGTAGAGGTTTTTAGATGTTTTCAGCCAGGGGTGGATATCAGCTTGTTTGAACTTATTCAACTGAATGTTAAGTTTTAACTGCTTACCCATTCCACCTTGACACTCCCCAGAACAAGTGTAGACCTTATCTTTGGTCATGCACACTGAAAAAAATCAATTTATGTTTCAATGATGATTAGAAATCCATGCATCTCAAATGCTGTAAACATCCACTGAGTTCAAAACGTACTGTTTCCTTTCTGTTGGTTTTGTGGGGTCTGCATAACATATCCACCATCACAAGACACTTCATCCACAGGAGTTGCGCCTGATGCTGGAGTGACAGTGGAGCTGTCTGGGGAGACTTCGGTACACTGAGTACAAACTGAAAGAGAATACATTTATTTAGTTTTTATCTTTATTATGGGTTTGCTCAATCATCTAGAATTCAACTGATAGAAGTTGAGCAATTTCTTTTTTGAGGTGGTTTATTTATTAATTTTTTAAGATAGTTTTCAATTGTGTTTGTAAGAAGAAAATATATCTAACCTGTAGTCTGCGACATGCCACATGTCTTAAGACTGCAGAGTCCTGCACTGACTTGAGTCCCTGTTTCGCAGATGGCCATTGTTTTCTCCTGAGATACTAATTTTAAAAAGAATAAAACAGTAGATCAGCTTTGATCCTACGTGTTTATTTGGTTCTCCAATTCACTCACACTGGGCGATCTCGGTTTTATTCAGGGGGGCAGTGGTGGTGGAGTTCATGCTAGTGGTTGAGTTGTCGGCCTGTTGCATCATGGTGGTGGAGTTCATGCTAGTGCTTGAGTTGTCGGCCTGTTGCATCAATTCGTAGAGGTCGAGCTGGGACACAGGCACGAATGTTCTGGCGCATTCCAATGGAATTTGTGCAGGTGCCGTATCGGACCCAAGGCTTACCGCGGCGGTCGTTTTGTTATCCGCGAGGCTTACTGCGGCACCCGTGTCATTAGCAGCCAGAGCGATCGTTTTGTTATCCGCGAGGCTTACTGAGACACCCGTGTCATTAGCAGCCAGACTAGTCGTGTTACTAGCCGTCGTGTTAGTTGACGCTGCATCAAAAGTCCTCTGCGGCAGCGCAGCTTGAGCAATGTAAACGCTTGCACTGAGGATGACGAGAACGAAAAAGCGCATTGGGGAAGTATATCAAACTCAAGTTGAATGAAAGAATGAACGAGGTGGTGACGACTACAGGTAGAGGTCTCAATTGAAAGGAGGGAGATTCGTTAAAGACTGTAAGCTCAGTATCGGTGGAGTGTGCAGACGATTGTATGACAGGAATGGTGAGCGAAATGAACGGGGTGTGTGAAGAGAACTGTCTTCTTTTATCCTCATCCAGAATTTTAAACCAACAGAAATCTCGTTCAAGGCGTGATGAGTATGGTGGCGAGTTTTCCGGAGTGACTGCAATTCGCTGTGAGGGGCTCATAGCTCCGATCGAATCTCACCTCGGTTGAGTTGTTACATCAAGAAAAAGGTGGGTTTTGACTATGCCGGAGTCAAATGCCTATCAACCGATTTCGCTGCAGCAAGGAGCAGGAATGTTGGGCAGGTCTCCGGTAGCAAGGTTCGCCCCGGTGACTTGGTTCAGGGACGTAAGCCAGTGCCATCGACAGGGGTTGTGGCACCGCGAGATGAGTTGGACCTCACATTAACGCCAGCCATCACACCCCCACAACTTTACAACAGGGACTCGTTCTTGACAACAATGGCATCATCGCTGGCGGCCATCGTCAAACTACAGTACACTCGGTCCGCTCAAAACAAGACTATAGTGACACCTGACATCACCTGACATCATGGAAGTGGTGAATTTTTTTTGTTGCTAACTTGCCTCCCCGGGTACATACGCTGAGGAAAACTAGGGAAACATCTGAAACGGCTTTCAATGATGCTGAAAGTTAAACCCAATCCCATGCAGAAATATTATAACTTAACAATTCCGGCTTCTGTTATGTCGGGAGGGGGGACTAGGGACCCTCCGAAGGAGGATATGCGGCTCCCTGGTTTCCCAACAGCATTTGGCTTCTCCAGGAGGGTTTTGTTGGGATTTGGCTGAAGCCAGCAAAAAGATCAGACATGAGCTGAAGCAAGTGACGCTACAAGGTAAATGCGTCATTTGCCCAGACTAAATTAAGCAAAACAGATCAGAAACCAAACTACACCACGGCAGCAAATGATATTTGCAATCGGTTTTCGAAACCGAACGCCAAATGTTCCCCATTGAATCCGCAAGGCACGTCGGGTTGACGCCCCTGCGGAAACCACTTTTGGAATGTTTGTTCCAACATTCCAATCCCGTTGGAGATCCGTCATAAAAACCAATCTCCAACGGGATTGGTTGGAAGTCGGTTGCAAAAACCAATAAAAAAACGTTGAAAAATTTAAAGTTCAATTGAGTTGAACCACTCTCGCACTCAAAAAAGCATCTCCCACGACAGGGTTTGCACTGCAGCACGCGTGCATCACTGACCTGCGCAGGCAAAAGCAGGGATCGAACCCGTGGCTGGCAAGAGTGGAGGGCAACAGTACCAAGGCCATATACAGCTGGACTATCCATTCCATGGAACACTTTCGCACTGTGTGCACTTTGGACTCATTTTGTTGGGCAGGTCATTTTGTTCCAGGAAGCCTCGATTTCTCGAAGTTTCAAGCGAAAAACATGCCGGTGGCATGATTGTAATTTTTTTTTTTTTTCAAAGAAATCCTCTTCAGAACAGCGACTTAGCGCTGCTGAAGGTCGCTTCTGTTTGTTCCCTCGGAGAGTGGGTTTTTGAGTGATACTCCCACAGTCCGATCAGGGGATTAAATCCATTGTCCCACCAGAAAAAAAATCAATACTGTGGGACAATGGATTTATGACCCTCGGAACCTAAAAATTTAGGGTTTGAACTAGAAACGTTTTGAATCGAGTCCCATAAACCTTTGTTGCGTCTGTGGTGTACATAAGATGATACATAGACATGTGTTGATGCTCAGGCACGAGAAAACTATTGAAAAGGATGAATTGCTATATATTTAGAATTAACAAATGTATGAAATATTAACAACAATGAGAAAACAGCATACTATATATACATGGTCAATTATGTAATAGTTACACCACAGACGCAGCAAAGGTTTATGGGACCCGAGTTGAAACGTTTCGAGTTGAAAGCCTATTTTTTTAGGTTCTGAGGGTCATTAATCCATTGTCCCACAGGATATTTTTTTTTTCTTGTGGGACAATGGATTTAATCCCTGATCGGACTGTGGGAGTATCACTCAAAAACCCACTCTCCGAGGGAACAAACAGAAGCGACCGCCAGCAGCGCTAAGTCGCTGTTCTGAAGGGGATTTCTTCGAAAAAAAAAAAATTTACAATCATGCCACCGGCATTTTTTTCTCATGAAACTTTGAGAAATCGAGGTTTCCTGGAGCAAAATGACCTGCTAAACAAAACGAGTCCAAAGCGCACCCAGGTGCAGGGGTGTTCAATGAACCGGCTAGTCCAGCTGTATAAGCGTTGGGACTGTTGCCCTTGACTCTCGCCAGCCACGGGTTCAATCCCTGCTTTTGCCTGCGCATACGGTTTTGGCCGGCGCCGCATTTGGTAGAGGATGTTTTGTAAAAATAATGTTTCTCAATAAAACGTTTTTTTCTCGTTTGATTCCCGTTGGGGTGTGGGAAAGGAAGCGACATTGCAAACATTCACCCGAACGCTGTCTGAACGTTCTTGGAAAAAACGTTATACATTCGGTTGTGCCACGGTATTTTTTCCGTGGGCTATCTGTGTTGGAGAACAGTTAAGCAAACATTTGAAAAGTGGTTTCCGCAGGGGCGTCAACCCAACGTGCCCTGCGGATTCAATGGGGAACGTTTGGCGTTCGGCTACAAAAACCAATTGCAAACGTTCATTTGCTGCCGTGGTGTAGAGGAGGAGAATCGGCGAGTACTTGTGTTGTGGCTGATCCGGTCTTGACATGACCGGCGCTGTGGATGATCCGGACTGACGTGACCATTGGTGTGGTTGATCCGGTCTGACACGTCCCAAGATTGTAGTGTGTGAGTCTGGGAGATTCTCATGCTACAACACCCCCCCTCTCGCCGAGACTTCTGCCCAAGTACCACCGGAATTGAAATTGGTGCGCTGTCGGTGGAAGGTTCTTTGTCAATATGTCCGCAAATTGGAGGCTTGATTTTATCCAGTGTAGTGAGAGATGACCGTGGAATAATGCCTGGTTGGTGATGTAGAAGTCGCGGTCCGTGTGTCGCGTGCGTTTGTTAGACATATTGTCGGAGCAAATCTTCACTGCTGCCTGATTGTTGCAAAACATAGCTACTTTTGATGTGACACCGGTAATATCGGCCGTGAGTTTCTGAATCCATAACACATGGCGAGTTCCGCGCCCAAGCGCCATGTACTCGGCGTGGGCCGTAGACGCAGCAACTGTGGCGAGCCGTTTGGATGTCCAAGAAATTGGGCAACCGTGGAAGAAAACCATTGTCCCATAAGTCAATCTGGAGAACTCGCCTCCCCAATTGGCGTCGGTGAAACACGCTAGACACGGGCCATCGTCCTTCGGGAATATGTGTAAACATTGGTCTTTCGTGGCCGCAGGTAGTTGATCAGATGATTCAGGGCCTTCCAGTGTGTGTGGTCCGGTGACTTGGAAAATCGGGCCAAGAAGTTCACCGCAAACGTTATATCAGGCCGAGATCCAGACACAACGTAGCTGAGGGAACCACGATGGATAAGAACTCCCCGGGTTTGACAGCTTCTCCGGACACGTTTTTTGTCGGTAAAGCGGTGTTCGGCAGCGGCATCACTGCGTGTGAGACACCATCCCAATGATCTTTCAAGATGCTCGATATCAGTTTTGGTTGCAAAACCTTGAATCCCTCCAAAACTCGTTCTACCCGCAGGCCAATGATGTCCGTCAGACCAGATGACCACTTGATTTTGATCAAGTCAGATAGCGCTTGCTCCAAAGCCTTCAGGCTGGACACAGACGAACCCGTGACAATACCATTGTCAACATGGATCCAAATGGTGGTGTTGCCAGAGTCAGCGTGGAGTATGTACACGCTTGCGTCGTACTGGGAGCTGGTGTAACCTAATGTGCTCAAAGTTTTTGACAGGTGTCGCCACCAACACCGCCCGGCCTGCTTCGTACCATATAGAGCCTTTTTTAACAAGCAGCCGTCCCCTGGCCTCACCGTCAGACCCTCCGGCGGGGTCACCCAAACCTCTTCGTCAATTGGGGAGTTGAGGTGGCGGCGACAAAGTCGAAGGTGTGGACCGGCCAATTCTTTGTGGCGGCAACAGTCAGGATGATGCGCATTGATACAAAAGTGGCCGTGGGTGCGAACGTGGCGGAGAATTGTTTGCCTTTGACTTGATTGAAGCCCTTAGCTACGTATCTCGCTTTGTAGCGAGTAGGGACCCCGGCAGAATCGGTCTTAAGCGCAAATACCCACTTGGCCTTGAGGACCTGCTTGCCCGCAGGAACCGGGCGTACCTCCCATACGTCCAGTCGCTCAAGATTGGTTAATTCTTCTTGCACCGCTTGCATCCAGTCATCTTTGTTATTGCTCCGAAGTATTTGCTTAAATGTGGTGGGTACACGAGCTTCAGAAACTTTGGGAACAAACTCAACCAGTTCGTCAACTAAAGCATCCTGGTGCTGGACGGTTAGCTCGTCCTCGAAGCTGCCGAGCTGGAGGTTGCAGGCATCTACAAAACTGAATGATTCTTGAGGCAAAACAACCGAAGGGAAGTCAGGAAATGTTGCCACGGCAGACTCGACGAAGTCGTTTATGGACGGGACCCAAAAACCCCACCCTTTTGAATTAGGTAGGTAGTAAACAGCGTATCCAAGATGTGCTCGTTTGTACAGCTTCTTCCGCTTTTCCACCGGGATGTGCGTAAACGCCTGCGCGCCAAAAGGTCGGAGGCGGTCCAAGTTGGGGGCAAAACCGAACATTTTTTTGTATGGAGTGACGTCCCCGCTGGCGGAATTGGGGATGCGGTTTAGAGTGTAGCAGGCCCAAACAAACACTAGGGCCCAGTGAGGCTTTGGTAGAGTACTGTCGACCAGTAATGTGCGGCCCATGTCCTGTAAGGTGCGGTTGAATCGTTCGATGACCCATTTTGGTAATGGTGGTATGCGATAGATTGTTCGGCCACGATGCCTTTCGACGCCAGAAAGGCTGACAGGGCTTTGCTGTTGAACTCCCCCCCGTTATCAGAGCGTAGTATCTTCACCCTACGCTTGGTAAATGTCTCCATACGGGTGATAGTGTCCTTGAGTAATTCCAAGGCCTCGTTCTTTTTGGTCAAGATTTTGATTTCTGTGTACCCTGATCCGATGTCGCGCATAGAAAGAACGTATAATCCGCCACCCAGAGCAGGTGTCTCAAAAGGCCCGATGAGGTCCACGTTCCATGCGTCCATTGGTTCGAACGTCCGGCGGTCTGAAGTGAGGGTATTTTTATTGACGCTCTTGGAGATCATGCACAAAGAACATACAATGTCGCCGGCAGGCAAGGACTCAGGGAGACCCAACGCAGCGTGCTTTGTCATCATTCGGCGAATCACACGCAGACCAACATGGCCGAAACGCTTGTGTATTTGTAAAAGCGTTTTCTCATTGCTGGTAAGCTGAGGTCTCATATAAGGGAGGTTGGACGCGGCAGGTACAATCATTTAAAAGGCTCTTCATCATTGGCTAGCGGCACTAGATTGAAACTATGTACATGGTTGGGTGACATAACAGTAGGGCGGGTGGTATGCACAACGGAGGAGCGGGCACACACGGGCGGAAGAGGAGCAGCATAACGAGTGACAGTATGTAAAGGAGTGACAGGTGAGTACATGGGTTTGATGGGAGAAGGAAGGAACCATTTCCGCGAACGAACGTTTAATGTTGATTTGGTCCATAGACGTCCGCAAAAAAAGATGAGGAAAGAATCGGTGCTGCAGTCGTATGTGAAGGTGAAACCGGCCAGTCGGAGGGCAACCGGCGACACTAGAGTATGAGAGACGTGCTTGCAGAAGAGTACACCCTCAAGCCGAATGGGAGTTGATCCCAGACCACGAAAAGTCAGCATCCCTCGGGCTGTGATGACACATGAGGTCCCATTAGTCGCTACTTTTAAGGGAATGGGCTCAGTTAACATCTCAAACTCGGTGAGTGCTGACCTGTCACCGGTCACGTGGTGCGTTGCGCCCGTGTCAAACAAGACATGGTCACAATGCTTGGCGGAGGAGGAGGCAACGGCGAATTCAGCGGGGCATTGTCAGGGTAATGAGGGTAGTGCATGGTGGCATCCGTTGGGTGTTGTAGGCCGTAATGTCAGCCTCTCGTTCAGATGGTCTGGCCGGCGGTACTTGTGCCTGTTGTCCGTAGGATGGGCGATAACAGTTGGCGGGACGGAGGTTGGTGGGCCCGGGTTGATGGTGGCGGGGTGGCAAACCACGTGCGGGGGGAGTGTCGTTGGAATAGCCCGAGAATCGTCGGGGTCAAGACGGGATAGTGGACTTGGTATCTGGGCGGCTGGAATAAGGGAGAGAACCAAGTTTGAGTACCGTTAGATATTGGGTTGGGACCGTGTTGGTAACCGCCGTTGCTGAAGTGAGGGGGACCTGTGTGAGAACGGGAAGAAGGACACTGAGCTATTAAATGGGCGGTAGAGTCGCAGCAACAACAGCCATGGTAAGTGACAGGGGGGCGGGAAGGAGGGCGACCGGGACGGCCTGCCATGACGTAGATGTTGTCCGGGTGACTCTCAACAGAGGCGCGGCGGTTGGGTTGGTTGGGTTGTCCCTCAGCGGCAAAAGCGGAAGGGTTGGGAGTACAGGCTTTGCTCGAATAGTCCGCTGTGGTGTTCCATTCCCGCTCCAATGCCAAAGAGGTACATTTCATATATTACAAGTTCACTTACAGGATGTACACTAGAACAGGATACAAGAGGAGGAATATCAGGGAGGAGTACAGAAGGAATCCGGAAGAATACACAATACACCAACATCACAGAATCAACAACAAGGAAGAGTTACACCAACAGCAAGCAGGAAATACGGACGATGGTAGCAGTACAAGGAGCGGACACAGGGGGAAGAAGGGGAAGAAGGACCAGGAGGAGGAGAGGCCTAGACCCTGAACAGGATGGAAGCTGGAAGGATTGGAAGAAAGAAGGGGTGATGGAAGGTGTTTCAGCCCCTGGATGGAAGGATAGAAGAAGGAAGAAGAAGGGGCTGTGTTGCACACAGTACAGGGGGGGAGTGGGCACAGAAATGATGTCATGCTGTGCAGATATGATGTCATGCTGTGCAGACATGAAGTCATGCTGTGCAGAAATGATGTCATGCTGTGCAGCAATGATGTCATGCTGTGCTGAAACCATAGCAACAAGGAGCAGGCTGTGCAGCTGACCAGTTCACCTGCAGCATAAATCCCTCAAAGGACCTTCCCTTGGAGCTAAATTCCCTCATCTTTTCCTATATAAGGAGGACATTTCCCCACCACTGTTGTTTTCTTTTTCCTCAGCCACTTACTAAGAGAGTATAGTGTGTCTCACCAGTCAGCGAGTTAGTCATCAAGTGTAGTCATCAAGTGTAGTCATCAGTGTTATCAGTCAATAAGTCAATCAATCAGTTATCAACCCCAACAATAAAAACATTTCTCAAACCCCCCAATCAATCAACAAACAACCCAATCAATCAACAAACAAATCAATCAATCATCAACAAACTCAACAATCATCAACAATCACCTGCAATAGTCCAACACACTATTGCATTTTCACATAATCAATCCCACGGTTCGATTATCCATATCATTAGTTATAAGCGGTCTACTCACATACAACAACGTATAAGGTCTAAGTCTGATTGAGATTACTATACTTAGTAAACTTAATCTTGAAATCAGCCATTTCTCTTTTTATATTGATTTTAAGATTCCTTACAAAGGGTATAGTATTTATAAAGGGGCAGGCCAATAAACCACCCGTAAACTGACTGTTTTTAGCCTTTCAACCTAACTCACCAGTTTATTTCCCCCAGCTGGATCTTTACCAAATATTATCATTTGTCCCACAGGAGTCCTACACCGCCCGTACCTTCTCTTGACAATCGGTTAATAAGTCAACCATCTCCAAAAATTCCAAGACTCGCGTTGGTGGCCTGTGAGTTCTTGGTCAACTCGGTGGTCAAATTCCTGGCGAAGTGGGCTGCCCCGTGTAAGGGAGCTGTGGAGCATCAGACCCATGATGTTATCCTCAGTTAACGTCAGGCCCGCTTTGGCCAGGTTGATGATCTTGTTGCGGAAGGAAGCGGATACTTCGGCTGCTGCCGTGGACTCGTTGCATTTGATGTGAAGGAGGTCATCCCACAGATTGAGTTGCCCGGCGCGACTGAAAACTACGTAGCGCTGTTTTAATTCGCGCATGATTTCGAAACTGTATTTAAAGTCATAATAGGGGGATTGGAAGGAACGATTGATGGAGGAAAGTATGATGGTACGTGCAATGGGATCACAGATGTCACGGCGCATATCCTTCAGGTAGAAGTCCGTGTCGTCAAGGGACATAAGAGCAAATTCACAACTTTCGCGGAACCAGGCGCGGAAGTTCGAGCCGTCCATCTTAAGGCGATTGTCGTCTGTAGCAAAACGTTGACTCCCTTCTTTGACAATGGAGTTCCGATTGCGGGGGTCGGTGGCGTACTCGTAGGAGGACTGTATGCCAGAAGTCTGGAAAGGGTTGGAAGCGGAACTAGGGGGAGGAGGCGGATGGTTACGGTGGGGGGGGCCGCGGGTCTCAGTGGAGTATCCGTCATTGTTCCGAGGCAGAGGGAGCCCTTGGGGGGCTGGCTTCTTCGTAGGTGGAACTTTGGAGCTGGTTGCACCGGAGTGAGGTGGGGGGGGGCTATGATAGTGGGAGAACGCTGCATTATGTTGTTGGGCGGAAAGGACAAATTGGAGAGAAAAAGAACTTGGACGAGATAGAAGTTGGCGTGACACTACTAAGGATATTCGGACTACTGCTAATAACACTGCTAACACTACTGAACACTGAATGGCGCTGACAAACGAAGAAGACTAAAAACACACTACCATTTGTAACACCGTAACACAATAACTCTACGTTTATCCAGGGAAGAAAGAACCTTTAAGCGAGAAATATGCTCATAACCTGTTGATGCTCAGGCACGAGAAAACTATTGAAAAGGATGAATTGCTACATATTTAGAATTAATGAATGTATGAAATATTAACAACAATGAGAAAACAGCATACTATATATACATGGTCAATTATGTAATAGTTAGAGGAGGAGAATCGGCGAGTACTTGTGTTGTGGCTGATCCGGTCTTGACATGACCGGCGCTGTGGATGATCCGGACTGACGTGACCATCGGTGTGGTTGATCCGGTCTGACACGTCCCAAGATTGTAGTGTGTGAGTCTGGGAGATTCTCATGCTACAACAACATAGACATGATGTGCAGACAAAGCCGACCGATCAACAGGATCGGTCGAGATGAGCAAAGCACATGAATTCATCGAGCAGATCAGGTGATCAACAGTAAACACCTCACGTCTATCAAAAGACTAAAGACTGAGAGAAAGCTGAAAGCTTCAAACCTCATCTCTCTTACTGCAGAACGAACTCCTGACTGTCCCAATCGTCCAACCTAAACTCGCGTATCTCTGAAGCAAGCAGAGAGTAAGCGAGGTTATGCTTTGAACGATGAGACAGAAGAACTGACCATTGACATTCGTTAACAGATCAACCAACAAGTCAGTCTCAAGGACAACAAATTCCTTATCTTCGCGCATCAGTTTTTCCTTGGAAAAGTAAGTCGTCATTAGCGCTTCAAACGAATCTTCTAAGATAGAGACTGACTAGCATGATCATTCATGTGAAGCACAGGAAGCAGCCATCGTTATTGTCAGGAACAATAGCGCGTCCAAGTGCCACAAAGTAAGAAAGATTAGAAAAAAGTAAATGCAGCTTTCTTTGCACTGCAGCACCTGGCAGGGCATAGCTAACGACAGATACCAGTCTACTTCTCCAACCGCAAAGCGGATCTTTCTCTCCAGACCTATCGAAGCCGCAGAGCGGATTGAACAAGAACCTATAGTCGTTTGCACACCAGAATCAGCCCTCCTGCCTTTAGGTGATTGACCGTCTCTCAGTCTCATCTTTTCACTGTCTCGCTTGCGCTGCATCAAAGCTACTTGTAAATTTCCTCTTGAATGTTCAAATAAGATAGCAATGCATCCTTCAGCTGTGAAAATTCTTTAGGTTTGTGGTGAACTTCACTAAGTCTAGGACTCTGCCTGCAACAGGGCGGGCGAGGCCCCCCCCCCCCCCGCTATACACCGGTGTGCTGAGCTCGAGTTTGTTTCACGTCTCTCTTCTTCATTCCCTCCATCAAAGACACCGCAGGTTGTAAGTTTAGCAACCTTCACTGCGCCCGGATGAGTGGACTTGTATCCATTCTATAATCATGGTTGATAGTAGGTACACTTCGCCAGCGCCTCATGACCATCCCAAAATCAGCTTTTTCCGCGATATCACTTGTGTCTCAAGGTCAAGATGCGTTCCAAAAAATTATGAGAGTGACGCGTGTGATGGAAAGCATCAGTGAAATGTTTTCTCTATCAGATATAGCTCAATAGTTGAATGATCTATGAAAAAAAATCCGCGAGATAAGCAGACAGGCACAAAAAAAGAGACAGCGCTTCTTTTCATATACCCGAAGAACAAAAGAACCGGAAACTTCAGGTGCTATCAATCAGCAAGAAATGTCGAAACTTCCCTCGTCCTCTCTTTCGAATTCAAATCTTCCCTACGGAAAGCGCGCAAAAGTTCAAAACCAAATACAAACGAAAGCCCTCATCTTTCCTCGCTTTTCTTTGTATGATACTCTTGTTCCTCTGCTATTGGAGATCATATTTAACCTGGGACATGTTCTGGCCATCAAAGAAGCTCATCGCCCCCAGAGCCCACCGCTTTTTCCGACCGCCTGGCAGCTCGCCTTTTCCACGCCCGCAAAGAACGAACTGAATAGAAATTTCATCATGAATAGGAATACGAATCCTGGAGATTTGGACTCTATCGACCACCCTTCTAATGCCCACCCCAGCCCAACTGGATCGCTCGGGGTAAGTGGAAGCGATGCCGTTCCCAGGATCCCTACATCTAGTAATAATCGATCCGTGTTGGATGAGAGAGCTTCCGGCGGATCTAACCAGTTTCAAGGACAAGGAAGAGTTCCTGTTGAGAGCAGATCCTCCGTCTTTTACACTTCAAGCACTTTTAATGCCTCATCAAGTGAGACATGGGATATCAACGAAGAACTGGAAGACTACGAAGAACCCATAAGGGAAGAATCACAGCCACGTAACCAATTTTCAATTATGCTGTCTGTAGATGGAAATGGGTCAGCGGTGCTTGCGCCCCCAAACGCAGAAGATTCAACTCGATTACGGGTTGAAAATTTCTTTCGCGATTTGGAAACTTCTTTTCCGGACATTAATATTGCTAATCCTGTCGCCAGGAATCTATCTGTTCAAGAGGTTGGAGCCATCCTTGATAGTCTCACTACCACGAATATTTGCCCCTCAGACTGCGTGAATGCCCACGGCAAAGCATCAACATGTTCGATATGTTTCGAAGATTGGGCGCAAGGCGATGTACTGTGTGTTCTTCAATGTCACTCCTCACATCAATTTCACAGAAATTGCCTGCAGGTAGGCTACAGTCATTTTACTCTCTGTGGTGCAGCTGTTTCCTGATTATCATGCTTCCTTCGATAGAGTTGGCTACACGATAACCCCAGCTGCCCCTTGTGTAGGTCCCTCATTCGCAAACAAGACGCAGATGGAAGTTAAGATATCTGAGAGACCCATTTTCACGGGTTTCCGGAATTTCGTTCTTGTCCAAAGAAGAAAAATCAAATTAACGTGAAATCCATCCCTTCCTTTTTCCTGCATCACTTTCTTCCTAAGCTATAAAGATAGCATTGCAGGGAAAGATAATGATCAGCGACCCGCTGGCGCCATACGGCCTGTTGATTCCCTGGGGTCAGCTGCTTATAAACAATGATGGATGGATCAAGGGAAATTGTTTGTACCCAGATGAGTGTAGGAGTCCAGGTGGGAACTTTACTGATTGGGGTTACTGGAAGTAGCGTTGAGGCCTAGGCCACATCAAACTGAATTCATACTCGCAGCAGCACTCGGGAGGCCTTTTCGGGTATTGTATGGGGGACGCCCATATCTGAAATGATCAGGCACTTTGGGGACAGCGGCCTAGCTATCATGTCGTGTTGGGAGCTGATGGATGGCAGTTTCTGTGTCCTCAACCAACATGCAAAGCAAAGCTCGCACGACAAGCTACATGCATATCAGATACAAAGAAAAATACCGGACATACGCATTGCTCAAGGGACAGCTATTGCTTTGTCGTTAGGAAACGAACATTGCTGTTGTGCTACCTCCCTGTCATGAATCAGACCATGTGGGCGGGTTTTGGAGTATCTCAGCTCGCGCATTTTTTATTCCGTGGTAGGATTTTGGGACTCATGCCCGTGTTTTGATGGGGCAATGCGGACTGTATTGCATGGAGTAAGGATGGTGCTTGCGAGCGAGAGTGTGATTACATGAAAGGGAAGGGTGTTGGGGGTAAGCCCGCCAGACAGGATTAATAGGCAGAAAACCTAGGGCTTGTTGGGGAGGTTCTTGGCATCGTAGCACACGTTACAAGCTGATGTGGGGGGAGCGTAAATGGTTAGCTGTTGGGCTCGCAGGTGGGATCATTCGGGATGTGGCTTACCTCTAGACTGGTGGCACGAGGTGCAACTAAGGATTTGCGTTTTTTGGACCAAGCAGGCTAGGAGAAGGGCATGTGGGGTCAGCTGGGCGAGACCAGTGGTGCGGTGGGGAACTTGCTTACTGTATGGGTATTTGTCCGTCGCGTTAAAAGAATAGCTGCCATCACAAGTGGCTTGGGGGATCACGGCGGGGTTCACAGTACCGTCTTGGCCGTTGGCGCCGGGGGTGAATTGATGGCAGTCCGTGCACTCTGGGGAAAACACGAGGGAGAGGTGAGTAAATGGTGGAAACTGCGTGCGGCAACGGTATCGGTGATGAAACGCTCACGTGGAATCATGTCGGCCGTTGTCGGGCACGAGTCGAGCTCACAGAGTGCGGTATACTGGGAGTTTACGCAGAGGGAAACGGTAGGGACGTCGGAAACTGTGAAGGGTGATGTGAATGATAAGCAATTGTGAAAGAAGGTGGAAGAGATGAGATGTGGGCACTCACGTTTGCTGGCGTCAGGAAGGTCAGTCTCAGTAGTGTTTTGAGGATTGTCCTCCTTGGCCATTCTATCGAGATCGCGTTCAGAGAAGGCGAAGAATTTGCTTTCGCACAAGACAGTCCCATTAATGCGGGGTGGCACTGCAGGATCAAGATGCGTTAGGGTTAGCCTGGGCCCAAGAGGTATGACAGTTGTGCAGACGAACTGGCTGGAGCCCCAGTGGTAGGGGGTGCTGGTGTGCCAGTTCCCGGAATGGTGGGGCCCGGGGTTACCGGAGGGGTACCAGTTCCTGGATTGGTGGGGCCTGGGTTTAGCGGAGTGGTAGCACCCGGGTTGGTGGGGGTTGTCGGGGTGGGGTTTCCGTCGGTAGTTGGGTTTGGGGTAGTGGACACCAGGGTATTCGGGTCCTGCGCCCGCACTAATGCGTTGGAGAAAATTAAAAGAGCGACGGTGAAGAAACTGTGATGCATCTTTGGTGGAGTGTTTGGATAATAAAAAATGCAAGACAGTGAGTGAACAACTGTGGCTTGTGGGGTTGGGTCGATGTCTTTACCACAGGTGGATGCTATAGACAAGGGGATCAAGTGAGTGTAAGTAGCTTGGTGGCGGGATTGGGAACGTGATGCACACAATGCCGTCCTTTTTATCTCATGGCCATGGGTCAGCTCACGCCCAAGCAAATTGGAATCACCCGGAACGATGTCAAACCATCCGTGATCATTCAAGCTGAAACTTGAGTCTGCTGTTACATCGTTCAAGCCACGAAACCTCAAGCCGGGTGAGTAGCACTAGGGGAGCGAAAGGCATGATGATTATTGGGCCCCTGGCGCGTAGCAGATTCTGTAGGGAACACCGAAACCGAAGTGGTTCCATAGGGTGTCTGCAGGAAATCTTCTAGGTCCCCTTCGAGAACACTTGGACGATAACAGATGGCCGGTGGCCCACACGATTCGGGTGCGGGATGTGGATAATATCAATCTGGAACGTGACGACAGCCGTCATGGGTCGTTTTCTGATGTATTTATGTATGTACACCCATCACCAGGGATCAGAGCTAGCCAAGTCATACATACATGGATCCTTATTTCCACGTTTCAAATCAAGGCCTGAAATGGAAGTGCTAGGCTGTCTTGAGCCTGTCTGAGCAGCTGTAAGAAAAGAGCCTTGCTTGGACCGACATCCGCCTAGGTGCAACAAGATGCCGTTTCAGATCGCGTGCCGAGCACTCTTCAAAGTTCATGTGACACAGGTCTTCACCAGACTTCCGGAATCCGAGGCTGTGACCCAGGCTGGACATCAGCCGCTTCTTACGGGAACCCGGGAGAACCCGGGTACGATACGAGCATCCCCTGACCCTTTCACGCATTGGAGCCAATTCCCAGTTTCCCAAGTCCATGCAAACCCAACTTACGCATCACAAGCTGTCCACTAGATTCCCCCGACGCGTACCAGGCACATCAAAAAACCAAAGTAAGAGCAACAGCATTAAGTCTAGAATCTTTTCTTATTGGCTTGCGTATTTGCCTTTTGTTTTTCCCTCGTGATCTGACCGAGTCTCTGAGACGTTGAACTTGCATGAGTGGTTTGTGAGCACATGTGTTTGGCATGATATAACAATCGAGATGCGAAGCGTTCACCCTTGTTAGAGGACTTCCGCTCTGTTTAAGAGCCCGGTAGGGCTCCGCATGCACGTATTAAAAATAATTATCGCCTATATGCAAGTCAGACTTTACACTCTTTCGAAGATTCTTTCTTTCATCCTCATTTTTCTGCCTATCTCTAATTCTCAATCGATGAGATCACTGACTTCTTCTCTTGTTTTTGTTTACGAAGGCTATGTAAACAGGAGTTTGGCCCAGCAGGTTAACCCTGAACCTAATAATGTATCTTCTGAAGTTGAACCCAAAAGACTTCTGAGTATTCATTCCATTCCTCTCTATTTAAACTTGTCTTATCTGAGCAACTTGATTGGAAAAAAAGGAGTAAGGGAATAGTTTCTATCTTAAAGGAAGAAGGAAACAACATGCATAAAAACGCCTAAAAGATAAAAGAAGAAGAGCAGGGCGAAACGCTCTAAGGAGTGAGTGACTGGAGTGCCGGGTCATCGACGCTGACACACATTTGACAGGCTGAAGGAAATTTTGAATGATGATTCAAAGGTCAGTTCGTGTTTCCCTCATTCGATAAACCCAAATCATGGCTTACATGTGAAACCGGTGCAACCACCGCTGCAAGTGTAGGTTTTGTCGTTCCCATCTGTGCAGACTGAATCATCGACAAAATTTCAAAGGAGGAAGACTTCTTAGCTTGCTTTGCACTTGATGTTGAAGGGGCTATTCATCCGGAGCCAGGGGAGCTTACCGTTTTTGATTGGGTCAGTGCTGTTACCAAATAGGTAGTTATTGGTGCAGGTAACTTGAGGGATGACTGTCGTCCCAGTTTTGACTTTGTCCTGTCCCTCAATCGTCATCTCTACGCAAGTGTTACAAACTAATGTATGATGTTTTTTGATGAGTTGAAGGTCCAAGGGGGATTTAAGATACAATCCATATGACGAATAACTTACCGGGATGGTTTCCACAAGAGCTGATGTCACATATAGTGTCAACAGTCCCGGCAGGGCCCTTGCAGGCAACCTCGGTTGGAATGGTAGAGTCTAGGTAAAGATCTCATCGTCAGTTCTTGTCGCGACTAGAAGTATTCATCTGACGAGTAGAGACAAACAATTTCCGTTCGTTGCAACCTTAGTATCGTTAGCGGACATGGCGGCAACATCGGCCTCTGAGAAGGGCAAGTAAGCTTGAGTACATTTCGCGGCAATGACAGTGGGAAGTTTGCCGGCGGGAGCAGCAGCTCCTATACCTTTAGCTGCGTTGGCCGGGGGAGCAACCGGTGGAGCTGCCGGTGGGGCTGATGACGCATCAGCGTTGGCACCACAGGCCATCAACACGGCGGTAGCTAAGTAGATAAACTGCATTTTGATCTGTAAGGGATGAAGAAAGGCTTGAACAAAAGAAAGTCGCAGTAATGACAACTGTGGAAATTTATATCGTTACTGTTTGAAGCTGATAAGTCTGTGATGGCGAGTTGGATGAGCTGAGAAGCCCGATAAACATACACCTTTTATATTCACCTCTGGCTAGTGGAGACTCTCAGGAGCTTGGCCTGAATCGACCTCTACCCCGCCTAAAAATGTATGAGGACCCGCACATGCAAATCGGTTATCTTTGTGACGAGTTTTGAGGAAGCACGAGCGACGGAACCAACCTCTTCCGCGGTCTGAATACACCTTTCCTCGATGATGGATAGATTGAGGTTATGTACTCGCTCTGCATTTCTTGGGGTTTCATGGATTGATTCTGCTGCATAATACTGAGACCTAATCCCTCGCCGAAGGACATCAAGGCCAATTTCGAAAAATCATACCACGTCTCACGTCGATAATGCCGCAGATGCTTGGCCTGAATCGTTATCCACCTCGCCCAACATTGTAAGACGACCCGCGCAAACCGATCACCTGTCTGACGAGTTTTGAGGAAGCACGAGCGGTGGTCCGCGGAACAAGCCTCATTTACGGTCTGAGTACACCCTTCCTCGATGATGGATAGATTTAGGTTATGTCCTCGGCCTACATCTAGTCGGGTTTCATGGATTGACTTTGCTGCGAAATCCTGAGACCTAATCCCTCGCCGAAGGACCTCAAATCAAAGTCCCAAGAAATCATACCACGTCTCATGTTGATAATGCCATCGATACTTCGCAATTTAGGTCTCAACGATTCAATATAGATAGGATAAACGTCGCGGTGAGCTCAGTCTTGCCTGTCAGGATGTTATAATTTTGTTTCTTACTCGCGCTTGAGAACTGCCGAGCCGGTCGGGCGAACACCAGTGCTAGATGTCAAGATTTACCTATGTATACTTCAATGTCTTGGCGATTTCTGGTCTTTTATCAAACGCTTGCTAAGTCAAAGGAAGGTCAGTGGAGTGGTTTGACGCCACGATCCTACATAAGTCTATCAACCGGGGGCCGATGAAACCCGACGAAATCAGCTGGTCAGTCAAACTCCCGATGACCGCGAGACTCAGGTGAGCCTGAGGCGGGCGGACTCGACCGTGTTCTGTGCTTTTGAGGATCGCTGACAGCAGACAGGCTCGGGTTATTATCATCTGACGTGATTCTATGGTAATTATTGCCAAGCAAAAGTCATATTAAAACAGCCTATCACCAATAATTGATGGGATGGGGGAAAAAGAAGACGCAAGAGGGATAAGGGTCGGAAGCGTTATAAGAGTCGTTGGAACTAGTAGGTGGACAAGGGATTGATGGTATTGAATTCGATACTAAATAAGGGACAAAAAAAGTAAAGATAAAACGAAGTTTCAAAAAAATACTTCAACCATAAGGGTCGGCCAAGGGTCCACTATCAATTTGCTAGACAATGTGGGACGAGGTGTGCATCGAGTTGGTTGCTCTGGGCGAGGTGGCTGCTGGTCTTTGGGGAGCAGTCGAGAGGAAATGCTCACCAACATAGGTGTTATATGTGAACCTCCAGAGCTACCTCGGGATGGGAATTTTTCAGCAGTTATCGAGTAGCATTGCCCCTCCAATAGGTGGCTGTACATACATTGCAAGGATCTGCTACCTGCCGAGCAGCAAGCTGCTCCTTCAGACATGTCCAACGCCTCAGAGGAGCTTGGCACACCCAATGACAAGTTCGCCCTAGTTCGCCGCGTGTAAGAATTAGTTGAGTAGCACTTACAGCCATGGCCCCCTGATTCGCCAATCTATGTACACGACCAAACAGAATGAAAGGAAATGGCACAATTTAACATGCTCCTGCTTGATTGAGTCAAGAGTCAAAGATACTGAGGAATGATTGCTCTACATAGAAGGAGGTAAAACAAAATCTATATGAAAAAAAAAAAAAATCAAGTTAAAGTAAGATTGTTGATAAAAACCAAGCGTAGGAATATTTCAAGAATGTTGCGCGATGACGAGAGATGGAGTTTTTTTAAATTGCAGAACGAGAAACGGGAGAATAGAATAGAAATGTACAACCAGTTAAACAGTGAAGAACTCAGCTCCAGGGTTTCTCTCCCCAAAGGACGATCGGAAAGTTCAAGTCCTCCATTTCCAAGATACCTTCTGCCATCATTGCTTGGCTTCCAAATTAACCAAATTCTCCCAGAACTCACCTACATAATCAACCACATCATATCCACTCCAGAAACCAGCTCACTTCTATACATAACCCTCCTTCCTTAGTCTACAGCCTTAAGCAGTTTCAGACAACATCAAGTAATTAAACAACAATAAATTTAGCAATGTTTTGAACAACTGGCTGTGAAACAAGAGTCAGGATTTAACCAGGTTGGGCTAACCCAAAGGAGACCCAAGACACAACATTGTAAGATTGTGTTGGTATGTTCTGCGTTGAAGGAGGTAGTTAGCAAACCATTCTTCTGCGATACCACTATATATATGGAGCGCTCAGTGCCTCTGCCGGTACCCATCTTGGTGGCCTAACCGTACAAGACACACGCTTGACGACACCCTAGACTATCTCCATCCCCCCAGCTCCTACACACTCAACCATCCTACTCCTCCGAGCCCCCCTTCGTCCAATCTCGCACCTAGCCAGTCTGCACGGGCATCTCCTCATTTCCGCAGCTTGCGTCTGGGCGATACGCGGTGAAGCATCCCAATGCGTCGTAACTATTCCACGCCAAAGCAAAGGCTGCGCGATCCACGCTCTACCGGACCCCTCTCCACCGCGGACACCCTCTCCGCCCCCACCCCCACGCCCAAAACCGGGGTCACCGCGGAAACCTCCTTTCAAATAAAATTCATCTCAGCAGTGAGTCAATGTGACTCTCTATGAGATATTGCAAAGCTACGAGCAAACTATTTTTTTTGGATCAATTCAACCTTATATATAATCCTCATGGATTTTTTCCCAAAGTTATTCCTGGAGATGGCTTTTTAATCTAGGATTTACAGACTCCGTGTCAAACAAATTCTAAGCAATATTCTGGGCAGACTGAGCTTTTCATTATGTACCAACATCTCCTTGCTCCTTTGGTGGTACACATTGGAATGTCTCCAGTTTTCTGATATCAAAAAAACACTGAGAAAGTTTCTTTTGGAAACTTTCTCTTGCATGCTGATGTCACCATCATGATTTTCACACTACATCTTTTACTAAGTATCCCTTTGGGATATCTGGTAACATTTTTGGGATATCTGGGATATCTAGTAATACTTTTTTTTGAATCAACCTTGCATAACATCACCATAAAACAGTGTGATATAACAGAACCATATAACAGCACCAGATAACATCACCATATAAGATCACAATATAACACCATACTATTACAACATCATATCACACTATCAAACTGACCTGTTGATCAGACTGGCACATGCTTATGGTCTGTAACACTTGTCTGGGAAGTCTCTCCAGCCCCACTTGACACAGCCAAGGTAGATTGGAGAAGCTGCCAAGACAAGTAATAGATTAGGGAAAGGTTTTTGGGAAACCCATCTTGGTAGGTGAGCCAGGTTGTTATATGGTGGCTGGTTTCCACAAAACTGCACCCACTGGAGCTGCCCAACAATTGATAACATAAAAAAACTACAAAGATAATGTACTTTACATGCATGCATAGTGGTTCAAATGCAGAATAATATAGCGGTTTTTTATATAGCAGTTTCATTTTTTTGAAATAAATGTTGGAGTGAATTTGATAATATTAAGAAGCATGAAGAATGATCATTACACATTTGTACAATGCAATAGTGCCATAACACCCATTCTCAAAGTTTCCATGTTTTGTAGTATTTTTGCTATGTTTTCTCAGGAAAAAAGACCCTTACAAATGGTAAAACAGAAACATCAATATGGCCAATTAATTCCTGTGAGTCAAGGTTTGATTTTCACATATTGGTGGGGTAGTATCACACCTTTTTTGTGTCAAGATTTGGCTTCACGCATCAAGTTTTCATAATTTAGCCATTTTTTCTGTGTTTTCTCAGGAAAAAAGACCCTTACAGATGGTGAGACAAAAACATAGGTATGGAAAATTGATACCAGTGAATGAAGGTTTTATTTAAATATTGGGGTGGGATAGTATCACATGTTTTGCCTGTGAAGATTTGGCTTCACGCATCAAAATGTCACAATTTACCCATTTTTTCTGTTTTCTTGGGAAAGAAAACCCTCATGACACATGGTAAAAAAAAACATACATATGGAAAATTTATGCCTGAGAATTAAACTTCATTTTTCATATATTGGTGTGCTAGTATCACAAGTTTTTCCTGTCAAGACTTGGCTTCACGCATCAAAATTTCAAAAATAACCAATTTTTCCCATGTTTTCTCAACAACAAAGACCCTTGCACATGGTGAAACAAAAACATAGATATGGCCAAATGATGCCTGTGAATTGAGATTTGATTTTCATAGAGTGGTGTGGTAGTATAACATGTTCTGCCGGTCAAAATTTGGCTTCAGCCATCAAAACTTTACAAATTACCTATTTTTCCCGTGTTTTCTCAGGAAACAAGACACCTAAACATGATGAAACAGAAACATAGATATGGCCAATTGATTTCTGTGAGTAAATGTTTGATTTGAATACTGTGGTGGGTTAGTATCACATGTTTTGCCGGTTGAGATCTGGCTTCACGCATCAAAATTTCACACTGTACCCATTTTTTCTTTGTTTTCTTGGGAAAAAAGACCCTTGCACATGGTGAAATGCAGACATAGATATGTAAATTTGATTCCTGTGACTCAGTATTCATTTTTCATATAGTGGTGTGGTAGTATCACCATAAAGACCTGGCTTCACTCATCAAAATTTGACAAATTACCTATCTTTCCTATGTTTTCACAGGAAACAAAACCCCTGCACATGGTGAAACAAAAAAAATAGATATGGGAAATTGATGCCTATGAGTTGAGGCTTGATTTTCATATATTGTTTTGGTAGTAGCACACATTTTTCCTGTCAAGATTTGGCTTCACACATCAAAATTTCACAAAGTATCTATTTTTTGGGGGTTTTCTCAGGAAAAAAGACCCTTGCATATGGCAAAACATAAGCATAGATGTTTCCCATTGATTCCTGTGAGTCAAGGTTTGATTTTTATGTAATGGTGTGGTAGTATCACATGTTTTGCCTGTCAAGATTTGGCTTCACACATCAAGATATCACAAATTACACATTTTTCCTGTGTTTTCTCAGGAAAAAAATCACTTGCACATGGTGAAAAAAAACAGAGATATGGAAAATTGATGCCTGTGAGCCAAGGTTTGATTTTCATATAGTGGTGTGGCAGTATCATGCATTTTGCCTGTCAAGATTGGGCCTCACACATCAAAATTTCACAAATTACCTATTTTTCCTGTGTCTTCCCAGGAAAAAAGACCCTTGCACATGGTGAATCAAAAAAATGGATATGAAAAATTGATGCCTCTGAGTCATGGGTTTATTTGCATATGAGTTTGTGGTAGTATCACACCTTTTGCCTGTCAAGATTTGGCTTCACACATCAAACTTTCACAAATATATCTTTTTTTTCTGTGTTTCCTCATGAAAAAGGACCTGTGCACATGGTGAATCAAAGAAATAGATATGGCCAATTGATAGATGTGAGTCAATGTTCAATTAGGATAAAGTGGTGTGTTATTATGACATGTTTTGCCTGTCAAGATTTGGCTTTATGCATGAATATTTCACAAATTACCTTTTTTTTCTGTGTTTTCTCAGGTAAAAAGACCCTTGCACATGGTGAAACAGAAGAAATAGAAATGGAAAATTTATGACTTTGAGCCAAGGTTTGATTTTCATTTAGTGGTGTGGTATTGTTGCGTGTTTTGCTTGTCAAGATTGGGCTCACGCATCAAAATTTTGCAAATCACCCGTTTTTTCTGCATTTTCTCAGGAGGAAAGACCCTTGCACATGGTGAATCAAAAATCTAGATATGGACAATTGATGTATGCCAAGCATTGATTTGAGCCAAGAATTGATTTGAATCTAGTGGTGTGGTAGTATAATGCCTTTTGCCAGTCAAGATTGGGCTTCACACATCAAAATTTCATAAATTCCCTATTTATCCCGTGTCTTTTGAGGAAAAAAGACCCTTGCACATGGTGAATCAGAAACATAGATATGGCTAATTAATGCCTGTGAGCCAAGATTTGATTTTCATAGAGTGTTGTGGTAGTAACATGTGTTTTGCCTGTCAAGATTTGGCTTCACACATGAAATTTCCCAGATTACCCATTTTTTCTGTGTTTTCTCCGGAACAAAGACCCTTTCACATGGTGAATCAAGAACATAAATATGGCCAATTGATTTATCAGAGCCAAGGGTTGATTTGAATCTAGTGGTGTCGCAGTATCATGCCTTTTCCCTTCCAAGATGTTGCTTTGTGCATCAAAATTTCACAAATTACCTATTTTTTACCTTGTTTTCTCATGAAAAAGACCCTTACACATGGTGAATCAAAGACAAAGATATTGTAAATCAATGCCTGTGAGCCAAGGTTTGATTTTCATATAGTGGTGTGGTAGTATCACATGTTTTGCTGGTCAAGAACTGGCTTCATGCATGAAGATGTCAAAAATTACCTTTTTTTTCTTCCTTTTCTTGGGACAAAAGACCCTTACACATGGTGAAAGAAAAAACAAAGATATAGAAAATTGATGCCTTTGAGCAAAGGTTTAATTTTCATATAGTGGTGTGGTAGTATTGCATCTTTTGCCTGTCAAGATTTGGCTTCATGCATTGAAATTTCACAAATTACCTTTTTTTCCTGTGTTTTCTCAGGAAAAAAGACCCTTTTACATGGTGAATCAAATGGATAGATATGGCCACTTCATGCCTGTGAGCTAAGGTTTGATTTGAATATAGTGGTGTGGTATTATCATGCCTTTTGCCTGTCAAGATTGGTCTTGATGCATCAAAATTTCACAAATTACCTTTTTTTCCCGTGTTTTCTCATGAAAAAAGACCCTTGCACATGGTGAATCAAAAACATTGATATGGAAATTGATGACTGTGAGCCAAGGTTTGATTTGCATACAGTGGTGTAGTAGTATCACATTTTTTGCCTGTCAAGATTTGGCTTCACCCAGCACAATTTCACAAATTACCTATTTTCCTGTGTTTTCTCAGGAAAAAGACCCTTGAACATGGTGAATCAAAAACACAGACAAAGCCAATTTATGCCTCTGAGTCAGGGTTTGATTTCCATCTAGTGGTGTTGAAGTATCATTCCTTTTGCCTGTCAAGACTTGGCTTCATGCATTGAAAGTTCACAAATTACCCATTTTTTTGTGTCTTCTCAGGAACAAAGACACTTTCACATGGTGAAGCAAAAAAATAGATATGGCCAGTTGATGCCTGTGAGCCAAGATTTTATTTTCATATAGTGTTGTGGTAGTATCATGCCTTTTGCCTGTCAAGATTGGGCCTCACGCATAAAGCCCCTTGCACATGGTGAATCAATGAAATTTTGATGCACAAAGACCAATCTTGACAGGAAAAAGGCATGATACTTCCACAGAACTATATGCAAATAAAGTCTTGGCTCACAGGAATAAATTGGCAATATCTATGTTTTTGATTCACCATGTTAAAAGGCTCTTTGTTCCTGAGAAAACGCAGAAAAAACAGCTAATTTGGGAACTTTTGATGCGTGAAGCCAAGTCTTGACAGGCAAAAGGCATGATAGTGCAACACCACTATATGGAAATCAACCCCTGACTCAGAGGCCTCAATTGACTATATCTGTATTTTTGATTCACCATGTGCAAGGGTCTTTTTCATGGGAAAACACAGGAAAAATAGGTAATTTGTGAAATTTTGATGTGAAGCCAAATCTTGACAAACAAAACACTTGATACTACCACCCCACTATGGTTAAATGAAACCTTGGCTCACATGAATCAATTCCCATATAAACCTTTTTGATTCACCAGGTGCAAGGGTTTTTTTTTTCCTGAGAAAACACAGGAAAAACAGGTAATTTGTGAAATTTTGATGCATGAAGCCACATCTTGACAGGCAAAAGGCATGATGCTGCCACACCACTATATGAAAATTAACCCTTGACTCAGAGGCATCAAGTGGTCATATCTATGCTTTTGATTCACCATGTGCAAGGGTCTTATTTTCTGGGAAGACACAAGAAAAATAGGTAATTTGTGAAATTTTGATGCGTGAAGCCAAATCTTGACAGGCAAAACACGTAATACTACCACACCACTACATCAAAATCAAACCTTGGCTCACAGGAATCAATTGGCCATATCTATTTTTTTGTCCCACCATGTTCAAGGATCTTTTTTCCTGAGAAAACAAGGGGAAAATAGGTAATTTGTGAAATTTTGATGTGTGAAGTGCAATCTTGACATGCAAAACATGTGATACTACCACAACACCATATGAAAATCAATCCTTGGCTGACAGGAATCAATTGATTAGATCTATGTTTCTGATTTACCATGTGAATGGGTCTTTCATCCTGAGAAAACGTGGGAAAAATAGGTAATTTGTAAAATTGTGATGCGTGAAGCCCAATCTTGACAGGCAAAAGGTATGATACTAGCACACCACTATACTCAATTAAAAAATTGACTCAGAGGCATCAATTGGCCATATTTATATTTTTGATTCACTGTGTGCAAGGGTCTTTTTGCCTGAGGAAACATGGGAAAAATAGATAGTTTTTGAAATATTGATGTGTGAAGCCAAATCTTGACAGGCAAAAGGCATGATACTACCACACCACTATATTCAAATAAAGAATTGAATCAGATTCATCAATTGGCCATACCTATGTTTTTGTTTTACCATGTGCAAGGGTCTTTTTTCCTGGGAAAATACAGGAAAATAGGTAATTTGTGAAATTTTGATGTGTGAGGCCCAATCTTGACAGGTAAAAGGCATGATACTACCACACCACCACATGAAAATCCAACCTTGGCTCACAGGCATCAATTGGCCATATTTATGTTTTTGTTTCACCATGTGCAAGGGTCTATTTTCCTGAGAAATCACTGGAAAAATAGGTAATTTGTGAAATTTTGGTGCATGAAGCCAAATATTAGGGGGTATCAAATATAGGCAAATCCACACTTATGTAATTGACTGGTTTTCAAAAAAAACACCATTTTTAAAACCTGTTGGTTGCTCATGATCAAGCACCATTTTGGATGCAGTAATAAAGAATTTTTTTTTGGATAATTGACTGGTTTCTAACTGTGGATTTGGTATATTTGATACCCCCTATTGACAGGAAAAGCGCATGGTACTACCACACCACTGTATGAAAATCATCCCTTGGCTCACAGGCATCAATTTTCCATATCTCTGTTTTTTTTTCACCATGTGTAAGGGTCTTTTTTCCTGAGAAAACACAGGGAAAATGTGTAATTTGTGATATCTTGATGTGTGAAGCCAAATCTTGACAGGCAAAACATGTGATACTACCACACCATTACATAAAAATCAAACCTTGACTCACAGGAATCAATGGGAAATGTCTATGCTTATGTTTCACCATATGCAAGGGTCTTTTTTCCTGAGAAAACCCCCAAAAAATAGATACTTTGTGAAATTTTGATGTGTGAAGCCAAATCTTGACAGGAAAAATGTGTGCTACTACCAAAACAATATATGAAAATCAAGCCTCAACTCATAGGCATCAATTTCCCATATCAATTTTTTTTTGTTTCACCATGTGCAAGGGTTTTGTTTCCTGTGAAAACATAGGAAAGATAGGTAATTTGTCACATTTTGATGAGTGAAGCCATGTCTTGATGGTGATACTACCACACCACTATATGCAAAATGAAGACTGACTCACAGGCATCCAATTTAAATATCTACGTCTTTATTTCACCATGTGCAAGGGTCTTTTTTCCCAAGAAAACAAAGAAAAAATGGGTACAGTTTGAAATTTTGATGCGTGAAGCCAGATCTCAACAGGCAAAACATGTGATACTAACCCACCACAGTATGCAAATCAAACATTTACTCACAGAAATCAATTGGATATATCTGTGTTTCTGTTTCATCATGTTTAGGGGTCTTGTTTCCTGAGAAAACACAGGAAAAATAGGTAATTTGTAAAATTTTGATGGGTGAAGCCAAATCTTGACAGGCAAAACATGTCATACTACCACACCACTATATTAAAATCAAATCTCAACTCACAGGAATCAATTGGCCATATGTACAGTGCCTCGCCAGAAAGATCTGGCACTACTATTTTTGAAAAAAAAGGGTCAAAACAGTTCCAGAGCACTCAATTTTTTTTTCACATGCTTGCAGAATAGTTTAGAGAAAGAAAAAGGGGGTTTTGTGATTTCAAACTGAGCCAAAAAAAAATTAAAAATCAAAACATTTTTGTCTGTTTTTGCAGATGCTTGAATAATTTTTTAAAAAAATTGGAAAAATAGGGGTGGGGTGCGCAGAGACTTGGGAAGAAAGATCATGAAAAAAAAACTTGAAAAATATTTCTTATTTTATTTATTTTATTTTATTTTTTATTTTTGTTGTGAAACACAAAGTAAAACACTAACAATGGTTACCATTGAGTTGACGGAGTGTCCATCAGATCCTTGACACTTGCTTGAGGATTGGCCTCAAGGAGCTTGCCCAACTGACAAAGGTTTTGGTCATCAGTATTCCGAGGCTTGCCTGGTTTTGGAGCCGATACAACCATCTGTTGCTCAGAGAATCGGGTGACGATTCCAGACACGGTCTGCCGGACCATCCCAAATTTGCGTGCAATGGTGGTTTTGATCATTCCGGCCTTGGAAAGATTGACAATACAGGCTTTGAGCTCGGTTGTGTTTTTTTCTGTGTTTGGGCATCTTGGAAGCCTAAAATCAAATTGTCAGTCAATGTAGTTCAGAGAGATAGAAAATAAAAAAAGAGACTCACTTGCTTGGATGTGCGTTGGTTGGAGTTTGCTTACGCCGTTTGAAGTGGTCAACAGGCAGTGCCTTGATTAAAGCCTTACCCCAATTACCCCCCGCACGCTACCCCAATTACCCCCCGCGCGCTACCCCAATTACCCCCGCCAGATCTTTCTGGCGAGGCACTGTACGTTTTTGTTTTACCATGTGCAAGGGTCTTTTTTGTTGAGAAAACATGGGAAAAATAGGTTATTTGTGAAATTTTGATGCATGAAGCCAAGTCTTGACAGGAAAAACTTGTGATACTAATATACCACCGTATGAAAAATGAAGCTTGATTCACAGGCATCAATTTGCCATATGTATGATTTTTTTTTCACCATGTGTCATGAGGGTTTTCTTTCCCAAGAAAACAGAAAAAATGGGTAAATTGTGACATTTTGATGCGTGAAGCCAAATCTTCACAGGCAAAACATGTGATACTATCCCACCCCAATATTTAAATAAAACCTTCATTCACTGGTATCAATTTTCCATATCTATGTTTTTGTCTCACCATGTGGAAGGGTCTTTTTTCCTGAGAAAACACAGAAAAAATGGCTAAATTAGGAAAACTATATGCGTGAAGCCAAATCTTGACACAAAAAAGGTGTGATACTACCCCACCAATATGTGAAAATCAAACCTTGACTCACAGGAATTAATTGGCCATATTGATGTTTCTGTTTCACCATTTGTAAGGGTCTTTTTTCCTGAGAAAACATAGCAAAAATACTACAAAACATGGAAACTTTGAGAATGGGTGTTATGGCACTATTGCATTGTATAAATGTGTAATGATCATTCTTCATGCTGCTTAATATTATCAAATTCACTCCAACATTTATTTCAAAAAAATGAAACTGCTATATAAAAAACCGCTATATTATTCTGCATTTGAACCACTATGCATGCATGTAAAGTACATTATCTTTGTAGTTTTTTATGTTATCAATTGTTGGGCAGCTCCAGTGGGTGCAGTTTTGTGGAAAACAGCCACCATATAATAACCTGGCTCACCTACCAAGATGGGTTTCCCAAAAACCTTTCCCTAATCTATTACTTGTCTTGGCAGCTTCTCCAATCTACCTTGGCTGTGTCAAGTGGGGCTGGAGAGACTTCCCAGACAAGTGTTACAGACCATAAGCATGTGCCAGTGTGATCAACAGGTCAGTTTGATAGTGTGATATGATGTTGTAATAGTATGGTGTTATATTGTGATCTTATATGGTGATTTTATCTGGTGCTGTTATATCGTTCTGTTATATGGCACTGTTATATGGTGCTGTTATATGGTGATGTTATGCAAGGTTGATTTAAAAAAAACCCATGACTAGATATCCCAAATATCCCCAAAATGTTACCAGATATCCCAAAGGGATACTTAGTAAAAGATGTAGTGTCATCCATCTTGGGGTTCAACAGCTTTTAAAAATCTTCTTCCGCACACAGCAGACTCCATATACATTTTCAAGTTTGCAAGACATCAAATTGATTTCTGTCAGTACAGTTTGGAAATTTTGAACTGGTGGATGGAGTCTCCGGTCTAAAATGTACAAAAATTCCCCCAGAAGAAGCACAGCAATTTAACATCTCTCATGACGGTGGGCATAATAAACAGGACAGAATTAAATGTTTTTTCAAGCAGGAAAAGGCGAGAAAAAAAAAAACACAGGCCAAGCTTTCTGAGGTGCTCAGGCCAAGTTCACCTTTTAACAGAAACGCAGAATTTTTTTTGTTGATTTCGTTACTACCGGTGCTGGATTCAGCCCGGGTGCGTCGTTGATTCATCACCTCAAAGGGTTCATCGATAGATCAATGAAACGTGCTGGAAGGAGTTGGAATGCGATAGCCCCTTTGAAACGTAACACGTGATCTGAAGCAGGAACCTTTCGAGTCTCGCCATGGCATGTGGCGGCGAGGGTGGTCGTCATGAAGAGTAGCTGCTACAGATGTAGGGGTGGCTCCAGAAGGTTCCAGATCGATGTGTCTCGGCGGTTGGGTCACCTGGCGACGTCGCTAAGAGACGTGTGACATCCCCTGCCTTCTTCTGACCCGTTCGATCGGTCTCCCCGAGGCGAAGTGTTACGTCAGCACGCCTTTGACCCAAGCTGACTGCCACGTCTTTGTCCAACAGACATAAATAAATAAAACCCTCTCTCATTTTCCACAACAACCCAGAAAGCCCACACCAATCTCACCCACATAGACCAACTGACAACTCACATCCAAGCGCACACCGATCTCCAGAACACAGAGTCCACCCGCTATCTCCAGAGATGAAGTTGGGAAGATACCAGAAACTTTTGACCCTCATCACTCTCAGTATTGCCCTCGTCAACTTTTCCTATTCCAAGGAAGATGCCCTCAACTCAGGAGCATCAGATCCCACCGAGCAGGCGTTGCCCGTTGCTGGCTTCCAACCCGAACAGGAAGTGTTGATGTCCAAGAATCAAGAAAAGTTCGAATTCCAGGTGAGTTCTTCTCTGAGCTATCATTATATGGCTACAATTTATCCTCTGACGACGTACTCAAAATATGAAAATAAATATAGAGTGATATAGCTCGACTCATGAAAGTCGTGGTTTCTCATCTCTACCACGATCGAGACGTATTCCTGAGGGAATTACTCAGCAACAGTGGGGACGCGCTAGAGAAACAAAGATTCGCCAGTTTGACGGATCCTAAGGTAAGATTTGATTGTTATTATTTTCGTGTGGAAATGGACAATGAGGCTGATCGTCACCAACCCTTTGACTTGAAGGTCATGGATTCAGCTCCGGCTTTGAACATCACCATCCTTGCTGATGCACCTTCCAAGAGACTGATAATCAGAGGTAAGATTTAAGAACTTGCACATCTTATTCTCAGCTATTCAATCCGTGACTAAAAACTGGGTTTATTTCCAACTTGTCAGACTCCGGAGTAGGTATGACCAAGGAAGAATTACAAAAAAATCTGGGGACGATTGCTCGATCAGGAACCTCTGAATTCCTATCCAAGTTAGAAAATTCGCCATCGAATGAGAAGAATTCAGGAACCAGCTCGAATTTGATCGGTCAATTCGGATTAGGATTCTATTCCTCCTTCTTGGTAGCCGATCGAGTTTTGGTCTCTTCGAAGAGTAACGATGATGACAAGCAATGGGTGTTCGAAAGTAACGCGGACGCTGCCGAATTCAAAATCAGCGAAGACCCCCGAGGGAGCAACTTGGGTCGAGGTACTGAGATCACTTTGTAAGCATCAAAAAAAAAAAAAAAAGAATCTTCCACCAACTTGCTCAAATTGATAGTCATTTTCTTGGTTTTGCAGATACATGAAGGAAGACGCACTAGATTTCCTACAAGTAGACAAGCTCAAGGAATTAATCGCCACTCATTCTGAATTCTCAACCACCGCTCCAATTTACGTCTGGGCTGAGAAAGGTGCGTTTTTTTATCTCCAGTCTAATAAAGCCAGATTTTATTTTGGAAAATTTCGACTCATCAATGCATGGTTACTTCTGGATCCCTGCAGAAATCGAAGTGCCTGTCGAGGAAGAGCCCAAGAAAGAATCAGACGAGGAAAAGAATGAGAAAGACGAATCGAAAGAGTCAGACGAGGAAGAGAACGAGAAAGACGAATCAAAAGACAAAACCGACAGCAAGAGTGATGCTGAAGATGATGATGATGACGTCAAGGTTGATGATGAAGACTCTAAGGATGACGATGCTGAAGATGAAGAATCAAAGAAGCCCAAGACGAAGACCGTTAAGATACACGAGTGGGAACAAGTTAACACAAAAGGTCCCATCTGGGTTAGGTAAGCTATTAATTAACACTACGCCTCTTATGCAAGCAAGTACAGTGTGCCAATCGTGTTCTCTGCTTGACACAACTTTTCAGAGACCCCAAATCGGTTACAGATGATGAATACACCGCTTTCTACAAAAGTCTTACGGGAGAAGCACAAGGGCCGACATCTTGGGTACACTTCAAGGTACGTCTACTGCTGCCCTGATTGCTCAATCCATCAACTTCCACAAACTTGAACTGATAAATTATTTTTCTCGATCCCCAGGGTGATGCTGGACGAACTTCGTTCCATGGCCTCATCTTCGTTCCAGAAGTTCTCCCACAAGATTTCTACTCGAAAACCTATGCCCAACTAGACTCGGTCCGGTTGTTTGTTCGAAAGGTTCTGATTACCAAAGAACCTAGTCCAGACTTCATTCCAAAATGGTTGAATTGGATCAAGGTCATTGTGGACGCCGACGATCTCCCTCTTAACGTCGGAAGAGACAGTCTTCAAGTTACTAAATCGCTCAAGCAAATCCAAAATATCGTACTGAAAAAGTTCATCGACCACCTATCCAGTCTATCGAAGAAGGAGCCCGAAAAATACGAGAAACTATGGAAGAAGATTGGGACTACTTTGAAAGTGGGGGTCGTGGAAGATTTGAAGAGTCGAGACAAGCTAGCTAAACTCCTGAGGTTCCAGTCGTCTCAATCGAGTACAGGTACCGTCGGTCTGGACGAATACGTTGCTCGACGTAAGAAGAACCAGAAACAAATCTACTTCATCGCAGGAGCGGGAACGGAAGTCAAAGATTTGAGCAGGAGTCCGTTTGTGGAGAAGTTAGTAGCACGAGGATACGAAGTCTTATACCTGACGGAACCAATGGATGAGATGATCACATCAAGCTTGGCGAACTTCGAGGGCATGAAATTCCAAGATGTTGCCAAGAAGGGCTTGGAGATGGGTGACGAAGATGAGGACGTAGATGAGAAAGAAGCCTTGAAGAACTTCAAGACTCAATTCGAGCCCCTGTCGAAATGGATGAAGAAGGAACTAGAAGAATTTGTTAGCGATGGTCAGTCTTACAATATTTGGTCTCATACGTGAATCATTTTTAGCTGACAAGGACCTTGATTCATAGTGGTTATTTCCAACCGCCTGACGACTTCCCCATGTGCCGTTGTCGCGGACTCCTATGCGTGGACGGTAAGTGAAGAAGTCTTGGTTAGAATAGTACGGATGAAACAAACTCATTCATCCTCCTTTTTCTTGTAGGGTAACATGGAGCGACTAATGGCAGCCCAGAATCAGCAAAAAGGGGGAGAAGGATCGAACTTCATCATGGACTACATGAAGAAAGCCAAGAAGACCTTTGAGATCAACCCTAAGCACCCATTGATCCAAGGCTTGCTAAGTCGAGTGGAAGAGGCGGGAGAAGAGTCAGCGAATGAGAATGAGGAGCTGAAGCAGGTGGCCCGAGTGTTATGGGATACCAGTCTGGTCCGCTCGGGATTTACTGTGCCGGATACGAACAGCTACTTCGACCAGATCGAGCTCTTATTGCGGAAGTCTCTTGGGGTGGATGAGCATGAGAAGATCGAGGTAGGCGAAATTAAACCTGCGCCGGCCGTTGAAGAAGGACCCTTCAACCCGCTAGCAAGTGAGAAGAATGAATCCGAGGAGGAGAAGCCAGTCCAGATCAACTCGGATGGAACGACTCAGAAGAGCGAGCCCAACAATCAGGAGTGGGCGGAATGGTCTAAAGTTAAGGACCAAATCAAAGAGAAGGTTATCAAAGATGATCAGGCCGAGAAAGAGGAGAAGATGCCTGATGAGGAACCCAAGGAGCAGACTGAGGATGAAGAAGATGATGAGGCGGATGAAGGTGATCTCGATGATAGCGATTTTGATTTTAGTAAGCTAGGTGATATGGGTGATATCGATATGGAAAAGATGAAGGAGATGATGAAAGATTTTGGTGGGTTCAAGGATGAACTCTAGAACCTTTCCCCTCTTTTCAACTTGCTTCTTTGTTTTGGTGTATCTCCTTCTCATCTCTCATCAAAAAAAAAAAAAAAAAAAGAGTTGTCCCATACGGATAACGTGTTCTTTTCTGCTTGGTTTTTTTTTTTTTTTTTTCATTCCAATTTTGCTTAAGGGTTTTATTTTGGTCATCTCGTTTTTCTCATACTTTGGTCTTGTGTGGTTTTTGTCACATCCAATATAATTCTTGAGGAGATTCATTGGGGAAAGATCAGAGCAGTTGTGTAGTGAAGGCCTTGTTGCGTCTTGTTGTACATAAATATGTATGCTTGATTTGAATGGGCATTGGATTCAATACTACTAGTTTCTTTTGCAGGAATTCAAGATCTTGTCAAGCTACATAAATATTTACATTAAAATGGATGACTTTGCATAATTAGTGGATAACAATATTTAAGGCCAACTCCTGTTCTTCTTTCTGGGGACAGGGAAAACAACACTTTACAATTTGCCGTGACAAGTACATGTGGGAACCAGTTTGTGACACACAGAGAAGGCTGATTGGGTTTTTTTGTTTGTTTGTTTGGCTCTGAGGATTCAGTTGAAGCTGATTGATATGAGTTAGGTTAATCCTAAAGATGTACCTGATTTCATTCTAATGAATATTTTCTGGGGGAGCATTATAATTAGTAAGAGAGATGTGGTGAGCTTTTCCAGCTTGTGTATACTCTGATACATATTTACACAAGATGATGCTGCTGGTTGTACTTTGATGTTATGTAACCTGTCTTGCGCGATCGATCGAATCTGTCACATGGCATGTCACAGCCTCAGACTCATCAGTATATAAAGTGGGACCGCGTCGATGAACTGAAAAAGAAAAATTAAAAAAAAAAAATTTAGAATGGAGCTGAGTACGACGAGTAGCTCACTGGACTCACTCCGACCGATCTTCGAGGAAGCAGTAGAATACCAAATAACTGCAAATAATAATAATAATAACTATACACAATCAGAAGCATCCAACACCATCCAACCATACCATGCCTCACAATCCACCACCTTCTTCCCACCTACACCCACCACAGGATTCATCAAGGCTACCGTCATCAACCACGGACTGACGCTCGAGCTACGCTGGATCAGTACCATCAAGGCAGGGGGCTACCAGCAGAACCCACTACTCGCACTCGACCACAACTCATCCCACCAGCCAGTCCACTTCCACTTTCAATCAAAAATCATCCCCACCCCATTCATCACCGTCTCAAACGATAGACTGGAAGAGCTACAACAACACCAACTAGAACCACAATCAACAACAGCAACAGAAGCAGAAGGAGAAGTTAACGATGAGGACGAAGAACACGCGAATAACTTGCTCATCATCCTCATCTTGACGGAAAACTATACGCTACATAGACTCAAATTCAGATATCCAAGACTATTCCACTCGGAACTATTCGAAGAAGATTGGCTCACGAGTTATGAAGTAGAAGAAATCATTAATCGACAAGTCATCTTATCCCATGGAATCGATGCTAATAACCTCATCATATCATCATCCGATGGTACCCTGACTCATCTCAGCTGGGGTAAACTAATAGGCATCAACGATAACTACGGCTGGAAAACTTCAAACCTCTGCCTGAACCGTTCATCTCTCTGGAACTTCTTACCTACCAGTTGGTCATCATCATCATCATCAGCAATCCTATCATCTAAAACCATCAGCTCATCAGCTCACGAATGGGTGGCCACACCCACATCCACTATATCAATCGCAAGTCATATCACCGCTGGCGCATCGGGCGAAGACGCCTGGTTATTCACTATATCACGCGATAGAAAACTCAAAGCGTGGAGCCTTACAACTGGCTTATGTTTAAAGGAACTCTCACTCCAACATTCACTCATCACTTCCTCCACTAACTCCGACCTATCATCAAACCAAAACAACCATCACAACTCTCTCCTACTACCCGCCGCACCACGTACTCTCGCAAGGTTCATCTATTCAGATCAAGGCGATGATCCTAGCTACGAAGGTTTCCTCATCCTCTTCATCCCATCACCCGTCACGCCTAGCTTCGTCACCTATGGTCTATCTCTCACAGGTGAGAATCAATTCAGAGATTTAGTACTACTCGAAGAACGTGGATGCGATTGGAATCAAAATACTCGCCTCAAGATGAGCGAATTACGCGACTTTCAAATCTCAAAAGTGGATCTCTCCATCAGTTATACAACCTCTCCATCCCAGCAACGACCATGGGGCTTATGGGCAGTCTGGGATGACGACATGGGAGGTGAAGGGATAATCCAGTACACTGTCTTACACGAGACTAGGAATTGGCAGGAGAGCGTTCGAACTCAATGGCTTACCATTCAACCACCCGATCGAAAGGCACCCTGGAACTCATCTTACTTTGATGAGTTGTTGGCCAATAATCCAAGCTCCAGTGTCACTCAAGTCTTTATCGATCATCTCTTTCGGCCGGGTCATTTCTCCTTTTCTGACCTAGAATACGCGATGGACACGTATGAATGTACTCTCGAGGTAGAAGAAATCGATAATGGTTTGTATGAAACGTTGCAAGAAAAGATTTGCGCGCTCGTTGGATCCAATATTAAACTCGAGATCTCCAGCCACACTGGGGTACCCATGATAGAAGACTACCATCGAAACTTACGGATCGAATGGCTTAAGTTTGCAACCATGTGCGCCGAGAGTCGCGCATCCTCCTTATGGCCGATCGAGTTGGCGCTCGATGCCGATCGCCAACAAGTGTTTGTCAACGGGAGACGTTCGATCACCACCCTCGTCCTCATCGATACCGCCAGTCTGTTATCACAGCTGGTCCAATCGGTCAACTGTGGCGAAACTCCCCCACTACTCAACCAGCAAGTCTCCGGGATCGACCAGTTCCATCCGCTCCTGAGTAACTTGAACAATCGGCTCGATCTCGTCTCACTCGTTAGTGCGATCGATTGTCTGATCTCGGGACTCTCACATGGCCAAGTTATCAAGCCTCTCGAGGATGACCTCGCTCAGGCCGTCAGACGACCCATGAAGTTCTCGATGGTCGAATTCGCTGAGGAACTGTTCAATCGTCGATTAGATCCATTCATCAACGATACTCTCCATGCCAAGATCTCGGAAAAGCTCGAGAGAATCAACGGGCTCGAATTAGCTTTCCAGATGCTCTGGAACATCTTGTCCACCTCTGAACTCGTCCGATCGGGGCCAGATCAAGGAGGGGATGGTGATAGCGTGACCACTCTCAGCCAGATGCTGCTCTCTGATTACTTGGTTAATGCACTAGAGAAGCGATTCGAACTGACTCGAAACACGTTGATCTTCTTGATCTATTTCTACGATCAAGATATCTCGGCCGAGAGCTTTGGAGACTTTGCCAGTCTCATCTCACAGTATCTCGTGACCTTCCAGCAGAGTATTATGAGCCGATGGATCTGTCGACAGTGTGCCAAAATCCCAGGCGAGCTGGCATTTGAAGTGGAGGACAAACTGGTGGATAAGCTGCTCGAGCTACACGTGTCAAACCGGAATGAAATTGTGGGGCATCCGGAGGGGGTGATGATCACGGATGCGAATTCGTCGATTAGCACGATGAGCTCGCTGCTGCTGACCAAGTTCATCCCGGAACTGAATGCCCGGCTGAAGCTCCCTGGTTCGCTTGCAGAGGCAGGCTCTCTGTTCCTCGAACAGACAGGACTGTTCAAGAACCTCTCGCGGCTCTCCGACCAGGAACTCTCTACCATCAGGCTCATCCACACCGAGCCCAGGATCATCCAGCTCGGCCACTTCTTCTTGAAGGTCGGCCTCGTCTCCCTCGCTCTCGAGCTCGCTCAGATGCTCCCCGACGCTGGCTGCGGCATCGAGTTCCTCAAAGGCCTCGCTTATCTCAAGTCCGGCTTGATCGAAGAAGCTGAGAACTGTTTCCTCAAGGCGCCTTCTGCCATTTGTTCGTATTTCCCCCTCTCATCAATTAATTATCAAAGTCTTGAGGAATCATTTAGGACTAACTTCCCTTTTTTTTTTTTTTTGTATTTTCATTAAAAAAAGGTGACGATAATTTCGAAGTGGATGATCAATCCGGTCTGCGCTTGATCTTGCCAGAGGCTGCCAGGAAAAGCTTGACGGATTATTACAGCTACGTTGTGACACTGTTCGAGCCGGTCGGCGCCGACCAGTCGGTGGCCAAGTTTTGCCAGCTGGCTATTGATAGCCATCAAGATTCTTTACTCGATGATGATGAAGACGACAATGATGACGACGATGAGGATGAGGAGGAGGAGGAGGAGGATAAGGAGAAGGATAAAGATAAGGATCTGGATCGGGAAGGTCTTCAGGAGTTGGTCTTGCAGCTTTGGGTCAAGCTCTTCAAGGCGTGTCTCAACCTGTGTTTGTGGGACGATGCCTACCAGGCTTTGATCAACATCCCGTCCCTCGAAAGGTCAGTCTATACATACCCTATTCTGTTCACGTCGGGTTTTGATTCTAACTCTAGGTGTCTTTCTTGTTTTTTGTTTAGTCAACATGATTGTTTGAGATCATTAGTCTCACACATGTGCGAGGCGAATGAGGTCGATCGGTTGATACATTTCACGTGGCTGGGATTGCAGACCGAGTTTGAGAAGACCATCTCTTTCCGCGCACGCAACTCAGACCCATTGGTGCCCCCGAACTACTTTGCGATTCTCTATGCTTACCACATGAATCGCGCTGATTATCGTAGTGGTGAGTTCCTTCTCTTTCTCGTAAGAGCTGTAAAAATTGTTCAAGATGATCTGATTTTTTGAAACCCCCCCCCCCTCCCCCTCCCTTGCATTTTCTTCGTGTTGAAAAGCTGCCATTGCAATGTACCAACATGGACGCAAGATCGGCGACATCTCTCTCAAAGGTGGCGCGTTCCAATTCCTGATGACACAGCAATGTCAAAGCTATCTCGCCGCCATCAATGCGCTCTCACTGGTCCCAGAAAAACATGCCTGGATCCCGATGAGTTGTCCGAAGCAAGTCGCGCCCTCGTCGTACGACTCGGAAGCGCCCACCGACAAGCCCGCCGATGTCATCCGGCGTCGAAAGCGGGTGACATACCATGTGCCCGAGGAAGAGTTTCTTGGGGGGAGTCGGGATGTCGAGGTTTTGAAGCTGGCGGATATCCGGGAAGAATACACGCTAGTACTGACGCGGTTAGAGCTGGCGAATGAGATGCCGCAGCTGAGCGAGGCGGGGGCACGAACGATGAGTGGGGGCCAGCTGGACGGGGCGACGATGGTGCCGATGATTCTGAACCAAGGGCGTGTGATGGCGGCGCTGGAGAAGGCGCGGGTGTTGGGGACGGACGTGGTGCCGCTGTTTGTGCGGCTGACGGAGAGCTGCTGCAGGATGACGGTAGAGGGCGGGGCGTCTCACGTGCGAGATGCACAGTGGGTGGTTGCGGACCCTCTGGCCGCGGACTGGGAGGCGGATGTGGTCTCCAAGGCCTGGCGGCTCCTCCAGCTCCACCTTCAGCTCGCCTTCCCTATCTCCGCTACCGGCTCCCTCGCTATCGCCGGATGGAGAGCTCGGGAGGCCGTGCTCGAGACCATCTGTAACTTCTCCCGCGCTATCAAACTTCCCCTCTGGCTCCTCGATCTCTTCCTCCACCACCGCCCGAACAGACTCTTGCGCACCTTGTTCAAGTTCGACCTGCTCTCGGATGCGTTCACTGTCGCGTTTCACATCCTTGACCAAGTGAGTCTCTTCCTTTTTGTTTCACCTGTGTGTGGTAAAGATAACATGTACTGATACATCTCTTTCTCTGGGGTTAGGTCAAACGCCCGTCCCCGACAGGTCTGGCTGTGGCAGGGGGTGCCCCCGGGGCCACCGCTGGGAGCATCCCTTTCTCGGACCTGGACCAGCTGCTGACGATGACGAGCGACGACTTGCTCGCCTCGCTGCCCGCCAACAACGCCGACCCGGGCAGCGCCACCCGCCAGCCCTCGCTCACTCCCGAGCGGCTGCGGGAGCTGCAGGCCGAGCTCACTGACCAGCTCATTGCCCTCTTCCCTTCTTCTTCTTCTTCTTCTTCTTCTTCTTTCTCTCCTTCTTCTCTTGGTTCACGCGCTCTCACTTCGTCTCGTGAATTGATTGGCCGGTAACCCAGAAAAAACTCATCACCCCCTTGGTCTTCCTCCTGGGTTGACCCATTCATGTTTCTTCAGTTGTGTGATGTGACTTCTTTTCTCCTTGTGTGAGTATTTATTTATTGAATTTTGACTAATTGCGGGGGGGGGGGGGTTTCAGGTGGATGATGGGATAAGAAATGGAGACACATCTATCCATGTTCTCCTTTTACAATGCACACGCATCATAAAACTTGCATCCGCATGGGCGCATTCTTCTCTTGCCCCTCATAAGAGGCTCCACGGAATTAAGGTTATTTAAGGACATGTGGCCGAATCGGCGGTCATCAATACATAGTTTACTACATGGGTGTTGCTTTTTCTTTTTTTCTTTTTTGGCGCAAGAGCGCAAGCTTTTGGGAAAACACAATTCGGCACTTTCATTGAAGCTCATGCTCCAGGGACAAGTCATTGATGTGGGCCCATTGATGAATGGGTTCCAAGTCACTCGTCCACCCTCCTCCATCGGCGTCCGTCCGCGTCGCCGTCAACATTCACCCTGCGCGCGAGCCTGGTCCAGCGTCCAGCGTGCGTTTCCCGGCTGGGTTTATGCCGCTTTGAAATTCGGAGAGAGCACGATTCCAAAAGGACCAAGGAACCGTTTCGGGAATCTCCGAAAAGCTCCCAAAACAAACGGTACATATTTACGTACAGGAAAGTTCACTCGTTGTTAAGAATGCTCAGCTACATATTTGAAACTATTTATATTCCGAATGCGGCAATACTCGCGGCCCGTCTCATGCACACCCCCTTGCCGTCATCATGTGGTTCTGATCACTTGCTACAATCAGACCTCCCAGACCAACTGTTGGAACTTTGGTCCGTCCCTCGGGATGATTGCGATGAGCCGCAAAGGATTGTCATGCTCGGGTGAAGAGGACTCTTGCCAAATCCTGGAAGGCCGCAGGGAATATACCCATTTCATTTCCCCTTCTCATTCATCCATCCCCGCGCAAAACCGCATGAGGGTGACCTCAAGAATCATTTCAAGCGGCTCACAATCAAACCAACCTTGAAATCCATAAGCTTGCCGAGAAACTTGGCAGCTCGGAGACTCCTCGTTAGATTTCACCGCGGCTTATTATCGAGACGAGAGTGGCTATGGGCCGTGCTAGAAGGCATCAGCAATATCCGTCCAGGGTCTGTCCTGCGTACTCTCAGAGTCCAGCAGATCCATTTGATCATCATTTTAAGCACATTCACCAGGGCAGCAAGGATGATGGAGATGAAGACCATGGTAATAGCAGCATCCCGTCCACCCTCCCCCGGGCCCCACCACTCCATCACCATTCGCCATACCTCGGCCGTACACCCGATACGAGTATTCTCCTTGAGCGTTCGGCGGAGGTATCGACCAGCAGCTACCGTGCCATCCGGACTGGTTCTCAGGGATTTCATACAAAAAAGTTATCTGGTCAATGGCTCAGGTCGATGCCAGTTTTGCTGTTACTCTCATTGGTGGCCATCGTCCCCTCCTTCGTCTGGTGCCAAACTCGTCCGAACCTCGATCTCAACCTTCTCAGAGGTCTTGACAATCATCTTCTTGACGGCTTTACTCTCCATAACATATCCGCTCCCGACGGCTCCATCTATGCTAGCTTTGTCGGCATTGGCGCCTCCCTTCAGAGCTTATTTGTCAAGGATCGCCATGGGTAAATCACTCCTATCTGATAAGCAGCGGTCCATAAATATAGATGGGGTATGATTGCGAACTCATGCTTCAGACAACAATCCTCTTGCCATCTTTCACTTATGCAGCACGTTTCGAGACATCGTCCTCGGCTATGACAATACATCTCAGTATCTCCACCATCCGTACAACCCGCGATTCGGCTCCATCGTCGGGAGATATGCCAACCGGATCAAGAACAGTTGCGCAACCTTTACACCCCCCGAAGACAATACATATTGCCTCGCTCACCCTTTTACTTCCAGGTTCATTCGTTATCCCTGGCCATCCTAATCGTCTTTTTCACACGACCCCAAATGAACATGGGGGTAAGACCCACTTCATCTCTCTCTCTTTTTTTTTTTTTTCTAGACGAACCACGCGACTGATTTTATGCAAGAAATTCTTCGGTCTGGTACTTAGGTTTGAATACCCTACATGGAGGAGATCCCGGATGGGATAGAAGGTTGGTTAGCGCATTGAGCATGTTCACTTTTTTTTTTTTTGTTCCCTCCTTTTTTGCTTCAGCAAGTGCGCATCTTGCTGATACTTTTCAGTTGATCGAATCAGACCGTTCACAGTGGACGCCAAAAACTCGAGCTACATTTCTTTCTCGCTTGTCGATAAGGATGGCGAGCAGGGATTTCCAAGTGAGGTTACCACTAAGGTTAGTGCCTTCTGGAATCTGAGGTGTTGGCCCCTTGGGAAACAAAGAATCCGCTCCTTTGAGATACCTCCTATAAACAACTGCATACACTTCTCCGCATAATGTTTCTTTTGTAGATTGAGTATCAATTACTTTCCGGTGGGAAATGGAAAACTAAAATGACAGCGAAGGCAAATGGACCCACTCCAATAATGCTCTCTTCGCATGCCTACTGGTTAGATTGTTTTTATCAGCCCTTAAATTATTCGGCATTGAAGTTTTTTTTTTTTTTTTTTTTTCACAACTTCGTAAGGAATTTGGACGCGTATGTCTCCTGTGGATCAGCTTCGAAACACTACCTTCAGCTGAACGCACCGCAGTACATCGCCACCGACTCCATTCTGATCCCAACGGGGGAGCTCCAGCCCGTGAAAAATACTCCTCTCGATTTCACCCAGCCGACGGAGATTGGTTCTCGCTTGAATCAGACTGTAGGACTTTGTGGCCAGGGCTGTACTGGATACGTGAGCGCCAACTTTTGGTCTCAGATATTTGACTGTTATCATATTCCGGCTTGGAGAGTGATGTGACTCTGTTGGTCATGTTAGGATAATGCTTTGGTGTATCAATCCAATCGACCTATGGACCAGCCAGTTATGTCGATGTGGAGTCCTCATTCGGGTATCAAGTCAGCTCGTGCTATTCTTTCTCTCAGCGTCTTCAACAAAGAGAAAAAGAAAAAGAAAAAAAAGCTTCAAAAACTTACTCTTTGTTTTTCGGGGATTTCTCATTCTTCTAGGATGTCAGTCATTACTGATCAATTAGGCGTTCAGATTTACTCGTGTACTTCCATCCACTCACTAGACGGAAGCTACGAGCCAATACCTCGCAAAAAATCGCACGAGGGGCCGCATGCCATATACGAGAATATGTCGTGCATTGCAATTGAACAACGTAAGTTCAAAAACAGACCCTCATGTGTTTTTTTCACATAAAATACGGATAGGTTTTCTGATCTTCCTGAAGCTGATTGCACTGCCGTTTTGTAGAGGGTTTGATTGACGGCATCAATCATCTAGAGTGGAACATTGACAACATTTATGGACCTGATAAACCTTATGAATGGAATGCCATTTATGAGTTTTCCACGATTTAATTACTCTAGAGGACTCTGCTTTTTTGATGGGGAGCTTTCGTATCGAGACATTCTTTTTAGCTCTGCATGATTACATGCAAGCACAACACTTCCTTTTAGCTTAGACAAGACTTGGAACGCATGAAATGCTTGAGTCACTTTGTCTCCTTTTCCTTTTGCACCTCATCACAAGATGCAGATTGGAAAAAAGCTTCTTCTCCTTAATTTTTCATCCTCAACAAACGGAATGAAGCCAATTCCAAAAAAATGCTTGCTGCACAGGGGTTGGGCAGGAAACAGACTTTTTGTCTATCTTCTATGACGTTTTCACTTGGGCCGCACAAAAGATAACACTCCTGCTTAACATTGCTAGTTTAGTTCGTTGTTGGAACTGGAGGGATGCAACACTGGGCCAACCTGGAGTGGTAACAGTTTTGACAGAAAAAGATTTGTTGAGCGGGTTGGTCCGCTGGGAAGCAGCTGGTGAAAGGTCTGTGTCACCCCGTGAAAAGTGATCCCGGTCGCAAAAGCTCAAACGCGATTGACTCATGATCGATGCGCTGCAGATGCTCTTCTCCGTGCGGCGCGCGGAATAGCCGGAAACCTAGATAGGGCTTGGTTAAAATATCCGCCCACTATTCCAGCCGTGCTGCTGCGGCCCAGTACACTCGAACAGGGTGGGGTATAAAAATCGCATCGCTGTCCCACATCCGGGCCAGCTTCAACTACTCCAATCCTATCGGTATGACAGCAGAAGAGGACAGCATCCCGGGATTCGTGTCCGTACCCGATGGGCACACAGCTCTTACCACACGAGAAAAACCAAGCACGCCAGGTGAGCTTTCTTCCTACGTCTTCGCTATACCCTCCAGGCATTCGAAGGTGCAAGTCACCGTTGCCCATAGATGATGAATGATTCAAATATTGGAGCTGTTTGAGCTTTCAATCACCCCTTTGAGGAGGTTGGAGCAAGGAGACCTAACATTCATACGCAAAAGTTCTGAACAAGTCGCAACTCGATCGCTTTCTATATATCGTAGTTCCTGGCTTGGACTTCGCTTACCCTGCTAACCTGACTCTCATATAATTTCCGTAGGCTGACTCCCCGGTACGCTCCCAGCTGATCGTGCATCGTGGAGGAATCCATTTTCATATGGCCCGTGCATGATGACTGTCATCTGCCTGTCCCCAGCAAACCATTCCCGATTCATTGGAAAGAGTATGTTGACTGAGTACTCGACTACCGATCCACTGAATCGATTTGCTATTGACCTCTTATCGGTTAACACCAGGAAAGGTTTGTTTCCTTTCTGCTGTTTATTTGCCTGCTATATCAATTTCATCAATTCCAACATTACATATGATGAGCTTAGATTTGTTTGAGCTGCTTTCATTTGATTGCTGGCATGAAACCACAAAACTAAGAATATTCCAATTGATCCTTCTGACTATGAGACGCTCTCCCTTGACCTCTTTCATTCATCTCATCTCCTCTTTGCCGTATTGCCATACTGACTCCTGTCTTAATTTCCATGATCAAATGGGCGCAAACAATACTTCTCCATCTTATATTTATCGCGTCGACGAAAACCTAATCTCCTTCAAAGTACATACTTCCACCCCTCACAACTCGCTCAAACAAGGTGACTGCGTGTCACACGGCTCGATAATGGAATCACGCCCTTGACCGGTTTGTGTGCCACCACCGATCTCTCTCCTTTGCCAAGGTACAAGGTATGGTTTCCCCCGCTCTTGCGTGGTTACTTGGCGACTTTTCGAAGATTTACCTTTCTCTCTGCTATCATCTTGGAGTTGCTGTGATGCAATGATAGTCAAATTAGATCCTTGCATTCGCCCGCAACCTGCCATCCATTGTGAATTTGAGCCTGTGTATCAGCTAGGTAGTCCAACACGCTCAGCCTTTGTGGTTCTTGTCAAGTGAGTGTTGGCACTGGGCGATGTTCGCTTAGCCATTGCCCCTCAAAGCCTCTGAGTGAGAGCCCCCGGGGGGCAGCCCCGCAGGATCTCCGTCTCATAGAGAGGCTCACTTGCAAAAATGCTTTTTCAGTGAGCTTAACACGAGTCTGTCGCCTGCCGGAGGCCTAGCTTAACCCAATCCCCTCGCTTCAGAGGGCCAGGTATTGCCTGGCGCCGCGAAGCCCCGCTTGCCCTGCGAGGCCTCCGAAGGAGGGGCTTGAATGTGATGTCAACTTTTTGTCGTGAGCGTTTCCGACACTTTGGTGGGGTTTTTTTTGAATGGTATTTTAGACACACTTCCACTAAAGGGTTTTTGATGCTTTTTTGGCATGTTGAACGCTCAGACAACACTGGTCTACTACTTTACTAGCAACGGTTGCGTAACGCAAAGTAGCGCATTTTTTTCTTCTTTACTGCTATCACTTGCGGCCACTACCCGTAATTTTTCAGCGCTACTTTATCTGGGCTTGATTCTCCTCTTTTTCTGCCCATTACGCTTGTCAGCCTTAGAGACAACACTGTTGCCCAAAAGGCTTCAACAGTGCCTTACTCAAATCCTCTGCAATTCAAGCTTCATTTTTATATATTGCATGTGCTATAATTATGTAGTATTATTCCACTGAGGAGTGGAATAATGCTCTAACTTCTAATCATTTTCTAAGTTCTGTTCATATTGAATATATTCATTTTGATCTTCAGAGTTTATCTCCCCCAGAGGAAAAACATGAACTCCTCAGATCATCCAACCAGAACCACTACACCAGCAGAACAAGCCATTGGACAACTTTCACTACTCAACACATCAAGGTCCTCCCATCTCCTCACTATTCAGTGGTCATTTGGGGTCACCTTTTGTTGACAAGTAAGCATTGCTCCAATCTCTTCTTCTCTCAACTAGTCTTCTGATTGCTTGATCACACATCTTCTCCTCTCCATCATTGATCATTAAAGAGGCATTTATCATCAATCATAACTTCATTCTTTTCTTGCTTTTCTGTGGGCTTTTGAGCAATTAAACCCACATAGGTTTCCCTCTAAAGAACCTTGATCAGTTTCCTTTGATCTAAAAAACTGGGCAGCTGAAGAGCTGTTTACCCTCTCTGTTTCTTTTAGAGAGGAGGCGTAAGAGTTACGCCTGCTACTTGCTCTCCTTTTTGGATTGAGCTTATTCCTCACCTTTAAGGTTAGAGAAGTATAAATAAACTTTAAGAATCATCATCATTATATTTTTCATATTCTAAGTTCCAAATTCTATCCTTTAAGTCCTCTCTTTCTCCCTCTAGTTGTATCCCCTTCCCTTGAAATACAACCAGAGTTCCCCCCATCTTGTGTCCTGCTGCCACCGTAGAGGCCCAGGCTCACAATGCTAACTGAGCACCAGATTTTCCTTTTTTTTATTTCATTACATTACTGACTGAAAGGAGGAAAAAATATTGTTACTTGTAGGGGATCAAACAGCAAAAAATGTGGCTTTTCTGGGAATCCCTTGAATGCATTCATGAATTATTTGCAGTCCCCATTCAGTGGGACCTCTTTGCAAAACCACATAAGACTCCTACATGCTATGGATGATTTTATTTGAAATACCTGGTTGGATAATGCAAGATAATGCTAGATAACACATTGAAAATACATTATCTTTTTTTTTTTCTTGCAGGCAATAATTTATTCCCCAACATTACACTACGGCTGTGTGCAGCAAATGGCCCCTTACGTGTAAAGGTAACATAGCGGCTTCTCAACCTGAGCAATTATGTTACTGATATTGCCTGGATAATGCAACGTAACTTAGCGGACCAGTGTTGGCTCAGATCAGGTGCACATTTTGCCATCCTTTTCATGACGCTACACCATTTCTTTCCCAAGGCAAGATTCTTATCATCCAGTCACTTGTTTTCATGTATCCAGCGCTTTATAAAGGCACATCTATGCATAAAAAATAGTACATAGCTTATGGAGATAGAAGCACACCAATGCATACACACCTACACCACACCCCATACTGGATGTACCAGAATGAGTAGTTTGTTCTGCATAATTGCACAAGTACATATTCTAAGTAGATCAAGGTATTTAGGGAAAATTCAAGTTAGTTTTAAAATCTCTTGGATAGAGAGAAATTCTTGGTGGATTAAGATTTTGAGGAGTCCAAGTTGAAGCCAAGATGCCTGGCTATCTTGACTCCACATCAATGGTCCCCCAGATGCATAGTCTTGGCTCCATTCAGAATTGATTACAAAATATGGCAGGATATCTGAAATTAAGGGAAGCACTCACACCAAAATTTTGAGATAACTCATAAGCCTCTCCTACAGAGAGCCCTCCAGGAAGTTCCCCTGGACCCTCTGTTTGAGAGGCTTAGTTAGGCTAGCCAGAGGCAGGGGAGCAAAGTGCAACCTACCAAAGGGAGGGACTTGCATGGTAAAAACTGTATCTGGCCTGAGCACAACAGTGGGTCTTTACGGTACTCTACAGTAACCATGCCCCTTGAGTACTGTAAAGCATGTTTGCTCTGGCCTGGTACTGGTACCAGTACTAGTAACAAAGAGTTTTCCTTGGGGTTTTTACCGTAAAGATTTGTTTTCTGTGTGTGACTATAAATACAGATACCGTAACACAGTGATGCCCTGGTTAAGAAAATAACCTGTTGGTCACTTGTTTGAGCAGCCTGCAACAGCTTTTCTGCTCACTGAGCAGGCTACAACCTGCAGCCTGAGACCTGCTTGGCAGACAGGGCACAGCCTTCCCACCAAACAGGTCTGTAGCTGCTTGGCGGGCAGCCCACAACCTGTTTGGTGAGCAGCCCGCAACCTGCTTGGTGAGCAGGTCATGGACTGCTCACCAAGTAGCCTGCTATCTGCTTGGCGGGCAGATCATGACCTGCTCACTGAGCCATGACCAAGCATGTCTAGATCTGCTTGGCGGGCAGGCCATGACCTGCTCACCAAGCAGGTTGCGGCTTCTTGGTCAGCAGGACATGACCTGCTCACCAAGCAGGTTGCGGCTGCTTGGTCAGAAGGCCATGATAACCTGATCACCAAGCAGGTCGCAGGATGCTTGGTGAGTAGGCCATGTCCTACTCACCAAGCAGGTTGCAGGCTGCTTGGTGAGCACGCATGACAAGCAGCCCACGCCCTGTTCACTGAGCAGGAAATGACCTGCTCAACAAGCTGGTTGCGGGCTGCTTGCCTGACCCGCTCAACCAAAGCAGGTATTCCCTGCTTGGTGAACAGGTTGTAGCCTGCCTGCCAAGCAGCCACAACCTGCTTGGTGAGCATGCTAGTCCTGCTTGCCAAGAAGCCCAAATCCTGCTTGGTGAGCATGGCCCGCTCACCAAGCAATCCCTGACCTGTCTCAGTGAGCAGACCATGTCATTCCCACTGAGAGGGGGGCTGCTGTTAGCGGCTGTGCCCCGTACTGTAACATGTATCAAGGTAGGCTTGCCGGTACAGCTGATACCGTAACAGAAAGAAAATAACAAAATCAAGTACCATAACAAGAACACCGTTACAGATGCCTTGATATCCTGTAGAGTATAGTGAGAAAAAAAATTATGATAACTTTACTTTACCAATAATGGTAAAGTAAAAACCCACCGTTGCTGAGCACCTGAGGAAGAACTGACTTTATTTCTTGTTTTTGCCTATTTGCAAAATACTCAATGAAACATTTTTCACGCCCTTGGGCCTGCAAATTGTTCTTGCCATTGCACTTCTTCTGATAGAATCCTAGCCCTTCTAGTGCTACATGTAAGGCCTCATCTATTTGCTTGAAGTCTTCAAACCAGTTGAACTCAACACAAGTCCCTTGCCTGCCAGAGGCAGGGGTGTGAGGTGCCTACTCAGTAAGCCTCTCAGGAAGGGAATTGCCTGCAAAAGATCTGGCCTGAGCATCTGAGTACAGAAAGCTCATTTTGGAAGTTTTAATACTTCTGGCCCTTATAATCACATCCTATCAAACATCCCCCACTTTGCCCTTGACACTATTGAAACCTCTGGCATCACCTCTTCATTTTGATTCTACTCTTCTCCATTTTTGCAGCTTGCACAGCTGTTCAAAATTTGCCTCTTTTTGAGAAAATACAGTGCTGATGTCAGCTGAATCCCCTATATTGGAGTTTTGGTCTTCCAGCTTTTGAATATCTCTTCATAAAGGTGGCTGTAACAGCCTGTATGTCAGCCTTAGAGACAACACAGTTGCCCAAAAGGCTTCAACAGTGTTATCAACTTATTCCTCTTAACAATGTGATCAATTTCATATATTAATATACATACCTTTTTGTGTAGAAGTGTTGAGTCATCAACCTTTTAGCTCAAACAACATCTAATTAATTTCTAAGTTCAAATTAATATTGCATGTTCAATTTACTAATCATGGTTCTTCCCCCCCCAGCAGGCAGAGGATGAAAATTTTCATCATCACTGATCAAACACAACTTTTGAAGGAAACAGCACACTTTGGACAACCACTCCTTACTACTCAATAACCAAGGTCCCATTATTTCCACTTGTTGTTTTTGTTTCGGTCATCTGGTGTCACCTCTTTGAATAGTAAGCAGCTTGCCAAGTTCCTCTTTTCTTCAAAGTTCCTTGTGAGCTTTGATCTTCACCACTTTCCTTCTTTCCTTCCCTTCCTTCTTCTTCTAGAGGCACATCACTCCAATCACCCTTAAAGAATCATTCTTCTTATCATCTTAGTCCAGTGGAGCTACCCTCATCCACTCAGGTTTTCTTATAAGTAACCTTGGCCTTAAGCCTAAAAAATAAGGCTGTCTCTGACTGTACCTTCTCCTGCTTCTCAGGTTGAAGATACTTTGGCTCTGCCTGGTTCTGCATTTCTCCCTACTAAAGGTTAAGCCCATACACTTGTCTTAAAAGACACATAATTATTCTTCATTCCTCCTCACTTTTCCTTCTCTCTTCCTGAAATATAGATTTGTGCCCCCCATTCTTGTGTCCTGCTGCCACCTTAGAGCCCCAGGCTCACGCTGTAATACATATGCGTTCAAACCAATAATTACACATTTCTTGTTCACTTGTTCTTTCAAGACACTCTGTGTTGGGAGACTTCAGGCCTCTTCAGGTGGATGGAGGGAGCCTTGTATCTAACACTACAAGGCCAGTCTTTCATCAGAAGAACAACAATGCTAAGCAGATATTAAAAAATGAAGGGCAGGAGATAACTCTCAAAGAGAGATTTTTAAAATGGGAAAATATGAAAATTCAGGAAAATACAGCCTGATGTTCCTCAGGTGCTCAGGCAAGATACTGTTTTTTGCACGCAAGTCCCTCCCTGACAGGAGGTTACGTGCAGCACAAGGAACTTTTCACCCCTGCCTTTGGCAGGAAAGGCAAGTGTGTTAAGCTTGCAAACCAGTAATCTTGGAAGATTGAGTAAGAATAATAAAAAATGTATGATCAGAAGTTTATCCTTCTGCCTATACATCTAGCAAGAATAAACCTGAATAACCAGCTTGCCAGATCATATAAAATTTTGTATAACATTAGTTCATCAGTTCACATATACAGAGACATCAGTGATGCTTGGTCTCAAAAATAGGGCAACTTTCACTATGAAAAAACAATTGTTACTTGATATCAAGTGACATCACATAAGATTGATCCCTGCTCTGGTGTAGCTCTGGTTGTAGTTCCCCATTAAAATGGTACCTTTTTGTGCTTCAAGGGGCTGAAAAAATGCTGTGCTGGATAGATACTGGATAGCTTTCTGAACCTAGCCACATGTCACTTGCTATCAAGTGATAATTGTTTTTTCATGGTGTTCAAAAGTCTCTAGAGGATGCAAAAGTAAAAAATGGCGATTGAAGGGACATTGGTTCCAGGCCAGGGTCCGGCATGGACCCCACATCACAAACCCTGTTGAATGACCCAAGTGCTGTGCCAATTCCTGTTTTCAGCACAAAAGCTGAACCAAGGAAAAGTGAACTGGGTTGTAATGAAGATTTCCAAGTGGTGGTCTTTAGACATGGATCCAATTCCAACCCCATACACACTGACCAATTTTTTTTGTGTCCCCAGGGGCATGGTAATACTGATGCAAATGTCACAATATCCCCTGGTTCAGAGGCTCTGGGGCACAATAGATCAGAAAAGCCCAGTATATATGTCCTTCACTTTTGTTCTGATTGCTGGTGAGGCAAAAGAACAAAAGTCTCTTGCCTCACCCAACCATTGTCCCAGTGCATTGCCACAACATGCGCCACACTTAGAAAATGCAATGGACTTCTAAACTCCATCCAAAACACATGCGTGCCTAATCCGGACAACTAAAGCTCCAAAGAAGTCTTGTTCATATTTTTTCCACTTCCCGCACTCCACTCCATGAAGTCACACAAGCCTAATACCTTTTTTGTTTGTCAATCTCCCTGTCCCATCTTCTGGTCCCCCTGTAATAGGCTCCTCAGACCACTTTTTGCCAATTACATTATCCTGCCAACATTGAGCCACACCATTCCTGATCTTTTCCTCACTCCCTGCCCCAAAGTTATCCCTATTTATACAACCTTAACTATTTTTTTTGAATCTGTTGATAGGTTCCAGCCAAGACCCATTCTGGTCCTTTTTTCCATTTTTTTCTCCAATCTCACAGCCCCCCACAGGGCAATGTGTTGAAAAGCCTGTCTTGATCTGTTCCTCTGGCCAGTCCAGGTCCCCAACACAGCCGCTCAATGCCATTTTCTTCCTCCACACAGTATCTTTCACTGCCATTCCCAGTGCTGCTCTTGGTCCTGGTATGTTTCTTCAATCCCTGTCCTAATTGCCATTGTTGACCACATGGTTGGTACCATTTCTAATCCCGCCACATTGCCCATCTTAAATCCTCAAAACCAACTTACCTGTTTAACTGATTAAAGAGGGGGCCATATAATTCTACAAGTCTTTTCTTACAAGCCTTAAGCCTTGCAAAAGAAAAGGGTTGTAAAAATACACATTACCCCGGTCACTATATAATTTTGTGCTGCTTTGCCCAAATTATCAAGCCATGTAAATAAATCATAGTAAAATAAATGTTGTAAAATTCTGGAAATCACTACCAAATCATCATTTTACAAACCTTTCTTCACTATGAATTAAGTATTGCAAAACAATGGGCCGTGAAATTACACATATGGTCCAAATACCCAATTTTTACTGCCCTTAATTTTACAAAACTTATTGCTTTTCAAAACAAGGATTGTAAAACTGCTCCTGCTTAGCACGCACACACACTTTTACATCCCTTTCACTTTTTTCACAAGCCTTTTTTTCATCCCGTGCACTTGTTGCAGCGGTGTTCTTCCTTGACATTCCCTGGCAAAAAAACGTTTTTTCTCAAACTTCACAACCCACCATACCAAGAACTAACCACAATTAGGACCATGAGGCACTAAAACTTTACCACTCCCAAATTCTTTGCCGACTTCCTTGTTGCAGAAGACCCCCTCCCCGTCCACGGCCCCTACCACTTTTTGCAACTGGGTTAAGTCTTATTTTCACCCTGAACTTGGAGGGCGCCCCCTCCTTCAAATTTTCAGTTGATTTTGTAATTCCAGCCTTGGGATCATTTTTGTGCACCAAAAGGACTCGTGATTTTGGTTTGTCGTTTGCTTCCGCTTCATTGCCTCTAGAATCAACCAAAGTATCCTTAGCCATCAATAATGTGGTTTCTGACGGAACAAGCACGTCAAGTTTTGAAGAAAGATTGCCTGTGTTCAAAGGAATGAGAGTTTCTGATTGATCCTTCTCACTTGTCTTGCTAACCAATTTTTTGCCTGGTGATTCCTTTTTTGACAGTGCGTTTTCATTAAATCCTTTTAAATCATTGGCAGTAAGCAACACATCATCAGATTTTATAACATCTTGATTGTTTTTGCTTTTGCTTTTGGAATTATCACTTTCAGAACTATTTGCTTTTGGATTGGCTTCTACACATTCCTCTGAGTGTTTGGCATTGTTGGGAGCATTGGAAGAACCACGTAAGAGGGCCTTCATCCCTTCAAAGGGCACAGAACCTTCAGCATTTGGGTGTTGGGTAACAATTTGTTTCACGCTGGTGTTGATTACTGATTCTTCTTCAGAGCTCCAGCTTTGCAAGTACATGACGTAAGAATTCTGTGAAACATCTTAAAATATATTGTGTCCTGTGGGAGTTGAACCCACGTCACTTATATCCATGTCAAGTGCACTAACCACTGTACTAAGGATGCTTGTACATGAATGGCTGGAAGTGGGTAAATAGATGCCACTGCTGTCAAATGAGTACCCTTGAATGATGGGTGAAGCCTGTAGTGGCAGGTGATATGAATGTACACCATGGGGCATTGAGGGCAGCCTCAGGACGCATCTGAGGCTGTCCTTGCGCTTACCCGCATTTGCAGAGGCAAAAGTGTCGGAAAGACGTGGAGGGGCACCCCACCAATTCTGATTAGTGTCGGCCGGACACTCTGGGGAGCGTCAGGCTGACGCTCTGTGTGGGCAGCTTGAGAGGGGAAAAGATTTTTTTCCTCGCTCTGAGATCCCCACAAGCAGTGGTCCGGCAGGCAAGTCAAACCCGCGTGCTAGCACTGGGGAGTCAGGTGAGCTGCCGGAGTTTCCAGCACGGCCATGGGGCCTTGCAGTAATCAGGTGGCCGGAAGGGATATACGGGGCAGGACAAAGCCGTCTAAATGACGGTTGCAGTGAAGCGACCCCCCGTTGGGGCATTCTGGGAAGTGGTTTAGGCTGGTGACCCCCCTTTTTGACAAAAGTGTCTTGGCGAAGCTTGACTAAAAGCGTCCCAACGACGCATTTGCGCCAAAGTAACCTGAGGACGCCACTGGTTTTATGACACAGTGCTGTCCTCAGGACACAATGGTCCCAAGGATGCTTCCAAAGCGTTTTTGCAAGCGCCTGAGGACCAATGTGTCCTCAGAACGCTCAGAGGGTGTCCTCCCAACGCTTTCTCTTGGAAAGCGTCCGGAGGACGGGGACAATTTCTCAAAAACCGCCCCGTGGTGTAGACACCAGTAAATATGATAAAGCAGAACCACATCTTCACAAATTCAAACCGTCCTTTCCACCAATCAACCCCAGAATATTGCTGATCAGTTGGGCATTACCCTGATTTTCTAGGTTGTTGTGGATCCAAACACCGGCCATTCTGCACCAGTAATGTCTACCTCTCCACATCCACGTACGCACAAGGTGTAGACCTCACCTCCAATGAGAAGCTTGAAAGGCCAATCAAACAAAGATGGATATTCTTGCTGATTTGAAAGGCCATGAAATTAGCTTTCTTCCACATAGAAGTACAGGTGCGGCGGTTATTTGTTGTCCTTGAAGCAAAATTGCAAAATGACCTGAAGTCGCTTGCTGAAGACTGCATGTTCATTTTTGGGAAAAACTTCAATCTCTTCCATGGAATCTTCATTTTCAACTTCATTGGCTGTATCTTTGCCTTTTTGAGAGGAGGCTTTGTTTGCCTGTATGCACTTGTGACACGCCAATCCCAATGTTCCTGCAAGTCCGTGGGTAGTCCAGAGGGTTACAAGCAATTGCGTGTCACCCACAGTTATCTGATTATCTTCAAACATTCATTGGAAGAGCGGAACTAAAAAGGTGTCACAGCTTTCCAATGGTTTCTTCCCATGAACCTTGCACCTGTATTTGCAAATCTCGTTTGCCGTAAAAAGGGTCTTCATGCCATTTGGAGGGTTAGATTTTGGGTTGAGGACAATCTCAAGGAAATAATTGCATGAGGCCTTGCATCCATATTTGAAACGTCCAGGATATTTGTTGCGAGCATGGTGTGGAACTACTGATCAATCAGAATAGAGCTTTGAAGGGATATAGTCAACTACACTACTAATAATGTATGTTGTGCTACAGTTTCTGTTGGGGCTGCCTTCTTGCCTAATGCTGTTGTGGAGAGAGTTACACAAAGAAAAAGAAAAGGTGTGGTCATTCATCTTTGAATTAGAATCTTTGACACTAATGATTGCTTTGTATCAATCCTACAGGTGAAAAGGGCAAAATGATATCCAAGGGGAAGATATATTTCTGGAAGTGAAATGGTAAAAGGTAATAAATGTCCTAGATGGTCATAAAAGTATTATGTGGTAGAAAATTGCATGAGGAAAAACAACAGATAAGTGGGGACTATTTATATCTGAGAAGTATACAAGGGAACAATACTACTGAGCGCAAATCGTGGCCACAAATGCTGAAGATGAACAGATAGAACAATATGGAAGGAATGTGGAGAATTGCCATAGAAGAGAAGATCCAAGATGAAAAAGATGAACAGATGAGCCAAGGATATATGTGGCAAATGGCCAAAAGAGGGTATTATCCAATGATCAAGAAAGGGGATGAAGTCATGATGAACAAAGTGGAAGGTAAAATGACCAAAGAGTGTATATGAAATGTGAAGTAATGATGACTCCAAGAAACTAAGACACAAAAGGATGTTTGCGGGATATTGGCTATATGGGGAATGAAGCTATGATGTAATATACCTATGATGTAATATTTGTGGACTTCGAAATGTAGAAAGTGGCCAAGAATCTAAGAATGAGTATAACTACTAAACCATTGAGAAATCCAGGATGATGTAAGGGAGTGACTATGGATAAAATGAGGTGTAGAATCTGATTATGTAAGAATATTTGGGGTTTTATGATTTCTAGAGGGGTAAATGAGTGTAATGTTGAGAAGGAACAGGCATACCACAACGGTCAAAGATTTTGGACTGCCCTTTTGTGAAAATCAATTGTATCTGTCCAGCCCTGGTCAGCTCCATGAGTTTTCCAAGATGTGAAATGGTGGACCACCACCGTGAAAAGGTCTGTTCCAAATCATTTGGTGCCAACCAGCCACAGAGGGCTGTACAGCGCTTAAAAGCTCTTCAATGCTGTGGCAAGCCAGCACCAATTGCTCTGCTTGGCATTGTTGGACACAGCATACAAATTATAGGTAGTGGACAGGTTCCAATCAATGTTTTTTGAGTTTTTTGGGTGCCCCAGCTTCTTCTTCTTTTCCTCTGGAAGTAGAAGTGCAGTTGTATCAGGAGCCTGTGTGGAATTGTGATGGCGGCTTCCTTGACTGTTCTTCACAGTCTCGTTCTTTGACACTTCCTGTCTCTTCCTCTTTTTATCCCAGCCCATAGATTGTGACACATCAACTGTTGTCTTTGCGGCGGTTGAACCATATTTGATAGATGTCCCACACATAACGGCCAACCAATCCTCCTCAAGCAGCTTCACAAATGAGAACAGCTTGGCCATTCCCACCATCAATGACTTCTTTCCATTGCTAATTAACGAAATGATGTAAGTGATTAGAAGAGTATAATTTTTTTTTGTTTGTTTTGGATCATGCAAGGCACAATTGTCAGGTTGCTACTGAGTCAGAGACAACCTGACAAAGCAACACTAGTAATATAGAAATTGATGGAAATACATTAAAAATAAAAGCAACATTATTTAACTAGTAACCTTATTTTCAACCAAAAACATTAACAAAGTTCTGGACCCTTAAAAATAAGTGGGAACTAAAATAAATAACCACTTTTTACAGAAAGTGTGAATAACTTCTAAAACTTGAGGATAACTTAGAATTTTATGTCATATTCTGAATCCTCATGTAAAATAATGTAGGGTCCCTCACTGGAAGTACCCCCAAATTCCTACTCCTTCACCTTGAACCAATTACTTGCAAGAATTGGCCACACCCACGTGTCACAGATGCACACTACACATGTATGTACTTGATATCTATGCATACTGTATGTGAAAGGACCAATTATGGACTCATAATTGAGGTGTTGTGTATAGTTTGAGAGTTAGGCCCAATTGGGGTTTAAACCTTCAACCCCGCGCATGGATTATATAATCCAATTGGAAATTGGCCAAATGTGTGGAAATAGGCAATTACCTAGCTACCAGGTATGTACAAACACAACCAGTGTACAGGTGGATTCTACATGACGGATTTTCAAGGTTTAATTAATAAAACTGAATGCCTAAGATTAACACAGCCAGCGTGGCCTTTAATGATTGGCCATAGCCATTTGTGGCCCATTTCCGTCATCTATGGCCCATTTCAACTATAATTACACGTCAGTGTTGCTATGTACCTGAGTTACAATGACCAAATAGGTTCTAAATTTCACAAAGAGCACTTATGACGCTGAAATAATGACCAGCAGTGCCATTGGGATTAGCCTTGTTAGTGCCAATCTCCCTAATTGGCCACATTGCACTGAAATATAGCAACTACACGCACACAGGCAAGAAAGGTCCTCTATTATTAGTGAAATTAGTATTAAAGAGCCCTCTTTCTCCCTGGTTTTTGTACAAAAGCGTCAGCGAAGTGGGCCTAAATCCGCTGCGCTTTCGCTACGCTGCCGCTATGTGCAGCGTAGCTGTTGCGCTGTTGCTCCCATTGACGTTGTCACCTTGTCAAATGGAGGTCAACACAATGCACCTGTGTCACTCAAATTCTTTGGCTCCAAGCCAATGATAAATCAGGATTTATCATCGGCTTGGACCCAATTCCAGCACAGGGCTGACAGAGCTGAAAGCGCTGGGACAGAAAGGGCTAAAAAAACCGTTGGGGGGGGTTAGGTTAAGGGATTTAGGGGTCAATTTAGGAGGTTAAGGTTAGTTAAGGTTAGGTTAGGTTTAGGTTCAGGGCCACCTGATAGAATCTAGGGGGGGTACGAACAAAACCCCCCTGCCTGGTTTTAGGTTTAGGGGGTTAGGTTTAGGAGGTTAGGGTTATGCATACATATATCTATATATACATATATATATATATATAGAAAACATGGTCAGAATTGGCAAAAACCGGTCAGAAACTGGTTTTTTGGAAAAAACTAGTTTCTGGCCAGAATTTGCCATTTCTGACCAGATTTTATGTCTATATTTACGTATATATGTATTATATATATATATTATATATATATATATATATTATATATATATAACAGCTGGCGGAGCCAGCCCTTCCAGCTCCTCAGCCCCACAACACAACTCATCAACTTTCCTCTACATTTATAAACTTTAAAATGAAAAAGATACAATGCAGGTCAATTTTGGTTATTGCACGCAGGCATTCTAAGCAAATCAAGCTGATTGATGTGCACTCAGTCACAAACAAGTTCATGGAAACAATGATGCAAAAGCAGCCAGGGTAATAAGATGCACCAATGACGCGGAACATTTTGCTGAGCTCTTTGTTGTCCCTTGTTGCAAGTTTGTGGAAAGGAGCACCCACGGAACAGGATCTTCATGTGCTCATCTCAAACATTCCGTCTCACTGCCAGGTGTCTCATAAGGCACAGTGCCACCGGCGTCAGAGCCTGCTTGCAGCCAACTTCTTCACACCATTTGATCCCTCCCTGGCCTGCAACCTTTGTTGGCGGCTATAAAAGTATGCTCATAAAATGAAGCAGGGTCTGGAATTCTTCAGGAACTGTTTTATTAGTTTTGTTGTGCACAAATGGAGTCTGTTCTCATTTTTTGTTTAATATAGACTTCTTGCTCACAGCTCTACCGGGTTGTTAGACTTTGTAATTCCAAGCTTGGACCTCAACCATGCCAATATGTAGACATGGTAATGATTTTTTCTTGATCACTTGTATCCACACCCAAGTTGATTCAGGCATTTTTTAGGGATTGCGGCCACACGTAGCCCAAATTCTAACGTAGGCTATCTATGGATTAAACAAAGGGGGAAGCTGGAGAAGGATGACAAAAGGAGATTGACATCAGTCAGGGAACTATTGGACCGGGTAACATGGAAATTAAGCTGAACTAAGAGGAAGAGTGGGCATGAAAAGAGGAACAAGGGGGCATAGGATCAGATTGGCTGGGGGATCAATCTACATTACAAGGGGGGGGGGCAAGGAAATCCAAGAAGTCATGATGAGTAATCAGCATATGAAAATGCACACTAGGGACATATGGTTGTTCAAGAATTCCAATTCAGCATTGTGCTCCATCAGACTGATATGTATGACAACACTTTGCTGTTGCATCTTTTTGATGCAGATTAAATCATATTTTGTAACAATTCAACACAAGCTACAAGATAAAAGAGAATTAAAAGATTGGGAAACTTTGAAAAAGGCTGATTTGAAGTATTGAAATGCACAAAGTATGATCTGTGTATAAAGAAAAAATTATAAAATTATAACCAGTAGAAGATAGTAAATTAGACATGTTAAATTCCCTCTCATCCAGATGACTCTTCTCCATTGTAAAGCATTGTTTCACTCATAATTTGATGTGTAGTCTCTCTATTGAGAGGATTGTTTTGGCGAAATTAGTCCCCCTTGCTCTTCTTGAACTGTTTGGGCGTGATTAGATAGATTTTCTTCTGGCGGCTCTTTGAATCCCAAAAAGTGGAACACTAGATTATTCTTTGGTGTATTACGATTCCGGGTAAGCGAATATTGTTGAACCATTCCAAACGCTATTTCTTGGTCCCCTAAGAAACTAATACGTTCAGGATCCCATATCTTGTAGCGAACTGGTCTGCTGCTTAGGCCGTCGACATGTAGTATTGCTTGATTGGCATTATAGAGCATGACTGCCCTGACAATTGGAATTTGTCTACCGTGGACGTTGGCCATCAAGACGTCGTAAAAATGATCGCCTGGTTTTTCTAGCGGGTTGGGTGCCTCTCTGATCAGAAGTGTTTTAATGTTTTGTGCGTCTCTCATCCACGGATTTGGATGTGTGCCGTAGGACCGAGCCAAACGTTTGTTGACTTGGGGATTGTGCCACAATTGATAACACTGCCGCTCTGCTTTCGGCCTCATAAATCGGTGCACTGGCTCTGGCGTTGCTTGATCAGGTAGCAATGGGTGCGGGACATAATGATATGGCGATGGAAAATTGTTGGGCCTCAAGTATGTCGGTCTCTGGTAGCTTGGATGAATCCCTCCCTGTTGGGACGGATGAGTACCCAGGATTCCCCAGTAGTTCGGATGAGTCCATTCCGCTAACTCCGCATTGTAAATAGCAAAGGTTGGAGCAGCAATCATACCACCGGCAAGCCCCAAGGAAATCAGTAAGCCCTCCGGGCGTAGCTTCATTTTGAATAATCGACGCGAGGTGACCGAATCCGTCAAAAAAAAGGTAGCGGTGGGCCTGCTGGGAAAGCGAAGAGTTCTGCGTCGGAAGGCGTAGGCGGTGAGCTGGTACTTGAGATAATTACTGGCTATCTATGTCCCGAGCCTAACCGGCGCAATGCGACAATTGCTTGGCCTCCCGGATGCGTATGTAGCAGGACTGGGACTTGTGTCAAGTTCGTCTATGTCCGCCGGATCCAGCCGCAAATTACAGAGTCCACGACATGTTCAGCTTTAATTCATGGAAAATGAGCTTCTGCTTTGAAGACACTCCGAAACTTACACTAGTCAGAGCTGGTCAAGTGTGTCGTGACAGGTCGCGACGCTGGAATCTATTTACAAGGGCCAGGTCGAGTGAAAGCGGGGACGAAGCGGGTTGTCAGGGCCATCTCGCTACCCAAACTGAAATGTAGTCTCAACACACCCTCAACCTGCGCAGATTTTTCTTAGAGGCCGCTCTTACAGGTCAGCATTTCTCGCGAAAAGATATGTCCCAGAGGCGCTTGAATGATGCGGATCGAGTTTTACTGCGGCTGGTTCGATTGATGAAACCCCTACGCTAGTCATGTACCATCATTCCGACCTAGGTCTAGGAGTAATATGTGTATCTTCGTAATTATTGACAATTCAAAATACGTACTCGGGGGCGAGCCGTCCTTGTTAAAACACCAGGAATTGCTGATGTGGCGTATCAAAAACCAAGTGTGAAGAGTCGTTAAAAAGTCAGAACTGATGATGGGACATGTGAGTTCTTGATAGAGGCCACAGTTACACACTGTTCTTGGTGCTGGATACGGTTATCTTGGTAACATTTCCGATCTGAAGAATGCGGAGAAGGACGAGCTTAAAAAAACTTCGCTGTGTCTCACAGAGACATACGCTGCAGGGAGTGGACTTTGTTAAGTTCAGGAAAAGGGGCGAAGAGGGAACGAGGAGAAGGGGCGAGAGAGGGGCAATTTAATTATTCTTATCATACTGCGTACCTTTGTGTGACTGAGTGACTCCGAAGAGACACGATCAGAATTTGAAAGACGTTTTGAAGATGAGGCCATGGCCGGTGCGGTTGTAAGGCGAAACTTTCTACGGACTGAGGACATGTCCCGAAGGCTGTAGAAATGATAAGCTTGACTGACTGATAACTGCGCACTTGTGATACTATCTGTGAAGAAGAGTGAAGCATCAATACCTGGCACCTGCCCTATCCGTCAATATCGCGCTCCGGCCTCACGCGATATCGGATTGTACACCTCACAACTGGAGCCTGTAGATCAGCTTCATCGAAGCGTTATCACTCCAGAGGGATTCGGGATGAGGGTGCCGAGGTTCATATCTTTCAGCACGGCATGAGTTGATCCACTCGTGTTGTCAGCAGGCACATTCAGATACATTTTGTTGAACATATTCACATCCACAGTCCCATATCTCCCTGAGGGGAAGTTAAGTTGGTAGAAATAGAACGATTTCCCTTGACTCCACGAGCAAAAACGTTATCCTCTCCATTTCCCCAAAAATGATGATCCTGTCAAAGAATTCTTTAATTTATGTTGCTCTTCGGACGCTAGCGGCTAGTCGGTTAGTTCTATCGGCCCCTAGTGGACCTTTAGTGGATGTTGCTGAGGAGTCGTTGCAGGGTTCGTTGGGTTTGTTGTGGCTTTCTTCATGCATTCCTGTCACTTATTTAGGTCTCTTCCCGTCTTTCAAAGCCGCTACGGATGAAGGCTCAGTTGGAGGGGCAGATTCAGCTTTAGGAGTTACTGATTTGGTCATCGGGGAGGGACGGAGAGCTGAGCGGACGCAGGATGAGAACGGCGAGTCTCTAGATTGCCCTCGTGTTCTGTTCTATTTCAACTCGACCCTTTCGCTGATACTTGACCATCTTGTACGTGCAGCCAAAATTAACCCCATGCAATTGGAACGCAAAGAGATTTGTGCGAAAATCCGCAATACAACCAAAAAAATATCGTATAAAGACAGTGTTCCCAATGAGAAATTACGATTTGTTGTAGGAACGTTGCAATCGGTTCAAGAACTTCTGTTAGAACCTCCGAAGAAGTCGCTCGAGTCCAGTGGAGGCTCATCAAAGAGTAGTGAAATTGTCAAGCCATACGAAGGTAGTGCACTCCATGGAATGTCGGTTGAAGAACTGACGCATCCAGCTAAAGCTATGCCAGAGGAAATCGCACGTCTCTGGAGAAAATCAGTGACAAAGCTTAGGATGGCAGATGAAAACCCTTCCCCTGAGTCCCTGAGGGAATTAGAGTGCCACTCTGCATATATCGAAATCTTGTTCCTTTCACGGAGCTATATGAGAAAGTACAAGTTAGAATCAGACATTCTCAAAGGTGTCGGTTCTTTCAAACCAGAGGAGCTTCCACTGGTTATCAAGTCGTTTGTTCGGTCAAGAAAAGAGCTCCTGAACGATTTCGAGTCCTTCCCTCACTTGGAAGGTGAGCCCTCCGTGAACACGATGCTTGAATCTGGTCTCTCAAAGAAGATGATGCTCGCGCCTGAAAATGTTATGCAACGCAACTTGTTGGTAAAATTTATGATGGAGAATAAGACCTTGCAGCCTTTTCACCAGGAAATGGAAAGTGCGTTGCAATTCTCGAGATGCTGTAGATCTCGTGATAATTAGAAGCTAGAAAAAGAAACTGATGCCGTCCTCTATCTACATTTTGGCTTCTCGTTACTTGATTCCGTGGATAAACTTCAAATTGTACTTACTGCAGGGCTGGATGATAAAGGGAAGGATGGCGTTGCTGTAGCTTGCTGGGAAGGCTTGCAAAGCCTTTTCCAGCAACTAAAGAGGAAAGAGAAGCTGCGGTGGGACCAAGTACAAGCGCTTGGAGGAAAAGTAAAAAGTACAAGTCCTTTCCAATCGCAAAAAGCTCGAAACATGGTCTCCTGCTAGCAATGAAATTGCTGCTTAACATGTGCAAGCACAAAGCAGTGTAGCAATCGTTGTAGCTGAGAATTTACCTCTACAACAGCTGATCTCCTTCTCTCCAGACTAAGTTAAAAATCCAAAAATACCTTCCTAAAAACCTCTGCCTTCCTACCAGTCAAGGATATCAAACCTGCCACACATATATCACAATCACACATGGGGTTTTCTCTCATTCTTTTTCTTTTTTTTTTTTTTTTGAATCTCCAAATAGCTATTTCCTGCCTTTATCTGTTTTTGGATGGTTGACGGATCCATCAACTTGTGGTTACCAGGTTTTCAATCCTTTAAAAGCTATATTCCAGTAATTTCAAAGCAAGATATAAAAAAAATACACCAATCTAATGTAGCTTGTGGAATCCTCTTAATTCATAGATTTTCCCCTACATTTTCAAAAGTTTGAAGACCATTTTTGCCTGTCTTTTCTTTCAAGGGTCTTTTTTTTCTTGTTGTATAGTTTTGGGACTCTAATAGCCTTTGTCATCCCAACCACTATACTTCATTCTTCAGGTCATTGATATTTTTCTAGTGCCAATGCATTTTCTGAACCAGCCTTTTCTGGTCTTGAAAAACAAAGAAATAAAGCTCTATCAATCCTCCGGAAATACTTTTCTTGCTTGATTATTATCATGCCTTGCTTGCTCATCATCATCCCAATGATGAATGGTTTTATGCTTGAATTCTGGAATTCTCCAAATTGTTCAATCACAGTCTTGCCCCATTTTACCCATAGTGTTCATGAGTCTAACTTGTTACCTTATCTGCTGAAATCAACCTTGTTTTTTATCCCATCTCTTCCTCTGGTCCAAAGTGGACTGCATTCTGTGAGGATAATTCCTATTCCACACCGCAAAACAGGTTGTGTCCCTTGCTGACAAGGGACATCAAGAAGCTTTGCTGTAGCTATATCCATAGACCAAACAACATGTGTCTTATTACAACCTGCTCACCAAGAAATTTATGAACTTATTGGACAGAAGGTCTCTCCCAGCTCCCAGATCAGGCTATAACCACCCTTTGGATCAGCTTACAACCCTCCTGGTGAGCTGGTTTCCCTTCATGAAGGAAGGATTGAAAAGAGCTAGAGAGGAGCTGAACCCAAAGCTCTCTTGATGTCTCTTTTCAGCAAGAGGCACATGAGCCCCCATGGTGTCACTGTACCACTTTCCCCTATTTCTCTTGTGACCCACAACATTGTTTCTACTGACAAAAATAAATGATGCCATGGGTGGTGGAGGAATTGTATCCACTTTGTAGCTTATTGAGCTCTTCAGGTAAGGTTGTGTAATCTTCTAAAATTTATCTTTCTTTCATCCATTTTTTCAACTCAATTGTGTTTTGTTCTTTGAGAGGATCCATTTGAATTTCCACTTCTCTCCTCAATGAAGTTTACTCATACTTGTTTTCATGCAACTTGAGCTTGCAGTTATCATCAAGTGTTCTCCAGACATGCAAAACTATATCCAATAATCTTGTTATTTCCTTTTCTTCACCAATTCTATTTTTTTTTTTAAGACAACCATCCATCTTTTATTATCTCTCTCCTCAATCAAATTCAATACCTGTACTTTTACTCTTCTGTTTTCAGTTTCATAATCTTTTCTATCTTGCCTCAAGAAAGTCTTGAATTCAAAAACCACTCCAAAGTCCCCAATATTTTTGAAGGGTGATTGGCCCTCATCCATGAAAATATTTCAAGGCAGATTCAACAAAACCCCTTGAAATACTGATATCCACAATGAGCTGAACCCCATCAAATAATCATATCCACAATGAGAATCATATCCAAAATGTGCTGGTTGAGAAATTCAAAATGGCTCATAGCCACTCCAGGACTGTGTTGCAGATTGATTAGATGACATGCAAAGGAAAACTTGATTCAAAACAACCTCCCATTGTAGAGCAACTCCAATCCAGACTTTCAATTCCAGGCTGCTGAATTTTTGAATCCCAGGCTGATGAATTTTCTTTTGAGGGCCAGGATAGCTGTTTTGCAGCCCCAAATTGCCACTGCTGCTACAAAAACCAGTAGTTCATCCAGTATGATACAATATTGCAGGTGTGAGTGGTATGAAAAGAGGTTTCACAATGGTTTCCACTTGTGCAAGTGAATTTGATAATTACTGATGGATGGGTGCTTAGTGGTCCCTACATGTGGATGCAACCAAAATATTGAGGTTTGGCTGTAAGTTGACCACGATAGGGACTGTGGTGGGAAAAGAATGTTTGACTGTGGCATGTGATATGTGGCAAGGGATGCAATTTAATGTCTGTGGTGAAGTTGCTCTCAGTCTTTGTAGCATAAGTTTTAGCATAGATTAATCCCACTGCCAGGATATCACATATCTCAAAATCCGACTTTTTCCCTATGGGAGCACATTAGATGTTGATGACTTTCTTGATGTGATTAAATTTTCCTTCTAGTCACAGCTTAATATATCAACTCAATAAAAAAGTATCTTCTTGCTCATCAAGTTGGAGGATTTAAGACATCAGCTTCCATGTGTTTGCATCTTATTTGTATTTACGGGTGTGGCTGGTAAAAAACATCGGTTGACGTCTGTAGATTATAAGAGCTCACAAGATACCCGGGGCTTCTTGGTTTTTGAAGAAAAGTTCATTAAGGATGAGCCGGACGTGATCTATGTAAGATGGCTATGTAGAATTGCCATCTAGTTTGTTTTAGATGCACCGGAATAGAAAAGAATGAACCAAAGGAGGGAAGCAAAGGATAAACACATAAAGCAGAAAAATAAAAATTTATCGTGGAAGACAGGACTAAGTCAAGAGATAAAAGTTAGGAACATATACTACTTGTTTAGGATTGTTGATGTTGCGCCTCGTGTGAAGTGGTATGACTCTCGTCTTTCTTGGACGACTCGGCATCGGTCTTGGGCGACGTGGGCTCTGTCTTGGGCGACGTGGCTGCTGTCTTGGGCGACGCGAGGTCTTTCTTGGGCGACGTGGACTCTGCCTTGGGCGACGTGGACTCTGCTTTGGGCGGCGTGGACTGTGTGTTGGGCGGCGTGGATTCTGTCTTGGGCGGCGTGGGCTCCGTCTTGATGGAAGTGGGCTCTGTCTTCGGTGACGTGGGCTCTGTCTCGGGCGACGTGGGTGCGTTCTTGTGTTGTGCGATGAGCAGGCGAAATTCCTCTTCGTTGATGGTCGTAATTCGTGTTTTGAGTGCCGACTCAGCAGTTCGTTCAATCATCGCAGGCAAGACCTCGTTATCTGAATTGCCCTGTCGCCAAGCGTTCCTCGTAGCGATTAGTCCTTCAAATGCAGGATTACTACCGCCAAACTCCACGGGTTTCACCGATGAAAGCATATGGAGCGTCTCCAACGCAAAGAGTTGGTTGTGAATTGGTATATTCATCTTGCTGTGTGTGGGATTAATCACTGCCAAGGACCATTCCCCGATGACCTTGAAAGTTTCTTGACCTGAAAGCCTGCCAGCTATCATGTTTTGATACAGGCTACTGACGAACTTGTTGTCTTGTTGTTTGAAAAAGTTGAGCCAATCATTTAAGGTCTCTGTAGACGAAGGGATACAATTAGTTAGGCTCGTTATGATGTGTAATTCATGATTAAATACTGACGCTTCTTCAGAAGATTTTCCAAGATACCTGGCGCGAGTTTTCAGAGACATTGGTTGTTAGCAAAACGCTCCAAGTAGTGGACTTGTTTATGAGCCGAGTGACATACCCCATGCCGGTTGTCGAGCTAAGTGGGCCGGTAACTCCTCCAATGATTCATGGGGGAACGTCATGACATATTGAGCAGCTATTAGGTACTTCAAGATCCTCGGTCGATCCGCGGGATTCTCTCGAAGTCTCAAGTTGCGGATGATTGTGTCTATCGTACTTAATGCATCTTTCGAAAACTTCTCATGACGACTGAGTTCGACGAGTGATTTGACATACAACATTTGTCGCTCCTTTTTCCTACTCCGGAAGACTGAGTTGAACCCACCAAGATTTTCTAACTCATCTCTAGCCTGGGTCATCAAGAGCTGCGGATCCTTTAATGGTTCGGGCAGGGCTCCACTAAGTTTATTCTGTTGATACCTCTTAGCCTCGGCCTCTTGCTTTTTCAGTAGGACTTTCGCGAAATCAGCTGTCTGTAGGTGGTCGGGCGTCAGCTCTGGATATAGGAGTTCAAAAATCCTGCGATGCGTTCCGGCTTGAGTGTACAAGTCCTCCGATGTGACTGCGAGACATTGGAAGTCGTGAAAAGAGATATCGTTGTGAAAGTAACAAGTCAAAGAGAGTTGATGTTATTATTTCTGAGGAAGATGTGAAGTACTGAATCTAGTAAATATGGAAGATGGATAGCTTACATTTTTGAAGAGCTGCAATCATCTCCGTGATATCTTTGTCCATTTCCTCCCAATCCGGTTTGCGGCGCGAGGTATAGCTCAAACCTTTGGTAAGGAATTGGAAGAATTTTTGCAAGAAGTTCGGTGTGACTTTGGCAAAGTATTTTTGGATTTTGGTCCGAAAATCTGTTGATTTTGGGAGCTATAGAGGAAGGACGTCAGAGAGAGGTAACTTATAAGGGTCATGAGTGAAATATCCATATTGCAGAAAAAGCTTGCCTCAATTTTTTTCGAGGGAGGATTCTGGGGGGTTGTTGGTTTTGGGAGGGGTTTGTTCTGATGGAAACGAAGTGGATCAAATTCTTGTTCGCGTTGGGATAGTAGGGAGTTTCCGTTGATGCCGGGTGCTTTGGCTGAGATGTCTGGTACCTCCGCTTTGATTTCTGTCACTTCCGCATGAGTACGTTGTGCTGACACAAGTGGACGAGCTTGAGCGACTTCCTCGAGTATTTGGGTGAAGTGCCCCGGGAGCAGGCATGCGATTAACAAACATGACAAGGCAGTGATAGGAAATGGGGAGCGCTTCATCTTGGGCACCTCAATCCGCAAGGACTTCTAGATGACTAAGTCAATCTGCTATGTTAGGATGAAGTCAAGCAAATATCAGTTTGTGGGTTGCAATTCCCAGAGGTGGTGCTTCAGGAAAGGGACGATTGAGGCTAGATGGAAATGATAGTGAGATGGTGCAGAAATGAGTGGAATAGACAAATGAATGGATAAGAAGCAGCGGTGGAGTGGCCAGAGAACGGTACTTTTTGGTTAGTTATTGGTACAAAGGAACCAGCTAATCCGCAACACGAGGACCCGTTTCAAACGTGCTTCATTTTCTCGCATTTCCTGATGGAGAGCTTGAAACATGGGCTCGCCAGTAGATACACTCGGGCAAACAGAAATGACCCACTGTGAGGGGGACATGGGATGAGTACAAGATACACCCTAGGTTAATGGGCCAGGATACGCTGATTTGGTAGAAAGATTCCTGAAACACTCCATCATGAATCCGACAATGTTCGGAAGAATTCTTCGGAAACGCACTCTTTCCCAGTATTTCGCTACAGATAGCCATCTACACCGAACGAAACAAGAGCGACACATACCTGCTAAAGCTGAAACAAAAGATGCTGAGACAAGGAGCACGTTTTTATCAGGCTGGTGTCGAGTAAGCCTGGAATCCTGACACACACCCTCCTCCCCTGTTCAACAACAGAAAATGATGCATGCCTTGAAGAGGAAACCGGAATGTTCTTCCATCCCGGTGATATCAGGCTCCGGCCTCCCTCGGGGGAGTGAGCGAAGTGCATGTTATTGAGGCTTGGAAAAAGGAACAATGCGCGCTGGCCCGTACCGCCTGTCTGCCAAATCGCATCTTAGCAATCAAGCCCCGCCCTCCTCGCCGGCCGAGGTGTGGGCGCCGACCAAGTCGGCACCGGAACCAGTACAGCCATGTGCAAGTGGTGAGAGCAGGTGAGAGCCGAAGTGCAGTCGAGTACCACGGGGGATATTGACGAACCGGCGGGCCCTCGCGGGGAGAGTCGGAAGGAAGTCAGATCTGCGAGTCTACATAAATTTCTGTGATGGCACCCAAAGCGAAGAAGCCTGGAAAGCCAAGTGGCGACAATGAATCGGGTATGTATGTTCTATACTGACCGCACGCGGCTCTTTTTTTTCTGTTCTGAGAGTTCCATGTGAGATGACTGACTGACTGGCTCACTTTCACCGACATGCATCTATCTGTATCCAGGGTCAAGCGGGACCGGAAAACTCAAGCCAGCCAACAGCCTAAAAGTAAGCGGCTAGATGTCTACACTCCATGAACCGATGAAATTTCTCATGATTTGGAAGGAAAATTGATTTCAGGTTCGACACATTCTCTGCTCCAAACAATCTACCGCGCTTGAGGCGATTGCTCGACTTAAGTCGGGGGTATCGTTTGACAAAGTAGCTTCCGAGCTGAGCGAGGATAAGGCTCGCAACGGGGGTAGTTTGGGCTGGATGACCCGGTGGGTCGCAAGGGCTCATTCATCTGTGAGACCTTGTCGTGACAAATCTTAATGACAAGATTTTCGGACGGTGATTTCTTCAGTGGATCGATGATCGGACCTTTCCAAGAAGCTGCGTTCCAGCTTCAAACCTCAAGCGTTGGGGCGCCTATCTTTACAGATCCGCCAATAAAAACTAATTTTGGGTGTGTAATCACGAGTCTTCCTCTGATACACTTTTTTTTTTGTCTTCCCCATGTGCTGATATGTCTCTCTCAATATGCAGCTATCACATCATCATGGCGAGTCAAATCCCTTTATGTTGACCTAATCATCGAAACTAACCAAATTTTAAGTCCCACAGGTTGAAGAGCGAAAATGAGATGAAAAAAAAAAATGAAATGTCTGGGCAACTCCATTTGCCGGCTCACTTGGCCCCAGATCAGTGAAGCATCTGACTAGGAAAGGTAAACGAGGGAGGATCGCAAGCTTTGCACTCAGTGTTAATAAGCATCATAAAGAATGTACTTGTGGCAGAAATGATAAAGGAAGTATAAAGATAAGTTAAATGAAGATGACATTCATCTCAAGGCAAAAAATGAAACACAACAAGAGAATGGAACACGAGTTATTATGACGAGAATATACGAGGGAGTGGCCCAGAAAATGATAATGTTGAACTTGTTTGGATGATGAGTCAAGCATGTAGAGCTAGAAGATGAGTACATACAAGCAACAATATTTGACGGCATAGATTTGGAAGAAAGAGTGTGGAAGGCCATTCCAAAGGGACCCAATTATGTAGTTTACTGATGGAAAATGTGTAGGAAGGGATGGAGGAAGAAATTCAAGTGCGAACATTTATATGTATGTACATGCAAGATTTTATTGGGAAGCGGTAGAGTGACATGTGGGATGGATTTGATTGGAAAAGAGTGAGGTGCTGCAGAGCAATGATGATAACGTTATTTTCTATTGGACTGATTTGAAAAGTGATGACTTGATAGGGTCAAATATGGTACATGATGCGTAAGAAGTTTGTAGAATTGACAACCACATTATTCTCTGTTCTTAACCTAAGATCAAAGGACCGTCTAATATATCTGCTTCTTTTGAGACCCCAAAGGTGGGAATCATATCACCTGTTATGTAGATAGTTCTTCCCATAATCCTTGATCACGCTTTTAATGCCAGTTTGGAGTAGAGTGCTCTGGATGTCTCCTAATCTATGCATCACTTGATGCAGATGTGAGATCCCTGCTCATTTCATCAAGATTTGCCAATGAAGATAAGATGCCCAGGCATTATGTACAATTTTATTTGGAGGACTTCCCGTTGCCATTTACAGGTCTGTAAACACCCCAATAGATTCTAAATTAAGAGAAATTTAGAGAGGTATCAGAAAAAAAAGGCTGTGTATGCAAAACTTCTGAGCTTCATCAATTAGAAAACAGTGACATTTTAAACAAAAGTTTGGATGTGGACCTTGTAAATCAAGTTCTAGATCCTTGTAAACCCCCACAAAGTCCTCCATTAATTCAGGTAAGGCTTTAGTGTAGATCCGGCCAACAAGGGAGTTGAGAGGTGTGCTCCACGTATTGTAGCTGCTCCAGCCTACCACATAACATCACTATCTCTTCTGATATCACAGTCAAAAAATGCATACAGATTTGACACCATATATCAGATAAGAACTTATCAAAATGCACAACCATCATGCCAGGACCCCGGAAACCCCCTATGGAGGTGGGTAATGAAAATGTATGACTTTTTTGGCAAAAACCCAAAATGATACTCATAAAAAGTGTATGAATGTCCCATTTTTTCATGAAGGTTACTCACCTGGGATGTATGAATTTACAATTAAACATGACTTTTACCAAAAATTTTCATCTTTTAGCCCTATTTTCCGTAAAAAAAAAACCATAATGGGTTTGAGGAGTGAGAAATTTGGACCCCCATCCCTGAATAACCCGGATTTCCCCTGACCCGGGGGCTTCCCCGGGGGAAATGTTCCTCATGAAACATGCATGAATGGGCATGAAAAATGTATGAATTTTTGCCAAAACCCGGATTTTACATTACCCACCTCTATAGGGGGTTTCTGGGGTCCTATCATGCCCATGACCATGCCCCCATGCCCAAGCACACCATCCAACTTTTTCTCTCTTTATTCATTCAGCAGGTAACAATAAAAAACACATGAGAGAGAGAGAGAGAGAGAGGAGGAAGAGGATATTTGAACGAGCCCAGGAAAAATATATGCACATATATAAGATACCATAATGAAGCTCTTTCATGATGTATATATATTTATGTATATATATATATATATATGTGTGTGTGTGTGTGTGTGTGTGTGTGTGATAGAAAGACGCATCTGCAGATGTGGATAATATAGATATTTATATGTATATGTATATGCATGTGTCAGCCACCAAACCAACTCCCAAAATAAAGAAACCAACCTACCAAAAAAAAAATGAGAAACACAAGGAAGGGCTCGGAGCGGGACAACAGGCGCAACAGGTCAAGAAGGAGCATGCGAGCAGGGGTCAGAAGAAGCACAAGTAGAAGGAACGGGGGGAGCGGGGTCAGACGACGAGGATGATGACGACGATGGTGGTGGTGGTGGTGGTGGTGGTGATGATGATGATGATGTGGGCTGGACGGAGGAAGAGGAAGTGGGAGGTGTGTGCGGAGGAGGAGCGACAGACGGAGAGATTATTGAGTCCGCAGAGGATGGGGGAGGGTTCGAGTCAGACGAAGCAAGCGCGGGGCCCGACGCAGAAGAAGCCGACGACGACGACGATGAGGTGGAGTTCTCCGGGGGGCCAGGGTAAGAGAGAGGGATAGGCGACGCGAGCACGCTTGTGGATGTCGGGGCGGTGGTCGCAGGTTGGCTGTGGCTGCTGCTGGAGTTCGTGTTGTTAGCAGAGGGATCGGCGGCGGCGCCAGCGGCGATGAGGCACGAGCTGGCGAGGCTGAAGACAATTTTTCCGGAGCCGGGGGTGGGGCGGGAAGGGGTGCGGGAGTTGTCGGTGGCGGCGGGGCTGGGGTCGGCCGGTTTGGGCGGGGAGCGGGCCATGGGCACGGACCGTCTCCCCCGCTTCGCTTCGCGCCCGGCGCCCCCAAGCAGCCCGCCGAGCCCCGCCGAGTCTTCCTCGTCCTCCTCCCGTCGCCGACGCTCCCCCAACTTCACCGTCGGCGGCGCCTCGCCCGACAGCCCTTCCATCTTCGAGCTCGTCCCTCCCCCCGCCGCCACCGTCCCTTCCTCGTCCTCGTCCGGATAGTCCACCAAAGGCCGCACCCCGCCGGGGCCGCCGTCCGATATCGGCCCGCTGCTTGCCACTCCTGCCATCGCTATCGGCCCCGCCGGTGCCCCGCCTCCACCAGTAACCACCATAGCATCGGTCGTCATCCCCTTGCTCACCCCCGCGTTCGACCGCTGCCGCTTGTACATCGGCCCCGACGCCCCGCCCTTCCGCACCACTCCCACCACCCCGCCAATCCGCGAAGAACTGGCAATCATCACATCCCCCTCTTCCTCTTCATCATCCGAATCGTTGAAGTAATTCTCCTCTTCCGCATCCAGCGTTCGACTCCGAGACCAACTCCCAATGTTCCTAACATTATGCGCTCTGCATCTCCCAACCAACAAGAAGAAAAAAAATTAGTCTTGGGGTAGGTAACGTGATAAATTATACACTGACGGGTTTTCTTCTGGGTTGCTACAAGAGGGTGTTTGGGAAGCACCAGTAGGCTGCCCGTTGAGGTCATTATTCTGTTCCCACCTGAGGAGAAGGCTCTGAAAGGTGTTGAACTTTTGAGCCAAGAGTCTGATCTGCTGGGCGCGTTTATCCATCAAATGATTGAGGATAGGCTTGGGGTTATTCTGTACGATACAAACGAGAGTCAGCCTTAAGGGAAAGAAAGAGAGAGATAGAGAGAAAGAGAAGGGGAGAAACGAACCAGCCGGATGTTTTCGAAAAGCTCGAGACAGGCGGAGGAGACCAAGTTATCTCTGGCGTCCTGTGCGACGAACATGTCGAGGACGACGTGGTCAATGAGCGAGTTTTTGATGAGAGCGCGGTCGTAGAACTGGTCCTTTTTATTGAAGCAAGTCTTGATGATCTTGAGCGCGACGAGCTCGAGATACTTGTACGAGTTCTTCTTCTTCTGTGGATGATGATGATGATGATGATCATGATGAGTCGGGATCTGCGACTTCGTGTCCGCCTCCGATCCCCCTCCTTCGTCCGTCGTGCGAACAGAACTCGTCCCGTTCGTAGTAGCTGCGGTTGTTGAAGAAGAAGAAGCGGGACTGGGTAGACTAATGATGGCCAACAAACTCCCGACCTTGTTGAGCAGATTGGTGGAGAGGATGAAGTACTTGGACCGGAAGCTATGTTGGATGATGATGAAGCAGATCATCTCGCACAGATGATTAAACGTAGCCGCCTCTAATGGAGTGATACAAACCGATGGTTCCTGTTCGACTGCTGCAATCAAAAAAAAAAAAAAAAAAAAACCCTCCGAGGGTCAATTCCAACGCCAGCAGAAAATAAATCTCGTTTATTTTTATTTTTGTATGTTAAGGGGGTTGACTTACGTGCAACATAGGGAGAGAGTTCAGGAAGCTTAAGGAAAGGGGCGGCCAAGACGTGGACACAATGGTCGTAGAAGAACTGGAGGAAGCGTTCGTTATCGGGGTCTTCTTCGCGTTTGAAGAGGCCGTTATCGGCGAGGGCGAGGGAGCTGTTGTTGTTGGCGAGGCCCGTGCCGCCCATGTCGAGAAGATTCCGCAGGGCATCCGTCAGCTGCACTTTGAGGCCCAAGTCAGCCTCCGTGATGAGAAGCTCAATCAGACTCTCCGCTAGCGTCGTGCTCCCCGACTCCCGCTGCTTCAGACAATACCCCCGCACACTGCTCGGGTCGTAGTCGATGATCGTCATCAGGATCTCGCAGACTACCGACTTGATCATCGCTTCTTCCTCCTGCACCTCTTTCGTCTTCGCGGGGGCGCTGCTACCTTCTTGCACTCGCACTGACGAGTCGTCGCTACTGACTGGGTGCACCAGGTTCTGTTTCGAAAGGCCGAATTCAATCACTTTCAGTACGCCTCGCTCCGCCAGCGATCGGAAGAAGGAAATGCGCGAGGGTGCTTGAAGGTGTTTGGCCATGGCGCACAGCTGCTGGAGGAAGAGGATGGTGTCAATCTTGCGGTCGAGAAGTGCTTGTGGATCGAGCTTGGTGGCGCTGCTGGCCCGTTCGGCGATCATGGATGGCGGTAGCGGGGGGCCCACGATCGGCGAAGAGGATGAGCCAGCCTGGGCTTCTTCTTCTGGCCGCCCTACATCACCATCATCAAAGATGCCAAACAGATCTCGCATAAAGTGATCGCTACTGTGCAGGTATTGAACGATTTCCACCTGGTTGAAAAACAGCATCGAGTTGATGATCGAGAAGGTCGAGTCATCCATAATCCGCGCTAGGATAATATCCTTAAAGTATTGCAGTCGGTACGTCAGATGGATTTTCGTCTTGATCTGCTCGTCCCGAATCGGCACCACCTCCTTGAACCTCGTCTGATCGGATAAGTCGGCATGATAGGATGCCTTTTGGTTCCCAAACTCGGGATCGTCTGACCAGCACAAAAAAGAATATATATATATATAAAAATCAAGGTTAGCCAGCCAAGCATGATTTCTTCCACAATAAAAATAACTGACAATCTAGAATGCTGGCTGCAATCAGCACGATATCATCTTGTAGACAGTACTCATAAATCGCAGCATCGTTGAGCATCACTAGAGTCGAATGAGGATATGAGTCAGTCATCTGGAGAGTGGAAATATGGCTTGAGAGGAGAATGACGCGCACAAATACTCTGGAGCAGCATGCAGAGGGTATGAAGATCTTTCAAGCTTTCGAGATCTTCAGCCTCGACACGGACGGGTTCGAGTTTGCGGATATAGTCCATTTTGAGGATGAGCGTAGAGACGCGTTCTCGGCCGATACTGGAGCAGCTGGAGGATTTGATCAAGTGTTCGATTTCGCTCAGGTTGGCTAACGAGGGCTCTGGAAGATGCGTGAATTGATGTAGCGAGATATTCTGCAGGCTCGGTTTGACAAGATGGTTGTAGCCCGAGGGCGGCGAGATATTCCCCGAAGTGATGATGCGTGATTTGTTCACATCATCGCCGCCCGAAGGTTGTTGGGCTAGCACGTCTCGTGAGATTATGAATGACGGACGCCCCTCCAAGTCTCCATTTCCAGGGGATTGCTGTTCCAGCTGTTGGGGATGATGTTGCTGTTGTGGTTGCTGCTGTTGTTGCTGTTGCTGTTGGAGGTGTCGAGTATGATGATTGGAGATAGGTTGGGTGCTAGTAAGATGCAGCTCGTCATCATCCCAATCGACGGCCTCCTTTTTACGATATGAGTTGAGATGATCGGGATAGGGTCTGTTTCGGCCAGCGTGTTGAGAAGATGGGTCTTGATGGGTGATGTTAGGAGAAGCTGAGGAGGAAGCGCATGACAATTTGACGAGCCAGTTCTGGACGTCGCATAGGAACGACCAGATCTCTTGGCATCCTTGGGCAGTGGCAAATGAGAGCGCCATGTCAGTGCCATCCGGTTCAGTCCATACGACCAGCGTGGCCTGTTGCTTTTGGTAGATTCCGCCCCCTTCTGGCCATGGGGGCTGGTTGGGAGTGGGGCGAGATGATTTTCGATGACGTGTGGAAGTCTTCTTGATTTTCTTTTTGGTGCTCTCTGGTTTTGGTTTGTCTTGATCAGTCTTGAGGTGATCGACCGTTTCTGTCTTGGTTGCATGTTGATCCCCACCATTGTTTTGATGATCGGTATCCTTTGGTGCATTTCCTTCTTCTTCTTCTTCTTCTTCTTCTCCTTCGGATGATGATGATGATGAGGATGAGGATGATGAACCGGATGAGGATGATGAGGATGAGGATGATGCTGATGCTGATGATGATGCTGATGCTGTTGTTGATGCTGATGGATGGATCTGGTTGAAGGTAGTTGGGATGAGTACCTGAGACTGGAGCAGGAGTTGTCCTCCGGGTGAGCTATCCGTTGGTTCCTGTCGGACTTCGAGGCGTGCGAAGGGTGGATGATGTGGTGGGTGGTTGTTGTTCTGCTGTTGTTGCTGTTGCTTGTTGTCTGGTTCGTATATTCCGATGCAGTGTCCCGTTCCTCTGTCGATCCATGTCTGCGCCTGTAGTTCGTACACTTTGACTCTGCGTGGGTCCGTCTTTGGGCTCGAGTTCTGCAGCCGATGCGTGGCTGCGTGTTCCTGCTCCTTAGTGAGTGGTCTTGATCGTTTCCTTGTGCTCGTCCTCTTTCTCTTCTCTTTCTCTTTCTCTTTCTCCTTCTCTTCTCTTTCTCCCATTCTCTTCTTCTTCTTCTTCTTCTTCTTCTTCTTCTTCTTCTTCTTCTTCTTCTTCTTCTTCGTTCCTTCTTCTTCTTCTTCGCTTTCGTTCGTTTGCTGTGTTTTTTGTTTTAATCCATTTCCTTTTTTTTTTTCGCTTACATATTCGCCGGTGCGAACAACCCGATCAATAGGGGAACCCCCGGGGGATCCACCACCCGACCTCACAACCACACTGATTAATGGAGGACTTCCCTCCACTTGGAATTCCAAATGTACACGGTCTCATTCCAGATTCCAAACCTTATTTGGTGGTGAAAATCATTGACATTTAAGTTCCCACCACCAAAAGAGGTTTGGAATCTCATTCCAGAAAGGTCAAATTTGTAAATCCCAAGCGAAGGGAAGTCCTCCAATGTAAGTATATATTAGGACGGTTCACGTTGGGCACTATAACCAACTTTATCCTCAATTTTATGACACTTGTCATAAAATTTTCACTTAAAATTTGGCTTCATCCAAATCTTCCAAAACATCCAGATATAGAGGTGTGAATGTTTTTTGAAATTTTATCCATTAAGGTGGTTAAAAACTGGTTTAAAAATGCGTAAAATCCCAATGTGAACCGTCCTATTATTAACAAGCTCTGGATCTTGCACATCTCAGACGCTCCTGTACAAAAATGTAAATAATAAAAATTTATGTAGTGGTTAATTTTCATATGGAGATGTCATCTTGACCCAAGTTTCTGAAATAGTGCTTGGTTGAATTTGGGGCATATATTTCGGAATGAATCGGTTGCAGGATGGAAAGACAAGAAAGGATAATAATCTGATGAGAAACACTACATACTCTTTTTTATTCCTCACTTGATCTTCACATCACGAGTGCTAGTTTGTTCTTCATTATTAAATAATGGTAAGATTTAAAATGCTGCTGTACTCTCCGTACAAAATCAGGAAAGATCAATAGCCCATCTCATCCATGTTTCCATATTGAAGGTTTTTTTTTTTTTTTGACACTGATAATAATATACAGCTTGCTGATTGGCTCCCGATTTTTCTCCAACGTGAACCGTCCTGTTTTCAGCTTGGCATCTTGCGGGGCTCAGTCAACCCTCCCCTTCCCCTCCCAGCCGAGCTTATCAAAACTTGACAAACGGAGGGTCCGGGGTGGGGCTTACAATGTTAAGTTTGCACTTATTTTTTCTCCTGGAGAAAGATTCGCCTGATAATTGAAAGTACAAGGAGAGGATTGATGTGTAATTCTTGGAGCCAGAATCGAGCTATGTATGGATTGCATCTAACATGTAGAAGCTGGAGGCAACAGAAGTGTTGTTGAACGCATGCATGTATCTGCAATTGATAAAGTAAGGAAGATGTTGCATGTCTAAAAATAGGTACATAAAGAGGAACTTTTAGAGCTGAAGTCTGGCGGCGGAAAATATCTGATGCTACTCCACTTGTGCAGTCTGCAAGTGCACTTCTTTTCCACCAAGTCTGTTCTACCTCCATCAGCACAATAATCATTGTTGTACCAATGTAAATATGTTACTTTGCCGCTGATTCCCCTTTGGCCCTTTCATCAGCGCCGGTCTGGACATCGGATCTTTTCCCGAAACATTCCCATGGAGTTGATTTGTTTGGTCCTCCTCAACAGTTTCACCGTCATGACTCAGTGCATGCATTGCCACTCATAACGTGCTATGCCCGCTTCAATCTCTTTCTGGGGAATGCTTCTAGTGAGGCTTCTACTCAAGCTCTCCGGTGGATCACCCAAGTCTCAAAGGCACATTGTGGATGATGACATGTCTTGTTCGCAGAGATGTTAACAGGTCAAGTCTGACTTTCAGGATGAACTCCTGTTTCCGTATTCCGCTGGAATTTCGGTCAATTTGAACCCACTTGACCCAGAGGCTTGATGGAGAATTAAGTGGGCTAAATTGCATGGGCGCATCATCGATCGGTCTGGCGGCAGCTAATCAGAAAATCAAACGGGCCGCGAAGTCGTCAGGCCGACCTATACGCGGACTTTTTTTGTGTTCAAGTCGTCTTAAATCGCCTTAACTCGGCGATGGAGCCCGTCCAAGGAGTTCTCATGGAATATCACTACCCAACCAGGAGGGGAACAAAGCTCGGTGGATCACAAGTGATGTTATTTGGGTCCACCTGCATACTCTATCAAGTCTGCGCTTCTTTTTCGCAGCGCTTGAAAAGAGCTCAGGCGGTTTTCCCTAATTACCAGCTTAAACACTTCTCTACTTCGGAAACCGAACGAAACTAAAACTTACCATGTGTTAAAGTGACCTTCCACTCGCTCGAAAGTAATCCAAATGGAGACAAGTGAGTCTGATCTCTTGTTGAATACTGCATTTTCAATCAAGAGTTGGACCTTTTTGGACCTGCAAGTCCGAGCAAGCACCCAAGATCGTGAGTGCTCGAGACACACGAGAGAATTTCTTGCCAGGTCATATGATATGGAACTGGAGGTCCACGCTGATTACCCAAATGCACTGGGCAGGACCTCTTTACCGCAAAACACGCCTTGAAAATCGATCCATCCATGTTCGTCATCATCAGGTATGTGGGTAACTAGTTGCCGGATACAACACTCATGCGGGGGGAAACTGAATCAGTATAAATTGAGTTCACTATCTTCCCATCATTGAAAGTTATCACTCCCCTTCAGCTCCACTCCTCAACGCGCTTGTTTCATCAAGCTTTCCTTTCATTTTTCCACTCCTTTTTTTTCTACACCAGGACCAACTTCCTTCGCTCCTTTGTGCCTTGTGCATCAACCCTACATACATTTGTAAGACAGAAATTATCTCTCACTCCGCAAGTCTCAACTCTACATTTATCCCAAAATACAGCTCATTTTGTTCGAACATCTCATCTCACAGTGAACAAGTTGCTCAAAAAAAATGGCTCGTCTCTACTCGGCGCTTCTCTTGATCGTCCTTTGCTCTGGGCTTTCCGAAGTACTGTCGCGCACGGTGACGCCCAAGTCGCGAGCAACGGCAGGGCTCGCGCGTTCTGTCTCGGAATGCACCCCGATGGTCGAGAAGTTTCAATCATCTAGACTTCCTGCTTCCTGGATCCAACTCTCCACCAATCCCCAGGCCCACAAGATGATCCCTGGAGGTGGTGTCAATCTGGCCCTCAACCCACCCGTAGGCCCTGTCTTGCTGTCCTCGGATGGTAAGACCAACGATAAACTAGGTGATGGCTCAACCCTGAACTCCACCTACTCATTCCTGTGAGCCCGCGCAAAGTTTTTTTTTTCTTTCTTTTTTTAAAAATAATAATTCGTCTCTAGCATATTAATGACCTCGCGGGTCTGTATTTTCAAAGGTACGGTAAGGTTTCCCTTACTGTTGCAGCCTCGGATGTACCTGGTGCAGTTGTAGCACTTGTCCTCTTCGGTACAACTACTGCCGATGAGATCGACATTGAGATTCTCGGTGGGGACTCCGGGCACTGGCAAACCAACGTCTTTCGTCCCGCACCCGGGGAAACCGAGCCGCTCTACGGCGTCTTCGGCGGGGTTCATAACTACCCTGGTACAACCAATTCTGCCGGCACCCACACCTACACGGTTGATTGGAGCCCATCTGGAGTGAGTTGAATTGACTCGCGGTCTCTTGTTTTAAACGGGTCTCTGATGATGGCTGTACTACCTCCAGATCACTTGGTTAGTCGACGGCCGCAAAGTGAGGACTTTGACTCCACAACAAACTCTTCACAATGGTCAACAGCACTTTCCCTCAGCTCGCTCCCGCATTCAAGTTAGTCAGGCTTTTGTTCCTGGCTACAACTAGTTTTCGCCATTAGCTAACCACATCGACCTACCCCCTTCCAGCTCGGATTGTGGGACGCAAGCAGCCCTATAGGTACCAGCGAATGGGCTCATGGTCCCGTTCCATGGTATGCAGTACCTTCTCCTGTATCTGCTGTTTTTCCTGAACTAACATTTGCTGAATTCATTTACAGGGCCAAACGTCAACGACGAGCCGTGACTGCTACGATCAAGTCCATCACGGTGGAATGTCCATACTAGGTCTATTTCATTCAAGCCTCGCATCGCAATTGCATCCTCAGTGCCGCCTCCTTTGTGCCCCTCTTTTCTGTTTGTGGTAGTAGCAGTGTACTTGATTAAAAGTTTTGGTATACCTTCATGTATCGTGTTGTTATCTTATCTAAACATATGTTTCCTCTGTCGGTAAACCCCTCTGTCTTTCAATCTTTTCTTTTTACCCTCGTGAACAATTGTGCAGCAATGCATCCCTCGTCACAAATATCATCCATACTAGAGCTTCGTGAGTAAGGTCTAATCTACTCATGACAGTAAAGACTACACTTGGAGTGCTATCAAAGTTTCTTTTCCAAAAGTTGGCATCTTTGCACCTCCACAGGCGTGCCCATGTCCACCCGCCCCCGAAGAGGATTTGTAGGCGACACCCCTTCAAAGAGGCTGTTGTGAAGTTTCTAAGGAAGTTGAAGCTGATGTTGAATTTCTCAACTTTGAGCCATGCCTTGATGTTGATGTGCATGGATTCTGTCAAATGAAGGATATTGACTACAGCTTCACTCTTTCTCCGACAAAGCAATTGGCAACTTCCCCATCTTTTTCATCTGTAAGGAGTCAAGGACCGTTACTTCTTTTTTTGGACCACGTCCGCCCAATTTTCGCCCCACATTATGACCGGTCTCTCGTCGAAAGGTCGATGTGGCTTAGAGACTATAACATTATCTGGCACGGTTGAGAATGCGAGGTAGCCTTGATTGGGATCCCGAGCCGTCAATTGTCATGAACCGAGATCAACTTGCCGAGCTGGCCCTTCCAGGCCGGAAGATACTGGCTTCCAGTTCCAAGCTGTGACCGACACGGTAACAACGGGTTCTCGAGGGATTCACTCACCGGTGCATCGATCCGCCGGCTCGTCGGAGCTCTTCGACCCAAGCTCCGCCTCCGACTCTTCTTCGCAAGCTCTTTTTCGGCCCCTTCACAGAAATCAAGCCCAGTTCACATGTACAACTTTGCACCAGCGTAGATGCTACTTTCAATGTGTCTGACTGGTGGTCACCCGTCTTTTTCTGACCAGCCCCATCCAGCCAGCCCCGGGCCACATGCCTGCCCCTTGGTCAAAGACTTACCCAGGCTCGAGTCCGACTGCCCCATCGGACCAGACCAGTTTACAGTCAAGCAACCCTTCAGTGAATGCTTATTTTCGGGAATGAATGGAGAAAGAAATACTATATAATGAGTCATGGCACTCCCCGAGAGGGAACAATCACCCAAGACAGCTTTCATCTCTTTCAAAAAAAAAAATCCAGCGAGCTTCAGAAAGCTCTTCGCTCTTTTTCCTACACTCTTTTCTCAACAAACCTTTCAGGTTCAACTCATTCCCTTCTTTGACATCCCCACCTTCCACTCGTGATCATTATAGACGTTGCTCAATTATCATCAATTCTTCCAATTTCCATTCAAACACCAAACTCACACGATGAACACATCCATCAAGAAAAACATGACCCGCGTTCATTTATCCTTGCTCCTTCTTGCCCTCTTCTCCGGGTTTTCTGAAGTGATTCATGCGCGTGCTACACGCAATCCGGGTAAGGCACGCAAGTACCGATCAGCAGCCTCCAAGTTCCGAGGAACAGTCTTCAATTTCACCGGAGCATTCTACAGGCCACATCTAGCAAGCCCCACCATTCAACAAGCAGCGGTCCCCGACACCCAGGCAGCAGTTTCCAACCGCCAGGCCGCAGATCGTGAGGACCAAACAGCGGTCCCCAGCATCCCAGCAACAGTCCCCAGCACCGAAGCAGCAGTTAACAAAACACGAGCGGCACTTCCTAACACGCAAGCTGTAATCCCTAACACGACAGTGGTAGGTGGCACCTCAACCTCCAACTCGCAATGCACTCCGATGGTGGAAAACTTCACATCATCAAGCCTTCCACCATCTTGGGTCCAAGTCTCGACCAACCCCCTTGCTAGTAAGATGAATCCCGGAGGCGGAGTCAATCTCACGCTCAACCCACCAGCCGGGGCTATCACGGTCTCCGCGGACGGAAAGACGAACGACAAATTGGGGGACGGGTCAACCCTGAACTCGACCTTTTCTTTGTTGTGAGAAGCCACCTTTTGTTCCATTATCTTTTTTTCGCCTTGTCCCCTTAACCTTTCCATTTCTCCGGTAGATACGGTAAGGTCACAATGTCCTTTGTCGCCTCTGATGTCCGTGGTGCGGTATCCGCACTCGTCCTTTTCGGCACGACCACCCGTGATGAAATCGACATTGAGATGGTTGGAGGGGATACTACACACTGGCAGTCGAATGTCTTTCGACCAGCGCCAGGGGAGACCGCGCCCTTGTATGGCGTTTTCGGTGGTGTCCATGCCTACCCCAATTCTGGCACCACTGTTGGGACACACACATACACGATCGACTGGAGCCCAACTGGAGTGAGTCATTCAGTTTCCACACAACTTGCAGTGGTTTCTCAGGGTGGTCTAACATCTGCCTCCGTTTAGATCACATGGATAGTGGACGGGAATGTAGTGAGGACCTTGACTCCCCAACAGACTCTCCATAACGGCCAGCTGCACTACCCTTCAGCTCGCTCACGCATTCAAGTCAGTCCCTCACTTCCCTACGTTATGTTTCTATTAGAATATTGCTTGATACGGTGTACCGATGTTTTGACAGATCGGATTATGGGATGGAAGCAGCCCGGTTTCCACCAGTGAATGGGCCAACGGCCCCCTACCATGGTACGTACTTCCCCCTCTTCCACGTCCACTCTCGACAATCTTACTAAACTCCTTAGGGCTTTTTCTACAGGACTCAACGCCAACGAAAAGCCGTGACTGCTACGATCAAATCAGTCAAGGTCGAATGTCCTTACTAGCCCCCCACCCACTATCAGCTCGATGCCCTGGAAACGCTTTCTTACTTTCAACTTGTATAATTTGTGTTATTGCCCTATAACTGTAGCTCACTCGTTGTAGACCTTGTGTCAACTATGTATGTATTATACAGGTGAGAATAAATATTCACCTGACACCTTTCACAACCAGTTTGAAAAATGAATCAATCAAGCGGAACCCACAACTCCATAAAGTGACATTTGCAATGGAAATAAACAAAAAAGCAAGATTGGGCCAAATTCCCTTGCAACATATGGCTGAAGCAAGATACATATATTCTGCATCAGCTTTCTTTTTCATTTGAAAGTTCCCATCTGGCATAAAGTTGTGTTGAACGCCAACTCTGAAAAGTTGCTGTGCCACAAAAGGTGGATCCAACAAGTTTTCAAAATTGTGGAAAATGGGTTGAGAAAAATGAACATCAAAAAATGATTTATATGATCAAAAAGAAACCTCTAAAACAAGTGATGATTTTGAGTATTATTTGTGTCATGTGACAATCTCAACTGACTAGGAAGTATATTTTTATTTGAAGCAAAAAGAACAAAGTACACACTTTCAACTTGCTCAATAATATCTTGGAAGAACCTTCAAGAATGGTAGTAAAAGGATCAATGATGGCTCAGAGATCAAATAAGGCAATTATGGATTGGCTCAAAGCTATAATGCTCTAATAATAATTAACAGGAGGTGAAAAAAGGACAGAAGACATCTCTTATGATAATGATTAATAAAAGCTCGCCACCAAAAAAATGAAGAAGAGAAAATAGAGAATTAATTCAAGATAGTAAGGTTAAATGGTTATGAAATAACTGTGGATTACTGAAAAGGAATGAGAATAAGGTTTTGAATATTTGATAAAGTGATGCTTTGTTTTGCTGATCGTAACATTCTATGAAAAGATCACAATTGATTAGTTATTTTAGATGGGACTTTGGTGGTTCAACTGATGTATATGTGAGGCTGAGTTCATTTGACACATGTCACTTTGCTTCTCTTCTCTGGAGTTACATGTAAAAGAAATGATAATAAGTGAAAGATCAGCATAAAGATAGTGCATTCTAACAACTTGAATGCTCACTCAAAACTGATATAATCATCCTGGGTAGTGTATCTATTCTTTGGGAATGCTTGCATTTTTCTCACATGCCATTTTATTCAAGGGCTTCCCTTCAGGTTTCAATTCTTCCTGGGGCTACTATGTCAGATTTATAGAAGCAAAAGCCCAAATCACTCATGTAGAATCTAAGAATTACAATTCTGACAATTTTAAGAATTCACTTTTAATCAGCTAAACCAGATAGACATAAGTTGAATGAGACGACAGCAGATCCATACTGCCTCATTTTGGAAATCTGCAATTGTATAATTGTGATTTTTGTAAGTTTCCCCCCTCTCATTTCTCCGCAGAAACCCCTACTCGAATGAGTTGATCCCAGTTAACCCTGACTGGATTCAAAGTGTTACTCTGAGCCCATTGAAATTCATGCACCGGCCATTGTGCAACATTCCATCTCTTTATGAGAGCATGGAATTTTACTACGGGGTTTGCAGGGTGGACATTTACACTTTTTTTGCAGAATACGTTGGCCTAGGGGCCCGGATGCAAAACATCCTGCCAGGACCCATGCCGCCTTGGAGGCTCGCCGCGAAGCCGCTTCGCGCCTAGGCTACCAGGCCCTCCGACGTGAGGGATCCTTATCAATCCAGACTTTTGGCAATTGGAGATAGAAGATGGAATATTGTCCGTTATCACCCGTGTTGATGTTGAAATTCAAAAGGCATGCATACCATTTGAAAGTGTGGGCGACCGACCTGGTGTAAAAACCCCTAATATTCTGCACCCCTGTCTTTCATTCAGCTCTCATTCTTTTTACCCCCTTTCCGTAAGCATGTCATTGTTAATTTTCATTTGAATTGCATAGTCAAGTCAATGCTTGGATTCACATTCCTTTCAGATGCATTTAGAAGAGAAGACGTCAAGTACGAGTAATTAGGAAAATCCACTACGCCTGTGACTCCTGTATGAAGTTCGTAGTCTTCTTGCATAAGTTTATGAGGATGGTATCAAGTCCCCATTTTTACCTTTGCCTTTCCTCACCACAGACGTGGGCCTGCACCCAGAAGTTCGCAATTCCTCGTAAATCCAGTTCCAACCTGCCAGCCTTCTCTTCTTTACTACTTATCATCCCTCCCTTTTACTCCTTATCATCATCTGTGGAGTCGCCCAAGAGGCTTTGCTCTGTGGCCTCAAGTCCCCGTTGTTACTTTTGCCTTTCATCTCCACGGATGTGGGCCTGGACCCAGAAGTGTGCAATTCCTCGTAAATCCAATTCCAACCTCCCACTCCAGCCTTCTCTTCTTTACTACTTATCATCCCTCCTCTTTACCCCTTATCATCGTCTTTGGAGTCGCTCAAGAGGCTTTGCTCTATTTGATTATTAAAGATGATCCAAAACTGCGGCATTGACTTTGAGCCTGGTTCCTCTCCGAAACTATCTGTCAATCGTGCTTGTCTGGAATCAATTACTCGGTGCATGCTACAATGGAGCACACCAGCAAATCATCAACTGGCTCTACCAATTTCAAGCGGCATCGAGAACAAGAAAACTGACAACAATGAGGAGTATCGCTTCCAACTAGCAATTTGCGGAAGACGAAGAAAATAAAGCCGCGCTGGACTTTATCAAACAGTGTCTTTTATTGTTCACCGCATACGCAAGGGGGAACCAGCGAATGAATTTTACTTCTTTCATTTATCTAAAGCTTCCCTGGCACAATTTCATCTACGCTTGGTGTCAGGATTGATTCAGTCGGGTGGCTCCTCTTGCCACAATATCCCAGAAAACCTCTGTCGCATCGCGCCGACCGGGGTTTCTATTGGGACTGAATTGAAACAAGTAACATGAGCGTCTGTTGATCACACTTAGGAGTTCAAGAAAAGGTTATAAAATTACCGTTTAATCCAAAGTCAAGCAAACTACTTGGTATACCATTCTTGTTATTCTGGGTGTCTGCCCCGGTTCCGGCGATATTCTCCAATTGAATCGCATGTGTGGATGAGGGAGGAATACTCTGGGGTGAAGCCGTTTGAGTGCTAGGGCCCGGGGTGTCGTTAGCTGTAGAAATGTTTCGTCGTTTTTTGCCTCGGTTTTTTCCCAGCTTTGATTCCGGAAAAAAGATTGTATCAAAGACTCACGGCTGGAAAGCGGGAATAGGGCATCGCTCCCGGTATAACTAGTGATCTGGCTCGGAGGATTGCCGAAAGGGACATAGCCCTGGTTGTTAAAGTGTTCCTGAAGTTGGGTGTACGGGTCCCTTTCTGGGACCAGCAGCGAGCCAGAAGGCACAGGAAGATAGAGTTGATCGGCTTGAAGCTGTTGCGCCACTTCAGGCTCAGCAATAGAAATGTTTCGTCATTTTTTGCCTCGATTTTTTCCCACCTTTGATTCCGGAAAAAAGATTGTATCAAAGACTCACGGCTGGAAAGCGGGAATAGGGCATCGCTCCCGGTATAACTAGTGATCTGGCTTGGAGGATTGCCGAAAGGGACATATTAAGGCAAGCCCTGGTTGTTAAAGTGTTCCTGAAGTTGAGTGTACGGGTCCCTTTCTGGGACCAGCAGCGAGCCAGAAGGCACAGGAAGATAGAGTTGATCGGCTTGTAGCTGTTGCGCCACTTCAGGCTCAGTAACAACAAACGGTGTATCTGTGACCGGTGGATAGAATAGGATGATACTTGAGGACCAGGAAAGAAGGCTAGACCGCATCAGCCAACTTACAAGTCATGGAAAAGGCGCGTCACTGGATAGGAAATTGATCCACCGGCCCAAGTGAATGCAATGATCATTCAATCATTTCCTATCTCTTCCTTCCTAGCATGTCTGCTGGCCATCCTTCGAGCCAACTCGAACAGTTATAGAAAAGGCGCGCCGCTGGATAGCAAATCATGCGCGGCGAGAGGCCTGTATCCGTTGTGTTTTCCGCCTGGGCGTTACTGCCACTTGCAAGGACAAGATAATTAGTGAGAGGCGGACCACGGGGCCAAGGCGCGTCACTGGCTAGAAAATCGTGGGTGGATGGAGACCTGTAGCCCGTTGATCTTTCCGTCCGGAAGCCTTCCGTCTCGCCAGAAACAGGGCGGTTTCGTTCAGCTCAAGTTGGTTCGTGGCCTGTGAAGCGCCCTTGAGTCGACAATGTCAAATCCGATCCAGTCGGGATGGCATGCTAGAACTTCCGAATCTGAACCAACAGGATCAAGGAGAAAGAAAAAACGCATAACAACAGATAATGTACCGCTTCAAAATGATTCATAGAACAGAGACGCATGTTCATTCTTGCCACCTACTATCTATCTGACGTGAGCTTTGCGGCGAGAAGGAGGTGCAACTAGGCGAGAGTAACTTGAGTTCCTTTTCCATACTTCTTGCAGATGATAAGAGGGGCGAGATGGACGACAAACAGCACAGCGCGTCCGAATCGATGACCACACCCATGCCATAGGCAACGAAAATAGCGCAACGGGTCTGGAGATTCTTTGGTTGCGTGTTCGGCGCGATGTATCTCACGGTAGTAACTCGGGTAGCCTGAGTCTCGGCAGCGCGACCGGCTGAGAGTCACTCCATAAAACTCAGGGCGTCGCCCTGAGGTAACTCAGGTTGAGTCAGGGTAGCTCTCTGCAGCACTAGCGCCGGGCTGAGCCCTCTCTGCAACAGTCCAGCAGCTGGGCCGGCCATAGTATATAATCTGGTGTTCTGCCCGATGTTGCAAGGGAAAACTCACTCACTCACCCACCAGGCAGCCGAGTTATCCACCTAACCTTCTGCATCAACCTCCCCACACATACTACCCGTCTCTTCCATAGCCGGTTTCCACATCATACTCAACTCACAGAGTACCTCTCGAGTGCGTTTCCCGCTTCCTTCAAACTGCCAAGCTTCTAGACAGCCAGCTTCCAATTCGACTATGTACCCTACCAACTCATCTCACACGCTCGACACCCAAGCTGGATCATCAAGATCAATCAAGAAGAATGGTAGAAGCGCGCGAGGCCCAGCCGACCCGCGGGCCAAAAAGTTGCTGATAAAGTGGGATGCAACTTTCGCCACCAGGTCACCTCCACGCCGGAACTTCTCAGACGTCAGAACCCAAGCCGCAGCTCAAAGATCACATCACCAAAGCAACCAGAATGTTGATCCAGCACCAAGTCAAGTTCAAGTCACGAAGGCAATCTCTGATGTCGGAGGTAGCGCGACTCAATATCAACCGCTCACCTCTCGTCGCAGCACCCGTGCCGGACCATGCAGACGTGTTCAAGCGGCGTCCGCGGGGCCTCGAGGTGAAAAGAACCGAGAAGAGAAAAACAGACAGGTTGAGGAACCATACAAGAGAAAAGTCACCACCTCAAAAAGTACCCCTGCACCAGCGAATCGCCCGATAAGGGTGCCAGAATCTCGCGGCAGTATTGAAAGGAGGCCTGAGAACCCATCCCACTCCCAGCATGGGCGCCGCAGCACCCGAGCCGGCCGACCAAAAAACATTAAGCCGTACGCCAGGCCCCGCGAAGATCCCAGAATTCGGACGCTCGAGGCTTCTCTGTCTACTTTTTCTCTCACAACTCCATAGAGATGCCCACGAGGACATTATTTGTTGGTACTTCCCGCAGATGTTTTGAATTGGTTCTCTGCTTGGTTCTGTAACTTCTTCCATTCCACAAATGTCTTTTTTCCGCATGATTGGTACGAAAGTGCTCGATTCCGTTTAGAATACCCCTGCAAATGAAACTTCTTGCCTCCAGCGAGGGGAATCTGTATAATTTGTTTGTAGTATTTGGAAAACATGATGTAGATTAGCGTTATTGACTTCTTATAGAGATTTAATTGTTCTGATTGCAGGCTCCATAAATGTAGCAACATTTGGGTTTTTCAATGTTCGGTCTTTGATGAAGTGCATGAAGTTATTGGCAGAGCAAATCGAAGCAGTCTTCCGTTTTTATCCTCATTTTCCCCTCATTCCAATCGATCTGCGTATCTTTCCTGACCTGCACGCGGGGACCTCCTCGTTCCCAGCCAGTGCGGGGTCGGGGGTGGTCCGCCGTGTATGGGAGAGAGAGAGAGGACGTGGCCCCTTGTAGAGGGCTTCGCCCCCTCCGGGGCAGGTAGGGAGAAAAAAGGTGGAGTAGCTAGAACTACAAGACATGGGGGAGGGAACAGCGGCGTCAAGCCCGGTGGTGCCCTCCGGCCAACCCCCCTCCGTCCCTCCTTCCCCCCCCCCTCCCCCCCCTGACTTCGTCGAAGCTGGGTGGGAGGGAGGTGCTTCAAAAAGAAGAGGGGCATGCTAAGAGAGTGGCGAGAGGGGGTCTGTGAATCAAGGTGGGAAGATAGGGGAAGAAGCGACACAAGTGGTAGCTTGCTAGAGCACTTCTGAGGAGGAGACACTGAAGAGGAGAGTCTCTCTTGCGCCTATTGCGGTCTGTGCTATGTGCACTGACCCGTGGCTCTCGTGTGTCCTCCTCTGGCCTCGCAGACCCTCGTGTTCTTGGACCTAGGGTAATGTGCTAAGCCCCTCCAAGGAGCCGTGGATGAAACGAGCTACGAAATCTCCAATTGAGACCCATAAAACCTAGGCAGCGGCCCGCGGAGAAGAACAAAAACGTGTATGAAATAAGCTGTGGTAGAAACTGAGCGACATCAGCAAGGACGCTCACCCTTCTGGTATCGCCGCTTAGCGTCTGCGGGTGCTTCTTTGAGCTTTGACTAAAGGAAGCAATGCCAAGTGAGGACAAAGGATGCAAGTAGGAGTTGAGCTGAGTTGAGATCTTTGGCTTTGCAGGGAGCTCATGAGCCTCATGTACTCGATCCATCCCCTCACACAACTGCCGGGGACCGATGAATGAAACGAGCCGCGTGTACCTCAATCAAGAAATTGAAAAATTAAAGATAAATATGTATGACTACACGGAAAAGCATTCCAGCCGGGTTTTTACGGCCACGTTTGCGGCCCCTCAGACACACCCAAAGAGGATGATGAGATCATGAGCACCATCCGCTACGCTATTCCTCACATGCAAACAAGCTTTGACGCACTCAGGCTGCAAAGTGCAGCAAATATTTCCCAAGCTCTCATCCCCCTAGAGGGGTCAAAAGGTAAATAAAGAGCTCCACAGTTGGCAGATGATACATCGCCACCCCTCCTCTTTACTTTAATGCTTCACCAATTTTTGAACTACCTTGGCTGCTTTCTTTACTAGCCTGGTGCCCAGCCGTTTTCTTGCGCTTTTTGATTACTAGCTGATCACTTTTTCACTATTTTTTTGACATATCACCAGTTCAAGTTACATCTGGCTTGGCCTTTCTTATTTGCAGCGTGCTGACCGACCCATCCACCCTTTCAACATTTGCCTCATTGCATCCATCCCCCCAGAAGTCAATTGCGCGAACCTTACCCAGCCTTTTTGCTACCTTGCTCTGTTGAACTGACGACCGCACTCTTCCCTTTTTCATAGATGCATGTTAACTCAGTAGAGCCATTGCTCATTTGCTGTCTTTTTTCGTCCAACCCAATTACATCGCCTTCACCCCCTCTTACACACAACTTCTTTCTTCACTCCTCATGTCAACACCCCTGCTCAGCTCTCTGCAGATTACCGCTTTGTTTCATACATCTCTTCTCAAGACCAAATTTATTCCACCTCCAACCCATTTTTGCATTGATGAGGTTGTGCAGGTTATTATTGACGAGGTCAAAGCCAGCCTCGCTTTGAGTTGTCACAAGTAGCACTCGGTTCTAGGCCCAGTGCTGCACGTTGTCTGGGCGAGCATTACAGTATACCGGACTCATTCAATGCTCCGGTAATGTAAGCACAAATTACGGCTGAATTGTGTCAACATGAACATGACCGCTGAAACCCTGTATGCCCCTCTGTTTAGTTTCCATCGATTCGCCCACCCCCGAGCCGCAAGCTTACACTATTAGAGTCGATCCTTTCCCTCGCGGCCTCAAAGGCCAATTTGCAGTGTAGTACATGTGCTTGCATGCACTTCCGTACCGCTTGAAGTGCGCATAGCTGCAGTTTGTCAAGTTGACAAGCTGCAACTCGCACTTCAGGCGCTACTGAAGTGCATGTAAGCTCATGTATTACATTGCTAAAGGGTCATTGGGTCGGCCGGGAAGACCACGGCAGGCGGTATAGCAGCATGTACCACGGTTTTGCTTGACAGCTTTCCAAGTCAAACATAATACCAACTTGAACCCATCAGCAATCCCCACAAAAGGTTCTTGGACAACAGCGACGAACCTTGAAAGCGCAGACATACATGCGGTGCGCTTGTTGAGCTCCCTTCCCCACCTTAGCCCGCTATCTTGCAGCAACCAACTTTCTGCGACAATCCAGTGTTTGCGCATGCGATGCCCATCCAATACTGACTGCAGTGGACCGTTTGACCGAGCTGAAGCCGAACTCCGGCCTGAATGCCATCTACCAAATTTTTGGCATCCTGAAGCTCATAGCCAACCGGCAAAGGATGGTTTCGTTCCGAGAGCGTAATAGGTGCTGTTGCAAGCGGTAGCTATTAATCTGGCTGGGTCGGCATAAGCGAAGAGGCGGAGGTAGAGGGATCAAAGGAAACACATATTATCAGCAAGCCGGACTCATATAAGCGAATGTTGACTTGGCAAGTTAATCTCTCATTCGCTCTACATTAAGAAAGAATTGTAAGGCACTTGACTTTTCCTGATGATCAAAATACCTGCCATCACAAGCTAACCACTTATGCTGTAGGGCATTCAATCTTGTGAGTTTCGCACTATCGATGGCTATGGTTTTGCAATGGATCGTGATTGCCTACACGGTGGTAACTAGCAGACCCACTACCGCATTCAAAGTGCATCGACATATAGACATAATAGCTAAAAACTTCAACTTCCTTGCGTTTGTGAGTCAGTTGTTTTTTTACATTTGACATATACTTAACGAAAGCTTTTGACTACTCATGTGCCCAATTGTTTCATTCCTTATATTGACTCCAACGTGGGAAATAATCAGTCAGCAGCCAATCTCCGTTGACGCCTTGCCCATGCGCCACGCTTGTCTACCAGGAAAGTTCTGCATAAGGCTCTGTGCATCACGCCCCTTGGGCTTAAATAATAGTAATAAATACGTAGCATTCATATCTGCGCTTCCCTTTCTCCTGAAAATGAAAGCCAGGTGATGAGGCCGGACACGGACTGCTCCCTCCCTCGCAAATAAAACATCAACATGAAACCCTCAATTTTCTTAAATCACATTACCATTTTGCTGCCTCCCCCCCGTGAATGCGAAAGAAATAAGCTACAACAACAAAGGAGTGCAGGAGAACGATCGATGATGAGATTTAACGATTAAAGCACGAATGAGAGAAAGAGAGATACAAAAGTCGAGCTGAACGAAGTATGTTTAACTGTTTTGGTTGGAGGATTCAAGTAAGACAGCACGATGTGCCAAGGCGAGGAACGATTCGCCGGGAGAAAGGGAAGAGGGATCAGAGGCAGGAGCTGAGGTGCGATGACAGTGGCGGTATAGATGGAAGGTGGCCCTGAGCGAATCGACAAGCTTATCCTGGATGTCTTTTTGCGTTGTGGATGAGGAAGAGCTTTCGTGATGAGGATCAAGGGGATGAGAATGTGAACCTCGAGAGTGGGCTGGTGGAGGTGGATGGGAGGTGGAATGGGTAATTGGGATTTGGGCAGGGTGTCGGGCGGGCAAATTGACGATCTCGGCGGCCTGGAGAAGGCGGTCGAGGTCAACATGGCCGGATGGGGGGTGGATGACAGCGGTGGGAGAATCGTCGACGGACGGGGCGCGTTTGTAGAGCGGTGTCCTGGAGAGCCTCGCGCGAATGTCTCGCGGGCCGATTCCCGGGATCTCTTGCCCCTGGGGGAAGGGGTTGTTGTCCGAGTCTCTCGACGAGGACACTGAGGGCGCTTTCGAGCGATACAGTGGGGTGTTCCGCAGTCGGGCCACCAGTGCAGGGTCCGTGGGGATCGCCTGGTTTCGGAGGGCGTCGGAGCCTGAGGTGAGTGAGGAGTCGTCCGTCTCCGACGAGAACCCCGCCCAATAATTCTCTTCATCTTCTTCCTGCCCACCCCGCTCGGCCGCGTTCACGGACGTCTGTGAGTTTCCATGACTGGCCGCATGAATTGGGCTCGCGAACCACGGTCGGGTGTCCAGCCCTGGCGTCACGAGATCCTGCAGGTCGAAATATTTCCAGCGTAATCGATCGGCCCAGGATGAGGGGGGATCCTTGAGGTTGAAAGGGCCTGCCTGCTCGGCCTCCAGTTTAAGGATCAGGGCCATTTTGTGCTTCGCGGGGATCGCTTCCCCGGCGTCTCGTGCCTTCCAGACCGTTACCCTACAGAAAACTTCGCACAAGCCATCCGAGTCGATACAATTTTCGTCGATCTTGTATTCGACCTCTTCCGGGCCACAGAACTGCCACGACGAACTGCCCACATGAATCAACGCGGTCCTCAGGTCGTGCACCCTCCCCGAAGCGCCATGTTCAACCTATCTCACGGATGCAAAAGAAGAAAAAGTAGGTTAGAATGCTGCAGGTGGTTGGACCCAGAGCAATGAAGGACAACTAGGAGGACGGACCATGTTGTTGAAGTAGAGATACGACTCGCGCTCATCCTCGAGAGAAGGCTTGATCCATTGGAGACGCTCGAGAACTGGCCGGGAGAGCGGGGCATCGAAAAGACTGGCGGGCGAGAGCAGGATGTGTCTGCTGATCTCGATGGCCGCCGGAACAGCCGCCGGAAGGTGCTCGTACACGGCCTCAAATCGGGACATCGCCGGCAGTCGGTTAGCTCCAAAGTGTCTGCAAGTTTAAAAGAAAAAGGAAAAAAGAAGAAACAAATAGAAAAAGGAATCAGATGAGCACAAAAAGACAACCACAGGATATCCGGACACTCTCTTACTGGGCGCAGCAGCGGATATCCGAGCGAGAAACATGCAAGCAGCGGACCAGTAATACTAACAGCCACCGGTTAAACATCCCTCCCACCGCCAAAGGGGTTGTATCGGTTACAACCCCCCGCGGCTAGATCGGTGGCGGCAACCGATGTAACATCGGTCTACCAGACCGATGTTACATCGGCGGCTCCCACCGATACATTATGCCTTTGTTCTAATGTATCGGTGGGCCCGGCCGACATAAAATCGGTCTGGGCGACCGATGTAACATCGGTCGCCTCTGGCCGACGTTACCGCGGGGGGTTGTAACCGATACAACCCCTTTTGCAGTGTCCTCTTCCGTCTGCCGAAGCCAACAGTCTCAGCAGGTCTCAACCAAAGAGCCATGGTTAGGTCCATTACAAACTGTCAATCCACAGGCTGCATTGTTTGAACTCTTCTTCGAATAGACCCCACACAACCCAGCCATCAATTACAACAACATAGCCATTAATTGCAACCACATTACCTTGCCATCAATTGCAACAACAGAAGAACAACATGTCTGCTCGTCCAGCTGGTCACCTATCACATCAGAACGTGTGATTTCATGCTTTATATCTGCTTGGTCACAAGGCATCTGTACTGAATCCAAATCCCCCCCCCCCCCATTTCAAAGAATTGGGATTTGGAGGAGATATTCTCAAGCACCAACATTGTTTGTAAAAGCTGAAACACCTATTCGGAAGTTTTCCTAAGCTGATTTCAAAGTTCAAAGACCATGTCACAGGCACACTTGAAAATACCCAGCCACATTGGTAATCATCTCAAAACTCTTGCCAACATAAACCTTCTCCAATGGAGATGCACCAATGTAGTTAGAGTTTCAAGGCAAATATCACAATCTGTTTAAATCAGGAGTTCCTCCTTTTCCTTGAGTAAATTAGGAAAAGCCAAATAAATAAGAGTGCTATCAGAGTCACCATGGAGGGTCCCAATTTTAAATCAAAGAACTTGGAAACTCTTGGTTTTTCACTTGTGAGTATTGCATATCACCACAAATTAACAGCTTTATTCAAAGAACTTTCCTCTTTGGAGGAGAACTTAGAAGGAAGCACCAGATTCTGGATTTCAGCTGTTGCTCTGAGCAGTATTTGGGAGGTGCTGGTGGGATTGGCCCTCCAATACAATACATATTACACAGTTTGGCCCAAAACTGCTTATTGGGAATTTCAATACAGCACACATGTACTCTGGCCAATACAGAACACATCTACTGTATTGGCCAGAGAATACAAAACACTTTTTGAAAGAAAATCAGGTATTGGGCACTAGCTCTAACAATATCCAAAAAGATACAATCCAATTTGATATGCATGAAGCAACTAGTATTCCTTGCCTTCATAAAAACTTGGTTGCCCATTTCTTTGTTTCATTATTTCTCATTCAATCATTATGGTTCCAATTAAATGGGCCCTAGAGAAATCACTAGAAATTCTTAACTTCCTTTACATAAAAATTTTTACACATCACATTAATAAGCTTCAAATTTTCAGTGTATCACATTGAGTTAACCCTTTCTGAAATTTCCTTGTTCAAGAAATGAATTTAAGCAAGAGCAGAATACAAAAATGAAAATTTGAACCCCACTTTTCACACTTTGTTCTTTTTCTTCATCCATTACAATCTGATTGATTCTTTGAGTTTCACTCTTTTTCCCTCTTACTTTTTTCACTTCTACTCTAGGTCTGTTTCTCATCATTCAACTCTTTCTCTCCTCATCTTTCTATTAGGTTTGCTAACTGCTCCATTTGTGCCATTAGTTAATTTTGTTGGTTCCTAACACCCACTACATACCCTACAATATATCCCGTACGGGATACTGAGTAAGACATTACGGGATATACGGGATATCTTGTAGTGGTCAACTTTTACAAACCACCCTCATATAACATCACCATATCACCATATCATATAACTGTCATATCCTGATATAACAATATCAGATCACTGTCATATTACAAGATACTAACATCATATCACTACTGTATCACAAGATAACACTATTGTAAGCACTATCAGCATTAACCAGTCAAACATGGCTGGTCAAGAACTGCTCAAACAGCCGTGTTCAACAAGTGATCTTGGACAGGCGCCGTCCAACCAAAGCGCATGCTGGCCATTCAAGCGGGTCTGCCCAATCATGTTGAGTTGCCGGAGCGCAGCGGGAGGTTGCAGAGTCCGTGGCGCAAGGTTCTTGGCGGCCAGGCGTCCTACGCCGGCCAACCAAAAAAACACAGTGCGGCACACCAGAACGGCGGGAACCGCCACAGCAAACAGAAACCTAAAAGGCCTCAAGCTCAGCAAGCTGCCGGGTAATCCCAGGACTCAGCTACGTTCCACTTACGCATTGGCCTACTTCAATCACCCGCCAGTTCCATCCCGCTGATGTCAGTTGCCTGAAATCTAAGTAATTTTTTTTTCTCACCAGCCCACCCACCTGTGTTGGAGTCCCTCCTCCTTGTCTTGACAGCAAGTTTCTTACTCTCATTTCTCCTCCTCTCTGTGTCGCTCTCCTGACTCCCAGACGCCTCTCAGAGGCCGGGACAAAGGAGAGCCGGTGACAAGAGGAGATTCTCTACCCCAAACCGTACTCGGACAACTTGGGGGCAGGACTCGACTGTTCCTCCCCGGGCCGTCCTAGGGAGCAAGGGAGAAATCCGTTAGCCCCAAAAAGGTTTTCACTCATTAGCGAATAGAAACGAAATTATCTAAATGAAATCAATTGAGCAAACTCTGTCTGCACCAACAGGGACTGTTGCAAACAGAAAACATAAGAGAGCTAAATCCTCTCAGAAAGATTCTGAGGAGATATAGCAAGAGAGCAAAAGAACCAAAGCTGAACGGAGTTCCTGGCTGCTGGTGACTGGTTTCAATCAAATCAATTGAACAGGCCCATCCAAATGGCTGGCACGTGCTTGGGTCAGATAGTCTGTCCAATCACTGGTCAAACACAACTGTTCAAGAACTGCTCAATCAGCTTTTTTTGACCAATCAATGCCAGCAGTGAAGCTTACCTCACTCCAAGCTTGCATCAAAGAAGGACTTCAGTAATACTCAAGTTTACACATACCAACTGCCGGCATTTGAGCAAGTTTTTATTGCAGTGCCTCACCCAGGGGCTGTCCCAGTGCATTTCCACAAGAAGCGCTTAACCTGATCAACATGTGCAACAAAATTGGTAAACTCCATGCAAAACATCTGTACTAATGTGGACAACTTTCCAAAGCAATCTGCAGATTGCTATTCCATGCAAAACCTTAGTACAAATGTTTTGCGTGGAGATTAGGAATTTTGTTGCACTTGTTGATCAGGTCAAGAACTTCTTGTGGGAAGGCACTGGAACAAGCTGGTTCAGTTTTCCTCCTTTTGTGCCCTCTGCTCCGGCCTGATGTCACACAAAGATACTGTACTTTGTATTTTCCAAAATCCCTTTCCCATCTGCTGGTTCCTCCCTGCAGACATCCATTTAAACCATTCCCAGCCTTTTCTACAACCCAAACTGTGACGCCATGCAACCCTACTACCATCTATTTCTGTTCTCAAATGCAAAAGTACCCAACAGTCACCAACAACCAAAAGGCTTGTTGTCACAAGTGGTTTCCGCGGTTGGTGCTCTAGAGTCTCAATTTGATAATCCGTCTCACTTTTATAATCCTGTTATTGTGGCAAAACCTTTATTCTCATTCCTTTTGCCTGTCAAGATTGGGCTTTGCGCATCAAAATTTCACAAATTATCTATTTTTCCCATGTTTTCCCTGGAATAAAAACCCTTGCACTCAGTGAATCAAAAACATAGATATAGCCAATTGATGCCTCTGAGTCGAGTGATGATTTGAGTATAGTGGTGTGGTAGTATCATGCCTTGTGCCTGTCATGATTGGGCTTTGTGCATCAAAATTTTACAAATTACCTATTTTCCCATGTTTTCTCAGGAAGAGACCCTTTCACATGGTAAATCAGAAACATAGATATGACCAATTGATGCCTGTGAGCCAATAATTGATTTTCATATAGTGGTTTGATAGTATCACACACTTTGCCTGTCAAAATTAGGCTTCACACATCAAAATTTCACAAATTACCTATTTTTCCTGTGTTTTCTCAGCCCAAAAGAACCTTGAACATGGTGAATCAAAAACATAGATATGGAAAATTGATGCAACTGAGCCAAGGTTTTATTTGCATATAGTGGTGTGGTAGTATTACATGTTTTGCCTGTGAAGATTTGGCTTCATGCAGCAAAATTTCACAAATTACCTATTTTTCCTGTGTTTTCTCAGGAAAAAAGACCCTTGCACATGGTGAATCAAAAACCTAGATGTGGCCAATTGATTCCTATGAGCCAAGGTTGGATTTTCATATAGTGGTGTGGTAGTATCATGCCTTTGCCTGTCAAAATTGGGCCTCACGCATCAGAATTTCACAAATTACCTATTTTTCCCGTGCTTTCCTAGGAAAAAAGACCCTTTCACATGGTGAATCAACAACATAGGTATGGAAAATTGATGAATCATAGTCAAGTTTTGATTTGCATAAAGTGGCGTGGTATTATCATGCCATTTGCCTGTCAAGATTTGACTTCACGCATCAAAATTTCACAAATGATCTACTTTTCCCACGTTTTCTCAGGAAGAAAGACACTTGCACACGGTGAATCAAAAACATAGATATAGCCAATTGATGCTGCTGAATCAATTGATGATTTTCACACAGTGGTGTGGTATTATGATGCGGTTTGCCTGTCAAGATTGGGCTCAGGCATCAAAATTTCACAAATTTCCTATTTATCCCGTGTTTTCTCAGGAAAATATCCCCTTGCACATGGTGTATCAAAAACATAGACATATCCAATTGATGCCTCCTGTGAGCCAAGGTTTGATTTTCACATAGTTGTGTGGTAGTATCATGTGTTTTGCCTGTCAAGGTTTGGCTTCGCACTTGGAAATTTCCCAAATTACCCATTTTTTCTGCTTTTTCTCAGGAACAGAAACCCTTTTACATTGTGAATGAAAAATGAAGATATGGCCAATTGATGTATCAGAGTCAAGGGTTGATTTGCATATAATGTTGTGGTAGTATCATGTCTTTGCCTGTTGAGATTGATTTTGCTTCACGCATCAAAATTTCACAAATTACCCATTTTTCCTGTGTTTTCTCACAAAAAAAGACCCTTGCACATGGTGAATCAATGGATTTTTCATGCACAAGCCCAATCTTGACAGGCAAAAGGCATGATACTGCCACACCAATATATGCAAATGAAATCTTGGCTCACAGGCATCAATTGGCCATATCAATGTTTTTGATTGACCATGTGAAAGGGTCTTTGTTCCTGAGAAAATGCAGAAAAAATGGGTAATTTGTGAACTTTTGATGCGTGAAGCCAAGTCTTGACAGGCAAAAGGCACAATTTTACAGCACCACTGTATTTCAATGAAAACCTGACTCAGAGGCCTCAATTGGCTATATCTGTGTTCTGATTCACCATGTGCGAGGGTCATTTTTTCTGAGAAAACACAGGATGAATAGGGAATTAGTGAAATTTTGATCCGTGAAGCCCCATCTTGACAGGGATAAGGCATGATACTATCACACCACTACATTCAAATCAAACCTTGGCTTGCAGGCATGAATTGGCAATATTGTTGTTTCTGATTCACCATGTGCAAGGGTCTTTTTTCCTGAGAAAACACAGGAAAAAGAGGTAATTTGTGAAATTTTGATGCATGAAGCCAAATCTTGACAGGCAAAAAACGCAATCATACCACACCAATATATGAAAATCAAACCTTGGCTCACAGGCATCAATTCTATATATTTTTTTTTCACCGTGTGAAAGAGTCTTTTTTCCTGAGAAAAGGCAGAAAAAAAAGGTGATTTTTGACATATTCATGCGTGAAGCCAAATCTTGACCGGAAAAACACGCAATACTACCACACAACTATATAAAAATCAAACCTTGGCTCACAGGAATCAATTGGAAGTATCTATGTCTTTGATTGACCATGTGCAAGGGTCGTCTTTGTGAGAAAACACAGGAAAAATTGGTAATTTCTGAAATTCTGATGCGTGAAGCAAAATCTTTACAGGCAAAAGGCGTGATAATACCACACCACTATATTCAAATAAACCTCTGACTCTGAAACATCAATTGGCCATATCTAAATTTTTCATTCACCATGTGAAAGGGTTTTTGTTCCTGAGAAAAAGCAGAAAAAATGGGTAATTTGGGAAATTTTCATGTGCAAAGCCAAATCTTGACAAGCAAAACACATGATACTACCACACAACTATGTCAAAATCAAACCTTGGCTCACAGGAGGCACCAATTGGATATGTCTATGTTTTTGATACACCATGTGCAAGGGTATATTTTCCTGAGAAAACACGGGATAAATAGGAAATTTGTGAAATTTTGATGCCTGAGCCCAATCTTGACAGGCAAACGGCATGATACTACCACACCACTATGTGAAAATCATCAATTGATTCAGCGGCATCAATTGGCTATATCTATGTTTTTGATTCACAGTGTGCAAGTGTCTTTTTTCCTGAGAAAATGTGGGAAAAGTAGATCATTTGTGAAATTTTGATGCTTGAAGCCAAATCTTGACAGGCAAACGGCATGATAATACCATACCACTTTATGCAAATCAAAACTTGACTATGATTCATCAATTTTCCATACCTATGTTGTTGATTCACCATGTGAAAGGATCTTTTTTCCTGGGAAAGCACGGGAAAAATAGGTAATTTGTGAAATTTTGATGTGTGAGGCCCAATTTTGACAGGCAAAGGCATGATACTACCACACCACTATATGAAAATTCAACCTTGGCTCACAGGAATAAATTGGCCATATCCAGGTTTTTGATTCACCATGTGCAAGGGTCTTTTTTCCTGAGAAAACACAGGAAAAATAGGTAATTTGTGAAATTTTTCTCACACACTTGACAGGCAAAACACATGATATTACCACACAACTATGTGAGAATCAAACTTTGGCTCACCGGAGGCATCAATTGGCTATATCTGTGTTTTTGATTCACTATGTGCAAAGGTTTGTTTTCTCTGAGAAAACATGGGATAAAAAGGGAATTTGTGAAATTTTGATGCCTGAAGGCTAATCTTGACAGGCAAAAGGCATGATACTACCACACCACTAGATTCAAATCAATCCTTGGCTCACAGGAATCAATTGGCAATATCTACATTTTTGATTCACCATGTGCAAGGGTCTTTTTTCCTGAGAAAATGCAGAAAAAACGGGTAATTTGTGAAATTTTGATGTGTGAAGCCAAATCTTGACAAGCAAAACACGCAAGAATACCACACCACTATATAAAAATCAAACCTGGTCTCACAGGCATCAATTTTCTATATCTATTTTTTTGTTTCACCATGTGCAAGGGTCTTTTTTCCTGAGAAAACACCAAAAGAAAAGGTAATTTGTGAAGTATTCATGCATGAAGCCAAATCTTGACAGGTAAAACATGTTATAATACCACACCACTATATCAAGAATGAAAAATGACTCACAGATATCAATTGTCCATATCTATGTTTTTGATTCACCATGTGCATGGGTCCTTTTTCATGAGGAAAGAGAGAAAAAATTGGTAATGTGTGAAATTATGATGTGTGAAGCCAAATTGTGACAGGCAAAAGGCATGATACTGCCACACCACTTGATGAAAATCAACCCTTGACTTGAAGAAATCAATTTGCCATATCTATGTTTTTGGTTCACCATGTGCCAGGGTCTTCTTGCCTAGGAAGACACAGAAAAAATAGTTAATTTGTGAAATTTTGATGCGTGCAGCCAAATCTTGACAGGCAAAACACATGACACTAGCACACAACTATATGAAAATCAAAGTTGGCTCAGGGGCATCAATTTACCATATCTATGTTTTTTGTTTCACCATGTTCAACGGTCTCTTTTCCTGAGAAAACACAGGAAAAATAGGTAATTTGTGAAATTTTGATGTGTGAAGCCCAATCTTAACTATCAAAATGTGTGATACTATCACACCTGTCAGCCTTAGAGATAAAAATGTTGCCCAAAAAGCTTCAACAATGTCCTCTCCAGATTCTCCTCATTTTTCTGATCATTTTCATCTATTATTGTCCATAGTTGTGATGTATATTACTGAGGAGTAATTACACCTTGAACATCTATTATTTTCTAAGTTCAAACCATATTGAATACATGCATTTCAATCAACAAGGTTAACCATTTTTTCAGCTGGCCAAATGAAAAAATTCATCATCACTCAGAACCACCAACTTAGAAGCATCAGACAACTCTGGACAACATCACTCCTCACTACTCAATCAACACTGATTCCATCACATCCCTACGTTGTTGTGGTCATTTGGTGTCATCTGATTGAATAGTAAGCAGATTTTTTCAAGTTCTCTCTTCCTTCAAAGTTCTTCTGAGCTCTTGATCTTTTCATCCATCCTGCTCATCTTCTCCTCCAATCAAATAAAGAACAAAACCAATAAACATATCATCTGTGCTTCTGTGGACTGCTGCTAAAATCCACATAGGTTTCCTGCTACAAAACCTTTGTCAGTTTCCTTTGGCATAAAAAAGCAAGGCAGTCTTTGACTGGACCTTCTCTGTTTATTGAGAGAAGAGGGGTTAAGCTTAGCTGCCCTTAAGCCATCCTCCCTTAAGGAGAGAACCAGAATAGCCCATAGAAGGCCAAAGATCATCATATTCATAGTTATAACCCTATTCTTCTTCCTCTCCTTCTTCCTTCTCTACTTCACAATAGGTGTCCTCTCCTTATCCTTTCTGGAATCAACTATTGTGCTCCCCTTTCTTGTGTCCTGTTGTCACGTAAAAGACCCAGGCTCACAACACCACTATATGAAAATCAATCCTTGGCTCACAGGCATCAATTGATAATATATTTTTTTCTGATTCACCATGTGAAAGGGTCTTTTTCCTGAGGAAAAAATGGGAACAATAGGTAATTTGTAAAATTTTGATGCATGAGGCCCAATCTTGACAGGCAAAAGGCATGATACTACTACACCACTATAATCAAATCGTCACTTGACTCAGAGGCATCAATTGGCCAAATCTATGTTTTTGATTCACCATGTGCAAGGGTCTATTTTCCTGAGAAAACATGGGAAAAATAGATGATTTGTGAAATTTTGATGCATGAAGCCAAATCTTGACATGCAAAAGGCATGATACTACCACACCACTATTTTCAAATCAACACTTGACTCAGATTCATCAATTGGCCATACCTATGTTTTTGATTCACCTTGAGCAAGGGTCTTCTTTCCTGGGGAAACACAGGAAAATAGGTAATTTGTGAAATTTGGGTGTGTGTGAGGCCCAATCTTGACAGGCAAAAGGAATAATACTACCACACCAATATATGAAATTCCAACCTTGAATCACATGCATCAATTGGGAATATCCATGTTTTTGATTCCCCATGTGCAAGGGTCTTTTTTCATGAGAAAATGCAGAAAAAATGGGTAATTTGTGAAATTTTGATGCGTGAAGCCAAATCTTGATAGGCAAACACGCAATACTACCACACCAATTTATATAAACCAAACCTTGGACCACATGCATCAATAATCTATATCTATGTTTTTGTTTCACCATGTGCAAGGCACTTTTCCCTAGAAAACACAAAAAAAGGTGATTTGTGAAATATTCATGGGTGAAGCCAAATGTTGACAGGCAAAACATGTGATAATAACACACCACTATATGAAAATCAAATCTTGGCTCAAAGGCATTAATTGGCCATATCTATGTTTTTAATTCACCGTGTGCAAGGGTCTTTTTTCATGAGAAAATGCAGAAAAAGAGGGTAATTTGTGAAATTTTGATGCGTGAAGCCACATCTTAACAGGCAAACGGCTGCATGAGACTGCCACACCACTATATGCAAATCAACCCTTGACTCAGAGGAATCAATTGGTCATATCTATGTTCTTGATTGACCATGTGCAAGGGTCTTTTTTCCTGGGAAGACACAAGAAAACTAGATAATTTGTGAAATTTTGATGCATGAAGCCAAATCTTGACAAGCAAAACATGTGTTACTACCACATCACAATACAAAAATAAAACCTTGGCTCACAGCCATCAATTGGCCATATCTATGTTTTTGTTTCACCATGTGCAAGGGTCTTTTTTCCTGAGAAAACACGGGAAAAATAGGTAATTTGTGAAAGTTTGATGTGTGAAGCCCAATCTTGACCGGCAAAATGTGTGTACTACCACACCACTAAGTGCAAATCAATCCTTGGCTCACAGGCATCCATTGGTAACATCTAGGTTTCTGATTCACCATGTGAAAGGGTCTTTTTTCCTGAAAAAACAAGGGAAAAATAGGTAATTTGTGAAATTTTGACATGTGAAGCCACATCTTGACAGGCACAAGGCATTATATTAAAGGTTTTGCCGCAATGACAAGATTGTCAAAGTGAGACTATAGAGCACCAACCGCGGAAACCACTTGTTACAACAAGCCTTGTGGTTGTTGGTGGCCTTGGAAAGTTGTCCACATTAATACAGATGTTTTGCATGGAGTTTACCAATTTTGTTGCACTTGTTGATCAGGTCAAGCACTTCTTGTGGAAATGCACTGGGACAGCCCCTGGGTGAGGCACCACAATAATAACTTCCTCAAATGCCTGCAGTTGACATGTGGCATCTTGAGTATTACTGAAGACCTTTTTTGATGCAAGCTTGGAGTGAGGTAAGCTTCACTGCTGGCATTGATTGGTCAAACGCGGCTGGTTGAGAAGTTCTTGAACAGCCATGTTTGACCAGTGATTGGACAGGCATGGTCTGACCAAAGCTTGTGCCAGCCAGTTGCATGGGCCTGTCCAATAGGTTTGACTGCAACCAGTCACCACCAGCCAGGAACTGATTGGGCAGACCCGCTTAAATGGCCAGCACGGGCTTTGGTTGGAAGGTGCATGTCCAAGATCACTGGTTGAACATGTCTGTCCGAGCACTGCTTGACCAGCCATGTTTGACTGGTCAATGCTGACAGTGCTTACAATAGTATCATCTTGTGATACAGTAGTGATATGATGTTAGTATCTTGTAATATGACAGTGATCTGATATTATTAGATTGAGATATGACAGTTATATGATATGGTGATATGGTGATGTTATATGAGGGTGGTTTGAAAAAGTTGACCACTACAAGATATCCCGTATATCCCGTAATGTCTTACTCAGTATCCCGTATGGGATATATTGTAGGGTATGTAGTGACCATTGTTTGGAAAAGCAATATTTTCTGCTTGATCTACTGGTTTTGTTGGTAACTTGTGTTGTTTCCTGTCAGCCCTAGAGATACTTCTAAGTATCCAAAGGACTGCTATCTTTGATTCAACTCATTAATATATTATTTGATATTAATAACTCCTTGAATATTATTGCCAAAATGAATTCCTCATGTGAATTTAGGTAGGGTTACTGTCAGCCCTAGAGATACTTCTAAGTATCCAAAGGACTGCTATCTTTGATTCAACTCATCAATATATTATGTAATATTAATAAATCCTTGAATATTATTGCAGAAATGGATTTCCTCATGTAAATTTAGGTAGGGTTACCCACTGAGAGTACCCCTTAATTATTACTCCTTATGGTACTTTGGCTATTCTCAAAGTACCACTGAGGAATTACAATAACACATTAGAATATACCTCTAGTAAACATGCTAATACAGAGTATAAGCATATTCAGGCGCATAGAAAGAAATTGCACAAGGTTTTAAAACACTATAAACCTTGTCTCCTTTGGCTGAGAAAGTATTTCTACAGGAAATATACTACTTATTAGATATATCCTTATTGTAGAGATAGAATTACCCTTTCCCATAGAAGTGTGGGTAATTATTTGAGTTGTTATATTTTTAGACGTGGCAACATAGAGCAAATGGTTCATCAATATGCTCATGATGCCATGGGGACATTATAATAATTTCTACAAAGCCATAGAATTGGACATAAACCTTCACGTAGAAGTTTATGATCATTCTTAGCCTTTTCTGTTTGCCCAAAGGCTCCCCATGACTCCTAGAGGGACCTCTAGGCCTTGAAGGGGAAGGCTTCTGACGCCTAGAGATGGATTCCTCAGCCTATTCACCCACATACTTATCCATAAACCCAGTATAAGTGAGCATTCTCCTCCTACTTTTAGAGCAGTGTTTTCCATCCTATTCCTTATCCACTGGAGTTTTTAGTCTTCATTATTCTCCCCAATTACTGCGCCTAAATCCTCCTTAAAAATAGTAGCTGAAAGACCACCACCTTTGCCTGCAGCCATTCTGCCATATGCTTTCCTACTATTCTCACCCATTTGTGGCCACTTTTGGCTCAAATTAACAACAATTCTTGTTGTTCTCCTACCCATCTGTTGTACACCAACTTTTGGCGTAACAGGAGTGCAGAACTCACCCAATATTCCATTGGGGTAGGACTAGTAATAGTCCTTTAAACTGTTCTATTCAGCACATTTATAGTGATTTGGCCCATTTTGGACCAATATCTCATAGAAATAGCTGTCAGTTGCACACTGAGAGTACCCCTTAATTATTACTCCTTATGGTATTTTGGCTATTCTAAAATTATCACGGAGGAATCACAATAAAACATTAGAATATACCTCTAGTAAATATGCTAATACAGAGTATAAGCATATTCAGGCGCAGAGAAAGCAAATACAAAAGGTTTTAGAACAGTATAAACCTTGTCTCCTTTGGCTGAGAAAGTATTTCTACAGAAAATATACTACTTATTAGATATTTGTTTATTGTAGAAATAGAATTACCCTTTCCCATAGAAGTGTGGGTAATTAATTAAGTTATTATATTTTTAGACGTGGCAACATAGAGCAAATGGTTCATAAATATGCTCATGATGCCATGGGGACATTATAATAACTTCTACAAAGCCATAGAATTGGACATAAACCTTCACGTAGAAGTTTATGATCATTCTTAGCCTTTTCTGTTTGCCCAGAGGCACCTCATGACGCCTAGAGGGACCTCTAGGCCTTAAAAGGAAGGCTTCTGATGCATAGAGATGGATCCCTTAGCCTATTCACCCACATACTTAGCTATAAACTCAGTACAAGTGAGTATTTTCCTCCTACTTCTAGAGTAGTGTTTCCCATCCAATTCCTTATCCACTGGAGCTTTTAGCCTGCATTATTCTCCCCAAGTACTGCGCCTCAATCCTCCTTAAAAATAGTAGCTGAAAGACCAACACCTCTGCCTGCAGCCATTCTGCCACATGCTTTCCTGCTATTCTTACCCATTTGTGGCCACTTTTGCCTCAAATTAACAACAATCCTTGTTGTTCTCCTACCCATCTGTTGTATACCAACTTTTGGCGTAACAGGAGTGCAGAACTAACCCATATTCCAATTGGGGTAGGACTAGTAGTAGTCCTTTAAATTTTTCTATTCAGCACATTCATAGTAATTTGGCCCATTTTCAATCAATATCTCATAGAAATAGCTGTCATTTCCCAATGCCACACCACCAAAGGGGTTGTATCGGTTACAACCCCCCGCGGCTAGATTGGTGGCGGCAACCGATGTAACATTGGTCTACCAGACCGATGTTACATCGGCGGGTCCCACCAATACATTATGCCTTTGTTCTAATGTTTCGGCGGGCCTGGCCGACATAAAATCGGTCTGGGTGATCGATGTAACATTGGTTGCCTCTGGCCAACGTTACCGCGGGGGTTTGTAACCAATACATCCCCTTTTGCAGTGCCATTGGTTGGAAAACCAAGATCTTCGAGCTCATGAAGGAACTTGAAATTTAAACTCAGTTTTCCTTCCCAAAGAATTGGTCCACTCATTTTCAAATGAGTTAGAAGAATTATGGGGAAGAAAATTTGGGATAAGACCTTGAGTTACATGACTAACCAGTTGTTTGCATGCATGTGGGCCACTTCTCATTATACAATGATGTGGTGGTCTGCTCCCCCGCGTCAAGGGAATGCACGCGATTCCCCGGTTCAATCCCGCCCGCCCACACGGGGTACGCGGCGGGGATCCGTTTGGCCGCTCGGGCAATGGATGTCACAATCCATCTAGACGCTATCCATTTAACTGGACATTTAGACGAAAAAGAGATAATTATGTGGTAAAACGGTCGTATGACCTTTCACAAACTGATTGGTACTGTTAGCACCTCATGCGTTGGGGGCGAACATCAGGGCTTGGTCGAACTCGATAGCCGTAGGCTTGATTAGCTCAGGGATGAGAGCGCCGAATTGGGTTGAGCATTGGTGCGATGGGACCGACTTGGAAGAAAGGGATATCTTTGGTTCATTATTTTGTGGCTCGATTTGTTTATGCGTGGAACTGCCTCAACTGTTTTTCACGGAGGGTATGTGAAGCTAGTCATCTTTTGATCATAACACTGGGCCCTCCGTCCACTACTGCACAGAACTTCCAGTTGTCTTTGGTAAATCAGTATGCAAAAAGAAACTCAACACAGTTCCGAACAATATCGTCACAAATTTTATAAGGCTGCCCTTTCGTTATTTAGTCGATGAATTGATAGTTCTATTTTTCAATAAACTCACACAGACCCTAAGACAACTTAAAATCAGCAATATGTCAGCTCCTCCATCCACCTATGAAGAATGGACCGCCTTACGCGATATTGTGCAAGAATTCGCTCTGGTCAAACGAAACCCAACAGAAACCATTGAGCTAAGACTTTGTGCTGCTCTCACTTTCCTGAGTGGACTTCTCTATACCGGAAGTCTCTTGAAACGAAGAAGGGATGGAATGTGGATTCTAAGGAAAGATAGCGAAGGTTATTACCAACCCAACGTTCATACGACTCTTCCCATCTTGGCGGTACTCTACGCTATTTGTACGTGCAGAAACGTTACCCTTTTGTTTTGATTGATTATCACATTCTTCCCACCGGAGTGCTCCACATGATCTGATGTTGATGAATAATGGTCTTCACCTATGGATTTCTTTTTGAAGTGGACGTCAGTGCTGTGTTGTTTATGGAAAGGAATTTAAACCGTCCGATTGGCCCAGCGCCTGTCATACTACAACTGCTAGCTTATCAGGCGCTTCAATTATTTGCTTCGGTAAAAAGTAATTTACCAAAAAACTTAGATTCGAACTTCGGAACTCAAGAATAGATCAAATAGTTTGCTGATGAACTCTTATCCTGGCAATACCTCCTAGTATGGGCCATTTTGTATGCTCTGCTCTCCTCCCGGCTCCATCGAAGAACTACTAACGCAGGGGGCAACTCTTCACGCACTCGAACGCTGATTTCACCTACAATCTTCAACACATTTATTTTAACCACTATCACTGCGGTATCACTCGGACAGACACCCTTGATTACTTTACTGAGTTTATCAATTCACAAATACAGAAATCAGTTCTCACATTGTGATCTTCTGATGCAGCAGGCAGCTGACATGTCAATCATTAATGGTGGCGATCCCACCTTGAACAATGAACCTGCAACACAAGCGATCCTCAACTTTCACATTTTGAAAGACGAAGGCGCCAAAGAAAGGGGGTTCTTCCAAACTTATCTCACACTCATTATTTGCTGGATGAGCTTCAACATGCTATTATTTTCAGTGTCCTCCGCATTTTTATTACATCTCCTACAATCGCAAAAGAAATTCCTTTCGTCTGCGTTGAAAAATCGTCAAATTCTCCAAAAAATTCAAGGTGGTAAACAGGAGAAGAAAAATCGACGTAAAAATTTCAATAGCTGGGACTTTCGTGATGAGAACGGATCTGAAAACACAACACGATTTGACCCTCGCACTTGGAAATCTTGGATAGACTTCGCCAGAGAAGACGACATGATGAACGATGAAGCGTTTTGGGGACGTCTCGATGCGTTATCCCAGCAAGTACGCTCTTCGAGAGCTGAACTTATAGATGCTTTGGTCGGAGGGAAATCTAAGGACGGTCACGTAATCGCACCGATTGACGATGCAACACTCGAAATGCATTGTACAACCATCACCCGCTATTGGTACAGTACCATTGGCCAAACGTTCGTTGGGATAGGGATGTTTTCGTCCTACCTCGTCATGGCTTGTCGGCTACGTGAGTCTCATCTCCTGCGCTGAACACTTATTTCTGCTGCTTACGCTGGATTAAGGAATTTCACAGTCATCAAACGTCCATCGGAAAACCAACAACTGATCGAAGCTTTCATATGGTCAAACTGGATATGGGGGTGCGTCCAATATTTTAGTCCTCTTTATGCAAGAGAAAACCATTTACTCGGACGCCTCATGCTGATTGGGAGTTTTACGAACCAAAGAGGAGGGCCTGGACTTGTGCTAGGAATTGTTAGTGAGATGGAATGAACACTTTTCATCCAGATGCGCAATTCGTCGTTTATCTTTTGAGCTAATTTTTATCTTTCATTCCCGTATATAGGTTGCATGCGCCGTAGCTTTCTCGCCTACTTCACTACTTCCGCAGAGCTCGAAGACCACAAACATCTCTCCATCTACTGCAGAAAGAAAGCTAACCTCATCAGATGCTTTTGCACCCGGGCAGGAAGATGACGGGAAAAAATCGCTCAAATCAAGATCTACTTGGAAACGGCCTTCGACAGAGTCTCAAAAAAGCGACACGAATTTCTCAGTTCCAGTCCGCCAGTCATCCATTTCGTCTTCCATTTTTAGCTACGCGACCGCAAATCTTGAGCATACTTCCCCTGGAATGAACCTTGAAACAATACGGGGCAAAAGTGACAGCCCAAATTCGGATAATCAGGTCGAGATGGAATGGATTGGTCATTTGAAAGCCATACAAGACCTTAGACAAAATAATTAGAGATGGGCAGTCTGTTTCAATTCTGTACGTTCTTATCTGTAGATTAAGTGTCAATGTTGGCTAAAAAAAGAAAATAACATTTCATGTTCAATTTGTTGCTACGTAGTTGACATACGCTATCATTTTGTATTTCTTACTTTCTTCCATTTATTTTTTTCTAGATTTTATTTCAAATACTTCATCTCGTTTAATATTGATTGAAACTCAACACTACTTGAAGTGTCTCATTTAATCTCCCCTGTCTATAAATGCATTAAGTGGGCAATCATAGTCCAGTCCATAATTGACCATACCAACTACTCATCCTATTCCCCAAGGATTTTCTTACTTCTCAGCTTATCCTTCCAACCTCTACGGCTACCCATTTGGATCAAAATTTTCCTGCAGTATCCCAAAGGTCCAGTGGAAATGTCATTTTATCAAAAGAATACTTGTTGGAATTGCTGGATTACTGCTTAAGGTTTTTCTAGAAGGGGGTCTGGAATTATTCAATTTTACCTGGTTCCCAGTTGCCAGGTAGGTTTATCAGCCGCTGGACAATTTCAATGGTGATCTCCCAGTCTCACAAAGACAATATCATCTGGTGGGATTTGAAGATGTTGACTTTTGTGGTTCAGATTTGGGATATTTACGGTCATTAAGTAAAGGGACTTGGAAAAACAACTCCCTGGAATTTGCCAACAACTCCCAAAAAAAGACGCGACGTCGCACTGCGGTCAGCATTAAAGACTTTGGATGTCCATGGGAGTCGTCGGGATCAAAAAATTCCTTTTTGGGAGTCGTTGAGACAGATAAAATTTATTAAAATAATGGTCAAAAATGGGAGTCGCCGTACCAAAAAATTAAAAATGGTTAGGAGTCGCCAGCCCAATTGAGAAAAAATGAACAAAATGGTAAGAAATTCCACCAAGATGCATTTCTCTCAGTAAAAACAAAACACTCAAGTCATAAATGGAATTTTTTCTTTTTTCTTCTCACCTAAACTCTACCTTCTTTCCCTGAACGACTCCACCCAACAATAATCCTCCCATTTTCATTGCTTTTCTCTCTGAATGTGCTCATTTCATTGCTCTTGAACTCCATGATCCCATTGTATTTGTTTGCGCCATCTCTTGCTGTGTCTTTGTCCTGAAGCAGATTTTTGCATGTAGATTTTCTCATCAAGCTCACTTGAGGTGGAACCAAATGTTCATTAATTTGTATGATTATGTTTGGAGAAGCACATGGACCTTCCTCTGAGGATTTCTTGATTTTTTTCTCTTCTTATAAATTTCTGTTTGACCTTTGCTTTCTTATTTTTTCATCCTCTTTGTTATCTTCTTTCTTCTTTGATTTTGGGATGTATCCTCAAGATAATTCCCATTGATCTGTTAGCATTGGATTACTAATCATGAATCAGAGGATGATGGGTGGCAAGAAAAAGATGCTTCTTGTTTTTCTTTGACTGAAGATTTAACAGCTACAACTCCGGGCTTGGAGTATAACTTTTTTAGTTTTTTTACAATTGTTTTGTATTCATCACATCTCTGAAGCTATTCCTTCAATTTTGATATTTCATTACATTTGTTTCTTCCATTTACAGCTATTGCACAAATGCTTGCGGATTTCCGCTGATTTTTTCTTTTTTTTTGCCCGCGGATTTTTTTTTCCCCCAATTTTTTTTCCCCCGCATTTCCCGGCAGGGGTCTGCCTCCTTGGCCGAACATGGCCCTGTTGGCCCAGCAGTACACACCCGCCGTAATTGACCTGGAATTGCGCACTTCATTGGCCACTTCAACCACTACCGGTAAGCACAATTCTTCTCTCCTCTCACTTTTTTTTTATTTGGAAGCTGATTGTGCTGTGATTTTGTCTTCAATCAGGCCATGGTTTTCCGAAAGTATTTGCCTGAGTGCAAGTTCACGGCGGTCAGAGCGGCTCTGGACGGAAAGAATCTGGCCAAAATCAATTGTTCCCTGGGAGCTCAAATCAGCCAAGACTCGCTTTACCGCTGGACTAGCCTGTACAAAAGGACTCAAGCTGTTGTGTGTGATCCCAGCACCTATCTTCTGAGGGGACGGCCATTCGACTTGAACAATGAAGACCTGCAATTCATTGAAGAACTGCTCACTGACAAACCTACAATGTACGTTGATGAAATTCAACGGGCATTGATTGAGCAGCATGGGATCTCTGTCTCCATGACAAACATCTTCAAATGCCTACACAATTGCTTGCAAATGTCAAAAAAAAACAATTTGCAAAGTCAATCCAAGGCAAGATCCGGACAAAAGAGCTCTCTATATATCAAACGTGGCTTTTATACCCTCTTCCTGCTTAGTTTTCACTGGTATGTTGATTTTATCCACTTTTATCCACTCATGCAATCCTGTTGTCATTGACGATCATGTTCCTTCTTTGGAGCAGATGAGACAGGTGTGTCCCTTGAGGCTGTTGCACAAACCAGAAGTGTCAGGATTTCAGTCCCTGACTTGTCCGCTCTCAGTCTACCCTTCCATTCTTCCTCTTGTCCACGGCTCAGTCAGTCCCTGTCTCTGTCCATGTCCTGTCCCCATCGTGTCCTGTCCTGTCTTCCTGTCCATTCCCAGTCCTGTCACCCTGTCCAGTCCCTGTCTCTTGTCAAACCTGTCCTGTCTAAATGTCATCTTCCTGTCCCAGTTCACTTGTCACTGCTCTCCCTCTCTGGTTTTACTTAAGCTGCTCCCATATGAAGCAATCAACCCCATAAAGTACAAGCAACAACCTCTGAGAACCACACGTGCCCCAAACTCATCAGCTCCTCTTTCACCCCCTCCTTTAGCTTAGACTTTTAATCTTGACAAGAGGATGGGCGCAAATTGGTCAACAAACCCCTCAAGTTCCTCAAGAGCGTTCTGCTCATCAATACAATGTCATACCCGCGATTTCAACTTCTGGGTTGGTGGCTCACATGGTGCAGGAAGAATCGGTTGATTGCTTCACCTTTGAATATTTTTTAGAAAACATGCTGGTAAGGTGAAATGTTGGTTTATTAGCTCAATGGAAACTCTCCGCTTACTGATTCTGTTTTGTTTAGGCACCTGAAATGCCCCCCTTCCCTTCGCCAAAGAGTGTTCTGGTCATGGAAAATGCCCAGATTCATCATAACGGCCGAGTTGCAGAAATTCTGGAATCCCAAGGATGCCTTCTGCTTTATTTGCCTCCATACTCTCCAGACCTTAACCCAATTGAGAAAGGATTCAGCATTTACAAATTGGCATTGAAGCAATTTGAGCAGCTTCTCACTGGTGGCAACAATGATTATGATTTCATCAACAAATTTGTTTGCCTCATCTTCACCTCAGATATCATCAAAAAACTCTTTCGAGGTTCAGGCTATGCTGTTTAATCACTCACACCATCTCTGTCTCTCTTTTTTTTTCTCCCTCGTGCAATTGTTGCTTTGAATTTGTTTGCCTTGTCTTCACCTCGGATATCATCAAAAACCTCTTCCAAGGTTCAGGCTGTGCTGTTTAATCACTCACACCATCTCTGTCTCTCTTTTTTTTTCTCCCTCGTGCAATTGTTGCTTTTCTTGGATTCTGATCTTGCTGTCATTCTAGGACACACGGGCTCATCAAAGCTTATTTTGCTATCTACAATTGCAAACTTGAGTATTGTGCTATTTACAATAATTGCGGCATAATTTGCCATCTACATTTGAGAAAAAGAGGCTTGTTTTGCTATCTACAATTGTCACGACGTGAGATCAAAAACGGGAGAAGAGGAAATAAATAGGAATGGTTGCCAGGGAAATGGACAATGAATGTACGGCCAAGATGCAAGGCATCAAAAGGAAACATTACGATTTGGCCACAATTGGGATCTATGTTAGGCGGGAATTTTATTTTTTTCGCTTAAGGTGCCTCTTGAACTTTCCAACGCAGGAAGTCAAGAGGCGCAATGGTGCTGGCCTGATCCCACAAGCCTCCAACTTGGCAAATTTGAATTTGGAAAAGGATGAGTAGTGTGTGATCCCAAGTCTTTGACAACCTTGGTGACATCGGCATTGTTTGGATCAACCTTGGCAAATCAAAAGTAATCGGTAAGTGAGGAGTTGTCTTCCAAACTAGCTGGAGAAGAGGGAAGGGCTGCTTTGGCAGCAAGGTGGTCCATTTCATGCCCGCCTGAGTTAGTTGGGACGGTTGCCTTGGGAACCGCAGGAGTTTGAGCTGAGACCATTGTTTGTTGAACCCCATACAGCATGAGCATGGGGGGCATTGGATGCCCCATATGGTTGTACATCATTGGTGGCTGCTGAACACCTGAATAAGAGTACGGCAATCCGTACGCCATTGGGTAAAGCATTGAAGGATAAGGGCGATATTGAGTATCAGTGGGTGAGGCGGACTGCAGGAAAGGGTGATATTGAGTATTGGTCGGCGGGGCGGACTGCATTGCATGCGCAAAAGCAGGAACCCCATGCATTGTTGCTGGGGAGCTGAATGGATTAGCCCCTGGCATAGGCAGCAAAGTTGCTGAAACAGGTGACATGCTGCAATGACCTGTGTTTGTTGGCGAATCAAGAGTTGAGCGAGGCTGTGATTTTGCTGGGGATCACATTTTGGGTTCAGGTGTTTTGGCAAATTTGAACTCAAACAAAGGAGAGTCTGGAGACTTCAACAAGGTGACCTCAGGGTTTTCAGTCTAGAAAATGTACCAAATGAACTGCAGTCAGTATGAAGCTCATGTGCGCTAGCCCAAAGGAAAAAAGCACACCATTGCAAGCGCCCAAACTCCGACCCGATTGTGGTCTAGTCAAAGGAAGTAGCCTTTCTTGGTTGGGTGCATATACACTGGCATCTCAGACGACCTAGTGAGATCTGGGCGCGCACGATAACGTGCACCGATTGCTCGGATGTTCTGGACGACTGAGCATGACAAGGCTGCTCCTGCAGATGGCTCAGGCTCGACGGTATCAGATTCAGACGCATGCACCCGCTTCAGATTCTTGAGCACTCTTTCTTTCTGATATTCACATTTTGAAACAATAACAATCAGAACACATTTCAAAGATCAAGATTAAAGAAGGGTTTGTGAACAATGGGATCTGACCTGTGCAATCAATTTTGGATCTTTTTCAATCATAGTGATCTGACATTTTTGTTCTTTGTTGTCTAGAGCTTGACAAGCTTTGATGAAACTAAAAAAAATCCTTTGCTGAATCAAGGGTTGCCTTGTTCTTTGCAGAAAACAACCCTCCGTGTGGTATCATAGCGGCCCAAGTGATCAAATCACTGTCTTCCTGATTTCAAGCATGATCAGCTAGCAGCAGCTTATCTTGAAGGCAAATGGAAGTGATTGGTGCTTCCTTGAAAGCTTGAAGGTTGATATTGCTCAGCTCCCAGGAAAAACTGATTTTCCCGGCATCAGAGACAAACTTTGTGTATTCTTCCTTGGGCGGCGCCTTACTTTTGGCCAAACGAGAGCTGGAAGACTTCTCTTGGAGACGCAATGAATGACATGCACCAGGGGAGAATTTATGGCACTGGCATGCCAGTGCCACTCCATGTGTTTTTACTGGAACCCGGTGCCAATTATCCTATGTGTCAGTTCCACATGAACCTGAAATGATGTTGATGTGGGTTAAGATAATTGGGCAACATCTTCTGAAGTGAACCACAAAGCAGGCTGATGTTGAAATGATCAAAATTGTAACTTTATAATGAATGAATCCACAAATCATATAGAACCCAAGCTGAACTCAAGTCAGTCTTATGATTTTCTGAGTTCTTGAATGCTCCAATCAGTATTGGTCCATCTTTAAATAATTCCTCTTTAATATTAATACATCAATATTTCCATTCATTGACATGTGGAGAATCATTCTGATTAACAAGTCTTTATCAACTATCATTTATTATTTCTTTGCAGTGCCTAACTAATTTTCAATCTAAACCTCTTGAGTAAATCTTTTCTATAACCTTATAGATGATGAAAAAATATTCATAAAAAGGATTCAAACCATATTAAGTACATTTGTAGCTAAATTTAGAGCTCTAATTTTCTTTAGAAGTTGAATTTTGAAAGTTTTATACACAATTACATATGTACCCTGGTTTTTAGATTTCATGAAGTCCTAATTTTACCAAAAAGAATTGAATTTCCATCAGAAAAAGTCTATCATACAATTTTTATCCAAGACATCTGAATTTTTACCCTCTCCCAAAAAATGACAAGTACACCTGATGGTAGTTGGCCTCCGTAATAATCCCCTTTAAATAAAGGGACTTGGAAAAACGACTACAGTTTATTTTCCAACGACTCCCAAAACTGAGCTTGACGTCGCGGAGACTGTTTTGTGACCAAACTGTGACGTCAATGGGAGTTGCCATCCAAATACACAATGCAGGGGTGGGAGTCGCTGGTCCAAATTTTTATTGAGTTTTTATTACTTGCATGGGGGAGTCGCTCCGCCAAATCCCAATAAAGGCATGGTAGTCGTCACAATAAAAGCCACCTGGGGGAGTCACTGGGCTAATTCTCAATAAACAAATATCCACTGGCCAACTGTTTTGGAGTTCTGGTTTTTCTTTTTTCTCCTAGCCTTTCTACTACTTTCTTCCCCTGCTCCACTGCCCTCAACAATGATCCTCCCATTTTAATTGCTTTTATTGGAGAGCTTCATCATTTCATTGCTCTGAAGCTCCACAACCGCCATCTTTTTCCTGCACCTCCTATCTCTCAAGATTGGGCTAAAAACTGCAATCCAGAAGCTATAGGATGGGACGAAAAATATTCTAATTGTTTTGAATTGACTCAAGTAACAGTGGCTGAAAATCCAAAGTTGGAATATAAAAATTTCTAGATGTTTACAGTGGTCTTTTTATTATTTCTTGATTCATTGGTTAAATTGAATTTATTCTGTTAATCTTTTTTGTTTGAAATGTTATTCTCCTTTTTTTTCTTTCATTTGTATCTTTTTTCTCATGCTCCCTTGTGTTCTTTCATTTATTTCCTGTTTCTTATGTTTATCAAAGAGGAATTCACTTTTGTGGCCTTTCCTATTTTTTTTGATGAATTGGGTTGGCGACTCCCAACTACGTTTCTTTTTTTGGTGCGGCGACTCCCCTTTTTATATACAATTTTAATAAATTTGAGTTGTCCCAGCGACTCCCAAAAAAATAACCATCTTAGAAAACGACTGCCATCGACGTCAGAGTCTGGTCGCAAAACAGTCTCCGCGACGTCAAGCTCAGTTTTGGGAGTCGTTGGAAAATAAACTGTAGTCGTTTTTCCAAGTCCCTAAATAAAATTTTGACTTGAATATTAGGACGGTTCACGTTGGGCACTATGACCATCTTTAACCCCAATTTTATGACACTTTTCATAAAATTTTCACTCAAAAAATGACTTGATGCAAATCTTCCAAAACATCCAGATACAGAGGCGTGAAAATTTTGCAAAATTTTATGCATTAAGGGTGTTAAAAATGGGTTTAAACATGGTTATACATCCCAATGTGAACTGTCCTATTTTCAAAGATCATTTTTGCGCAGTCACTGTGCATTTTGCACAGTGACTGTGCATTGAACATGTGTAATAGTTGACTTTTTTTTAAAAAAAAGTTGGGTCAAAAGTTGTGCCATAGTTTCCAAAGACCAACTCCCATTGGTTGCTTTTTTGCTTTTTTTGTGGTGCTTGGTGTACGCTCGTTACATTATTGTGACATTTGAGTTTTCATGCTGCTGTAAGCCCGTACACCAGAGTACAAATTCATATTTCACAGTGATTTACAGGTGTGTGAAAGGTTGTAAAGGTGGTTTTTGCTGTTTTGACCAAAAAATGGTTAAAATGGGACACCTTCGTTGCAAATCCTAATGATTGTTTGCTGGAAAGTTTGGTCTGAGCCAAAAAGTGTACAAATGGGGGTAGGTAAAGACCCAATTCTTCAGATTTTAAAATTCCTTCAAAATGCGGGACCAACTACAATGAATTGTGGCACCTCAAAAACAGAAGATTGTGAATTCATTCCATTCAAAAAAGCACATTATATTTAAGTTTTTTTTGCCTCAAAATGTAAAAAAAAAAATACTTCTTTGAAATAAAACAATCAAGAAGAAAGTAAATTTTCAAAAGAATGATGAAATCAGAACTGTGGTTGTTTTGGTTTCAGTTCAGGTTTGCATGCTTCAAGTGTTCCACTTGAGTTGAACATAAAATCACATACACATCAAGCAACACTTGTTGTGAGATTGTTGGTGACTTCAAACTGAATTTCAGTTGAACATGCAGTTTGAATGTGCATACCTCCAAACACGGTTCAAACCAAGAGGGGATAATGAGTTATGCAATGGCACCCGTCAACGGGTGCCATGAAATCCCCCCTGGTGATGTATTCCACATTGATTTGTTGCTCCTCTGTTATGGGGGATTCCTCTTGTACACGGGTTTGTTTGGCTGGCTCGACAGAGGGGGTAGCTGATGGTGCCAGTGAAACTGTGGACTGCTCTCTTTCAGGGACATGTTGTTTGGGTGGTTGGAAGGCATCAGAAAGCCATTCATCAAGTTGGCTTAAGGATGGATTACGTCCGAGCTTAACAAAGCCCGCAAGCACCGCCGAGAGGCGTGAGGTGCAAGCAAGGCTTATGCCTAAAATCAAGGACCCCGCGTGAGAGGATATGAAAATTAACTGCAGATTTTCTCTCTCCTCAATCAAAAAATAGGCAACCAATTTTTGGAAATCCCTATTTTACCACAGCTGAGCACTGGCATCATACTCCCAATCCTGTTGATTCAGTTTCTCTCCTTTATTTTTTTAATTTTTTCTATCTTTTTTTGATTTCAGTTTCTTTTGCAAGCAATATTGGACCTTTACTATTTTGTCTTTTGTCCTCTTGATCTTTAATTTGCCAATTGGTGGTTGAAAAGCAAAGCCATACTTCCCAAATGAAAGGTCATGCAAATGAGGAAGGTTCATTGCTTAACAGAGAGAGAGAGATGACAAGCCGAAACTGCCATGGCAGGTCATGGCTTTGCAAGTAAATGACAATGCAGAAAATCCAGAAAGTCAAACTTGATAGTTTTTTTGGGCATGAGGGGGATAGATTTCCAAATTTTTGAATAGACAGTTTGGTTGCTAAAAATACATGGTCTGAATCCTGAAGACAAAAAGAAATCTCGTCAAAAACTCTAGGCTCTAGGTGGTGATTACATTGGTCACCACCAAAGCCTGTAGATTCTCTCAGGCCAACTTGGGCTGCTTAGTCATAAGTCCCACTCCCTGCGGTTGCGGTACCATGCAAAACATGGCAACCAAGCAGGAAGTTGGACTTTGATAAGTTTGGATTACGTCCAATCTCATTGGAAAAATCAACTTCAAACAATCAGTCAGCAATGGGTTAAACTGATTGTATACTACCAATGAAATAGAGAGCATTCATACATACCTTCAGACATGTTCCAAATGGTTTTGTATCCAGGTGATGGTGATTGGTCAATTACGGTGGGTTTGTACTACTGGGCCGCCAGGGCTATGTTCGGCCAAGGAGGCGGACCCCGGCCGGGAAATGCGGGGGGAAAAAATTGGGGGGAAAAAAAAATCTGCGGGCAACAAAAAAAGAAAAAATCAGCGGAAATCCACGGAAATCCGCAAGCATTTGTGCAATAGCTGTATGATTTGATTGTTTTTTTTTACTGAGAGAAATGCATCTTTGTGGCATTTCTTAACATTTTGTTCATTTTGTCTCAATTGGGCTGGCGACTCCCAACCATTTTTAATTTTTTGGTACGGCGACTCCCATTTTTGACCATTATTTTAATAATTTTTTTCTGTCTCAACGACTCCCAAAAAAATAATTTTCTTAGCCCAAAGACTCCCATGGACGTCCAGATTCTGTAATGCTGACCGCAGCGCGACATCGCGTCTCTTTTTGGGAGTCGTTGGCAAATTCCAGGGAGTTGTTCTTCCAAGTCCCTAAGTAAATCCATGCAACATCATACTCAAGAAGAACAAGTAAAATATTGCCAGCATGGAAAAGCTAAGCAAAAGATTAAAATAAAAGACAAAAGGATTCACATTTCCAAATATTTAGAAAGAACCAGAATCTTTCACAGGCATCTAAACCCAAAAATAGCATGCACCTGTGGCTGCCTTGTTGATGGTCTGCAAGAATATCTAAGCAGTCCTAATAACCTTTTTAAACTCCACATTTTTCTTCCCTGTTTATCACTGTGATATTCCGGTAGTAATAATGCGAATTTGGGTGGGTGACATCTGATGCATTTGGCAGGACCTGATTGAATGTCACTCAAGATGTCACCTAAAATCAATTATTATGCCCGTCATCATTTCCGGAAACAAACACAAAGACACATATGAAAAGACAATCAATCTGGCTAACAAATGGCTGTCCATCCATGAAATGCGGCACTGTGTAGACATACTTGTGGTCATGCGATGAAAATTTATCCACGCAGATGAAAATATTGAAGGGTTTTGCCAAATGATGACACCCTTTCGTGAAAGGGCAACCTATGAATCATTTTGACGGCTTCTTACAGAATTTGGATCATTGTCCAAGTCAATCATCCTCTTAATACCTCCAGGTTTGGATTGGTCAGCTTGAGATTGGTTAAGATAGCCTCAATTGCCACTGGGAAACAAGTTGTGATGAGATGAATGAGATTGGCATTGTGTTTCTGAGGCCCACAAGATGCACATGGTGTATTGCATATGGGCCCCCGCCAGCCGAGGTGCGCCTGCGTGACCACGGGTCGACTGCGCACGCGGCCACTCTCCTCCAACTGTACCAATTTGTTTCGAAGAAAAGTTTCACAAGGAAAACGACGACGAGCAACGAAGAGAGTATATCCGTACGCGCAGAACAGGTCAGACAATCAAAGCGCACGTTCTCGCAGCCATGTCGCCCCCCCTCTCATCCACTCAGCACCGCGACAGCGGTGCTGCCCGATTCTTGGGTTCTGGTACTTCAGGTGTGTTAAACAGCTGAATCGGCAAAAAAAAAAAATAGATCTCCCCACAGAGCCTTTCTGCAAAGAAAGAACTCAGGTACAACTCATTTGGCTGACAATGAGTCTATGTTTCGTTTTGATGTTGTAGGTGTGGCGGAATTGATGATTTTCCATCCAGTCGATACACTGGCGAAAAGATTGATGTCCAACAAATCTACTTCACTAAGCTTCAACCAAATCGTCTTCAGAAACTATGCCGAGGCCCCAATCGGAAAGAAATTCTTATCACTATTTCCTGGTTTAGGATACGCAGCTGGATACAAAATCCTACAAAGAATCTACAAGTTGAGCCTTTTACCTTTGAGGCTACTGTAGTGGATCGACCGAACTGATTCTCTCATTTTCTGCATGCAACCAAGGTTCGGAGGTCAACCATATTTTAAGGACTATTTAAATAAACACCACAAATCAAAATTCGTATCTCTTTTTGGTGAAAAGAATGGAAAGGCCATGACTGAAGCCGCCGCAGGATCCTTAACGGGCATTGGTGAAATTGTCCTTCTACCATTGGATGTGCTTAAGATCAAGAGACAGTGAGTAGACTTGACCTTTTGCAGTACCGAAATTGGGGTTTCCACGACTTCTGATCGGCGCGGGGAGTTGATTGTCGTCGTTTCCGCTCTTTTTACATCACTCCTTTCAAATTGTAATCTAAAATAAAACAAAAAAATTATCACTGATCACCAGAACAAATCCAGACGCATTCCGATCCAGAAGTTTTTTGAAGATTGTGTCGGATGAAGGCTTTGCACTATACCGAGGATGGGGATGGACAGCAGCACGGAACGCCCCAGGATCTTTTGCAGTCAGTCCACTTCCTTCTTCATGCCGAGGTATCATACAATTTGTGAACCTCAACGTGCGAAACTGATATTTATATCAACTGATCTGATACTGTCCTGCTGAAAAAGCTATTTGGAGGCTCAGCGTTCACCAAAGAATACCTGTTCAAGTTGGAAGATTATTCAAAAGCCACTTGGAGTCAAAACTTTGTCTGTTCGATTGCCGGAAGTATTTCATCGATCGCGATTTCACAGCCATTAGATGTCATCAAAGTGAGCACGCCTCTATGAAATCTCTTCCCGACGTTTTGGCGACGTGAAGCTCTTCGTTGACTTGAAACGACCTCCGGAACATGCTATCAAAGACTAGGATACAGAACCAAAACTTTGAATCTAAGCAAGGCGGAATCATGGTCATCAAAGACATCATGAAGCACGAAGGATTCCAAGCTTTTTTCAAAGGTTTGACGCCTAAAGTACGTATTTTTGATTGTTCCCCTTCACTGCTTCTGCTGAATTGTTGGCTGACAAATATCCTTACTCGTTATGCAAAACAGGTGCTGGTCGTGGGACCCAAATTGATTTTCTCCTTCACAATGGCGCAAAGCTTGATACCTATCTTTGGCAAATACGTTTAAGAACACAACCACCACTCACTTACTGTTTGCTTGGAAATTATACCTGGTCATGATCATGATGATGAATCATGATAATTGTTCATTGAACAACACTTTCTTGCTGCCTACTTCCACTGAATAAACCCAATAACATCCCACATATTAAACTTGAACATCTCTTCAAGTAGCTCTGTCTTGACGTTCTCTGCACTGTTTTCTTGCTGATTTGCTTGCTTCATGATGCAACCTGGGTTTTGATTCAAATGCAAATGATTGCGCATATTTCTGCTGCTGCCAAATTGTTTAGTAGCATTGAGAGAAAATCACTTTTTTTGTTATCGCTCAACATCTCCCCTCTGCGCAAACTCGCTGTACTTTTCTTTTCAAATAAATCTCCTCGCTGGGAAATAATGATGGTCGACGGTTATTTTGCCTGTCTGATCTTACTCCCTTTCATTCTTGAATCTTATAGCTCAAGTCAGACTTAACTGGTACTGTACTAGCTCTCCAGGAGAGCTCCCGACAAACTGACACAGAGCTTGCCACGAGAGCTCTCGACGAGCCGGTATACAACCAACTCGCCAGAAGAACTGCCGACGAGCGGGTACTGTACTAACACGCCGGGAAGCTCTCCTGGCGGGCGGGGACAGCAGAAGCCGGTCGGGAGATCGCGAGATGCGACTGGTGAGCCTCTTGGCGAACTGATATAAACCCAGCTCGCCAAGAGGCTCTCCAGCTCTCTGCAGACTCCCGGCGAACTGGCATAGTTAAGGACTTTTTTTCTCAAAGTCAGAAGCTCTATCTAATACTCAAACAAAGGGGAAAAGAGGACAAAAGAGGTCGCTTTCCATCGCTTTCCCACTTGTTCCTCAGAGAGGCGTGGGAAGGTGTGCAATAGCTCCGTTTTGCTTTCGAGTTACAATTCTCTTAAAATGAGGAATGCAATCAGGATGAGGAAATGTGAAGCTTCTCTCAGAAAGCAGCTTCTTCCGCGCAAGTGGAATCTGAATAATACCGCTGCATTACACAGATATTTGCTACATTGAATGCACTCGGAAACTGCTATTCATCTATCGTAGCTCTTGCACCCGCCTCACCGCGACTTCAGAAATGCAAACCTTCAGCATGCAGGCATCAGCGGCCTCACGCTGAGGAGGAATCCAGTTGCATTCGTAATCGAGGCTATATAAGGAGGATGACGTTTCCCGTTCCTGTTGATATTCGCCACCTCACCACTTAGAGCAGCAACAGCCCCACCCAGTCCACTTCTCCAACTTGTCAAACGGTCCTCCCAAGGTAAAACTCGCCAAACGAAGCAAACAATAATGGACAGAAATTCGCGTCCTGGTGACCGACCGGCTGCAGATTTACCCGGATCAAGCCCTGGCGGCGTCCGGCCTGTTGAAGAGGTGGATGAGCAACCCTTGCCACCGAGCCCCACCGTAAACGCGGAGCTTCGTAACGAGCTCACGTGGGCAGAGGTTGTGCAGACATTCGCTCCTGACACTCAAATTCACGCCCAACACCTCTATGATACTTACAGAAGGTTGGACGCTTCTCGATCTGCGCTTAATAACGCTCTCGCTGCAAGAAGGGATACCCTTGAGGACCTCCGTGATTATCGTGTAAACTTCCGCGCCTTTCAACTGGCATTGAGGCATGTGGATGCAACAACTGTCCGCATCGTACGAAGATTCTTCACAAATTCTTCACGAACAGTTTCTCCCCCCCGCGTGATCCCCCAAAGAATAGGAGTTAATGAGATCCTAGATACGCTGACCGCAACCAACCTCTCTTCTCTTTTATCGGAGATTTCACAAGCTGAACCTTCAACTTCAAGTATTCGTTGCGCCATCTGCCATGAGGACTATGTTGAAAGTGACGTCGTCATAGTCCTAGCATGTCAATCATCCCACCACTTTCATCAGATCTGCATCCGAGTGAGAAGATTTCCTCATTCACACTGTTCCATCATCAACCGCTGACTCGAATTTTTTTCTCTGTAGGGTTGGTTCCAACGATTATATCCCGCACCTCTCACCTGCCCAAATTGCAGAGCTCTCGTGGGCACAACTGACCCAGCCGTGAGGAACAGTCCTCCCCCTGCTGCAACTGGCCCACACCGGAGAAACCGTACTCGGCATGCTAGGAATTAGTTAAATATAATGCTACTCATGCAGTTGCGCGCGGCATTCCGCTGTACGGAGCCGCCTGCAAAACTTGTTCTGGGTACGCGGGGGAAAACCCCGTTGTCATCGGGGGTCCAGCACTCAAGCTGACCACATTTTTAGAGCTTTGAGAGTCTGTAGACTCTAAAAATATGAGGGGCGACCTGTTTGGTCCAGCCATTTTTTTATTTTTTATTTTTACACTTGACTATTGGGACCCGGAGCCTAAATCAAGGCTTGAGTACATAGAATTAGGTCAATATATTGCCCTAAATACATACCAAAGCCTCAAACAGAATGCTAAATGCTTCCATATGGGCTTAGAGAACATTTAAATGATGCCTCAGCCCCTCAAAAGCCATAAAAATTTTGGGTTTTTTGCATTTTCTTGCGCCAACATTTGGGACTTCACCAAAACCTCCGTACAGCGCAATGCCGCTCGCAACTGTAGTCTGCTGCGCTGTTGTTGAAAAGTTGTCAGAGAGCTTGAAAGCGCCCTTGCAAACATTGTCAAGTTGCGAATGGCATAGTTCCTGCCAGAAGCACTCGATTTTTTTCGGGAGTGCTGCCAGCTAGGACGTACCCCGGAGTCCAAGTTACCTAATGTTTATTCAATTTTTGTTAACTTTTTTGATCCACCCAAGTGTCAAATGTTCGAAATGTGAGCAAAGCATGCTTGGCCGAGCAGGCTTTTGACACTCTTCCTCCACACACATCCTTTATTTCCTATCCCATGTGTCTCTGAAGGTCAAAGCGATCAATTCTGCTGACACTTGGATGAAGTATTTCAAAAAGCTGGAGTGACATTCATGTCAATACCCGGATACAGAAATAAATGAGAGACGAGTGTATCATTGCTTGATAGCACAACTGGAAGCAGGTTGTACAAGGCAAACCGGCAGTTGCAATACACAGGGAAACATGTAGGAATCATCATAGAACGATATGAATCACAGTTATCCGCAAGTTTGGAATCAAGCAAGAAATAGGAAAGTAGGGAAGAGAGTAACAACGGAGTTGGAACGAGGAATGTGCACAACAAGTAATTTGTGGAGCTAATCAACAGGTTTAGAATTTCCAAATGCTCAATCACACAAACACTTCCCAATATAATGTTCTTGTCATTTTGGGGTGTGATTTCATTACATATGTAGTGAACCAAGGCCAATTTTCGGCTTGCTACTTTATAACAAAACTCTTTGGTTTCAAAGATTAATTCAGCAACATAAAGCATTCGAAAAGGATTATTATTTTATGTAGATTTTTCGAAGTTTTTAATATGCTGAGAAAACTAATCCATGATGGTGGAAAGGATTTTGCAAGTTGACACAGAAAACTTGATGCTCACTCGTTCCAGACAGATTAAATGGACAAGAAAAAAAGGATGGATGGAACATGAACTAGGAGGATTGATGAGTTTTTGGACGTGTTCATAGCTTGCTAGGTGTGGCATAGTAGTCCTTCAGGATCAACTCGCTTGCCTTTTCGCCAATCATCATGACAGTGATCATAGGATTGACGCTAATCATGGTCTGTTTTTTCAGATTCAAAAAGTTGGTTATGAGTCATTGAGACGGCGGTTGCACGGAGAGTGAAAGATGTGACAGAATTAGCTAGGAAGAACTCAACTGGAAAGATAGAGGCGTCAATGATTCTGATATTCTTAAGGCCTTTAACTTTCATGTTCGGATCGACGACTGTCATTTCCTGGTCAAGCGAGCCCATTTTGCAAGTTCCCTGAGAGATGAACAGAGATTGAGGTCACAATGGGAATGCTGGAATAATGGAGAGAGAGAAGCCGAGCTGAAGCGCAACAGTAGAAGGAAAAACTCACAGCCGGGTGATAGACAGTATGAGAAGCTTTGCGAGCATAGAGGTTCAAGTCGTCGTCGGATTGCACATGTGGACCCGGGGCAACTTCTTCCATTAACCAGTCCTTAAACGGCTTTGTTTCGGCGATCAATCGGGCTTGTTTGATTCCATCAACTAGTACTTTGGCATCGTAGTCATCGGGATCTGTGAAGTACTGAAAATCCAACTCAGGCTTGACTTGGGGATCACTTGATGTTAAATATAGTCTCCCTTTTGATTTTGGTCTTGGTCTTCATAATCAAAGTAGAAACACGGAAGCGTCAGATTTTTTTTCTGGTGACTTTGATAACTGGACCACTACTTACATGTTCGGAGTAACACAAAATGCGTGTTCCGGACGAGGATAACCTAGACGCTCAGTGTTTTCCGCAAAAGGTATCTGATCTGAAGTTCGAAGCAGATTGTTCAAACTCAGTTGTCGTGTTCCATTTGATGAACTTTTGATTGTTTTGGACAAACATATGTGGCTCATCATGTCCGGCCTTGGGTCCGTGGCTCCAGATCGACGGTTAAAATAGGCGACTTCAGACTTCATGACCGTCTGTAAAGGTTGCTGGCCGGTCCTCCACATGATTACTACGAGATATGGAAACATCAGGTTCTTGTAGGTAATCATTTTGAGATGGGAAGTGCCGAAAACAGTCACAGGGTTAGTCTACCTACTTGTTTCTGGATGGTCGAGCAAGTTTTCGCCGACGCCTGGGAGGTGGTGAACGACGGGAATTTTAAGATTTTCCAATTGTTTTCGCGGCCCAATTCCGGATAAGAGAAGGAGTCTGGGTGAGTCGACTGCTCCAGCGCACAGGCAGACTTCCTTCTTAGCTTTAACGAAAACCTTCCGGCCATCTTTCAATTGGACGTGAACGCCAGTGGCCGTTTTGTCTGGTCCAGAAATGATTAGTTTGCTCGTCCAGGCTTCAAACCAAATCGTCAAGTTTTTTCTCTTGCCAAGGATGTCGTGGACATAGGCGACACTGGCGCTAGATCTGGTGCCATTCTCTGGATGGTAGGCCACGCTTAACCATCCGACACCTTCTCGCCAAGGGGAATGGCCACCAGCTTTCATCCATTGCGCATAATCGTCGATTCTCGGCAACTGCAGGGCCTCCTCGGTAGCATCTATGAACGCAGCCGCCAGCGAATTTTGATCCTTCTTCGCCACGGGTTGGATGTGAGATTTGACTCTTTGGGCGTACACCTTAAACTTGTCCCATTCCCAGCCCTTGGCGCCAGCTTGAACCCACTCCTCCATGTCTTCAGGAAAGGGGAAAAAGCTGATCAGAGTGTTATGACTGCTACAGCCACCCAAAACTTTGGCTCTGCTATGAATGATATGACTATTCCCCCTTGGCTGCTCCTTGATTGGATAGCTGTAGTCAAGCGGTCCATTCAACAAATTTATCCAGTTTTTCAATTTCAACACCGAGTCCAAGTTCTGATCGGTTGGTCCACCTTCAATGACCAGGACGGAAATCTTGGGGTCTTCTGATAGTCGATGTGCCAGGACACAGCCTGCTGTGCCTCCTCCTCTAAGGACGAGAGAGAGATTGAGGATATGAGGATGAATAGTTCGAGGGGGAAGAGTTAGTATTTAGGTTTTTTTTGTTCCGTTGTTAAACTTCACGACTTACACAATAACGTAGTCAAATTCCATCTTTGAGCAAATGTAAACCTGATAGCCTGCTGAAACAAAGGTGCTCTTGTTCGGGCGCTGGGAGATTCAATTGAAGAGGCTGTGGATAGGTGACTGTTAGAATGAAGAGGGAGAAAGCGTTGTGCAAGCTATGCTGGGTCGAAGAAGAGAGTAGCGATATAAAATTGGCAAGTCTCTGTACACTGAAACAACGGGTCTAGTCGTACATAACTGATGTTACCGACTAGGCGGATGATGGCCGGAAGCGTCAAGAGATAGAAGGCCTTGAATGAACTAAAAGGGTCAATCGTGTGTTTGAGAGTGTGTAGCTTCTTGAGGGTGACTCTGCAACTAGCTCCGCATTGGTGAGCAGAGCTGCACCATAAGGATAATTACAAACAATTATCTCAAGGGCTCAGTAACGCGTCCTTCATTCGATGGGCGTTTGTGACTCCTTCCTGATGGGCGACGAAGGAACTGCCAGCCACGTGAAGAGCAACAAAGGACCCTGGGAAATTCGGACCAACAGCGGCCATCCACGAGTGAGTTAAAAAGTTACGTACTGCTTGCAAAGGTCAGACAAGCTAAGCCTTCTGATTGTTCAAGCTCGAGGATGGGAAAACACAAAGGATCGTCCCTTAACCCAGAAAACTCTTTTCTTCGCGTCATTGCCAAGGCAGGGAGTGGAACTGATATGCCACAGTAGGCCGCAATAGACCAGGACTGTCTCGACTCTTAGGTGAAGCAAGCCCGGGGGCCGAGACGGCAATGCCACACACACCAGCTGACATGACACTGCGGCGGTGCCGCCAGAACTAGATGATGTCATTTGCAGAGTGGTGAGCTCCCTCGAACTCTCAACTTAGTCTTCTACAGCCTTAAACTAATCAGTCACATGAGGTCATATGATTTCCGAGCCTTTTGGTTGCTCACGGGCGGGATCATTCGTGTCGGAGAAACATAAGTCTGTGGGGGGAATCCAGTTGTCTCTAAAGAGCTACAGTGGCCGATCCGGCCAGGCTGCTGGCCCTCAAGAGAGGGAGGATAAAGGGAGCACAAGAAGTGAGCAGCAAGTGTAATATTTGTTTGCCAGTCGGTACCTATAAACTCTCAACTGTATATAATGTGTATGCTTGACTGATAAATTCCAACTGTGTTTATAAGAAAGACCTCGAGTTTCAAGTCTAATTTATCATGAGATCTGCTTTGTTGCAACATCTAGGTATGTAAACTAATTATTCCCAGCCGGTACAGCACTGGAACAACAAATAAATTTAAATCGCGCGCATATTCAATACAATCAGAGTTATAACTGTTCCAGTAAGCGCCAAGGAAGCAGGATTTGGATTTAAGGAATGAGTTTCTACCAGGAAATCAAGTTAAATGGAGATCTTGACAAAACATTGTTTGTTTTGCACGGCGCGGTTGTTAAGATGATGGGGACAAGAAGCAATGGGTTAACGAGATTCCAGTTAGAACGTTCCCAATAAGCCCCGAGATAATAACAGCCCATCATACGGTGCCAATGTTCAAACCCCCGAGAATAGGGAAATCTAGACTTCCGCCATAGTATTGGCCAATAGTGACGGATCCAGTTTCCACCGTGAACAGACTTCCGTGAGGGAGAGGGAGCCCCAGCCAACGAGCCACAAAGCATCTTGAAAAATGCCTACAATAATACCTGTCAGCGAGATATTGAGGGAACTTATTATTTAGCTTATCCCTGTCTTACCCATGGGTTACTATCAGCACATCGCCTCCTCTATCCTCAGCTTTGCGATCCGGGTCTTCCACCCAGGCTCGATGCAAATCTTTTACTTTTTGGACAACACAGTCAACCCGTGCTGTGATTTCCTCGGGGCTCTCCCCTCCTTCACATCCATCTACCTACAGATTGTTAAAATTTCAGGCTTTTTAGCGGTCCGTCAGCAAAAATCCAAAGAATCTTGGAGAGTAGACTTACCCAGATATCCCAACCTCCGCGGCTACTGGGTAGTCCTTTCTGTTTTCGAATCTCAGCCACTTCATGCTTCCAGAGACCTTAAAAAAAGATAGAGCCGTCAAGACGACAAACTACATCAAGGAGGACTGATCAACTTTGATAGAAAAAATTATGTATCACCTTCGTAATCCCCGTAAGTCCATTCACGGACATTCTGTTCTATTTCAAAATCCGGCAAGTCATCTTTGAACAACAGCTCGAATGTGCGCTTGGCACGTTGTCGGGGTGAAATTAGAACTTTGGTGAAGAGTTTCGGGTCGAGAATCTCTGGAAAAGAATAGAGAGAAAATCAAATAATTTTTAGTCGTTATAAAGACAGGGCTTGTGATTTGGGAGATGATGTAACTGACTGTTTGGCCCCACCAATCTTGCCGACGAGTCAGACACGATTTTTTCTCCATCTGCAGTGAGAGGTAAGTCTGTCGTACCCGTCTAGAAATTAAATGAACCCGCAAAACAAAGCATGAATACGGGTTGACACGCTCAGGCTGGCCCACGCAAGCAGAGCACTCACATGACGTCCGTTTACGCTCCTACATCAACGCACAAGCATGGTGGTCTGCATGAGCGACGGAACTCACAAATGAACGGAAAATGGAAAACATACCATTCGGTGGGACCATGCCGGACGCAATATACACGAGGAAATCGTTTGGGCACCATCATGGAGGGAAACAGCAGAAATATATCACCCTCTCCCTTGCAATATTGGCCTACTGTGCAAACCGGCGAAGCACTGTCACGGATGGCACATGACGTAATCGCGTGACATCTCGGGCTCACTCGTATCTTATACGTAGCCGGACATCCGAGTTGATTATCCGACAACATAAATCGATCCGCTCCGCCCCCACTCAAGTAGCGTGCTATCATCGAGTCCTCTTGTGGCCCCTTGAAGGCTCGGTGAGAGAGCCGGGATAAAATGTCGGAACAAACCTGAAGAAACCCTGAGATGCCGCATCGGCAGATATCAATATTCGCGAAGAAGCCTAGGAAAATAGTGTGGGTACATCGGACTCTGGTTGCCTAGTTGCCGGCCCGCTCAAGTGGATTACCCCGGCATGGAGCCCACCACCGACCAGTATCTTTTCTATTGCTCCCACAGCTACCATGCTGATCAGGTTGGTGCACACATACAACCCTGGCGCGATCATGCATCTCGATTCCAAGATTGAGCCATCTGGTTCGCTGCAATGAGAGAAAAACGCGTTGCCTATGTAGCAGGAAGCTTTGATTGCGGATGTTCGAGCGATTCTCCCCTGGTGTCCAAGTAGTATCGACGACTCTGGAAGACTTTGCCTCGAATGCTTTTTGAAACATCCTCTATAGCACATGATTGCGTTGGCGAGATCAGAGGTGAATATAGACTTGAGCCATTTTTCTTCGCCTTTGCTTTCGACAATCCATTTTCGCTCACTCCCAAACGACAACATCTCAACTTTTGGCAGCAACTTATCATCAGATCATGTTTAGGAAATCATTTTACTTTTGGCTCGTAGCAGCTGGCTTACTAGACTCGGTCAAAGGTCAAACTCATCCCTTTATCAGCACCGGTTATTTCAATTACCCCTTGAGGGCGAGAGCCGTTCTAAGTGGCAACCAGAACATTACCGGCCAATTCAATTTCCAACTGATACCCGGGGTAAGACTTGTAGTGGTTGATGTGAATCTTTCAGGCTTGCAAAAACCTCCCGGATTCGGTGAATATTCTTATCATGGTAAGCTTTATTTCTGAGCTTTTGGAATTTTCTTTCTTGCTCACAGATGCAGCTGGCAGAGCAAAGCTAAGGCCATTCTTTTCACAGTTCACGTGAATCCTGTAGGCGCAGACGGCAATTGCCAGGCAACTGGAGGACATCTCGATCTCTTCAACGTGGGCGCTAACGGGTCTTGCGATTTTCATCAACCCCACCTTTGCCAAACTGGGGTGAGCGGGTTATGAATAGAATCCGTTATCTAGTACCACCGACATCTATACTGAATGAAACTAATTGATTCATTTTTCTTGGACTACGCCTAAAGGACTTGTCAGGAAAGTTCGGAAAGATATCAAGTGCCCAAGATACCGCCTCGATCCACTATATAGAGCCATTCTTGAGGTTCTACCCGCCAGAGAGAAGCATCTTCGGTCGAAGCGTTGTTCTTCATGCTCCTGACTCGACCCGCTTGGCTTGTGGCAAGTTAATTTTTGTCTATGTATAACCAAGGTGCTTCAATTCCAGATTCCTGATAGTGCCTGTTTGAAAACTGCATCTACATACAGGAAATATTACCGCTTTTAACCAGAATGCCGCGGATTCCTCGGAAAACTCCAGTCCTTAGACCTCTTGCTCAAAACGTATGTGAAGGTACTGCTTGAGGTCGCGACCCAATGCCGGAAAGTCTCTGATGAATTATGTTCAATTCTTGAACCTCTTTCATGGCCTCATGCCAATCTTCCTTTCTCACATACAGTCCTTCAAATCTATCAGGAGATCATCATCTCAATTAAAATACTGGCTTACAGGGGATTCAAATCATGGAAAGAAAGAAATATGCATCTTTCCACACCGGCCTAACCTGTAAAGTGCAAAAGAAAACTTTAACTGCATCATAACTTAATAACACAGATTGATTAGACGTTTTTTGACAAATTTTCAAGCAGATTAATTAGTACAGGAAGCCTTTCCTCTCCTTATGTTTTTTTATCATGTACTCATCATGTTACTTTGGGTGGTTTTCTTGGGCCTGTCCTCCTGTTATCCTTATGAATTTTAATGCTTGATTAGTCTCTCAATAAGAAATCAGAGGAATTTTTGTTAGACTGGAAAGTACCTAAATCAAATCTCAACCATATAATTGTAATTCATGAAAGTGTCTTACAGATGCAACCTGCAGAGGGATTGGATGACTTCCCATTGCCATTTACAGGGCCGCAGATGCCATTCCAAATTTCAAATTTAGATACTTTTTCAAGAAAGGTATTTTGGACTTGATACTCATTGTTGAGATGTTCCAAGAGGTGTTGAGTTTTTGGTCAAAAATCTGGAATAAAAGCTCTAAATTAAGAATTCCCAATCCTGGAAATGCCAACAGGAAGTCATACATTTTCAAGGTTGAAGTTGAACTATTTCAAATTGAATTTTTTTCATTTATTTCCTATCTCTTGAGTTCCAAGTTGAATACATTGAAAAATTTTATTCACCATAATTGCATGTGAAACTTGAGTTGGACTTACCTTTCTTTGATTTTGATGAATTCTGCAAGAAGCAAATCTATCCCAGGGAAATGAGTGGATTACAAAAATGATAAATCAAGATTTGGGATCCAGAATCTGGTCTCTCACCCTTCTTGACCTCCTGGAGAGATAAATTTGACATCATTTTCTGAATGGGGTAGGACAAAAGGCATTTATTTGTAATTTCCTTGTTTGGTAAATTGGTTTCTTTCTAGGATTTTTTTCGAGAATCCCCTGCTTCATTTTCAAGTTGATTTTCATCTTACTGATGGATGCTTGATCAGATCTGATGATCATCAGGAATGAACCACTTAGCTCTTGGAAAAGCCTGGTTTTCATTTTGTTACATCATTAAAAATGTGTGTCTTTTGCCAGCTGATCAAGTGACATGAGGAGGTACAAATTAGACCCTTTTTTACTTTGAAGTGACACTTTCTGGTAAGAAAGACAGTAGCAATGCATGGTGTGAGATATTCAGTATCCAAAATTTGATTTATGCATTGTGGGAATCCAAAACATGAACACAAATTTCATGAGTGATGAATTGGCCACTAGGCTAAGTGTGCTGTTCCAGGTTGAGTCATTTTTCTGTACAGCTATTGAAGATATAATTGTATTTCCTGGGATCAAGTATTTATTTTTTCAGAAAAAAGCTTGTCATGCTACCAGGATCATAATTAGAATTGCTTCCTTGAACAATGGCTGGCATTTTGTATGTCTATTGAATGGAGGCACCAAAGGGGCTGTGATTGTGAGGAATGTTGGTTTATGTTGATATGACGTGGGCTTAGTAAGCAATCTAAGGCTATATACAATGATCATTATGGTGTGTCAAACGCAAGCGCAATTCAACTCATCATTGTGACACTACTCTGACTCTGAGAACTCCCGTCAAACATAGCCCAAGATTCCTGTAAAAAGTATGCTTTTTCTTCAGGGATTTATAACACCAACAAATTTTACACATTTTAACTGTTCATGATGATGGTGAGTTTGTATGAAAAAAAATCATTCATCCTCAACAGACTCAATTGGTAGCAACGGCGGACGCGTCATTGCTCTATCACCTTTGAAAACAAGGGAATAGTTAATGGCATGCAAATAAAGCTCAAAACTGCCGCGGCCGCCTTGGAGTGCTATACAAATTAAGGAAACACGGACCAAAAAGCTCTGATCTGTGAGGTTTCAGCCGGCTCCACGACCACTGACCGACATAGATACCTTTGCCTCTTGTCGTAGTGTTAGAACAATTAGCGGATGGATACTGAAGAGGACACGTATCATTGTCGACGTGCTCTCCTGAAATTTCTTTTCACGTTTCAGAACGAAGAAAATTCTCTTCGTCTGGTGCCAGCCAAAATAATCAGCGACTGAAGAGGTGAGAGGTAGTTTACAATAAACAGTAAGATCAGCCTTGCTTTCCTGGCTTCAAAAAAACTTGGGTCTGTGCCTTTGAGGCTCTTCCACTCTGCTGATTTGTCAACCAACGTCTGACTATTACCACTGGTATAGCAGAAGAAAGTGAATAAAGACATATCTCGACTCATTTTCACCGAGAGAGGACCTCATGAAAACGGGTTGAGCTTAGTGAGACCTTACTCAGGGAGGATCCTTCATTACAACGGCGCTACTAATTTACACATACGTGTCACCATCGTATTTCAGGAGTCAAAGTATCACTAGCGACCATTCCAGTGCGGGTGCCTGCTAGAGCTGAGGACTACATACAAAGTTTAATAAAGAATTTTCCATACGCGTGAGTAGACCCTAGTACAAGCTATGCATAGCTAAGCTGTACAGAAAAAGCAGGGGGTAAATTGTCTCTGGGCTCAGTCCAAGTAGCGCCTATGGGGTCAGGGGGCTCAGGGCAGTATAGAACACGACAAACAAACAAACACCCTTGTCTTTTGGCGCGTCAGGGTTGGTCTCTCCTTTTATTTGGCGCGTCGGGATTGGTCAGATTTAGTAATGCCCGTGTCGCCTCTTGTAGTTTTTTTCTTCTTCATGATTTTTGTTTTGGTCCTTGGCTCAGCTTAAAAAGCGCCGCTCTGGCCGATGTTTTTTCCACATTCCTCCACTTCCTCCCATCAGAATACCTTCCGCACCTCCTCCCCTCCCTCCAACATTTCTCTCTCAACTTTCACTCGTCTACAATCTCAAGTGTTGCTATAATCCTTGCCCAAGTCTACGACTTCAACCGCGCTATCCAGCCTATTCTTGCCTCCGAAATACGGGAGAGCATTAACTTCCCTCTCTCTTGATCTGTTGAAGACAGCACCCTATTCTCAACACCTCCTCGCCATCATATCGGCATCATAAGACGCTCATTCTATCATACCTGAGCAGTAGTTTCCTTGATTGAAAAGTTTCCAGATATCAATTATATTCGCCAGATTTCATATCAACAGGAAAGCTTTTTCTACTCTTCTGCAGCGTCTATGCCTGCAAAAATCGATTCAGCGGGACGGATGAACCTCTGCTTATTTAAATGCAAGTTCGTCATTCAAAGCCCAATTCTCTCAGTTCTCTCGGTGCCCCTTTCCTGATTGAAGCGACTCTTCTGGGCGCATCTCTGACGGACGGTTGAACGGCCAGCTGGCTCATATCGGATCAAGCTTTAGACTTTTTTTTTCGCATGATGAATTTTTGATGGGGTTGATGTCCCCTTATAAGTCTCGATTCTAGAATCTTGATTCAAAAACTTGATTGCGACTTGCACAGTTTTTCTTACGCGCTGGCGACTTGAAGTATATATCATCAACGCGATCGAGTCTCGTGTTCCGCTCGCAAGTTGATTGGAAGGTCACGATTCTCGATAAACGACTTGTCAAGTGCCTGGAGTAGATTCAGTCTCTATCTTCATTACAATCACGCTTTATTGACCCAGCCCTTTTCTAAAGAAACAGGATAGTATATTATCCCCACCAACTTGTCAACGATACTCAACGACCATGGAGCTACCAACGGTCAATGAAAGCGAGAGCTTGGCTGAACCAACGGTCAATGAAAGTGAAAACTTGGTTGAACCAACAGTCAACGGAAATCAAGACTTGGATCTTGCTAACGGCAGTTATCAGACTACTCGTTCTCAATCAATCAAATGAAGAGGACTTCCTAAATTTATATATCTATTACGTTCAAGTTTGGCCAAGGGTTTTGTTCCAATTTTTTTCTTTTGATACTTGCGCTCGCGGCTCGGGTGCGATGATCTCTCGACCTGCATCTGTGATGGGAAGCATCTTCTTCGCAAGACTGAGGAGCCGTTTACCACAGCCAACAACCTCTGTATACTAGCTAACCACACGGCAGGTTGCATACACTCCCAGAGGCAGTGGAGGCCGAACTCGTACGTTCTTTCTAGTCATACAACACATTGCGTATACCCCTGGAAGCAGTCGGGACAGGATAACATCCTGGAAGTCACGAAAACTCGACATTTATCTACTCGGTTGTATCCGAACAATCGACTCGGTCGTATCCGACCACTCCAATGATACACTGGACGCACCCTCAGAGACACTTGAGGCAGGATAGTATCGTGGAAGTTAAGAGAACTCGAGTATTATCCTCGGTTGTATCGGAGCAAATCGATGATACATAGCGTGCCGTGCGCCCTCAGGGACAGTCAAAGAAGGATAAGGTCCTGGAAGTCAAGGAAACTCAAGAAATACATTATCTACTCGGTCGTATCCGAACGAATCGATAGCAAAGAAGCCTCATCTCATAATACGACTTATAGCTTCGGAGTCAAATATCTGACTCGCCAGTCCCCAATTAGAATACTCTATCATCCTATACAGGAGATCCCACTATAGGTTGGTGCTCTCTGCATCGATCACGCGAGTGCAGGTCACTTTTAACAGTTGAAGATTGAAGATATCTCCTTCGGTGTGCTTTGCACACACATTCGATGGTCGACTGGCTTGGTTTGCGAGGGATGTCGGCCCGTCACTATTGGGCTACGGGTGCTGCGGCGGCTTCACTCCTTCAAGCACATGTTACGTAATCCTGTGTGTTGGCCGAAGGCGAGTGCGGAACAGTTGGCGATTTGATGTGTGAGCAGGGATTGGTAGTACTATTTATGTAGGACGAGGCCGAGGGCTCAAGGAACTAGTTGACCTCGATCCAGATTGATGCTCGACCACTAGTAACGCCAAATTTCATCGCTTCACAATCTGTACCATAATTCCACTTCCAATCTCTGTCGCCTATGCATCCTTTACAGATTGTCTCGCAACACTTCGGTCAAGTTTATATGGAGCAAGCGTGCAAGTCCTATGGCGCATGTTCGTGCTTTTACGATCCAACAAGCAAGCTCAAGGGGACGAGGTCATTCCCGGGTAGTTGATTGTGGTTGAGTGGTTGACTGTGACCAGAAATACCACCAACATCACCAATTCCGCTGTCAACTGAGTTTTAGCAGCATAGATTCATACCTCAGGATTTTGATACGCAGCCATTCTTCAACTTGCCTGTACATACAGTCACCGACTCACCACACACCGCTTTTTCGATTCCTTTTTTCACATTCATTCTTTTGGCAAACTACTTTTTGGTTCATTCACCAAGACTCTTCCTCGTTGTTGATTTTTGGCATCTATTTGCAACCATTGAACTGTTCTGTCGTTCCCAAATTACCCACTACGCTAGTGAGCTAGATCGGAGGAGGGTGGTGACCGTCGCGACTTGCGACTGGATTCCGCACTTCGGCTCACACATTTGAATGTTTACCTTTGGCTTCACTTTGCACCTGACGCGGTCGATTCAAACGATGGACGGCGAGAAAACGCGTACATAAATACGAGACGGATTGGCAGGACTCGGAGCGTAAGAAAACTGATATGGACTCCAGTTGATCAAATACTGCCTCCAGCACTCCAATGCTTGTCCTCCGCCAGCTTGTGAAGAGTTTCTTATTCAGATCCATTGGGAGGGACTCTTCACAAATTCACGAGCTTGGGGAGCAAGGAATTGCTGCACGTACATGCAACAAATGCTCGCCGGCGATTCTTTTTCACCTCGCCTCATACTCCTCCACGAGAGCATACGTAGCCTGATTCGCCCTATTCGAGCGGGGCGGAAAGCACAAGAACTGTCGGACTGACTTTGTCAGTAAGCCTCAATTGCGAGTTGAGATTTCAGGAGCACCTTACTTGGTTGTCCTTTCCAAGAGTCGCGAGGTGGATCGGCGAGCTCGGGGCCCAACACCAATTGGCACGGTCCAATGGCGTTCGATCTTCCAACCGAGTCATTCGAGCGAGATCCACGGAGTGGATCGGTGAGCTCGGAGCCCAACACCAATTGGCACATTCCACCGGCGTTCGATCTTCCAACTGAATCATTCGAGCGAAATTCACCGAGTGGATCGGTGAGCTCGGAGCCCAACACCAATTGGCACGTTTCACCGGCGTTCGATCTTCCAACCGAGTCATTTGTCTTCCTTGGATGCGGCAAGTGTCCTTCCCGAGATTCGCCGAGTGGATCAGTTAGCTCGGAGCCAAAGACCAATTGGCACATTCCACCGGCGTTCGATCTTCCAACCAAGTCATTCGAGCGAGATGCACTGAGTGGATCGGTGAGCTCGGAGCCCAACACCAATTGGCACGTTCCACCGGCGTTCGATCTTCCAACCGAGTCATTTGTCTTCCTTGGATGCGGCAAGTGTCCTTCCCGAGATTCGCCGAGTGGATCAGTTAGCTCGGAGCCAAAGACCAATTGGCACATTCCACCGGCGTTCGATCTTCCAACCAAGTCATTCGAGCGAGATGCACTGAGTGGATCGGTGAGCTCGGAGCCCAACACCAATTGGCACGCTCCACCGGCGTTCGATCTTCCAACCGAGTCATTTGTCTTCCTTGGATGCGGCAAGTGTCCTTCCCGAGATTCGCCGAGTGGATCAGTTAGCTCGGAGCCAAAGACCAATTGGCACATTCCACCGGCGTTCGATCTTCCAACCAAGTCATTCGAGCGAGATGCACTGAGTGGATCGGTGAGCTCGGAGCCCAACACCAATTGGCACGCTCCACCGGCGTTCGATCTTCCAACCGAGTCATTTGTCTTCCTTGGATGCGGCAAGTGTCCTTCCGAGATTCGCCGAGTGGATCAGTTAGCTCGGAGCCAAAGACCAATTGGCACATTCCACCGGCGTTCGATCTTCCAACCAAGTCATTCGAGCGAGATGCACTGAGTGGATCGGTGAGCTCGGAGCCCAACACCAATTGGCACGCTCCACCGGCGTTCGATCTTCCAACCGAGTCATTTGTGTTCCTTGGATGCGGCAAGTATCCATCCCGAGATTCGCCGAGTGGATTGGTTAGCTCGGAGCCGAACACTAATTAGCACATTCCACCGGCCATTGATCTTCCGACCGAGTCATTCGAGTTCCTTGGATGGGGCAAGGACTGTCATTGGGAGCTGGCCAAGTCTGATGAGAAGGGCTAATTTCTGTCACTCCTACAGCCTCAAGTGTTGTTATCCGAGTCGTCCTATCCCATCTGAATCTGGCTCCATCGACCAAACAAAAAGTACGTCGTCATTTCTCTTTTATGTACATCATATATATCTTGGCAGAAAGGGGTTCCATACCTGCACCAATGAAGATGCAAGAACGGAATCATTTACAACTATTCCTCATCGTGGGAATAGCACATCGGGTTGAATTTTTGTAATACTATATACATCTCATCCATCATTGCTCTATTTGTATCCCCTCTCTTCCAAAGATAAATTCTGTTACCAAGGGATTCATCGTTAAGAATAATATATATATACCTCGCCCGGGGCACATTGATGTCACATCAAGCAGCAATGTCAAAAAAAAATTGATCTTAAAGATACTACTACATATTACTTTCTTTCCACCGATGGAAACAACATGAAAAATGAAACTAAACAAAATAATATAATGATTGTGTCTGTATGAACGAGTGGAGTTTACAGAGAGTTGACAGTTAATATATTAAAATGATAAGATATGATGAGAGGTTTAGGCCAGCTTCCTATCGGGTAGCGAGTGCACAAGTGTCTTGAATAATAAAGTGGAAAAGAAGAGCATCAAGAAGAGAAAGAATACTGGACTAATAAGGGCAAGAAGATTTGTTGGGTTTGCAGGGCCCTGCAAGCGATTGGTGAGGATGAAGAAAACGACGACACGAGGCAAGAAAGAGAAATACAAACTAGGAGAGATACTTGAACTGGATACTTATAATAGATTGTTCCCATGTGAGACTACCAGGACGTAACAATATATTCCAGCTTCGTCCTACGTTGGCGGGGATCACGCGGATCCTTCGAGACCGACCAGCTACCAACTGATTCGGGAATGCTTTCAAGCTTCAGACTTCGGACTCCATTATTGATGATATGCTTCTCGTTTCTGAGAAGGTAAGGGTTCTTGCGATACGCAAGATCTTCCATGCGGCGGCGGTATTCTTCTTTGCGCATTATGTAAGCGTAACTGCTAGGGTCGAGTCTTGGGACATATATTTTCTCGTCGCAGCCCTTTCGGTTCATTCGTCGCTGGAGTTCGAAGCAGTCCAGTGGTGGGGTGTAAGTTCGGTATTTCAATCGATTCTCTCGAGCACTCGGCGTGGTGGTTTTCAGAAGAGCAAATTTGGAGGTCTCCTCTTGAAGTAAAAGTTCGGCTCTGGCTTTGCTCAGATGCTCAGAGTCGGAACGCCGCAACATCCTGTTTTCTGGAGTTAAAGGTGCCAGAGCTGATTCGAGTATTCCGCTGGAGATTATTGCTTCGACTGCAGTGTTCGGCCGAGACGATTTCTTGCTCTTCATCTTCAAAAATGAGTTGCGTCGAGCGCGATTGCGCGGCTTGGGAATCTCCTGAGCGGGCAAAGGCGCCAACTCTTCGAAAATGTCGACCACCTTCGAAAATGTCATCAGAGTCACCGACTGGTGCGGTGCGCTATCATATTCTGAACTAGCAGAGGGCAGCTTGGGTGGACCATGGTTATCCACTTGATTTTCAATTACCTGTGTGTTGGCAGGAATTTTTTGTTGACAACAATGTAAAAAATCAGTTGAAAGCTCATAAGCCATGGGCACATAAAAACGACACGAGTCAACTAACACAGGCGGCAAAGTCGATGGTTGAAAAGGATTCGGTCTTGAAGGATTCATCGTCGTTCTTAAGGGGTTTGCGGGCCGGTAATGCTTTGAGGAGAGACTTCAACTTAAGAGAACTCTAGGAGCAGGAAGAGATTTCCCGAATGCTATGTAGTCAGTTTGTAGCATCTTCACTGTGCCCGATGGAAAGGAGAACGTGAGCTCACAAATGACTTGGAGCTCAAACCTTTGAAAGCCTTGGAGCTCATTGTGGTTAACGCTTCGGTTCAGAGGATAAGAAAAACAGCTCTGGTTGTTCGGGTTGTGAGGTTCTACAGAGGTAATACTAGAACTAGGGTGTGATCCGGTGTGATGAGGGTGGGCGTCCAAGCGGGACAGGTGCGATAGAAGATATCTTGAGGTGAATAAAAGGCGGCAAACTAGAGGCGAGTAACTGATAGGTATCGTTGGTACAGCAGGGGATGGGACGGAAAGTCCATCTGCGTAAGGCAGTCTTTATAGACGCCAAAAAAAAATTGGGTTTCATTTGAATCAAGCCAGCAATTGCATACAGTTCGTATCTGAACCAGCCGCCGTTGTTTGGCTCATCCTAGGACAGATACAGCCATTCAGAAGTCCGCATCCTGCTTGCCTGGGCGCAGACTGACTGGTTTGTATCAGTTTATATTGGTTTCGAGCAGAATGCTCAGAGAGCAGGCACAATTTTTGAATCCTCAAGGTCAAAAAATCAGGCACACTCAACCATGTCACCCTGCGCAGGCGGTCTCAATCGGCTTTGGAAAGTATGAGGTGCTTCGTGTTTGGCTAACGCGAATGGCACAATTTAAAGCACCTCGCGTCTACGATTGAGTATGGAGACTAATGATCGGATTCGGGACGGACAAGCAAACGTTGTAGGGAGGAGCCGACCCTCACAAGAGCCTATCAAAACAGCTTTTCATCGCTGGCAGTGTGGGTTTAAACTTACAAGGATGGCCAAAGATTCAAGTTTGGTCGAGCTCCAGCGGCATCACAGGCCGGCATTCAACGCGGAGGGTTGCGTGATGGCTGCGCTGGACTAGTCTAATTCATTTCTGCGTCGATGGAGTCCTACGCCGTCAGATAAGAACACTGTTCTTCAAGGCGTATTCACTCATTCATTTGAGCTGTGCGCTCACTGTTGGATTCGACTCTTTCAAAAAAAAGACTATAAACTTGCACAAATATGGGGCGAACAAGTATAATTATAACAAGACCCCCGCTCAATTTGAATTTTGAATTATTCAGTCTGTGAGACCCGCGCCGGGATCTGTTCATCTCTTGTTTGTTTCGATACTCTCTTCTTTCATCCATCAGCTATTATTGGACTTTTTCACTCATATTTTGTCGATGGTCTATTTCTAGCTGACAGTTTTTGATAGTCACAGGCAAGTTGTATCAATCAAAGCCCCAAATGTACATTCCTACCTATTTTACAGATTGTGAACTGATTGGATTATGGTTCCCTTTGGAGTGGAACCTACTTCCCCGATTTAAATCCTCCAGAGAATCCCATCAGTTTTGCCATCTCATCCTCTTCGTTTGCAGCGCCCCCCTCGGTCGCTGCGGCAGGTTGATACACATCTGGAGGAGGTTTAGCCTTTGCTTGAGCTTCACGGGCTTGGAGTTTTTGCAGCCGCTTGGCTTCTCGTTCAGCTTCCTCGGTCGCCTTGATCTCCTTGATTCGCTGAGAGAAATCGTACTGCTTTGAGGCTGCCTGTTGCTTAGTAGCTTCGCGCATCTGAGCAATCTTGGCCCTCACTTGGTCTATAGTCGATCGTGCTACTTGGGTCTTTTGACCAAGCTGCCGAAGATCTGTGAAATGAGGAGAGAGGTTGTTTTAGGAAAATGTGATGCACAGGCTAGCTTGTGAACTGTGAATATAAAAGGTACGCACGAAATCGGGAGTTGAGGTGGTCCAGGTACGACGAAGAGTCTTTGGAGGTTCTGCTACATACATCGCAGTAGAAACCAGGTGCCCCGGGGCCTCGCAAGCTACCCTGAACAATCATGGTTTTATTTTGCTACATACATGGAATTGGAGACAGAAAAAATTGAACATAATTAATGACCATGGAGAATCAAGAATAATGGAGTGATGAAAAAACGAACATTTTTGTTCAATTCCAAAGGCGCCTCACGCTGCTTCATCAGCTCAGTGGGCTTTGGTAGATCGACATGCTTCCGGCGAGGTTTTTTACCTAATGGTGGAAGTACAGATTTTTGTTAGCAGATCCATCGCACACCAGCTGCATCGAACATTTCCGATTATCTGGAAAAATCAAGTGCGGACCCTTTTGTAATGCTTCATCTGCTTCTTTCATCCTTTCACGCTCTTCCTCATCCCGTTGCTTTGCCCTAGCCTCATATTCCGCCTTGTCCCATGTTTTCCGGCTATGGTTGGAGATTGGAGAAGTCACATAAGCCAGCGCCACTTATCCGATCAAGGAAGAAACGCCCTACAAGTCAGTTCCAGCCTACCAAAAAATTAAAACAGGGTGACGGGTCATTAAGCGCGATGGGAGGAAATGGAAACTCGTGAATCGCGCTTACAGCAGGGGCCCCATAGGCGCTCTCTTTCTTATTACTCATGATTCCACTTTTCGATTCCTTCCTGTCTGTGCTCGACGCGTCTTGCTCAATTACTTGATTGGCGAAGTGGTTGGTGTCCGAAAGTAGGGGAACTCGTCTTGAGTGAGTCCGGAGTGCTGACAGTGATTGGGTGACCCTGTGACAGTGGATGGCCGTGACACCAGTGCAGCAGAGGTGTCACAAGCGACTAGTACATTTCACGACTCGTCTCAGCCGCAAAGTGAAACTTAAAGGGAAACAACAATATTCCCATTGTGGGTTTCATGGAGCAGTCTGCATCTCCATCCCTTTCAACCTGATACTTCACCGTGGGATGATCCTGCGTAATTATCATTTGGATGGTTCAATTTGGTGATATATGGTGGCTGAAGGGTTACACTAGTCTACTCAGTCTGCATGTAGTTGATTCCTTCACGCCCAATCCTGGTTGGAGCCACAAGACACAGCGACATGTTGGGTGGATCGATTGTAGATGATCTTTGCTTTCTTGCAATCCAGGTATTTGCATCATGACAGTTCGGAAATTTGACTGAGTTGCACATGTAAGGAGATTTTGTGAAAGGTTTTAAAAAACAGGTATTCGATCCGTATTGTGAGGTATTGCACCCTCAGTATTTTGCCCTTCAGGAGTCATTTTAGGCTAATAGCCACAGGTCCCCCGTTCTCAGTCGAATTAGCTTCAGAGAATTATAGATGACACACATGGCATGAACCCGTCGTGCATAGAGCTAGTCGACGCAACCACTGAGAAGTAAGCTTGATGTTTATTCCTTTCCAGAGGCAATGTTACATGTGGGTTGATTGCCCGATTCTGAAGACTTTGTATTTTATTAGCTTCAATTTCACGTGACTCATTTTTTTCCCCGCCTTTCCTTATGTTTTTTGTGTTCTTCTATTCTTCATCTCCTTACCACAATGCAACACCTATCCGTAAAAAGCCATAACATGGATGAAGAATATGACTCTGACAAGTCTTTCCACTGTTGCGGAAAGCCGCGGACCAGAAAATCCCATTCTTATAAAGAGGTCTTCGTAGTAGTTACCCGACCAGAATCAAGAATCTGGCTTTGAACGCCAAAAGCAAGAGTGAAAACACATATCATTTTGACCGGCTACGGAGGCTTCTACAAACAAGAGCTTCTATCCCACGTATACTATAAGTGCTTCATTTCGCTGATTTGGAAAAAAATATGGTAAGAAGAGCCCTTACTCTTCATCAAAACAGGTATCTCTCCATTGACACCATCCGGAGGCATGTCCAGATGACAAGCCGCGCTTGAGCCTGCCCCTCCACCTTTGATCAAGCACCGGCCAAGTGTCACTTTATCACCTCATTTGATTAAGAACCGGCCAAGTGTCACTTTATCACCAAACATGCGATCTTAAGCAGCGGAAAGGTCTTAATCAATTTCTGGTCCAACTCAACAAGCGGACAACTCAAGTGTCACAGACTATAAAGAATTTTTCGTGAGAATCATTGCCCAAGAGAAACTGAAAAACTGGTAGATAAAAGGTTAGTAGTAGGACTTTGAGGAATGAAGGGAATGAAATTTAGATGATAAGATTTTTTTAGATGTATCTAGGAAGGCCTAGAAGACATAAATGAAGAAAAAAGATAAGAAGAGTGGAATGTGAGGGATGAGAAACAAATTGAATGAGGAAAACAACATCTTAACGTAGAATTTTATATTCTTCCAAAAATATATGAAAGGATTTTAACCTTATAACAAAGGGTTTGATTTTAATAATCAGGAAGAATCTTTGGACTTTTGAGGCTAATTTTCATGTACCCTTAATTTTCAGTATAGATATCATTCTGAGAACAAAAAGTTGTCAAAAGATCAGGAATTTGGGCAGAAATATTTGATAAAACACTTGAATTATTAAAAAGGATGCACTAATTCCTTCATCAAGCATCTCTCCTGATAGATATCTTATTAATATTTGCTGACATTGGCCAAATTGTGTATTTCTATGACCAGAGATTTTAACACTACCTATAATTGGAGGACTTCCCTTTGCTTGGGATTTACAAATTTGACCTTTCTGGAATGAGATTCCAAACCTCTTTTGGTGGTGGGAACTTAAATGTCAATGATTTTCACCACCAAATAAGGTTTGGAATCTGGAATGAGACCGTGTACATTTGGAATTCCAAGTGGAGGGAAGTCCTCCATTGGACATCTACCTTCCCCAGGTTCAAAGATTTCATTGAAAATCCATTTTATTAAGAAACTTTGTGAAAAGAGTTCTCCTTTGAATGTTATTCTTCCAGAGTGAAGAATTACCAAGACTGATTCATGCATATATAGAAGACATTGGATTAATTTTTCAAATCTTGCAAGAATCTTGGGACTTTTTGCATTACCTCTTGTGACTTTTTTCCCCTCAGATATAACAAATGAAGCAATCCTGATTGTAAAGTATGAGTCTCTTTTTCACTTGCTTAGCCACATTGGCAAATTTGGTAAGAGAACTTTTGGTGCATTTCCAGGATTTTTTCCCATGATTTGTTTCATTCTTTTTTTGTATTGATTGACAATTTCATCTATGTTGAATCTTTCTCTGATAGAAACTAAATTCCAATTATTGCTTGTCTTCCTAATTTCCTGCATAACTTGATCAATTTCTTTGTTGATTAATTCAATGATTTCTTCATTTTCATTCAGATGGAACTGATCAGTTTCACTTGATTTTTTTGGAATCCTCAATCTGCAAATTAACCTTGAAAGACTCCGTGTTTATTTTTTCCCAAAAGAAATTGGATCCAGAGATTAAACCAATATTAGCCAATTAACCCATGATAAGTTAAATGCCAAGTTTATTGTTATGATATTGTTGAAGGCTCACCTTTAGGGATGTTTGGAAACTTAAAATGGGAAAGGAAAAATCCTTTGGAATGTACATTTCTTTTTAGTTCTGCAACACCTTGATGGAATGTATCTATTATTTCTGGAAGATCTCCAATACCTTTCTTGAATGCATCTGGTATTTCTTCCATGCTTCCTGGACATTTTGAGAATCCTAAGTTTTGAATCCCTTCAGGTTCTGAATATTCTTCTTTGAAACAATTGAAAACTGATTCTTCATTTCTTAAATTCATCCCAATTTCAGAAACTGCTTCAGGAGGATCTGATTTGTCTCCCAAATCATTCAATAGTGCTTTTAATTTCATCTCATCATGGTCTTCTGAGTGATGTAGCCAATCTGATGAAAATACATCAAGACCTTCTTGATTCAACCTGCACACTACTGGAATGTTCTTTTTTGGCTGTGAAGTTTCAAGCTGAGTATTTTCACTTCCCAGAATGAGACTTCTAGCCTCTGTGTCATGGTGGGATGTTGACACTACAAAAAAATCTGCTTCAACTTCCACCAGCTGACATGCAGTTACTTTGATTTTACTTCTGCTGTTACTTGAATGCTACTAAGAACACTTCAAACCAACTTCAATGCACAGTCACTGTGCATTGTGCAAAGTGACTGTGCACAAAAATTTGTTTTGGATTAACTTGGAAGTAAAAGGGGTAGTAAGATGGGATTAGCCTGCATGTCAACTGGTGGCAGTTGAAGCAGATCTTTTTGTAGTGTGAGGGAATGGAATGGATGATTGATGGTGCGGTTGTAGTGTATTCAGGAAAGTGAGAATAATGCTTTTGATCCATTTCAGGAAGTTGTGATTCTTTCAAAAATAATCAGAATAAGATGCAAAGAGATGAGCATATTTGTATCAAGGAATATGTTGTTTTTGAGAGGGTGTATTGTTTCTCTCACCCAGAATTCCATGCGTTGTTGAGCTCTCACCTTGAGTGGATTTCTCAGTTATTTGTTCAAAAAGCAAGCTTCTACCAAAGTCTCCAAAATCAGTTAATAGTTCTGATTGCCAATAGGCAATAGCTGGTTCATTGGTTCCATAGCTTTTTTCTGTAGAATTAATGCTTGGATCTGACTGTGCAAGATAAGAAATATTGCTTTTGGTGACGAGGCCTAAATTGCTTGAAGAAGCATAGAAGGGTGATGGGAAAGGAGGAGTGCATGATTTTGATATTTTTTCATATTCCTGTTCCATTTGATGATTTTGTTGAACTGATTCAAGCCAAGGAGCTAGTGAGAATCAAAGAATTGAGCCCACATAACTCACTTTATCATTTCAGAAGTGAAATCAATTTGCTTACTGTGAGTGTGATGTGCCTTCATCATCTCATCTTGAGAAGGACCATCACCTGCATGTGGGAGATGGGAGGCAAAGAAGGAATGTGTATTCATTCTGCCATAATCTTCCTCACCTTCTTTTTGCCTTTTCTCCGCACCTAAAAGTAGGAAGTCTGTTGGGTTCACTGCTTCCCGGAAAGGCACAAAAAATAAGCTTCAACCGCAACCATAGAGCCACTACACCTTTCTTGACCTACTTTGTGAGCTTCTCCAATTACGATAGCTGGTTTGATAGGAACTTCCTCCGGGGTATTCTGGATGGAGGTCAAGAAGCTGATTATCTGCTGGGCGCTTTTGGGTGAGGCCTACTGAATCATGTTCACTTGACACCAGACCAGGCGTGAAGGTGCGACTTGCGGATGGACGAAGCCCGGGGTGGGCTAAAGCAACTCCCCAAGCCAAGCACCAGAGAGCTGGCTGAGCAAGAGCATGGTACCTTACTTGCATATGCATCTATCCTAGGGTCTTTTGAAAGGTGAACCTGACTGCTAGTGCTTGTATTGTGGCAATTTTCAAGGACTTTCTGAACCCTGAATCATTGACTACATAGATACATAGTTACCCTGTGTGCTTCCTTTTTGAACCTAGCCAGTAGTATACAGTGAATTGCACAGTATGACCAACTTTATCAAACTCGGGGCCATTGAGGAAGATTGCATTGTATTAGCCTCCCATGACACGTATGGTCACATAGGTACTGTTACAGCCAACAATTTTTGCCCTGCAGGATCTGTACGTTGGCTTTTTTTGCCAAGTATGGGCCTGGATTTACTTTAGGGCTGCGCCCAACCAATGCCTCATGGCGGGAAGGGGGCCGCAGTTTAGCTTGACCTCCTGCACAAAGCCAACTGGGCCATCCCAAGCTGAACTAGCCTCTCTCATCTGCGGAGAGGTCAACTTCAAAGGCACAAGGGACCTCCTTCCTGCTTCACTGCTCTCCCCTGTTTGGGACTCGCGACTTGTGTTAAGTTTGGCGCCACCTCATCAACTACTACCTTCTACAATAATGAGGCCAAAACACCCGTCCAAGATTTCTTCTTGAGTGCGCAAAAACATGATGCAAGTGGTGAGCAGGCTTTGCGCACCAAGAAGAATGTCTCTTGGTCAGAAGGGAAATTTTTCATTTGCCTTTCATTGAAATGTCTGGTCTGGATTCACAAGCGGACCATGCAAACTCAACACATTATATTGAGAGTATTTGTGATGAGATACAGATGATTTTTGTCAGCTTGCTACTAAGTCAGAGCCAACCTGACAAAGTAACTTAACAATAAGAGATAAATTGAACAAATATTAAAATACTAAAACAGACATCATTATCCTATGTACAGTGCCCTCCCAGATGTTTATGGCCCACTTCATTTGATTCCCAAAGCTCAACGCACAAGGTTGAAGTCATAGAGGGTTGGCAAAATTATAGAGAATGGTTTCAAAAGAATGAATATAAAAAAATCAAATCTGTCTTCATCACCTTCAAATTTATACTATTTTTTCCAGTAATCTCCCATTTTGATGAAGTTTTAATAGTTTTCCAAAAAAATCAAAAAAATCAGAATGAGTAGAATGAAATGTGAGAAAAATGATAATGAATGAAAGATGAAGAAAAAATGACTTTCAGGCCTTTTTAGATCAGCTTTGATTGGGTATCAACCAGTCCTGATTTGCACTGGAAGCAACAAAAATATCCATTTCTGATGGTTTTGGCCACACACTCAAGATTGGAAAGTTTTTGGTGTTCATTTTTTTCATTTATTTTCATTTCTTTCACATGCCATACTACCCATTGTGATTTTTATTTATTTTTTTGGAAGATTATTAAAGATTTTGAAACACTGTCAATTGATATGAAAAAACATGTAAAATTTTTGTTGATGCAAATAATTTTTATTTTTGTGATAATCATTCTTTCAAAAGCATTCTCTATGATTTTGCCAACCCATCATGACTTCAAACTTATGTTTTGAGTATTGGGGATCAAATGAAGTTGGCCATAAATATCTGGTAGGGCACTGTACAGTGCCCGGCAATATGTTTTCATTACAGTTTACTTGGAAATAGACATCAAAACACACCAATGTGAAATCCTGAGATTTTGCACAAAGGTAGAAAAAGTTCCCAAAAGAATGAATATAAATGAAAATTAACAAAAAATTTGATGCATGATGGCTTAAAAAAACATTTGAGGTATTTAAACTTTGACAACTGTATGATTAATTTTTTCATCAAAAAATTGAACAAGGGGTCAGAAAGCAGGGCATCTGAAAGAGGTGATGAAAATTTGAAAATCCAAAATTTGTTATGTATTTGATCTTTTTTCCAACGATTTCCTGGTCTTGCAAACTGGAAAAATCAAAAACACCACTGAGATTCTGAAGAATCACAATTTCAACCGGTTTTTGGATATGTCCTGCAAGTCTACTCTTCAATATTTTGAAAAATTTCAAAATCTCATCAAATTATTCCGATGCCCTGCTTCCTGACCCACTGTTCACTTTTTCGATGAAAAAATTAATCAAGCAGTTGTCAAAGTTCAAATACCTAAAATGTTTTTTTAAGCCATCATGCATTGAAATTTTTGTTAATTTTCATTTATATTCATTCTTTTGGGCACTTTTTATACCATTGGGCAAAAGCTCAGGATTTCACATTGGTGTGTTGTGATGTCTATTTCCAAGTAAACTGTAATGAAAACATATTGCCGGGCACTGTACATAGTCAAAACAGTAAGTACATGGCTAATAATCAGTACAAATGTGAGTAAACATGCACAAACTAAGGGATAAATGTGAGGTAATCATAGTAACACATCAAAGTGAGAAAATAACTAGAAACCTTATTTTTAGCCAAAAACATTAATACAGTTCTGGACCCTCAAAAATAAGTTAGAACTATAATAAATAAGTACTTTTCACAAAAAGTATGAATAAATTCTAAACCTTGAGGATAACTTAGAATATTATGTCATATTCTGAATCTTCATGTACAATAATGTAGGGTCTCTCCCTGGAAGTACCCCCAAATTCCTACTCCTTCACCTTGAACCAATTACTTGCAAGAGTTGCCCACACCCACGTGTCACACATGCCACGTATGGACTTAACATGTATGCATACTGTATGTGAAAGGACCAATTATGGACATATGATTGAGGTGTTGTGTATAGTTTGAGAGTTAGGCCCAATTGGGGTTTAAACCTCCAACCCCGCGCGTGGATTAGATAATCCAATTGGAAATTGGCCAAATGCGTGGTAATAGGCAATTACCTAGTCACCAGGTATGTACAAGCATAAACAGTGTACAGGTAGATTCTACATGACGGATTTGCAAGGTTTAATTAATAAAAACCTTGAATACCTAAGATTAACACAGCCAGTGTGGCCTTTAATGATTGGCCATAGCCATTTGTGGCCCAATTCAGAAACAATTGCACAATGCAATTACAATATCCCTTGGTTACACATGGCACATAGGATCAGAAAGTCCTTATGAGCACTTCTGATTTGGATTAATGACCAGCTGTGTCAATTTGGATGAGCTCTGTTAGTGCTGATCTCCCAAATTGGCCACACCACGCTGTAAACCAACAACTACATGTACCTGGGCAAGAAAGGTCCTCTACTATGATTGAAATTAGTATATATAGAGCCCTCTTTCTCCTCCAAATGTTAATCATCATCTACCAGTATTACAGTCAAACAACTACGCTGACTCCAGTATATTTTAGTATATCAACTGCCAGCACCTAGTTCCTGTCTGTTTATTGCATGGTGTTCACCATCTTCAAGTCCCCTTCTGGTGATCAGCTCTTGTTCAGAAATCTTTTAATTTGTGTCCAACATCTTTGTATCACCCCCCCCCCCCCCCCCTATGTGGCTTTTTGACGTGGAATACAAATAGTGAGTATTTCCACCTCCTTCTGTCCCCACTCTGGTTCCTTAGTTGGAAGTACTCTTGGGTACCAACTTCTGTTACGCAGAAACCCCTTGTCGTATAAATTAGATACCAACCTGTGCCAGCAGTCTCTAATTTGGAGGGCACCTACAAACACCCCTGTACCAGCAGGCCTTATCTCTTTTTTTTCTACTACAGTGCCCCAACCCACCTCTGTGCAACTGGTTGCCTGCAAAATGGAAAACAAAATGCGGTGCGATCACTCTCATGGATGTGCTTTAACCAAAATGCAAACCATGTTTTTGAGGTCTAAACGACTAGGGCCATCGGAAAATATGCCCCTTGTGTCAAACAGACCCTTATTTGTTTTGGGTTTTGTTTTTTGGGCGTCACATTTGGAACCCCCGGTAAACCCCGGTTGGGATTATGCACTTACAGTGGTTAACTATGGGCTTAAATGCCATATTATGTATATAAAGATATTGAATATGCATATAGACATCAATATACATATGTATGCACATTGGTTTGACTCAGGTTACACCTCATGTGCTTCACTACATACCCTACAATATATCCCACACGGGATACTGAGTAAGACATTACGGGATATACGGGATATCTTGTAGTGGTCAACTCTTTCAAACCAACCTCATATAACATCACCATATCACCATATCATATAACTGTCATATCCCAATCTAACAATATCAGATCACTGTCATATTACAAGATACTAACATCATATCACTACTGTATCACAAGATGACACTATTGTAAGCACTGTCAGAATTGACCAGTCAAACATGGCTGGTCAAGCAGTGCTCGGACAGACATGTTCAACCAGTGATCTTGGACATGCACTGTCCAACCAAAGCCCATACTGGCCATTCAAGCAGGTCTGCCCAATCAACTCCTGGCTGGTGGTGACTGGTTGCAGTCAAACCTATTGAACAGGCCCATCCAACTGGCTGGCACGGGCTTTGGTCAGACCGTGCCTGTCCAATCACTGGTCAAACACGGCTGTTCAAGAACTTCTCAACCAGCTGCGTTTGACCAATCAATGCCAGCAGTGAAGCTTACCTCACTCCAAGCTTGCATCAACAAAGGTCTTCAGTAATACTCAAGATGCCACATGTCAACTGCAGGCATTTGAGGAATTTATTATTGTGGTGCCTCACCCAGGGGCTGTCCCAGTGCAATGCCACAAAAAGTGCTTGACCTGATCAACAAGTGCACCAAAATTGGTAAACTCCATGCAAAACATCTGTATTAATGTGGACAACTTTCCAAGGCCACCAACAACCAAAAGGCTTGTTGTAACAATTGGTTTCCGCGGTGTGGTAGTCTAAATATGCCATAAATTTTCAGTTTTTTTCTCATCTCATTTCTCTATTTTTCTTATGTTTCTCTATTTTTTTTTCCTACTTCTCATTTTTTCTCATATAAAAACTCAAAAATCAGCTGATATTATTCCAGATTCAGAAGCTACAGCTAAAATTACCCCTAGTAACACTCTACAACACCATTATCACCCAACAGGATCAGAAGCTACAGATACATCAACCTACACACTTGCTACATATACAAAATTACACAACTCTCAAATCTCAATATATGACTTCACAAACATATTCTACGGGGAAAATCATTCTAGGAAACTACACACGGAATTCTCATTACATGTACAGATTAGGAGGTATAGCCAATACAAGTTCCAACACCCGGTTCTGCATCAGCTACACGACCCCACCAGTAACCCATAACCCATACTCAGTACAGCCTGGTCACATGCAGACTACACTAGTGGATTTTCCGACTACACAGCCGCATGACACCACTCGGCACAGCCTGGTCACATGGAAGGTCACATGATGGGCCACATGGTTCTTTTTTTCATATTGTTCTTTTTTCACCAATACAGGTCACCTGAGTGCACAGCCTCATCACATGTATGCAAATACAGGTCACATGTATGCACAGCCACAGTCACATGTATGCACAGCCACATCACCTGACTGCACTGCCCCCACTGTCACCACCAGCAAAAATGCCTCAGTTGTACTTCCCTTGGAGCTAAAATCCCTCATGTTTGTCTATATAAGAGGCTCTCCTCCCAGTTGTTTTTTCCTTCCTCATCAGATCTTGTACTCACATATTTACAAGGAATACTAGCACTAGCTCACCAACTAGTATACTGTTCACTCCTCATTTATCACTGCCAATTCAATATTTGAGGTTTTATCAACACCAACATCAACAACTCATAGTTATCAACCATCAACAACAATCATAAGTCATCACTCAACTTATCCTCATAATCCGCAGGCGTCTTGAACCGACCAATCCTGTCACGATAAATAATCTGCCAAGCAAGCTTGGTGGTCTTGTTTTTCTGATAGTATAGAAGGGCAGAGTTTTGCATCTCCATTTTTCCCCTTCTCCATTCAGCAAAAGGTTAAACAACACTTTTGAGTCTTAGAAGGGAGTCCCCAACGTGATAGGATTCTGCGAATCAAATCAAAGACGTAACCAACCAATATAAATATTATAAGAAGAAACTCAACCAGAGGAATAGTAATTGTCGAGGACGAGAATACTAAAACAACTCTACCAATACCAATTATTGACCGAAACACATCAGGACCAAATTAATTTTGAAGATCAACTAAGAAGAAAACTTGTCAACACAAACTAAACTAGGGAAAATAAACTACAACACTCCAGCTAGTAGGATTGGAAAGAAGTAACTTGACGTAGGCAACCAGTTGTAGGACTGCGATACCAACCGGAAGAATACTGTATTTTGACGTAGGCGGCCAGTTATAAGGATTAATTGCAATACCAGCCGGAAGAAAGCAGATATTTGATGTAGGAGGCCAGTGTACAATTGCGATATTGACCAGAGGAGTACAATTGAAGACCACTAGTAAAACAAATCAGAAGAAAACCCCCCAACTTGCCCTGGAAAAGAGTCCAGAGACCCAATAAGAAGAATTAAATTGGAGCTAAGTAGTTTCAATACCCCAAAATTAGTTTAACTGACAAAACATAAGTTTAAAGAAAATCGACAGAATGGAACAGGGAGTACCACTGTTTAGTGAAATACCCATGGATATGGAAGGAGGCTTTAGCACGTTCAACACCACGTCAAGGAGAGGACCTATGGCGTCAGGATCAGATTATATACATAACGGAATGAATACACAACAATTACCACCCAGGCCACCTGAACCAATTCAGTGCCCTTTCAGACTCATCAATGACCCGGACCTTTGCTATGAATTAGGAGGAAACTTCAACCAATTTTTGAAGAGATACAAGCAAGCTGCCTCTTTCTTTGGATGTTCTGAGTACGAGATGGCAATGCAAATAGGCCGATTTATGAAGACTGAAGATTTGCTGACAGCACTTGAGTACATGGACGGATATGACAAAGCGGACTGGAAACGATTACGAGCGGAAATGATTGAATTCTGGGGAGAATTTGAAAAACCACTTCCATTATATACAACCCAGGACCTGTTGAAATTAAAAGAAGAATTTGTCAGCCAAGGAGGTATAACAAATTATCAAGAATTCAAGGACTACTTGGCAGAATTTTCAGAGATCTTGGACTACCTGGTTAGAACTGAACAAGTAGGGAGGAAGCAGGAAGCCACGTGTCTTTTTGTCCAATCCTTCACTCCAGAAATCCAGAAGAAAATCACCAGAAACCTATCTATCAACGGAAAACTCTTGCAACATCCAGATGGAACGTGGAAGAACCCCGTGTGGAACGATACAACTAGAGCTGCGGAAACCTAGATCAGATTAGAAGAAGAACAGTATTACCAATCAATTATAGAAGAAAAACTGCTGGATAAAGAAAAGTCTGAAGCCAAGTATCACTCACAACCTTTGGATCACAAAGATTTCCCTCAAGAACCAACCATGGACAACAATACCAAATCTGAAAATAATGAAGCAACAGAAGTCAACTTAACAGAAATAGAAGTCAAATTAACAAAACAAGAAGAGAAAATCCCAGAACTCGGGGAGCAACCTGAAAAACTAGTACTGACACCAGAATGGAGAGCTCAAGCCTTGGAAAGGATGGATATGCCAATGGAAATGAAGCACATAGTGATTGAGATCCCGGAGCTTTACAACATGGAAACGGAGCTTTACGACGTGGAAATGGAGCTTGACAACCTGGAAAAGGAGCTTGACAACCTGGAAAGGGAGCTACACGACGTGGGAACGGAGAAAGTCATAGAACCAGTACCAAATCAACCTGTTCAGCAAGAAGAATCCAATCAATCAAGTCAATCCAGACCAAGAAATTCAGCAATCCAAGAGCTTAAACTCATGATAGCAGCAACAGAAGATCCCAAATTCTCTATAGCGTCACCAATCAACTGGATTCAACAAATCATCAAAAGAAAACGCAAAATTTTCAACAAGCAACTGTTTAAACCTCACTTGGATTGGATTAGATTTTCATTTTGAAAGGACTTACGCCAGGGATACAGAAGACTATGTTCAACAATTCATAAACCCGGGACCATGAGGATTAGATTAATCAATCAACCAATTCCTCAACTCATCAAATCATATCTTAAAACTGCATCCATCTGATCTAAAACCCAACATACTCACAATACCAAAAGGAAAAAAATGGACGTACCCCAACATTTGAAGAATACCAATCCAACAATCCAAAAAGTGTGGGATCCAGGGCGTGTATGGCTTTTCAAATCTAAATTGCTGCTTTATCAAAATACAGGTTGGCCAAACTTGAAGAGGAGAAAAATCAATTTGATAAAATTCAAGAAGAAAAGGAGGAAGAAGAATCTCACAATTGATATAGCCAATTGTGGCCTCTGAGTCAGGTTTTCATTGACATACAGTGGTGTTGTAAAACTGCGCCTTTTGCCTGTCAAGACTTGGCTTCACGCATCAAAAGTTCACAAATTACCCATTTTTTCTGCATTTTCTCAGGAACAAACACTGCCAGAAAAGTTGGATTGGATGGCTGCATTGGAGTTTATATCGGATGCGGCCATCCAATTCAAACTTGGGCGCGCGCCACCAAGTGAATCGCTCACTGATTCAAACTCAGCGGCCCAGGTGTTTGGCCACTGAGTTTGAATTGGTCAGCGATTCACTCAGTGGCGCGCGCCCAAGTTTGAATTGGATGGCCGCATGCAATATAAACTCGGATGCAGCCATCCAAGCCAGATTTTCTGGCAGTGAAAGACCCTTTCACATGGTCAATCAAAAACATTGATATGGCCAATTGATGCCTGTGAGCCAAGATTTCATTTGCATATAGTGGTGTGGCAGTATCATGCCTTTTGCCTGTCACAATTGGGCTTTGTGCATGAAAAATCCATTGATTCACCATGTGCAAGGGTCTTTTTTTGTGAGAAAACACAAGAAAAATGGGTAATTTGTGAAATTTTGATGCGTGAAGCAAACTCTCAACAGGCAAAGACATGATACTACCACACCACTATATACAAATCAACCCTTGACTCTGATACATCAATTGGCCATATCTTCATTTTTCATTCACAATGTGAAAGGGTCTCTGTTCCTGAGAAAAAGCAGAAAAAACGGGTAATTTGGGAAATTTCCATGTGCGAAGCCAAACCTTGACAGGCAAAACACATGATACTACCACACAACTATGTGAAAATCAAACCTTGGCTCATAGGAGGCATCAATTGGATATGTCTTTGTTTTTGATACACCATGCGCAAGGGTATATTTTCCTGAGAAAACACGGGATAGATAGGGAATTTGTGAAATTTTGATGCCTGAGCCCAATCTTGACAGGCAAACGGCATGATACTACCACACCACTATGTGAAAATCATCAATTGATTCAGCGGCATCAATTTGCTATATCTATGTTTTTGATTCACCGTGTGCAAGCGTCTTTTTTCCTGAGAAAACATGGGAAAAGTAGATCATTTGTGAAATTTTGATGCATGAAGCCAAATCTGGACAGGCAAACGGCATGATGCTACCACACCACTTTATGCAAATCAAAACTTGACTATGATTCATCAATTTTCCATACCTATGTTGTTGATTCACCATGTGAAAGGGTCTTTTTTCCTGGGAAAGCACGGGAAAAATAGGTAATTTGTGAAATTTTGATGTGTGAGGCCCAATTTTGACAGGCAAAGGCATGATACTACCACACCACTATATGAAAATTGAACCTTGGCTCATAGGAATCAATTGGCCATATGTATGTTTTTGATTCCCCATGTGTGAGGGTCTTTTTTCATGGGAAAATGCAGAAAAAGTGGGTCATTTGTGAAATTTTGATGTGTGAAGCCAAATCTTGACAGGCAAACACGCAATACTACCACACCACCATATATAAATCGAACCTTGGCTCACAGGCATCAATTTTCTATATCTATCGTTTTATGTTTCATCATGTGCAAGGCACTTTTTTCATGAGAAACCACAGAAAAAAAAGGTGATTTGTGAAATATTCATGGGTGAAGCCAAATCTTGACAGGCAAAACACATGATACTACCACATCACTATATGCAAATCAAATCCTGGCTCACAGACATTAATTTGCCATATCTATGGTTTTGATTCACTGTGTGCAAGGGTCTTTTTTCATGAGAAAACACAGAAAAAAAGGGTAATTTGTGAAATTTCAATGCGTGAAGCCACATCTTAACAGGCAAAAGGTGTGATACTGCCACAAAATTATATTCCAATCAACCCTTGTCTCAGAGGCATCAATTGGCCATATCTAGGTTTTTGATTCACCATGTGCAAGGGTCTTTTTCCCTGAGAAAACACAGGAAAATAGGTAATTTGTGAAATTTTGCTGCATGAAGCCAAATCTTCACAGGCAAAACATGTAATACTACCACACCACTATATGCAAATAAACCGTTGGCTCAGGTGCATCAATTTTCCATATCTATGTTTTTGATTCACCATGTTCAAGGGTCTTTTGTGCTGAGAAAACACAGGAAAAATAGGTAATTTGTGAAATTTTGATGTGTGAAGCCTAATTTTGACAGGCAAAGTGTGTGATACTATCAAACCACTATATGAAAAACAATTCTTGGCTCACAGGCATCAATTGGTCATATCTATGTTTCTGATTTACCATGCAAAAGGGTCTTTTTTCCTGAGAAAACATGGGAAAATAGGTAATTTGTAAAATTTTGATGCATGAAGCCCAATCATGACAGGCACAAGGCATGATACTACCACACCACTATACTCAAATCATCACTTGACTCAGAGGCATCAATTGGCTATATCTATGTTTTTGATTCACCGAGTGCAAGGGTTTTTATTCCTCATGGGAAAACATGGGAAAAATAGATAATTTGTGAAATTTTGATGCGCAAAGCCCAATCTTGACAGGCAAAAGGAATGAGACTAAAGGTTTTGCCACGCAATATTATAAAAGTGAGACAGATTACAAAAGTGAGACTCTAGAGCACCAACCGCGGAAACCACTTGTGACAACAAGCCTTTTGGTTGTTGGTGACTGTTGGGTACTTTTGCATTTGAGAACAGAAATGGATGGTAGTAAGGTTGCATGGTGTCACAGTTTCGGGTGCAGAAAAGGCTGGGAATGGTTTAAATGGATGTCTGCAGGGAGGAACCAGCAGATGGGAAAGGGATTTTGGAAAATACAAAGTGCAGTATCTTTGTATGACATCAGGGAGCAGAGGGCACGAAAGGAGGAAAACTGAACCAGCTTGTTCCAGTGCCTTTCCACAAGAAGTGCTTGACCTGATCAACAAGTGCAACAAAATTCCTAATCTCCACGCAAAACATTTGTACTAATGTTTTGCATGGAATAGCAATCTGCAGATTGCTTTGGAAAGTTGTCCACATTAGTACAGATGTTTTGCATGGAGTTTACCAATTTTGTTGCACTTGTTGATCAGGTCAAGCACTTCTTGTGGAAATGCACTGAGACAGCCCCTGGGTGAGGCACTGCAATAAAAACTTGCTCAAATGCCGGCAGTTGGCATGTGGAAACTTGAGTATTACTGAAGTCCTTATTTGATGAAAGCTTGGAGTGAGGTAAGCTTCACTGCTGGCATTGATTGGTCAAAAACAGCTGATTGAGCAGTTCTTGAACAGCTGTGTTTGACCAGTGATTGGACAGGCACTGTCTGACCCAAGCACGTGCCAGCCATTTGGATGGGCCTGTTCAATTGGTTTGATTGAAACCGGTCACCACCAGCCAGGAACTCCGTTCAGCTTTGGTTCTTTTGCTCTCTTTCTATATCTCCTCAGAATCTTTCTGAGAGGATTTAGCTCTCTTATGTTTTCTGTTTGCAACAGTCCCTGTTGGTGCAGACAGAGTTTGCTCAATTGATTTCATTTAGATAATTTCATTTCTATTCGCTAATGAGTAAAGACTTTTTCGGGGCTAACGGATTTCTCCCTTGCTCCCTAGGACGGCCCGGGGAGGAACAGTCAAGTCCTGCCCCCAAGTCGTCCAAGTACGGGTTGGGGTAGAGAATCTCCTCTTGTCACCGGCTCTCCTTTGTCCTGGCCTCTGAGAGGCGGCTGGGAGTCAGGAGAGCGGCACATAGAGGAGGAGAAATGAGACTAAGAAACTCGCCGTCAAGGCAAGGAGGAGGGACTCCAACCCGGGTGGGTGGGCTGGTGAGAAAAAAAAATTACTTAGATTTCAGGCAACTGACGTTGGCGGGATGGAACTGGCGGGTGATTGAAGTAGGCCAATGCGTAAGTAGAATGTAGCTGAGTCCTGGGATTACCCGGCAGCTTGCTGAGCTTGAGGCCTGGCAATTAGGTTTCTGGTTGCTGCAGCGGTTCCTGCAGTTCTGGTGTGCAGCACTGTTTTTTTTGGTTGGCTGGCGTAAGACGCCTGGCCGACGCAGCGGGGCCGCCAAGAACCTTGCGCCACGGACTCTGCAACCTCCCGCTGCGCCCCGGCAACTCAACATGATTGGGCAGACCCGCTTGAATGGCCAGCATGCGCTTTGGTTGGATGGTGCCTGTCCAAGATCACTTGTTGAACACGGCTGTTTGAGCATTTCTTGACCAGCCATGTTTGACTGGTTAATGCTGATAGTGCTTACAATAGTGTTGTCTTGTGATACAGTAGTGATATGATGTTAGTATCTTGTAATATGACAGTGATCTGATATTGTTATATTGGGATATGACAGTTATATGATATGGTGATATGGTGATGTTATATGAGGGTGGTTTGTAAAAGTTGACCACTACAAGATATCCCGTATATCCCGTAATGTCTTACTCAGTATCCCGTATGGGATATATTGTAGGGTATGTAGTGCTTGCTTGGCCCTGCAACTTGGACCAAGGCTGGTTCCTGCTGGTTCTGATTGATGACTTCCCATAACATGGAATAGCAACCAATGTCAAACTTCCATGGTTCAACCAGCTACTTTTGGAAAGTGGGTGGCTGATAATTTTTCCATTGACATTAGAAGGGTCAATCATGGGTAGCCAATAGCTGTTAAGAACTTGACCATCTGAAGCCTTCTTTTCTTTTTAAATTAGTTCATCTTCTTCCAATTGAAAAGAAATCAGCCAACCAGCTTGATCCATCAGGATTTCATCTTCATCCTTTTCATCTTTTTCATTGATCTTAATTCATGTTTTGGCAGTTTTAGTGGGATTGAGAGGGCTTGAGACCACTCCAGACAGCTGTCAGATGGTCACCCCCCAAAAAATTCTGGTTTTTCTGGGGGCCAACATTTGGAAACCCCCTCAGACAGTTACACAGAGGTGGGTTGGGGCACTGTATTACTTCACTTCTATGTGAATTTACCCCACATACCCACTTTGTTTTCACCTTATTGCCTTGTGTAGCTAAAAGGTATTTATAGCCCTTGGCATCACAGAGGCTGACAATTTTTGATGAGAGATAGTGAATTTTTGATGAGATTCATTTCCTAAGAGAAACTGAACAACTGATAGATGAAAAATTAGAAATGTGAGATGAAATGAAATAGAAAGAAAGAAAAATAGAATGGAAATAGCATTTAGAGACAGCCAGGCTGCATAGCCAAATAAAAGAAGATCAAGTAGGAAAATATATTTAGTTAGTTAGGAATTGGAGGAATAAAGAAAATAAAAGTTTGCCAAGATGGTAAATTTGGATGAGATATGTATCTGAAAGTGCATAGAAGACATAAATGAAGGAAGAAGATAATTAGAAGAATGGAAGAAGAGGAATGAAAAATGAATTGAATGAATGGAGAAGATAAGCAACAGGATGCTCATCAGAGAGTTTTTAATTATTCCAAAAAAATGAAAGAATTTTAACATTATCAATCTTTAGTTATTGATCAATGTGATTCTCAAAAGATCAAGAATTGTGGGAGGAATGTTTTGTAATAAAGTTGAATTAGGTCATGAGGTGCCAATATCTCTTTATCAATGGGTATTTCTCCTGATATATATCTTATCAATATTTCCTGACATCCTCCAAAGTGGACTTCCTTTGGATCAGTTTTTTCATATGTCCCCATAATTGGGCATAGACCTTCCCCTGGATTAAAAGTCTCTTTGAAAATCCAATCTACTAATGGATGATCTGAAAAAATTTCATCTTTGAGATGTTGTCTTTTGATATCAAGATGAACCAAGACTGCTTGATTGATAAAGATAAGACATTGAATTAATCTGGTGAACCTTGAGATAATATAGCACCTTTTAGCATTACTTCCAGGATTTCTTTTCCCCCTATGATCAATCCTAGAGGTAGCAATCCTGATGGTCATGAATGAATCCTTGCAGCACTTGCTTACCCTAATTGGAATGTTTTCTAGGAGAAAGCTCTTTGCATTGCCATGATTCTTTTCAAAAACCTTCCCCAGATTTACTTCAAATCGTTTTATGAATTCTGATGTAGATCTATCACTGATAAAACATTCAGCCCCATTGTTCTTTTCCTGCAAGATTCCATTAAGTTTTAGTTTGATTGATTCAATAATGTCTTCACTTGCTCCTGAATGGACCCGGTCAATTTCAACTGATACTTTGGAATTTTCAATTTGAAAGTTCTCCCTAAAAGTTGCTGTATTCCAGATATCAAGCCATCATCAGAGAAAACCAAATGGTTCATGGAAGCATATATTGTGGGGATTGAAACTTACCTTCAAGCCTGTTTTGAGACTCAAAAGGGCAAGTTTCCAGGCCTTTTGAGCCTCCATTTTTTGAAAGATCTCCACATCCTTTTGGTAATGTATCTGATTTGTCCTTCAATGAATTTAAAGCTGATTCTTCATTTCTTAAATTCATCCCAATGTCAGACAAGGCTTCAGGATAATTTGATTTGCCTTCTAAATCATTCATCAGTGCTTTGAATTGCATCTCATCCTGGTCTTCTGATAGATGAAGGCTTGGCCAATTGTATGGATATTCATCAAGGCCTTGGTTGTTCAAATGACCTACAACGTCTTGAATGTTCATTTGTGGTTGTGATGTTGCAAGCTGAGTATTTTCTCCTCCATAAATGAGGCTTGAAGTTTCTGTGCCATGGTGGGATGCTGAAGGCACTGAATGGAAAATTGATGGCACAGTTGGCATTGTGATTCCATAAAATTGTGAGAATGCTCTTGATCCATTTGAGGAAGTTTTGATTCTTTGATAAGATAATCAGAATAGATGCAAAAAAAATTGAGCATATCTGTGCCAAGGAATTTATAGTTCATTTCAAGATGATGGACTCTTTTTCTGACCTTGAATTCTATGTGTTGTTGAACTCTCCTCACCTTGAGTGGATTTTTAATTTAGTTGTTCAAAAAGTAGCCCTACTCCATCAAAGTTTCCTAAATCAGGTAATAGTTCTGATTGCCAATAGGAAATAGATGCGTCAAAGGTTCCGTAGCTTTGTTCTGCAGGATTAATGTTGGAATCTGACTGCGGAAAATCATTAATGTTGTTTTCGGATACGAGGCCTAAATCATTTGAATAACCGTAGTAGGGTGATAGGGAAAGAGGAGGGTACGATGTTGAAAGGTGTTCATGGCCATGGTCCATTTGATGGCTTTGTTGAACTGCTTCAAATCAATGACCCAGTCAGAAGAAGAATGGAACGCAAAACTCTTCGACTCATCATTGAAGAAGTTAAATCAATTTACTTACTGTGACCCTGAGTGTAATGCGTCTTGATCATCTCATCCTGGGAAGGATCATGACCCGCATGTAGGAAAGGTGATGCAAAATGGGAATGTGTATTCATTCCGCCATAATCATTCTCACCTTCCTTTTGTCTTTTCCCCGTACCTAAAAGTAGGAAGTCTGTTGGGCTGACTGCTGCTTCAGGGAAAGCCACGAAAAATTAGTTTCACTCACAACTCTCAGGCTAGAGCCACTACAACCTTTCTTGACCTACTTTGCGAGCTTCTCCAATCACCATAGTCGGTTTGATAGGAACGGCCGCCAGGGTATTCTGGAAGAATGTCGAGAAACTGATTATCCGCGGAACGCTTTCGGGTGAGGCCTTTTACCTCGTAGAGATCTTGTTCACTTGTTGACTGCAGACCAGGCGTGAGGGTGCGACTTGCGGCTGGATGAAACCCTGGATGGGCCAAGGCCACTCTCCAAAAGCACCAGAGAGCTGGCTGAGCAAGAGCATTGTACTTCACTCGCATATGCATCTTCCCTTGGTCTTTCGAAAGGTGAACCTGACTGCTTGGATTATGGTAGGTGTCAAGGACTTTTTGAACCGTCAACTACATATTCACCCTGCGTGCTTCCTGTTTGAACCTACCCAGCCAGTAGCATGGAGCGGGTTGCAGTACGAGCAACTCGATCTAACTTGGGGCCATCGAGGCAGATTGTATCGCAGTACATAGCCTCCTATGACACGTATGGTACATCAAGGCTAACTTAATCAAGCCCCTCAGTCTTCACCCCGAAGGACCTACACCACGACCATCTCTCCACTGTGGATTGGCGTAGGGCGCCGCGTCAGCTCGACCTCCCATGACGTCGACCTCCCATGACGCTCGTCTGGGCAGTCTCTCCACACAGCCAAGTTAGATAGGAGAAGCTGCCCAGACCAGTTTAGGGCGAGGTTTCGGGGGTCGCCCAATCTTGGCAAGTCCGCCAGATTGCGATGGCCGGTTTCCAATGACACTGCCAACACTGTTGGTTGAATCGATGTCAAGGCTTGGAACCAATCATGATTATCCATCTTAGCTGTAGCTGCTGACACTGCAAAAGGGATTGTATCGGTTACAACCCCCCGCGGTAACGTCGGCCAGAGGCGACCGATGTTATATCGGTCGCCCAGACCGATTTTATGTCGGCCGGGCCCACCGATACATTAGAACAAAGGAATAATGTATCGGTGGGACCCGCCGATGTAACATCGGTCTATAAGACCGATGTTACATCGGTTGCCGCCACCGATCTAGCCGCGGGGGGTTGTAACCGATACAACCCCTTTGGTGGTGTGAAGCAGGAGTGAGATGTCTAACTTAGAGACTCAAAACAATCAACAAAAAAACAAAAACAAAAGAAGAAGTATAATGATTATAATCCATGACAAAGAAAGTCTTAAAAGCAGTGGTTGGCAGCTTTGTTTGGAGTCTGCCAACTTATATTTTAGTGCTACCCCACCCGACATGATAAGCTGCCAAGCAAGGTTTTAATGCCTGCCCACAAGGCTTTTGGAGCTGCCATGCGGGTTTTTTAAATGTCGCGCTCATTTTTGCAGCTGCCCAAACAAGCGTTACACACCATATGCAGGGCTATGTAGGGCCAGCTGGGTCATCTCATCCATCGTACTTTCTACGGTTAATGGACCCAAAACAACCGACCAAGATTTCTTCTCGAGTGCGCAAAAAAAAAGAGATGCAACAACTGAGGCACGTGAGTTTTCCCACTAATTGACTGCATTACTACTCGAGATGGGAGCATTCCAAGAAAAAAGACATGACAAGAAACAACATGAGACATCTCTTTGGGGATCGAACACCAAAGTTATATAAATGAGCATTCCAGACGAGTTGAAGTCTTCGCAGAAATGCATATGGCTCTTCCTTTTGCAACAAGAAAGCCTGTATTATTCCCGGTGCTAAGTTCTTTTATGTAGGGAATTTGGTCTGTTGAGAAGGGTATTCACAATTGGACGAGGTATGAAACGATTAAATGACCCAGTTTCAGAGGGCCCTCAGAAAAGATCCATGATGCTACTGATTCGGGCTCGGTGATTGTCGTTGTTAGTGTTATTATTTCCGCTCTGCTTCTTGTTGTTCTTTTTGCTGGAGTCTTTATCGGTATCGTTATCATTATTGGTATTCTTGTTGTTTTTGTTGTTATTAGAATTGTTGTTCTTATTCTTGTTATTATCGCCGTCTTTGTTGTTTCTATTGTTCTCAGAATTTTGCTGATTCCCTTTCGTATTGTTGGGAGATGCTTCCTTTTGATTATTAGGTGGAGAATTTGAATTGTTCGCCCGAGGTGACGCTCCGATCTTATAGTTTGAGTGATACGCGTTGATTTTCGTGTATAAAAAATCCAAGCCAGATCGTTCGAATTGAAGGAGATAAGAAACGGATCGTTTGTTCAATAAAAAGATTCATATATCATTTGGTTGTATACATGAGCCAGTCAAAGCCAGGCAAGATTCGTATTTTGCAGCGTGGTTTCGTGAGATAGATCCGTGTGGGTGGGAGGCAAAGCCAATCGGACGGCGAAAAAGAGTTCAAGGGACGGATGATGATCGTGCGGTAACGCCATTTCGATTTCGGAAAACAGAAAGAAAGCGAGAGGGGGCAAAGAAAAAAGATGAATGAGAAACCGTCAAACCGAAGAAAACAGACGAAATGCGTGTGTTGGAGTAGGTAGGGACGGCTATTTTGATGTCAATTGAACAGTCCATCATGGACCAATTTAGAGATGGTGGAGAGCAGAGGAGATTTGTGATTGGCTGGATCACTCGGTGGCTCTTTCGTCGGGCTTACCAATTTCTCTCTTTCATCTTTGACAGACGCCAGTTGAGATGCCAACTTCTCTTCCTCCACCGCCAATATGCGCTCTTTCAACTTGTTCTTCAATGCTTCGTCATCTGCGGCGGGCCAAAAGGCGACCATGGGATTGACCGGAGGAGGTGGTGGTGGTGGTGGTGCAGTTTCCCTCTGTCGATTGGCTACCTCAACTGCCGCCAACGCAGTCGCATTTGCCGCAGAGGCTCGATCTTCGGCTCCCTTGGCGTAAAGCACTGCCGCAATTCTAGCCTTCTCCGCTCGCTCCAACTCGTTCGATAATGATGCAATCCGCTCTTGAGCACCCTGTCGTTCTGCCTTCAGGTCTCTGATTTCAGCCTCGAGCCCTCGGATCACATTCTCCGACGTGGCCCGCTCCGCCATCAACGTCTTGTATGTTCTCTCTTCAGTCTCCACCAGTTGGTTGATGTTTTCCCGATTTAGATCAAGTCGCTTTAACAACTGGGTACGTTCTTCTCTCAACATGTTGATCTACATTTTGAGAGAGAGGGCCAGCCGGAAGAGATAAGCGAAATCAGTTAAAAATATTAACCCAGCGGAGGGACTTTACAAAATTTATCGCTCACCTCGGAACGTGCTCCAATCACTTCATTACAGATCATCTCTCTCTCGAACCTAGCGAAGTCAGCCCGATCCAATTCACGACTAATTTCCATTTGCATCTCCACAAACGATTCGCCGGTATAGCCCAGATGAGACCAAAGGTCCCTCAACAAGAACAGGGCTGGTTCAGGAAGCTCCTTGGTACCACGAGCAGCAGATACGGTAGGATTTGGGTTAGGAGGTGTAGCGTTTGGCTTGGCCAAATTGGGGGTACCGGGAGTGGAGGACTGTATGGATTTTTGTCGCGCTTTCATTTGCTTGATAGCTTCAGCATCGCACCTGAGATAAGAAATATCTATTACTCCCCAAAAAAAATATGTACTTTCATGTCATTTGAATTGCTTACGCTGCTTGGTCCATGGCTGCCTTCAACTCTATTTCCCTTCGCTTCCTAGTTTGTTGCAAAAATATTGAACCGGCAGGATGTTAGTTTTTTTTTTTTGACTGAGCCCACAGAATATATAATGATGAACCTATCGGCGGCAATTCTGGCTTCGACCTCTAAAAGTTTCTTTTCGATTTCGAGCAAACCTGCCGATTTTCTGATAGCCATCGGACGTAGAAAGAGAGCAGCAGAACATCAATGCACTGAAAACACTCCCGACTTTCTAGCCGTACAAGAGATGAGCTTCAAGAGAAGATGAAAAGGGAAGTTTCGGCTTACTGTCCTATACCAGCGGATTCCGTCATTATTTTCAAGGCCGATCGATACAGGTCCAAGATGGGAAACTAATGTGAGATTTTTTTGTAAGCAAAGCTGGAGCAAGCACGGTAGTACAAGCGTATCTAAGTGCTAGTCTAATAAGTTCAGTAAGGCGAGAGAGTCGAGAGCGAATGGGCCGATCGGGAAATGGGAACGATTGCAGGAAAGCCAGTGATAATAGACAACAACAATTGATGGTAGATGGGAATCGGAACCTATGGTACACTTTCACTAGCACGTTCTATTATAGTCACCGAGCTGACTCGGCGTGGAGAACTTGGGGAGAGAGTCAGAGGAGGTAAGAAATGGTCAGGAAGCTGGAGGCCGAGGGTCAAGGGTCAGGAAGAGAGGAGAGGTGAAGTCGGAGTGAAATTCCAAAGGAGAGGCGGAAGGGGGATGACGTCAAGACAAACACACTATTACGTAAGCCGATGCCGCGCAAAGCTCCGGTTGACTCGGATTCTCAACCACCTGAGAAAATGCCATCCACGGACCACAGCCTCAGGGAATCAGGAGGCCAAGAAAACATTCAGCCATTCCCTCCTTTCGAGTCAGCTCAACTTGCGTGGAGCTACTAAACTACAAACACTTCAGAAAGAGAAAAATCAGCAAGGCATTTATTTCAGCCGGGAAAGGAGAGTCAAAATTGGCCCTGGGACTTGCTAACAGCTGATCCACAGTATCTCTCTCTCTCCCTTGGAACATTGGGAAAAGGAATTCATGTTGATAAAAAGAGAAAGATAAAGGTAGAACTAAACAACAACACTTACTGTACTATGACTCACAAGAATGTACTTGTGTCAGAGATAACTTGACTGTATATAAGCACATGGTTTCATAACACTACCAAGACTTTCTACAGGTGTTGCAGGGAAATCTATAAAGTTTCCATTTAATCATACTTTGAAATGCCATGATTATTTTCTTAATGGCATCTTAATTGAAGAAAACATGCAGCAATACAGGAGATCATCTAAGAGTGCTCTAAAATTGCTATCAGTTCAACTTTATGGAATGTGTTCAATTAATATGGAATATTTACAACTTTTATCAAATAAGAAACCTGTTCTGATTGGAAATGGGAAATAAAGGGTAATTCAAAATGTGATTTTACATTTCTGGAACCTCTTCAAAGATAGACAAATGAAGAAATTGACATTGATCTACAGCTTGACAACCGGCCAAGGAGCTGGAAGTCAGTGACAGATCCCATAATGGCGCTTTTGATCAATATCTATTCCAACTTTAATGATCAATATCCCTTCCAACTTTAAAATAGGATCAAGATTTTGAAGGGAAGTACACCAGTTAGTGGAAAATCAACTACTTTGAAATTTCACTCAACTCACAAAAGGAACCAAAAAATGAAGAACATCTTTTATCAACAGTTCTTTTGGCCTTATCCTTATTATATACATGGTTCCTGTTCTTTCATGATGTTCTATTTATTCCTGGGTCCTGACCATTCTCTCTACTTTTTCTGCAGTGAAGCATCTGTCATTATGTCTTTGTTACAGTCACATTCATCCTGAGAAGGAAGTATTTCACTTCAAAAGAATTCTTTTGGTTGGTATGAACAATCTCTTCAAGAGTTAGATGAGACCAATAACTTCCAGATTTCATCTAGACTCATGCAAATTATAATTTTCCCCCTCACTTTCCAGAATATACAACAGACACATTATCCACCACCTACACTCCCAACACCCTGCCCAATTCCTGATCCCACTACTAAAAAAATTGACCTGACTATTACTTGCATCAAAAAAAAAAATATTATTGTTGAAATCTAGTCAGGATCAATTTCAGTAAAACTAACAAATCATTAAGGAAAAGGAACAAATTAGAATGTTGATAATTTTTTTCAAAGAGAATCAAATTTTACTGATTGATTTGAGAGCTGATTCAGAAGGAAGATAAGAACATCATTCATTATAAAAGATTGTGATGGGACACAAGGACTAGATATGAGAAAATTGTCCAAGAAGGGTGAATCAAGATCGGAATTCTGTTTTGTTTTACCCAGACCAAAGCAAATTAATACGGTTGATTCTCAATCACACAAGAGAAATATGGCAGGTCACTACATATATGAAAGTTGCTATCAGGACAACTACAGCTCTATAAAAATAAGTTGATAGCGGTATCTGGTATTTTAAAAATGTTACAGCAATCAAATCATGCATATTACTCTTGCTGGAGGCAAGAGCTTTGTCAATATTCAAAAGAAGATTACCAGCGGAAAAGATCAATCATCTATGTATTAATGAGATGGAAATAAGAAATTTGCTAGACAGAAGAAGTAGCGGAACAAGAAAAGAACCATATCGACAGATCTGCGGGAGGTCCCAATGAGAAATGGGCTCGTGGACCTTTATACGTAGCCAAAAGGAGAAAGAAACAAATCAACCCTCAGCGTTCCGGGCACTGGTCGCTTCAGGCCTGGTGTACGGTGTGCCTTTCGGTCGACCGGCTCGGGTGCTGCGACATTCATGCAGGGGTGATTTTTCGGGTCTCTCTTCAATGCTTATGGGAGGTTTCGGCACCTTTGTAGCGTGAGCTGGTGGATCAAAGGTGCTTGGCCTCGTCGGAACTATGGTGGTGTTTGCTACTTGTTCGTTCCTATTTTTCCGGGTCATTAGAGCGCATGGTCCGGCTCGGGTGCTGCGACGATAGGTGGTCGTTTGTTGACCGGAATGGCTCTGGATCGTGCCTAGAGATTCTTCAATGTTCGTTGGTATACTTCCGGCATCCCGTGTCGTGTTCATGGTTGAAACGTTGGCTTGTTGTGGTGCTTGAACGTTCAGGTTGGTATGATTAAGCGTTTGTGAAGGTCCGGCTTGGTTTCTGAACTCACGGACTGATTGGCCTGGGTTTGACCTGCTGGCAAAAGTTGCATTCCAGTTCATCAACAACTTCTTAGCCCTCGATTTGCTTCGGCCGCGCGCGCTGGTGTTGTTCTCCTTGTTTGATCCTGAGGATCCTGCTTGGGTGTTGCACATTTGGGAGGAGTTGGTTGATGTCATGGTCGGAAGAAAAACTCTTTAATGGAGCTTCGTGAACTCGCGGGCCAGGGTGGGGGCCCTCTAAGGACTTGAGAAGAGCAAATTCGGTTGGCAAGGAAACGGCAGAAGAGGTGATTTTTGAGTTGAGTGTAATGGGGAATTTATGAGAGAGGCGGGTAGTAATGGTTATGTGTAAGAAATGTTGACGTAGGAGGTTGGGCTGGTAACTAGGCTGCTAGTTGAGTGAGTGCATTTTCCTTTGTACCTGGAGGCGAAGCACGGCATTTATATATGTCTGGAACTGGTTAGCTGCCAAATAGCGGGCTCAGCCTGGCTCAGGTCCTCAGCTGCTGCAGAGAGCTACGCTGAGTCACTTCGGGGAGATATGTACCCTGAGGCTACCTTCAGCCGGGCGCGCAGCCGAGGCTCAGGCTGCCTGGAACTACCCCGGGCAGATACATACATCCCATCAAACCACGCAACCAAAGTAAGAAACTCAAGACGCGTTGCGTTGTCTTCATTGCCTCTTGTTTCCGTTGTGATTGGTACATAGAATCCTCGGTACGCAAAGGACAACGACTGCGCGGCAAGCGTTTGAGCCTTCATGCATCCGGACGCGCCATGAGATTTCAATTTGGCGTGCATCTAGAGCCACGTCCAGTCGGGCGTCTAGCCACGCGCAATTTCCTATCCAGGGAAGCACCTTTTCAGTGGCCCGCCTTTCATCAACTATCTCCCTCTTCCAAGTGGCAGTGAGACTCAGGCGAAAATCATATACTTAATTGATTACGGACCGCTAGCCACGCAAGACTACCTCTTCAGTGACACGCCTTGTCCAGAATGGCCATCTTCCTCTCCCAAGTGGCAGTAACAACCAGGCGTAAATACCAACGGATTACGGGCCTCTAGCCACGGAAGATTTTCAATTTACTGACGCGCCTTTTCCAGAACTGCTAAGTTGGCTTGAACGATGGCCAGAGGGCACGTTAGGAAGGAAGGAATGGTCGTTTAACCATCGCGTCACTTGGACCGGTGGATAGGCCTGTGTTCGACCGGACGCAATGCAATAGATCAGGCTTTGGACTCTCGCATGCGTTGCAGGGAAGTTCACACTGGGATATCGTGGCCAGAGGAGCCATCCCACCGAGTTGATCCTGACACCAGACGCAGGTGAATTTGGGAAAGCTTCTGGTGACGGATACATAGCGATAAAAAAAACGACACTGTGTTTGAAGAGAATCGGACCAGCCCGCCGGGCGATTTTTTCCCCCCTTTTCCGCTTGCCATCTCTATTGAAAAGTGATCCTTGTGGCTGCTGTTCCTGTTCTAAATCATGCCGCGTGGAAAGTGTAGCACCGAAGAAGCTTGATAGTGTAAATTGTAGACCAGATGTTCATCAACCCGAGGCAAGCAATTGCTTGCTGCACCGGAATCAACCCACACACAGCGTCATTACCGACCTTGGAAGAACGAAACGCAGATGTATATAGACAAGGCAGGGGGTGACGGATGGTTTGGGATGCTTGGATGAAATTAGTTAGATCAAACAGCACCTGTTCAACGACCCCACAGTCAAGAATAATATGTAAGAAAAGAAGCAAAGGAGGAGGAAGTTTAGGCTTATTGGCGGGAGTGGGATTGACGAGACAATGACGCATTTCTCCGAGTCTCGTCTGCGTTGAGAAAAAGGTTCAGATATGTAGCACCATGCGGCTGCAAGAACTTCATGCCGGAGCAGAAGAAGTACGAAGGGAGACTCTTATGAACTTGCAATGCAACAACAGGACCATGCTGGCTTTTCCTCCGATCCATGCTTAACGTCTTTTTACAACTCTCTTCAACATGCATCTGAAAGGGATGCAAATCAACCGCGAATCAAGTCGTCGTCTATGCAATTGAAAACCAATACAAAGAAATGCTTATGCTTACTGAAAGAGGGCTAAAGAAAAGAAATGAATAGGAGCTGAATGGAGGGCTAAAGAAAAGAAAAGAATAGGAGCTGAAATGAGGGCTAAAGAAAAGAAAAGAAAGAAATAGGAGTAGGAGCTAGAATGATAAACGGGGAATCGGATGCCGATTTTTTTACATACCAAGGGGCAAGGATTGCCACTCTGTGAAAAGGTGAAAGGGTGCGAACATGGTGGGCCGGTTATACATAAATCATGATGGACATGCAATGTACATACACTCGGTAAAGAGCACATATATAAGAATAGATTTGCATCTTGCCAAACCGCGTAGCCAATAAAACCACAGCCGGCTCATTTCAACAGAACATCACGGTGGTATGTATTAGGGGGGTTCACATTGGGTTATTTTTTTTTACTGATGCTGATGCCAGAGATTGTTTACTGACGGTGTAATTTGGTTGAATTTGGGTGGGAAAATTTGAAGATGTTTGCTGACATCAGTTTAAATTTAACTTAACTTTTACTGACAACAGCCCAATAGGACGGCTCATGTCTTGGATTTAAGTGATTTCCTCTTGCTGATTTGATAAAATTTTACAGTAAAATTTCAAGTCATAATTCAAGTGGCTGTGCTGTTTCCATCCTCTGGGGACATGGTGGTTCACTCAATTTTTTATTCAGTTTAAGGCATATTTTTAACATCAGCATGCTGATGCTGGAACTTAAAAGCTAGACATGAACCATCCTAATGTGAACCGGGCTATATTTAGTGATGTAGATACAGCATGTGCATCAACAAAAACAAGTGACAAGGAGAGAAAGAGGATGCTGCGACATACATAGTTGGTAGGGTCCAGCGGCTGTCTTCCAGCCCCCCCCCCCCCTCTCGCTGTATGCAGTGTGTAAAAAAGCCCTTGTTCTTCTCTTCATGATATAGATATGGAAACAACAACACAGAGAGACAAAGAAAGAGACACAAAAAAGCAGATGCAGCCATAGGATGAGGAACAACAAGTATAACGGGCGATGGGACGATTGGACGATCGGGCGGAGAGCATACAACGAGGCGAGGCGAGGCAAGACGACGACCGCAGAACGAGGTGTGTGTGTGCACCAAACAAAAAAAAAAAACAGGCCGATGTGAGAGAGTAACATGCGGGGCGGGTGCGACCGACACACACGGAGCCCCCCCTCGCGGAAATGAATCAACAGCAAGAGAGACAAGGAGATCAGTGGAGAGAGCCATATTACCGAGGCGCCCCCCCCCCCCCAAAAAAAAAGCGCAGAGTGATCGAGAGAAGTAATTGAGCAGAAAAAACCGGAGGCGCGGGAAGCGAGCAGCGCCGGGAGGCATGTTTTTTTTTGTGTGGTTGTTGTTGTTGTTGGTGGGTGGGTGGTTGGTTGGTTTCATTGGAAGACGGCGCGGGCGGAGCCGAGGGTGGTTTTGACACGGGTATGGCCCTGCTTGGCTTTCCCAGTGCGGGTTTGGGGGTCGTTAGGGCCCCACCAAACCACTAGACACACACACATACATACAGAGCGGGCAAGATCAGAAACAAACAAACAAGGATGTGGTTAATGGGAGGGGGGAGTGAGGAGAGAAGAAAAGGACGCACGGCCAGAGATGTGTCGGAACCCCAGCTCGTCCCGGTTGCTCTGGACTAGCTTCTGCCGCATCCGCCCCGCGCCCGACGGGTCCCGCTCGCTCAGCGGTCCCTTCACATCGGCCGAGCCCCACGTCGTCTCCACCTCGAACTCGCCCTGGCCGATCATAGCCACCCGATTATGCACGTCAATCATCTTGACCACACATTCACTCAAATTGAGTGGCGCGGGGGGGGGGGGCACTCACTTCGTACGCCGCAGCATGCTCCACATGGGCACGCCCGTTCGTCGACTTCACCATGCTCCAAAGCTGAACATCCCCCGGATGCTCCACATATCGCACCGTCACCGCCCCGTTGATCGTCGCAGCATCCACATGGACTGGGACGCCATTCTTGCCGGTTGACCGCGAGTTGCTGGACGGGAAGGCCAGAGCCACCTACACAAATGCACATGAGTCAGTCGACAAGAATCCAAGATACGCAAATGTGAGGGTGTGTATACGCACGTCGGCGGTGATGGCGCCGTTGGTGGTGACGAGGGATAACGCCTTGGAGATTTTGAACGCGCCTCCGATCGGCCCATTGATGGTCCTGATCCGGATCGACTCGGCCACTAGCTGGTCCATCCTGATTGGCGCCATCGTCGTCGTGATGTCGACCTCGTTGATCAGGAAGGCTTCCATGCTCGGCACCGTCAGCGAAAACAGATCCACGGCCACCGACAGCTTCCCTATCACTCCCGCGCTCTTGGGTAGGTCTACTTGGATCGTAAATTCTAGGTCCGAGTCCGGATACGGGCCCACTTCAGGATTAGGGGTCTAATAACCAACTCCTCGCAGAATGTCAGCTTATATGTAACATCTTGTGTGTGTCATTGGCCAAGGGAAACACTGACATAGATTCCTAGCCCCACGCTCTGACCCGTGGAAGAAGACTGAGCGGGGCGGTGGCTGACGTGGCAGACGTTCATGAGGTTGATGAGGGCCTCGTCGTTCGTCAGGGCGGCGAGGTGGATCTGGACCTCGTGCGAGTCGGTGGTACCGATAGTGATGCGACCCTTGGCGAAGCTGCCCTGGCCGTGGATGAAGAAGCTGTCCCAGTCGGCGAGCGGGATGGCCAGCGCGGCTTCCGATCGCAGCGTCTGTCCCGGCATGTGTGACCCGCCGCCGCCCAGTATTGAGACGGACTGCGGGGCGCCGAACTTCGCACACTCCACCGCCCGCCCATCCGCACGAGGTACCGACGGCTTTGCCCCATAGTCAACCTGCACAATCAAACATCACCTCTTTTTTTGGTCAGTGCCTGACTGCTCGTGCTGCAGAGATATACCTTCAACAGCACCCACCCGATTGCTGCCTTGGCCCCACCCGGCCCGGTGCAGCCCTGCCCAGCCGAACACCAAGCCGATGACGATCCAGAGTGCAATGCCGACGAGGAGCGCCTTGACGAATCTGCAAAAAAAAAAAAAAAACAGGTACATTCAGAGAAGCGCATACTTGTAGTAAGTGGCCATGGCAGAAGTGGGTACCGTGAGCGTGCTCTGCCGTCGGCGGCTTGCTTGGCCTGGCGCGTGGAGGGGTCGTTGATGGCGGGGTAGATGTTGGGGTTGTAGTTGGGACTTATGTTACATGACAAGGAGGAAGGAGGGTCAGCAAGGCCGTCAAGTGGGTGTGTGTCCCCGAGTGCGAGGGAGCAGCTCACCCGAAGGAGATCTGGCCGGAGATGCCTGAGCGTGCGGAGCGGCCTGATAGGGCCCTGCGATGGTGTCTGACGGTTTTTGGTCTGTCGGCGGTGGGGGCGGAGGTGGAGGCCTGGGCTGCAGATGGAGCAAGATGGTCATTAGTTGATGGTCCATATGACTCTGACATGGTTCTTCAAGTGTGTGTACTCGGTACTCACGCAGTAGTGGCTCGATCTCGGTCGAGTTCTTTTGGTCTGGTGTGTTCGCTGCCATGATAATAAATAATATTTTAATATTTTATTTACTTCAGTGCTATCTGGTTCGAGTTGAGAGTTAAGTAAAAGTCAGTGCACTTTGGAATCAACCACTCCACTCCTGATGACTACTCTGGAGCCCCCCTTTCAAGCCAAATTTCAATTAAGCCCCTTCTGCATCTACATAGAGTCACATGCGGTTTGGACTCTTGAATCGAGATTCATATTGACTTGACTTCCTTCAACTGCTGGCGCAGAGCCCAATCAAGATCTCAAGAGCATGCATCGGTTTCTTTTATTCTTTGCTGCAGCTTCCTCCATATAGACTTCTTCCATTCTCACTTCACTTCCATCACCAACAGGAGTTTCACATCATCCGGAATCCCCTTCCGGCACTCAAAACTTGGATATACATAGTATCTCTCTCAACAGGGTGTCTCAATCTGATTGGGGAAAAGCAGCTCATTTGTGTAATGACAATGATGGAAACCTTGAGAAGTAAGGAGTAGATATAGATGTCTCAAAGTATCAACTCTATGTGTGTTTGGAGTGCCTGGGGGATCAATGGAGGACTTCCTGTGGGGTCAAATCTTCAAATTTGACCCTTCCAAAGCCAGATTCTAAACCTTTTTTTTTTTTTTGGTGGTGCCAGTGGGAACCTGAATGTCATTGATTTTTGACCACCAAATGGATGACTTCCCATTGCCATTTACAGGGATGTAAGTGGAAGTCTAAATTCTAAATTAAGAAAGTTTTCACAAAACAAAGTTATGCACCAAAAACTCTTGGTTTTCATCATTCCAAGCCAATTGGTATCTTGGGCCAAAATCTGGTTTTAGACCTTCTAAATTAAGAATTTAGATCCTTCTAAACCCCCACAGGAAGTCATCCAATTACAAGGTTTGAAATTTGGAATTATATAGATCGTCAAAATATGGAATTTCAGGTAACAGGCCAAAGTCCTCCAAATTGTATGCCCTGTAGTAATAATTGGCATTTTCAAACCTAAAAATTCATCTATGTGAAGCATGCAGGTATAGTGAAAGCTCAATCATCTCGTTCATCTGGGAGAAGATGGAACAAAAATTTCTCATTCTGCATTCTATTTGGGCTCCCAATGAATACCTAAGCCTCAACCAGCCTAATATTCTAATATATTTATTGTGATGCTACAGAAGAATAGAAATCAACAGAAAAGTGGTTAGAGTTTAGACACACTCTATTTGCAGATCTACATGGTCCAAGTTTCACTTTTTTCTTGTAGTAAGCTTAGATCATGATTTACCAGTTGTAACTTATGCTTTGTTTTCTTCACCTTTTAATGGTCTTGTCTATCTCTGCACCCATAGGTGCTTGAGTTCTTTCCTTATCTATCTACCTTTCTTTTCTCTCCTCTCATCATAGAACACTTGGCTTTTATTTTTCCCTCTGCTAGTGTTTCACATATATACATATACCCCTCATCACCAACCAGATTCCACCATCTTACAGGTCTTCCATCACTCTGCAGTCTGTAACCCTCCCTCTCATCCATTCAGTCTCAGGCTCCTTTTTGGAAATCTGTGTGAATGCTTGAACCAGTCTGGACTCATGGAGACTACATTCACCCAAAGAAACTCACTCATCAATTACTTTACAGATATTCACATAAGCAAATAATTTCCAAAAACAGATAGAATTTATGACACTTCTTCAATCATGGTGTACTCAAAGCTAGATCACATAAACATTACCTAAAATCATAAACAACACATCATGAAAATAGGCTCTGAGGACTGCCACCTGGAAAATGGGATCAGGAAGACAGGAGGAAAATCTCCTAGAGCATTTTGATCTGGCTGAGGAAAAGGCTTTAGGTGCAGAGAAGCAGCATGCTAGCTTTTGAGGAGGAAAAATAAACTCACTACAAAGGGGTGAAAAGGCCCCTACTCTGTGGAACAGACAAACTAGAACTGATGATGAATTTCTCATGTGAGCAGCCTACTATAAATCTACTACAAATCAAGGGGCTAAGATGTGGGACAGAAGGTGAGAAATGAAATGCATATGCATGAAAGAGAAAGAAAGAAGCAGAAATTTGGATTTCCAACAACATAGATCTCCAACATTGGCAGGGAGCTGTCAATTTTTAAACAAGATCCATGTCAACCTTAGAGACAAAACTGTTGCCCAAAAGGCTTTGCAATGTTCTCTTCTTATTCTTCTCTTCAATACAAGTATCTTGTGTATAAGTGTGAAGTAATATAAAAGTGAAGTAATTAACCAGGAATTTCACACAACATCTAATCATTTTCTAATTTCAACCTCATATTCCATATTCATTTTGATAAACATGGTTCATCCCCTTCAGAGTTGGGCAGATAAAAATTTTCATCATCACTCACCAACCACAACTTTAGAAGAAAACAGCACACTTTGGACAACCACTCCTCACTAATCAATAACCAAGGTCCCATCATTTCCCCTTGTTGTATTTGTCGTGGTCATCTGGTGTCACCTCTTTGACTAGTAAGCAGCTTGCCAAGATTCTCTTTTCTCCAAAGTTCCTTGTGAGCTTTGATCTTCACCCCTTTCCTTCTTTCCTTCCCTTCCTTCTTCTTCTAGAGGCACATCACTCCAATCACCCTTAAATAATCATCCTTCTTATCATCTTAGTCCAGTGGAGCTACCCCATCCACTCAGATTTCCTTATAAGTAGCCATGGCCTTACGCCTGAAAAAATAAGGCAGTCTCTGACTGTACCTTTTCCTGCTTCTCAGGTTGAAGAGACTGTGGCTCTGCCCGGTTCTGCATTTCTCCCTACTAAAGGTTGAGCCCATACACCTGTCTCAAAAGACACATAATTGTACTTCTTCCTCCTCATCCTGGTTCCCTTATTTCATTTGAAATATACTTTTTTGTCCCCCATCTTTGTGTCCTGCTGTCACTCAAGAGACCCAGGCTCACAATCCATGCATTTTGACAGGTCCCTGCCAACATTGGATATTTATGAATTCATGTAATTTTTTATGTTATGTAGCTTTGAACACCATGAATATAGACAAACAGGTCCCCAGGTTGTTCTACCTGCACATGTGGGTGTGAATGCAAAATGCAATTTGGAAAATTCAAGATTTCAGAAAAACAAAATCAAATCAAATAAAAAAAAATCAAATCAGATCAAAAGAGAAGCTACAAAAGTGGATGTTGAAAAAAGTGCTGATTGATCACAAAAATTTATTTTCCAGTACTGAAATCATTGTATCCCAATAAATCTGCTCATCTGAAAAGGCCTCCATGAAAGTAGGATTCTATTTATCTTTATACCAATAGTATATTAAAGAAAGTGATAAATGGATGATCATAGAGGCATATTTTGAACTGGAAAAATATTTGATAAGGGCAATTTGAGGTTCAGAAAAATCTTCAGAGCAGACATCATCATGATTATAATGATTGTCTTTTAAAACAACATAATTTCCAAAAATTGGTGGATTCTTATACTGAATTGGTTTCACCATAAGGGATTTGATCCAATTGAAAAAGGCTTCCTCTCCAATTTCTTCATTCCTTTCTGGAAATTTCCCTAGTAGATACTGTGAAAATTGTAGGTGACAGGCTTTCAAGAAAATGATGATGCAATTCAGCCGGTGTTTTAGAATCCTTCTTTCACAAATAACTCCATGATTGTTGGCTATGCAAATGAATTTACTTAACTGGCCCATTCTTTCAGAAACATTGAATGAGTAGACTAGAATTGGAAGATCATGCAATTGCTCCTTTATTAATCTTTCTATCTTATTATCTGGAATAGATGTGTAATTGAATTTTTCTATAATATCTTCCTCTTCTTTGTTGAATTTTGCTGTCAATTCCCTTTTCAAAATTCCTTGTTTCAAACTTTCTGGGAAGTTCTCCAAAGGCATCCCCACATTCAAGCCTATGACTTTTCCAACATTTTAATCCACTAGACTATTGACTTTTTCCCCAATTACCAATTTTGATTCAATACCAATTTGGATCAATTTTCTTAATGATAGATCCAAAGTGTTTCCAATATTTAGGACTTGGAGAGAATCTTCCAATTGAGGTTTGAATTCCTCATAATAATATTTCATGACAGTTATAGTATCCTCTAATGCTGAATTTGATTTCAAGTGTCCTGCTAGATAAAAATCTATTGATTTCTGACATTCCCCAAAGGTTCTTCCCTGAATTTCTTCAACCATCCCAATAATAGGAAGCCTATCCATTCCAGGATCAAAAAACTCACTCAATAGCCAGTTGATGAGATGATGATGTGAATCCAATTCATCTTTGTAGTTCCTCTTTCCATTATTAAAATGCACCAAAACTGATGTATTGATGAAGAGAAGGCTTTCAATTAGTTTTTTTTTTTTTTGCAATGTGATAAGATGATCTTAATCTTTGGGGCCACCTTTGTTTTTTTGAGTTGGTTATTCTTTACAGACCCATAAATCTTTATTACATAAAGTTTATCATACTTTCCTCTGGTTATTTTGATTGGAAGTTCTTTCATTGGAGACAGGTTTTGAGAACTTCCAGTATTCTTTGCTGATAGAAAACTAATTTTATCACTGAATTTGATGGTGAAAATGTTCAGCAAACTGTCACTAATAACATTTTGAGTCAAACTACCAAGTTTCTCAGACTCTTTATAATTATTTTTTTCACTCTGGGATTCATTTTGTTCAATATTGATCTGAGAATTGTGCAAAGGAGCATAGTTGATTGAATCTGTATCATATTCTACCAGATTCTAGGTAGTTTCCATTGGAATGTTATCTCCAGAAAATATTTCAAGCCATGATCCTAAATACAATATGAGAATCAGTAGATGCACAATGTAAGAAAAAATTCAGGTCCCTGATCAATCTATGGTGGAAATTTTTTGATTGACTTCCAGAAGTTGACATCCAGATTCTGTTTTACTTGAATCTTGGCATGATTACTAGTGGAAATTTAAAGAAGATTTGAAATCTATCAACTTACTTAAATTGTCCTGATTCCCAACTTGGGCAGAAGGGCCCACGAAGTTGTTTCCAGGAGCATACGGAAGATACAATTCAACAGCTGGAAGCAAACTCACTTTATAGTTGTGTTGTCCTAACTTTCTCCTTTTTTCCTTGCGAGGAAGCAGAAAGCCAGCTTCTGGACTCAACGCTTTGAGAACCGTGAAAGAGATCAGTTTTTGGCTAATGGTGGCCTTGTCTCTCAGAAGCAATAGGAAAGGAGACTATCATACTTTGGGCGCAGCTATAATCAGAAGGATATTTTGGATGGTTATCACATATCATCCCTGGACAATAATTTGGAAATTCAAGATGTTGACTCTCCGCCGGGATTTGACGGTTGAGTAATGCAGCAGATTTCACGACGTCAAAGAGATCTCCTTGACTTGTATCATGAATTTTGGACTTGAGCCAGTGACTTGGAGTTGGCAGAAGTCCTGGATGGCCTAGAGCAACTTTGCAAGCAAAGTGCCAGATAACTGATTGAGCGAGGATATTTGAGTTCACAAGCATCTTTCACAGGGGGGTTTTTTGGATGCTTATTTGACCACTCTGGCGGTGCAGGGGACTCTGAAGCTTGAAACATTGCCACACAGTCATGATTTTTTATATCATTCCTGTCACAGTCAACCGGCAACAGTGGCTTGGTCTGGCGTGTAAGAAAATAAATATACAGTGGAGAGGACAAGGTCAGACGGGAGGTGCTCATTCCTCACTGCGGGCCATCACCGGTAGCTAAGACTACAGGCTCTGTTGGGGAGCCTGAATGTGACGTCCAGCTGATACCAAAAGGTAATTGCCGGCCGGTGATACCTTTTCTTTGAAGTTTACATGTGTAATTTTGTCGTGAGCATTATAGTATACCATGAAGCAGCAGAGGTTACGCTTCATCGCCCAAGCCCAACTTTACTCACCAGTTCAACACTTGCAATTGTCTACACAACATTCCGCCCAACATGTGTTTGGTACTAGAGGGGGAAAAGGCAGGAGGGGGGGGAGGGAGGCGAAGTTCTGGGATGTTCCACCCCTAGCTTAAAACAATCCCCTCGCTTCAGAGGGCCGGGGGCGCCTTGCAAAGCAAGCCTCCAAAGGAGGGGCTTGCCAGTAAAGTTGTGCATTTGGCCTGGGAGGATTGCAAAATCCAGGCATAATCCGGCTTTGCAGCCTATCACGGCGCATTGTAGCTATACTAGGAGGCCCACAAGCAAGCCCCGAAGTACTTCCCACAGGTGAGCATTTGATCTTTTCAATGCTCAACTCCATTTCTATCTATGATACATTAGGTGTTGAAGTGTCAATCTTGGCACTGCTTGATACACATTGCTTAACACATCCATGTGAGACTTCCAAACAGCATTGGAGGCAATACATCATCCACTAGCACACACCACCACATGTGTTCAACATAGCTATGCGTACTTAGCTCAATGGTCAGAGCATCACTCATGAATGCTGAGGTTGTGAGTTTGAGTCCCACAGTACACCACCTTTCTTTTCACTTGTTCAATATTAGGCCGGCCTTTCCTGGGGATCAAAATTCAGAGCCCATTGAGAGATCCAACTGCTATATTTGCATAGACGGCTGTATGCCAAAACAACCATTACAAAGTTGATGACAAGACCATATTCCTGTGGCATACCATACAGGGATACCGTTCATGCCACTCACATACAAGCTGTATTATGTCTCAAGGCAAGAGGGACGCGGAAAGGCAATATGGGGATAATGCTACTTTCTACCTCGTCTGCCACGCTCTTGGGGGCACTGTAGGAATCCAGCTTGGACCACAGGATAGGCATGGACGAGGCCTATCCAATGGTGTCATGGGCGCGCCTCATTTGTTGGAGGAAGATTCACCAGTGGCGAAGGCAAATTTATCCCACCAAAAGGCCAAATCCTTCCACGCCAGAAATCCAACATTACTGGCAATCCCTCCCTTCAGAGGCCTCTCAGGGCAAGGGGCGCTTCGCGCCCGCCTGGCAATACCAGGCGCCTCTGACAAGGAGGGGCTTGTGTTAAGCTAGGTTCCGCCCTCATCACTTCTGAAGAAGGGTCTCAAGGATGGTTGGCACACCCTCCGGTTGCATACAAGGCTTCAAACACTTGGTGACTTAGGTCCCGCGCTACAAGAAAGCACGCGCTTGGGCAACGCTAGATTGGGGAACGAACTTTGCTCAAAAGTGAACCCTAAAGCCGAAGTGACCACTAGGACACAATATAAAAGTATATGTATTGTCAGAAAGTTGGTGCACATTTTTGTTTTTCACATCAAGTCTTCCTGTCGGTGTAAGAAACCGTATCCAACCCGTGACAACGCTTACATACTGCCACCCAGACCCCTGACAAAGTAAGACAAGAAAGCACACCGGCCGAACATCGGTCCTGATTTGTTAAATACATACAAACAAAAATATTCCAACACAATAGATGGCAGCCACAAAATATTTTCTTAACCAAACCCGCCCGCGTTTGGGACGAGCTCACTAGAATGAGATCTGCCCGGAGATGCCCGACCTTGCCGAGCGGCTGGAAAGGGCCCTGAGATGGTGCCTGACGGCGTGTGGCCTGCCGGCGGCGGGGGTTGAGGTCAAGGCGTGTGCTGCTGAGGCAATGGTAGTGGGTCAGCCATCAGGTTTTAATTTTACTGGGCTCAGTGTGTGCTGGGGACGCGCGCAGCAGCGGCTGTATTTTGGTCTATTTCTTGTGGCCCGGGTCCTCGTGTGCGTTCTCTGGCATGCTGATCAGTCTCAGTGCTATCTGCGAATGACTGAAGATTTGAGAAAAGTGTGAGTGGATCAGCCACTGGCGGGGCTACTGATTGCCTCTAGATTCACATGTGGCTGCAGCTCTGAAATTGCTTGATTTTCAGGCAAACTTCAGAACAAGCTTTTACAGCCTTGAAAAACACAAATTTAAAAAAAATGCAGATGAAAAGTAAATAAATCCAATCTTGACAAGGCATAAGGTTCAGGGATCAGCCATATTTAGTGAGCAACGGTAAAAGGAGATTGAAGAGGATTCAAAAGTCTATCTTGGAAGTTTCACCAAAGAGGGTTTGGACAAAATCACCTTGAAAGAGAAGCTACAAAATTTGAAATTGAAAAACGTAACAATTTATCACAAAATTTGTTCTTCAGTATCTCATTCATTCTATCCCAAAAGAACCTCTCATCTGAGAATTAAAACTGCATGAAAGTATAGTTTTTTCGAGATTTATACCAATAGTAATTCAAATCAAGTGATTCATGTAAGATCATAGAGGCATATTTTAAACTGGCAAAATAATTGATGAGGGCAATTTGAGGTTTGGAAAAATCTGAGGAACAGATACCATCATTATAATGATGATCATCCTTTGACACAACGAAATTTCCAAACAGTCGTGGATTCTTATCCATGGGTTCCATCATAAGGGATTTGATCCAATTGAAAAATTTCCCCTCTTCAAGTTCCTCATTCCTTTCTGGAACTTCTCACTGTAGGTATTTTACCAGTTATAGGTGACAGGCTTTCAAGATGATGATGATTCAATTTAGCCTATGTTTCAGAATCCTCCTTTCACAAACACCTCCATTATTGTTGGCTATCCAAATGAATTTCCTCAATTTGCTCATTCTTTCAGAAGTATTGGTTGAGTAGACTAGAATTGGAAGGACATTCAATTGATTCTTTAATGCTCCTTCTATTCAAGTATCTGGGAGAGATAATTGATTGAATTTTTCTAGAATATCTTCCTCTTCTTTGTCAAGTGTTGCACTCAGTTCCCTTTTCAACGCTCCTGGTTTCAAACATCTTGGAAATTTCTCCCAAGGCATCATCACATTCAAGCTTCCCTCTGTTTCAGCATCTTCATCCATACCATCCACTTTCTCACCTATTATTAAATCTGATCTTATACTATTCTGTACCAATTTTCTCAAAGATAGATTCAAATTGTTTCCAATATGTTGGAGAGAAACTTCCACTTGAGATTTGAATGTTTCATAATAAAATTTTATGACGGTTATAGAATCCTCTAATGCTAAATTTGATCTTCATTTTACTGCCAAGTACAAAATAAGCAACTTTTGACATTCTCCAAACGTTCTTCCTTTGATTTCCTCAACTTTCCCAAGAATAGGAAGTCTATCCATTCCAGGATCAAAAACCTCATCAAATAGCCAGTTGATGAGCTGATTGTGTGAATCCAATTCATTTTTTTAGTTTCTTTTTCCATTCTCAAAGTGTACCAAAACTGATGTATTGACAAAGAGAGGCCTTTTGATTAAGTTTTTACAATGTGCTAAGATAAGTGTAACCCTTATATTCCCTTTTTTTTTTTTTTTTTTTGATTGACTATTTTCCACAAGCTCATCTATTTTTATTGAGTAAAATTTATCTTTCTTGCCTCTGGTTATCTTGATTGGTAGTTCTTTCATTGGAGACAAGTTTTGAGAACTTCCAGTATTCTTTCTTGCTAACAAGTAAGGCCCCGTTTGTCAGCGTCATAAATATCAGCGTAATAATGAGCAATTAATTCAATAAAAAGTAAACCACTCAACATTACCAAACAAAATTTTTATTCAGTAAATTTGAGCTACTCCTTTCAATATTTCCGTAAAAAAAATGAGGTTTTAGGCAATCTTCATCACCATAATACAAATATTATGCTTAGAACCCTTATTAAGCAAAATATTGCAATTTTTAGGCTCAAGATCACCAAAACTGTTGGTTTTATTCATCATTCTATTGAGAGGAGTTGTTCTACTTCCCAGAATAAAAATTTGGTTGAAGAGTTTAGTTTTTATTAAATTAAATTCTCAATATGACACTGTTTTTTATGACGCTGACAAACGGGGCCTAAATTTTTTCACTGATTTTATGGGTCAAAAGTCTCAGTAAACTGTCACTGATAACATTTATATTCAAACTGCCCAGTTTCTCTTTATGATTATCATCTTCATTCTGGGATTCACTATGCTGAATATTAATCTGAGAATTGTGCAAAGGAGCATAGTTGATTTTATTAGATTCTACTGGATGCTGGGTGGTTTCCTGTGGAATTCTGTCTTCACAAAATATTTCCACCCATGATTCTACATATAACATGAGAATCAATATATGGAGGATGTGAGAAAAATGTCAGGTCCCTCATCAATCCATGTTTGAGAAAATTGGGAACAACTTCCAACAGTTGACATCCAGCTACTTTTGAGTTACCATCCAATTTAAGTCAAGTTTGGCTCCGTCTTGGATGTCAACTGGAGGCAGTTGGAATAGATCTTTCTTCCGCTAGTGAAACAAAGAAGACTTTGAATCTATCAACTGACCTAGATTTTGATGATTCCCAACTTGGGAAGAAGGGCCCACAATGTCGTTTTCAGGAGTATAAGGAAGATGGGATCCAAAAGATTGAAACAAACTCGTGCGGTTACAGTCGTGTTGTCCTATCTCCCTCCGTTTCCCCTCAGGGGGAATCAGAACGCTTTCTGCATTCAACGCTTTGAGGCCCATGAAAGATCTCAGTCGTTGGCGAATGGTTGCCCCGTCTCAACAGAAGAGAATAAAAAACTTTCTTACTTTCGGTGCAGCTATAACCAGGAGGATTTCTTGGATGGGCATGATCCATACCTGGACAATACGTTTGAGTAATGCAGCAGAGTTCACGACGTCGAAGAGATCTCCTTGACTTGCATCATAACTTGTGGACCCAAGCCAGTAACTTGGCGTTGGCGGAGGTCATGCATGACATAGAGTAACTTTGCAAAGTAAGTGCAAGAAAGCTGAGTGGGCGATGGAATTCAAGTTCACAAGCATCTTTCACAGACGGTTTTTTTGGATGCTTATTTGACCACTCTGGGGGTGCGAGGCATTTTGCAGCTCGAAACATTGCCACAAGGTGATGGTTCTTATATCATTCCTGTCACAATGAACCGGCTTCGTCCGATTCAACATGCCAATCTATCTTCCCACATGGGAATCATCAGTCCAGTAAGATTTAAGAGTGGCTCGGTCTGGTGTGTAAGAGACTAGCGGAGAGGACAAGGACAGGAGGTACTTATCAGGATTCCTCACTGCGTCTCAAATATCTGATAACATTGCATGTATATTAACAGGCTCTAACAGGCTCCTGTTTGGGAGCCTGAATATGATGTCAGGTGATGTCCGGGTTTTACCAAACTTCAATTGGTTATCCTGTTTGAATCCAAGGAACAGGGGTTGGAAAGGAGGGAAGGTTAACCGCGCCTTCTCTCAAGCGAGGCCTGGTACATAACATGTCAGAAATCCGAAGCAGCAGAGGTTATATGCTCCTTCATCTCTCATTTCGTGTCTACATATCTATTACTTTCATTGCACAAACCTAACCTCACTTTAATCCACCCTCCCGCCCGATATGTCTTTGAAAGAGAGAGTGGGGGGGAGGGTTCTGAGATCTTCCGCCTTCATCACTTCTGAAGACGGGTCTCGGGGCGCGTTGACAACAGCCTCCGACCCCATACAAGGCTTCAAACACTGCGTAACTGGGCTTCATTCTCTTGTTTACTTCCGCAGTGTATGTATCATCAGAGGTTGGTAGATATTTTTTATGCCTGTCGAGTCTACCTACATATCTTGGGTAAGAAGGCGTATCCAACCCGTAAGGTTTACTGTCATCCAAACCTCTGATAAAACCTCACAGATAAGCAGGTACACCCACTGAAAATTGGCTCTCATTTGTTACATACAAACATAATACATTCCAGCATGATAGACAGCGGCCAAACCATAATTTTTTAAGCAAACCCGCGTTTTTGAGGGGCTCGGAAAACCGCGAGTCAATCAGCAGCGGCGCGGAACTCTTCCTTTTTTCATGAACGCCCCCCCCCCCCCCCAAGAACAAGAAGATACGCAATAAATTATCTGCGTGAGATGATGGACAGAGGTGGACGGACGGTGCAAAGAGGCATGAGTATGTGCAAAGACGATTTCAAGCGGAGGAGAAGAGGGAGATAGAGAGGGAGAAAGTAAATGAGGATCGCACCGTGACCTCCTGCAGTTATACATTCAAGGTAGCCCGGAACCGGGGGACGTCGCGGAGATTTTCTCCGAGTGCTGGGGCCGACATTTGGTTGAGCTTCCCGAATGACCATGGCTCTTGATGATCTCGCTCACGTTACGTGCCTGGGCACTGATGATCCTGAGCGTCGGGTCCGTGTCGTACAAGTCGTACCATCCCGGCGGCTTTTGTTGGGTCGTTTTTTTTTTTAAGGGGGGGGGGGGATTGGAATTGCAATGGAATGCTTTTCATTAGAACCATATGATGACATCTCCATTGATCTCCTGGGAGGAAAACTAGGGAGATGGACGTACTTCGTGTGGTGGGTCGCCTATTTTTGTTGTGGAGGAAAGATTGATAAGACGGGTCAGTGGGCAGCTATACAAGTAGAATGAAGGTGCGATGGGGGACAGACCAGCCCACGCCTGACCGAACGCGTTTCTCTTATCCGTAGGTCTCCAGATCCCACCATACGCCCACGGCCTACGCGGCGGCGGGACAAAGTACAGGTAGAAGAATGAAAGGAAAAGTGACCGTCAATCACGGGCAGTCGGTATATTTCGTTAGGAAAGAAAGAGATAAGGGGCGGGAGGACTCACCCTGTTCCTTGCCAAGCTTTCCCGGCCTTGAAATACTCCACCACGTGCGAGATGACGAGTTGGAAGAAGCGGTCCTTGTGCGTCGTCGTAGCTCTTGCACTACACAAAAAAAAATGCAGAAGGAGCCCATGAGATACATGCATATCAAGTTCCAGAATCTGGGCGGAAACATATGTACTCGTAGAGGTAAAACGATGTCGGGGCTCCTTTCGCGACGTTTTGCCATTCATCTCTAGCCATTCCAAATTCTTCTAAAACCAGTGGCTACTCCGAGAGACAGTCAAACAAGATGTTCTCAGTCAGTAGATGTAAAGACGAGGACGTTCAATATACTATTTTTTAGGGGGAGGGAAGAAGAAGGGTGTGCTCAACTTTATGAAGATCAAGACTCCAGGAGCTCAAGTTCTTCAACCATTCCGTGGCAAATTGCTCGGCTGCTACCAAGCTCTTCTCCGTCGGATCGAGCGGATCATATATGCCCTGGGATTCCCCGCACAAAGGAGCCGCAGAAGGCAGCATTATCTCACTGATGTAAAAATCTCGAGGAACGATAGGATAGATGTGCTTACCCAGTTTTGAACCCAAAGATGACTTTTGCACAAGAAACCCGCAAAAAACGAGAGAACGATTGAGATGAGATGGGCGTGAATTGATGGGATGAACTGACCACGACACTCACCCGCATGTGTAGTCGATCGATTTGGGAGAGTGGACACGTTTAAACCACCATTCGCCCGTCTTGCCTTCGAAGCCGACGGTGACAAGATGATTCGGAGCTAATGACTTGATGTAAGCAGAGGTCTCCGCAATCCTGTAGCCCCAGTCAAGGGGGACAGCAGAATGGGCTGAATTGAGCTTCCAGCAACTAGACGGCGGGGGAGGCACGAGGATCAGAAGGCTAACCATGATAGGGGCGGATCTTGTGGCTCGTTGGTCAGCTCCCAAGTCATAATAGTGGGATCGTCCTTGTAAGTAATGCCACTGATCGTGTTGACACGGTTGACGACAGCCTTGATGTGATCCTTGAACCAGCGTTGAGTGAGATGAGTGATGGAAGTGTCATTACTGCAAGATCCAATTAAGTCCAAGAGAATTAGCTTCATCAATGATTGCATTTTTTGTGTGTGTTTTCTTATAATAAGAAGGAATGGAACACTTACTAAAATCGACCTGCAAAGCCAATGAAGCCATCCCAGCTTCCTAACTGTGGCTGGTAGCTTCCCCGCAAGTTATTTTGGGACCAGTTGCCATACGGAGGGTTAGCATTAGGGTCCCACCTGTGCAAACAGATGTATTGGCAACCCAAGAATGAGTGACGAGATTGAAGAAATACTGCTCACGAGCGAGGATAAGGGATTTGGGAATTGTTGGTAGCCCAGCTGACGTATTGCGAGTAACCGCCGCTCCAGTCCCACGCGTTATTCAAAGTCATGATGACGGTTATGTTGTACTTCGCGAACTCGACTAATGCGCGATCTAGGCCCACAAATATCGGTTCATTATCTGAATATTTAGATGAAGGGGTTTTTTAAAAGTTAGTACTGCGATTTGATTGTCAATGTGAGATGGAAAAGTTGCTACAAACATTTCCCAGGAGATTCCATGAGGGCTGGATACATTCTATAAGGCTGAATGCCGCGCGCCGAGGCTTCGGAGGCAGCCATCTGTTTTGACGCAGATGAAATTGATTAGAATTTGAGTGCGTGCGTTTGTTTTTGCTGGAGGAAATGGAAGGCTTACGATCCGGACATTATTGACGCCTATTTTAGAGAGTTGCTGGACTTCCGTCTTGAATCTGGTCAAGTTGCCGCCGGCGGAGGTGTCTGCGGCCAAGTTCCTATGTAGAGAAACATATTTGTATACGAGGAGAGGCGTCAGGAGTGCCAACAGTGAGCGGGTTGGAGTAGAAAGCAAGACTGACATGACACCCCAGTAGTTCATGGACACTAGATAATGGGGTGAGCAACCCTTGTAAAAGCGAGCATTCTCAATGTAGATGAAGTCGCCCCGGGAAGAGTTAGCATGATGTGCTTCATGTGGTACTGCTTGTAAGGATAGCTGTACCAAGTAAATAAGCAGACAGCATTGGATCAATATCATTCTGATTCTGGTTCTGAGAGGAAGGGAGCGGCGATTAGTTCCTAAGAACGCCTTATGACGCTTTTCGTCTTCCTCAGGAGAAATCCAATTCCCTTAAACCTGTTCGACTGAGCCAATGCACCCACCTTCTTGTGAGTCTGACTCTGACGAATCCTTGTGCTTTTGCGCTGCTGCGTATCACACTGTATCACAAGTGTTGCCGACCTGCTTATCACCCTTTGTCCCCGCAATCGATACCAAGATAAGGCATTAATCTGTCGGTTAATTGCATCTTGTTCATTTCCCACGGACATAAGCCGCTGCGTTTGTACATACATGGCCATTGGCCCAGTAGGCCACTGTCTGGCATCCACCTGCCACTGCGTTCCTGTGGTGAATGAGGGTGAATTCTGGTGAATCTGGTGAATGTGATACGTTGTGCAACTGGTAGTCTGGCAACTAGCTTAACATAAGCCTCGCGAACGGAGGGTCCCGGGGACCCCGCGCGGAGCGCTCTCCGTAGGGAGGGCGACTTTAGTCTTTATTGCATAACTCCCATTACTTCCCTGGCTTACCTTAATTGGAAGGTCTTGAAATTCAGAGACAAGTTTGGACCTTTTCCAATACGTTTCCTCATCAATGGATCAAGTTTTTCACTGAATTTGATGGTAAAAAGTCTCAGGAAGCTTTCACTGATGATATTTTTTTTCAAACTTCCAAGTGGCTTTTTATGATTATCTTCTTCACTCTGGGATTCATCCAGCTGAATATCAATCTTTCCGCAGCACAAAGGATCATGGTTGTTTTTAATGGATTCTAGTGTGTTGAAGGTTGTTTGTTTGGGAAGACTATTGTCAGATGTTATTCCCTGCCATGAGTGTCAGCCTACGTGATGCCAAGAACAAAGTTCTTCTAGCTACACGTGGTGCAAAGATATGAAAAGGTAGTTTCACGCGTGGGTCTCACGGTGAAATGGGGTAAAGTACAAAAAAGGAGAAAGAAATATAACAAAAAGCAAAAGCTTTTTATCAAAGAGGGGCCTGAGTTACAGGGGTGTTTACGGTGCCCTCTATGAATTAGATCCTGAAATATCAGGGGTACTCTAATTATCTGGTCCTTTGACAAGGAGTACACCCAGAAATGACAAAGAAAGAAGTGCTACGGGGAATTTTACTCACTAATGCTAAAATCCACGCAGAGGGGTCTTCTTCAAGCTTGGCAGGGATCTTGAGGCGTCAAAAGTAGTCAAGAATTGATTGGAAAGCTGGGGATTTGTCGTGGTAATTGTTGGTTGAGGTGATGATCCAATATAACAGGTATAAAAAGGCTTAATAACTAGTGTAAAGGCTGGTTGATTGCGTTGGTATATGCTGGTATGATAAAAGATGATGGGGATTGTTAAAAGTGGGCAAACAAAGCTCTTTAAATATCAATTTTGGGCCACTGTGTACGTGGTAATTTTGCCTCAATTGCAGGTGTGGCCCATTTCAAACCAAACCAGGCCATTGTTACGCTAGTTTGGACCAAAAGGGCAAGCCACAGCTGCTTATGGGTGAATACACAAGGTTATGATGAGTTTGTTGACGCCAAATAACCATGCAGACCAACCTGGTTCAATACTACTGGCTTGGTTTAGTCAACAGTAGCATTGAAGGAGTGGTTACGCCTGAAAAGGGCCACAAATATTGAGACTGGGCCACGCTACAGGTGTTACACATGTGTAATTAAGGTTTTAAAATCGGAGTCCTTGTTTATATATATGATGCAAGGTTCCTGAAACCTAGTTACATACATGCTGCCTTAGTAACATGTATTTGTGTAGTTCATGCGGGGTTTTTAGTGAATTGGGCCAACTTGTGTAACCAGTGCGCGGGGTTGGAACATTAAGCCCCATTTGGGCCTAACTCAGCCATTTCACACAACACCTCAAAATGACGTCCATTTTTGGTCATTTCCCAGTTGGTATCATAATAGTCAACCAACATGTTACGCATAGATGCCGTGCAATCCTATAAGTGGGGGAAATGGGTAAAAGGGGTGAAGGAGTGAGAATTAGGGGGTAGCATGAGTGGGATACCCTAGGTTATTTTGCATGTAGATTAAGAATCTGTCATAATATTCTAATTTTTCTTTAAGGTTTAAGAGTTATGTTAATATTTTGTGTAAAACATGATTTTGACAGGGTATTTCAATGTTTATTCTTATTTTGTATTTATACATAACAAAGCCATAATGCATTAAAAAGTGAGAGAAATTCCTACACATGTAATAATGTCTCTAACTTTGGTAATACAATTTATTTTCTAATTTTCAATGTTTTTTTATTATGATTTTATCTTTTCATGTACTCTTTGTTAGATTGTCTCTGAAGAGTAGCAAGCTGACAATGAGTCTAAATAAGGTATTTTAATAAATGAATGGAATTAAGAAAAAAGTCAGATCCCCCTTCCATTTTGGTTGGCACTCCAATCTTTTGATTTTAAGGTGCCTTTGATTGTATGTCACCCAGTGGCGGCTGACAGATGGTTTTTTTCATTTCAATAATCAAGATCTTAAATGTATCAACTTCCTTAAATCTTCCTGCGTTCCAACTTGGGAAGGGCCCACAATATTGTCATCAGTAGGAGGAAAAGGTGAGTCAGGAATCAGGAACAAATTAATGCGGTTGTAGTTGTTTTCTCCTGTCTTTCTCTGCTTCTCCACACTAGAAGGCTGTTTAAATCCTTCCAAATTAACAGCTTGAAAAAACGTGGAAGAGCTCAGTTTGAACCAACAGTGGCGCTGTTTAACTGAGAAATCAAATTGTTATCTTACCTTGGGAGCAGCTATAATCAAGAAGTTTTTTTGGATGAGCATCAATTCCTGAAACATGTGATGGTGATTTGACATGTTGACTTTCCGCCGGGCGTTTTCGGTTGACTGATGTAGCAAGATGCACTATTTCAAAGAGATCTTCTTGACCTGATGACATGAAACAGTCACTTTGTGTTGGCGGGGGTCCTGGATGGGCCAAAACAGCTCTCCAAGCAAAGTACCAGACAGCTGATTGGATGAGGGAATTGAAATTCACAATCATCTCCCACAGGTAGTTTTTTTACTAAACGGGTTTGACTATTCTGGCGGTGCAAGGGACTTTGAACCTCGAAGCATTGCAGAACTGTGAATCGGGATGCTTTATCTATTACTTCTGTGGCTACCAACCGGCGATCTCGTACTATCCAGCATACATACAGAGATTTTGGCGGAACATGCCCGTTGGACAAGTAAGACCAGCTCGATCTTGCATATAGGAAATTAGTGGAGAGGACGAGGCACCCAGTTCCTTTCTGTGGGCAATGAATAGTAAAATCAGGCTGTGGTTGAGTTTTCCATAGGTCGATGCAGTTTTCATGCAACTGCGTGACATGAGTCACATCATGGGCAAGTGGTAATTTTTGATTGGAATGTGAAAAGCGTTCCAGGAACTGTCCTCCTCAACAGACAATCAAACGGCAATAGCCAAAAGACCATAAGAAAAGCCTCACCTACAAAAAATTTCTTTGTGGGGCTTCATACATCTTGTCAACATGATGGCATCTGTCATTTCGTTGAAGGGAAACACATGATGTATGAAATCCAAAACAAAGCGGAAATTGGATGTTATTTACAAATTAACCTTGTGGTGTCCAACTTCATCCTGGCACATCCAAGATCGAAAAAACTCGATTCGGATGAGCATGAAATAAAGAAGAAGAAGAAACGTAGGGGTCCAGAGATTTGAAACCAAAAAAGCTCCCTGGCAACAGGCTTTATGATGGGTTGATTCTGAGCACGTGCAGAATCGAGGGAACTTGAGAAGAATACTTGGCCTTTTTAGTGACAAAAGTGCCTCCATGATTGAATTTAGGTTCAAGGACTTGTTCGCACATCAACAAGAATGGATGTCATCTCCAGGCGTCTTCCCGCAAAGAAACTTGCACATTCTTGTTCAATATCCTACACCAAGTGCACGGTTCACCGGTTTCTTTCATCATTTTCAAGCTCTTCCTTCTCCTGATTACATTTCTGTCAAGGGATTTTGTTACATCCGAATGGTCAGAGTAACAATGCCTGTCAGTGTAGGGTATGTCGAAATCGGTTTGGTCTACAGGAATGTTGACGCTACACCCCGGGTTAAGCCAAACTCATAGCCCAAGCCCCTCGCCTGCCGGGGACAGGGGCGCCAGGCCTCACGCGAAACGCTACGCCGACCTCCCGTGTGGACAGAGACCCTGCGGGGCTGCCAGGTCGAGATTGGTTTGGTTTCCAGGAATCTTGACGCTGTCAGAGGTAAAGCACGACATTTGCTTCCATCCCGTTCCCGAGCCTAATAGGCCTCTCTATTGGACGGTGGACCTGCATTGATTGCGAAGCATTGGGCTCTTGCTCAACGTTCCATACTGGCACAGGTGCTTCTGTTCCCTCAACGCTTTTTAGCGCCGTTTTGGGCATTTATGTCCCCTCGACAGTCTGAGACTCGTTGTGAGAAGCTCAGCGTCTCTGTAACACTCACCTCCTTGTGAGGGACTGACATTTCATCATCTGTGAAATCGTTGAGGGGACTGGAGTGTTCCACTGACAGGTTATCATCCAACCGGCAGGACGTTGGGAGCAATTCACTGTTGCTACAGGATTCCGACAATGAATCAAAACCCTTAACACTCAACCTACGTCCCCAGCGTTTTTGGGACAAAAGATTAACTTGTTCAGGCTTGAAGGACTCAGTTGATTGTAAAATGGAGTCTGAAAAATCAAACATACGCATAGATCAAATCAGATTGAAAGAGAGGCTACAAAAGTTGAGATTGAAAAAGATACAGTATCATTACAAAATTTCTTTGTGAGTATTCCAATCATCGTATGCCAATAAGAACTCTCATCTGAAAAAAACTGCATAAAAATACGGTTTCTTTGAGCTTTATACCAACAGTAAATCAAAGAAAGTGACAAATGTAAGGTTTTAGCAACATAATCTGAACTAGATAAATAATTTATCAGTAAAATTTGATGTTCAGAAAAATCTGAGGAACAGATACTGTCATTATTCAAATGATCATCTCCTGATAAACCAAAATTTCCAAATATTGGTGGATTCTTATCTACAGGTTTCATCAAGAGGCTATTGATCCAATTGAAAAAAAAATCCTTTTCAAAATTATCATGCATTTCTGGCACCTTTTCCTTCAGAAACTGTACCAATTGTAGGTGACAGGCTTTCAAGATTATGATAATGCGACTTAGCTTTTGTTGAAGAATGGGCCTTTTATCAACTCCTCCAGTTTTGCTGGATATCCAAATGAATTTTTCAATACCTACAGAAGTATAGGTTAAGTAGACTAAAAGGGGAAGATCATTCACTTTCTTCTTGATTACTGATTCATGATGAGTACATGGGATTGATAATTCATTAAACCTTCTCAAAATACATTTCTCTTCTTTGTCAAAGGAAACATTTATATCTTTTTGCCAGCGTCTTGGTTTCAATAATTCTGGAAATTTCTCAAAAGGCATCACATTCAAGCCTCCCACTTTCTCAAAATTGTCATCCACACTTTTCACAGTTTTGTTTATTATCAGATTGGATTTGATACCATCTTGTACCAATTTTCTCAAGGATTGAGTCCAATTATTTTCAATACTTTGAAGAGAAGCTACTATATGCAATTGAAATTCCTCATAATAATATACTATGATTTGTAGAGCTTCCTCTAATGCTGAATGTGAATGTGTACTTTTTGATAGGTAATAAATCAGTAATTTCTGACATTCACCAAATGTCTTCCCCTCAATTTTCTCAACATCCCCAAGAATGGGAAGTCTACCCGTTCCAGGATCAAAAATCTCATTGAAAAGCCAGTAATTTATGAGATGATTGTGTGAATCTAATTCATGTTTGTAATTTCTATCTCCAGAATTGTGATAAACTAGGACTGATGTATTGACAAAGAGAAGACTCTTAATTAATTTTTTGCAACGTGCTGAAAAGATATAATCCTTTATGTTCCCTTGACGTTTTTTGGATTCATGATCATATTTCACAGCATCAGCTATCCTTATTGAAAAGAATAAATCATCCATTCCTTTGGTTATCTTGATTGGAATTTCTTTCATTGGAGACAAGTTTTCAGAAATTGCAGCCCATCTTCTCATTGTAAATTCAATTTGTTCACTGAATTTAATGGTAAAAAGTCCCAAGATACTTTCACTGATAACATGTCTTTTCAAACTATCAAGTGGCTCTTGAAGGTTATCATGTTCATTCTTGGATTTATTAAGTTCATTATCAATATGTGCATTACACAAAGGATTGTATTTGATTATGTTAGATTCCAGTGGATTAACGGGGATTTGGTTTGGAAAACTATTTTCAGAAAATATTCCAAGCCATGAGTCTACTTGAAATAAATATGAGAATCAATAGATCAATGTAAGAAATAAGTCAGGATCCCAATCAATCTATGGTACTATATTGAAATCCAAAACTTGACATCCAGACACCCTTCACATATTTCATGTCAAGGTGTCTTGGATGTCAAATGATGACGGTTGATATGAAGATTTTCTTTCAGATCAATAAACAAGATCTTAAATCTATCAACTTACTCAAAGTCTCGTCCTGATGTCCGTCTTGAGAGGGGCCCGCAATGTTGTCACCAGTGGCGGTACTACAAGGAAGATGTGATTCAAAGATGGGATGAAAAATTGTCCAGTCATTGTGGGTTTCTCCCATCTTTCTTCGTTTCTCCAAACTGGGAAGCAGAAAGCTTTCCGAATTAACTGGTGTGTGAGACCCGTAGTAGAGCTCAGTTTTGACCAGTAATGGCACCGTCCAGATGAGAAAAAAACTTACTTTGGTGGGAGCAGCTATAATCAGGAAGATTTGTTGGATGGGGATCATTGTCGATACCTGAACTGTATGATTGGGAGTAGGAAGGTTCTTTCTCCACAGGGCGTTTCCCCTGGGTAGCACGGTGCACTACTTCGAAGAGGTCTTCTTGACATGAACTGTGGCTGATAGACGTGAGCCAGTCACTTGGTGTTGGCGGGGGTCCTGGATGAGCCCAAGCAACGCTCCAAGCAAAGTACGAGACAGCTGCTTGAGTGAGCCAATTGAAGCTAGCACGCATCTTTCACGGGCCGGTTTCGTGGTTTTGTTGACAACCTTAAAATGAGGATTCTGAACGGGGTGCGACTCGCCAGGGACTCTGCAAACTTTGCGACACGAAACAGTGCAGCACTCAGGAGCCAGCACTGTGCTACTTTGTAGTGTATACCATCTCTGTGGCTATTAACCGGCCGCATGCGATTTGTCACACTTAGAGAGGATAGTTTCACGGAGAAAAGTCGTCGTGATCGGACATTGTTGAAGCTGGCTCGATCTTGCGTGTAAGAAAAATGGTGGAGACGGTCGGGCGCTCAATTGCTCCTGCGGGCCATTTAAAGCATAATCAGGTTGGCAGATTTATATGCTTGCGTTAGCCGCCGGCTGCAGATTTCATTCTACTGTGTGATAGGATTGACAGCTTTATTTATACCCTTTGCTGAAGACATGGCTGAAAGGTTAACAGAGGGGCATAGATTTTTGATTTACAAGTGAAGCCAGGAACCTCCAGGAACTGTCCGACTCCATTGGAAGTCAAATGACTATAGCCACAGTAAAGCATGTAGATAGAAATGTCTTATTATCGCTCTTCCATCACGATGGGGCCAATCCCTGGCAAAATCTCCCAGCGAAATCGCTAGTGCGTTGGGCAAAACTTTGATGACGGTCTGCCGCCTGTGTGAACCACCGTCCTGGGCCAGTACACCTTGTCGAGATGATGACACATGTGGGTTGCTTGGAGCATGAGAGAAGCCCCATTTTGATGTTCTTTATAACAGTCTTGAGCCCAACACATACTAAACACATGTGGAAAAAAATCAAGTTCGAAAGCCGATATATGATCATAGATAAAGAAGAGGCAAAAGAAACGACAATTGAAGATGTGATGAGCTTTTTTCAAAAAAGAAACAAAGTGGAAGGAGAAGGAAAGATGGGGGTCATGAGATTTGGAACCAAGAAAGCTCCCTGGCAACAGGCTTGATGAGGGAATGGTTCTGGGCGCGTTCAGCATGGTAGGAAGAAGGATACTCGACTTTTTCAGACTGAGCCAGTTGATTGCGAGAGTCTCCATGATGATCAGGGTCAAAGACTCGTTCGTACATCAACAAGAACGGATTGGATCTCAAGGCGTCATCGATGGAAGAGACCTGCACATTCTCGTCCGAGATGCGATACCAAGTGCACGTGTCACCACCCTCGCCAACTCCATTTCCATCCGGTATGCGGTCCTCCTTTTCCAGATCACCTTTGGGCAAAGGGGTGTGGTTAGATCCGGATGTTGAAGGTGAAGGGGCCCGTCTGTAGGTGATGTAATGACCAAACGAATGGGATCCGAAATGCACAACAACTGAAGATAGCCGATATCGATAATCGTTCGATCCTCGATGCCTCGAAATCGGTTGGGTCGCATCCCCAGACAAATCGAACGTGGTGCAGTACGGATCCAGCGTCAAATGCTCGGGGTATGTCACTTGACAATGGTTTTTAAACGAGACTCCTCGGGCATAGGCCGTGGATCTGGATATATGAAATGTGAGAGAATCTGGGGGCTTTTCAAAAAAAAAAAAAAAAAAAAGACTCGTTAGAATAAGCCCTATCAATTTTGCTGGGGGTAATGTTGTGGATTGATCAACTGGAGACATTACACACTCGGGCAAACATGGTTTGTTTTGTGGTTGTCAAGCTAGCCACCCTTTCCAATGTAATTGGGGGCGCCAACTCCCGCTCGGGATCTTCCTCTATTGCCGCCTTCAACATGGCCAGCTTTTTCTTAATCAGTTGCGTTTGCTTCTTCTTGTTGTTGGTTGTCTTTGACTCCTGCTGGATTTCTCCCAGTTGCAGGGTTAATCTTTCGACCGTCTTGATGAGGGAACACTTGCGACAGATGTAATCATCTAGAACTTCCAGTTTGGTGTATTCTTGCAGGCATGATTCGAGGCGGCATGTGGTCTAGGCTTTGCCAAACAAAGGAAATCAAAAAAAAAAAAAAGTAGAATTAACATGGAGATTGCACCGGGAGTCAAAGCGTGTTCGAAGAGAGAGAATTTGAATACCTTTGGGGGGACGTTCAAGGAGAAATGGTCGGCAAAGGAATGCCGAATAGCCGATGTGAATCCACAAGTACCGCAAGCGATTCGGTGTGCCATAAGAGCTCTGAACGGGATCTTGCATATCTCACGAGCCTGGATCCAAAACTGATCTCTTTCAAGTCCACTGGATTGCGTGGATTGGTACTCGAGCAGTAGTTGGTCTGCCAGGATCTTAGCTTCAGCCTCAAGCGCGTCGATCACAGTCACTAAGAATTCCTGTGCATCTTGCTGTTCTGAGTTGAATAGCATCGACCGTCTAGCATTGGGATTTCCAAGCAGAGCCTGGGCGACGGAGAAAGTTTTGAGTACAACGGGATGATCTCTTGGGGTATTTAAAGCAAGCAGCATTTCTCCTAGTGCATTGGAAACAGGTGTTGAGGGAAGGTCGTAGGATTGGATCAGGTCGAGATACTGGATGATGTGAGGCATGGAAGCCAACGATTGCAAAACGGCATTGATGAAACATGAATTCGATGACGAGTTGATTAGGCCAGGGTAAAATTCTTTCGAATGTTGCATGAGAGCGTGTTCATTGAAGTGGGTTGAGTGCCTCATAATGGAAGGGGTTGAGCGATTCTAAAGGGTTCAAAGGTCGGTCAAAGAAAATTAATCAATTTTAATGGAAAACAAGTGAAAAAGTCCAATATGACACGAGGCATGGCACGAACGGAAAGGTGGTAGATCAGATTATGACGATTTGCATCCTGATTTCTTGCGGGAATTTTATGTGAGAAGCTAGAGAAGCCGAGTGGAATAAAGGGGAGTGTGTGAGTGATGAGCTCATATAATCCGTAAGCGCTATCAGTCAATCTGGAGGGTAGCGACGTCGTTCTCTGAATCCTCAAGCAAGTCGAACAGAGCGCGTAAGTCGAAAGAATGGTGCAAAAGGTCGTCAGGAGTGGAAACCGCGCCAGCTGATCGACATATGTTGACGGGAGATATTCGTCCAATAGATCCAGTAAGGCCATCCAGATTGGATCGTGATCTTTGTTCGAGCCGTGAGCCGCGGTGAAGCTCCTGGTCATTTCAAGCAGAGTTTCTAATGAAGAGGAACATTTTTAGTACTGAGAAACAAACAATTCAAGCTGAAACAAAAAAAAAAAAAAAAAAAAGAGTGACGCACCCAATGGGACTAGATCAAACTATTGGTCATAAACGACTGTCGCTGTGACATGAGACGTGAACGAGCTTGACCAAACGACCCAGGGCGTGTGTACTATTTATGTACGTGTTAGGATGATGCTTGATCAGTATCTCGTCCATCATCAGACATAGATTATAAGGAAGCGGCCACTCACTGTTCAAGTTTCTCTCCCGGTTGTTGTTTGTTTTTGTGCTTGCTCTTCTCCATTCGCTGTCTTATGGACTGGTCTCGCAACACCCCGGTGACAGGCCTGTGAACGGACCCCTCAGCTATCACAGATACACTCGAAATGGATCTGTCACTCATGTGTGCACCGGTGACAGGTGTCCCTGGCACCTGCGACCCCACGGGTCCACAGCCTTTTCTGAGAGCATCTCCACCGCGGATGTTACTTGGGGGGCTAAATTCCCGGAAGTTTCAACCGCGGCGCAGGCATAGCACCCCAATCCGAAGGTCATTCCACACCGCAAGATGGAAAAATAGGAGCTCTTGATAGTGAAATCCCATTCCCCGCTCCCCCGAACAGCAAAATCAAGGTGAGCAAAAACATACACAATGTGGGCCATTGGCAGTGTATACACTCCATACTCCCTTGATGGCCGATATTGGCCATCAAGGGTGTGATCACCTCCTTGATGGCCGACCCGATGGTCGTTGTTGGCCATCGGGAGTGTATATGTACATCCCAAACTCCCTTGATGGCCGATATTATGTCAACTCTAGGGCGATCCGACGGGAAAAACAAAACCCGAATCCGAATCCGACTCAAAATTTTATTTCAAATTCTCGAATAAGTGTATGCACTTATAAAAAAAATATGTTTTGATTCTTTTATACAAATTTGTACAGTTTCAGCTTTAGTCTAGTCACGTTATAGTTCCCAGTTTCACACTAGTCGCGCAACGATACGACCACAATCCCGACACGCGACGCGCAACACGCGTGGAAATTCCCTTTTATTTTGTCTATAAATACATTCCTTGTTTGGTACCCTTTTGTTCCCCTATGGGATTTATTTTGTAAACTTTTCTTTCTCCTCACGAAATCTCAAAACCTTTCTATCCTTTTTTCTCAAAGCTCTTAGAATAATCCGCGCACAGTTGCCGGATGCGGATTCAACAGATTCATTACATATTAGCCATTGAGGGAGTGATCACCTCCTTGATAGCCGATATCGGCCATCCAGGGGGTGCATATACCCTCTCAATGGTTGTTATCGGCCATTGGGAGGGTGTATACACTCTTGATAGCCAATATCAGGAGGTCGTATACACTCTTGTGATGGTTGATATCAGCCATCTGGAGAGTGATCACTCCCTTGATAGCCAATATCGGCCATTGGGAATTGATGAATGTTTTGATGATGTGTTGATGTTGGGGGATATGGGGCTGGAGAATCACAAGGTTTGTTGTGTGATACTTGTGTTGTGAGCTGCTATTGGGATCCTACATTTGACTTTTGAGATCCGTATAGAAGCAAAGAGGGAAGATCTCAAGTTTTTTGGAGCTTTAGCAGCCCCGGTGGAGCTGCTACATAAGTTGTGTTTGGGGTGCTATGTTCCGTATAGCAGCGCGGTTTAACACCCGCGGTGGAGATGCTCTGAGTTGGCCACAACCCTGACTTGTCCTGTGCTTCCAACTGAGGACACGGCAACCTGCGAGCAGAGGCGTCCGTCTGTTTGACCCGGTACTGTGAGACAAGGGACTCGGGATGTGGACACACCAATATTCTGGTTCATTGCACCGTCGAAGGAAGGAGACAAATTGACCAGCTTCTGTCTGGTATGCATATACAAAATCTGATGATGATAGGGCAGTTCATCTGCCCTATTTGTCTCAGAAAATTTGCTCTTTGTCATCCCCCCCCACGACATTTGGAGTGCGCAGCGCTTCTGGCATAGCTGTATCAAGAAGTGACTCTGAAGGGCCTGAAGGGAGACTCAGTCATGAACTGTCCCGTTTGATAATTTGTAAGTATTTATGGAAACAATACATAACAACAGCATCAGTCAGTCAACAGAAGCTATAGTTATCTTACACGCCAGACCAAGTGTCAGCTTTGTGTATGAAACACTCTATTTATGAATATAAATAGAGGTACTATCACTGTGCTGATAGGTTATTTAAGAATGAAATTACTTTCAATTCACCCTCTTGATGAGAGGTTAAACCCACACTCCTTCATAATTAATCCTTTTGTTATACAAAAGTACTAACAGGAGATTTTGTAACAATAAGAATTGCCACTCTAGTAACACAAAGTGTTACAAAAAGGTAAGAAGGAAATAGTAGGCAAGCACTTGAGCTGATTGGCTCTTGCCAGAGGTGGGAGTCTTGCAGCTACTACTTTTTAAGGATGATAGAGGTACTGATAAATGAGGAGTTTATGAAGTAGGACTAACAATCCAGTGGTGAGGAAGATAAAGAGGAAGGAAGCTCTACACTTAAGTAGGTTGAAGATATTCACTGGGTACTGGTTAAGTATGATGGGTGAATAAGCTGAGGGATAAGATCCAAAGAGCCCAAGAGCTCCTCCTTTTATATCTTCAGAGGCCAGTCTTTGTGTGTCTCAAAGAAGCCTTGAGTGGATTTTACTTATTCATCTATGTTCTCATGATGTAATGAGAATTGGATAGTTGTTTAAGTACAGTACAATCTACGTCCTCATGACAACGTGATTTATTGTATAGCCAATTACATCATATGTCAACTCAAAGTAGAATAGTACTTAGAATTAACTACCTTGGTAGGTAATTCTGTTCTACAAGTGTGTAACTTGGTAGAATAGATCTTATTTAAGGTTCTAACCAATTTAAATGATTGTTTCATTGGTTAACTTGTGGTTGGCACAGTCCACAGCAGGATTATTGATTCCTGTAATTATTGTTTCCTTTGAGATGTCAGGAAGTATGAGAAGGAGTAGGAATTCTAGGGTATCTCTGGTGAGGGACCCTACTTAATATTGCATCAAAAGTCCATTTCTTTAATAATATTTACAAAATAATGAAGGATATGCAGTCCTTTGGATACTTTGTGGTATCTCTAGGGCTGACACCAAGCAACTCCTACTTGTCTGATCTCAAATCAACTTCTCTTCATGTGATAGGCTAGGAAAAGACCGCTTGATGATATACGACCCACCAGAGGGAGGAAATGATTCAAGTTTTCTGAAGTCCATTGGAGTTGCGCCCTCAGAGTAATAAACAAAACTTGCTTGAGTTGTGGAGGATGCTTGTAAACTCAATTTCCCTGTTTTCTAAATTAGCTCTCTTGTACTTTTCTTGGAGAGTTGCTTTGGCCCATCCAGGACTCCCGCCAGCAGAAAGTAACTTGTTTGTGTCTATAGGGCATGCTTCTGGCGCAGAAGATCTCTTCGAAGTGGTGCATTGTGCAAAATCACTCAACCAAAAATGCCCTGCGGAAAGGCAACATGTCAAATTCCCATCATATTGTTCAGCAATGGATGATACCCATCTAACATATTTTCCTGATTGAAGCCGCTCCCAAAGTAAGATAATCTTTTTGATTTCTCAACTCTACGGCGCCACTATGGGTCAAAAATGAGCTCCTCCACATGTCTCAAAAGCAGTTGACCCGGGAGACTCTCTGCTTCCCAGTGTGGAGAAACGGAGAAAGAGAGGAGAAAACAAAGTTGACCACACCAGTTTCCAGGCAATTTTTGAATTGCATCTCCCTTATCCTGGTAGTGGTAGCGGCATTGTGGACCCTTCTCAAGTTGGAAATCAGGATGATAAATTGAGTAGTAAGTTGATAGATTTCAAACCTTGCTCTTGTTTCAACTGTCAGGTCATCCAAGACCCCTTGATATAAATTCTGTTGTACTCTTCAAGTTATTCAATTTTTATTTGCTTAAATGGTAGAACAACTATTTGCATTCAATCAAAATTTTCTTCAAGTAACATGATTGATTGATCATGGACCTGACTTCTTTCCTCACATCTACTTATCCTGGTTTTTCCTTTAGAATCATGGCTGGAAATATTTCTTGAAAATAGTATTCCAAAAGAAACTACTGCCAAGCCAGTGGAATCGAATATAATCAAGGATAGTCCACCTCTGCACAATACACAAATCGATATTCATCATAATGGATTTGACTTCCAAAATGAGAATAACAATCATGGAGACAAAACTGCTATTTTGAGAAAAAGCCATGTCAGCCGTGAATTCCTGACTCTATTCACCAACAGATTCATTGAGAAAATCAATTTGATATTGAGGAAAAATAATACCACCTCTCAAAACTCTTCCTTTATGAAAGAACTCCCAATCAAGATAAATTGATTCAAAAATAAAATTCTTTATTCAATAAGAATTATGGCAAATTTTATGGAATGTGAAGAAGGAGAAAGCTTCAAAAAGAACATACATGTTCTATTTTTGTCAAATCAATGCACCAAATTGATTGAATGTCTTCTCTTCATCAATAAATCAGTTATGGTACATCTTGAGCATGGTAAAAGAAATTAAAAAGATGAATTAGATTCATATCAGAAACTTTTAGACTGGATTTTTGATCAGATTTTCAATCCTGGAGTTGGCGGATCCCCCATTCTTGGAAACATTGAAGAAATTCAGGGGATCAGATTTGGAGAATGTCAGAAGTTCCTTATTTTTTATTTAGCAAGTAAGATTAAAGACTCACATTCAGCATTGATGCAATCACTACCCATCATTGAATTATATTACACAAAATTTGAGCCCAAAATTCTCACATCCCTTTGCCATATTGATCATAATGTAAATCTATCTTTGAAACAAGTAGTATACAGTGCAATTAAATCAAAATTAGTAACAAGTGGAACATCAAATAGTCTGAATGGAGATGTTGGGAAGATGACTAGCTTGGAAATGATTCCTTTGAATAAATTTCCAGGCTGTTTGAAAGTCACAAATTTAAGAGGGAAATGGGATGAATCATGGGAGCAAGAGGAGAAGGATATTCTCAAAAAAGTTTAATAGTTTAATAATACCAGATCACGGAAATCAATGTATAAAGAAGGAGGAGGTCAGGTTACTTCCAATCTTATTCTAACATGACAATAGTTCACAAGTCATAAGTGAATTCAAAAAATTCATCTGGGTAGCAAAAACAGGTGGAGGATTTCACAAAAGAGGAACTCTTCAAAATAGAATAAAATTCATCATATTCTTCTTGAAAGCCTGTCAACTACAATTGGTAAAACATATAAAGGAAAACATACCCAAAATGAATGATAACCTTAGCAAGAAAGAATTTTTTCACTGGATCAAGGACATCTTATTTGAGCAAAAAGGCATGAATCCGCCATTATTTGGAGACTTTTCATGGCCAGATGATCATTTCATTAATGATGGGAACATTTCTTAATGTTTCTCTGAGGCCCAAGTTTTATTGATACATTGTTTGGCTAGTTCAGATTTTCCTCGTATAATTTTACCCGTGTCTCTTTATCTGATCCTCTCTTGGTATAGATCCCAAAGAAACTACACTTTTATGCAGGTTTTTCCAGATGATGAAATTTATTGGGATACGATGATTGGAATACTTGTCAAAAAATTCTCTAACACTTCTGAAAGCTTTTCAGTTTCAACTTTTGTAGCTTCTCTTTCAGTTTAAATCTCCTCTTTCATCCCATTCCAACTTGACAAAATAACTCAAGTCAAAGGAGGTTTAAGATTCTGGGCTTTGAAATTAAAAAAAAAAAAAGTAGATTGCTTTCTGTTTATCCGTAAAAACTAAGCAAGAAAATACAATTGATTCACTGCCGGAGTTGTTTATGTCTCTCAGTTGGCGGTAGTATCATATTTACTTGGAAGGAGGTGAATGTTTTAAACAAAGGCCGGAGCCGACCTCCAGACGACCTGTCCTCACTTACGGATCCTTTTGAGAGCCATTGGGGGCTTCATCTGGAATCACCAGGGTATCAATGTACCGGCCTGAGGAACAGCATTCCAGACAGTTTGGTCGAGCCTTTCCCACAGTCAAATTGCCTGCACAGAGATAATCTCCGTATGCAAACAGGGCGCCAATCTCAAAACTCCTCTAGTATTTCATGCCTCCATCACCCATCACATTAAACATCAAGATAAAATTACATATATTTTATGCAAGAATTGATTGACTAGGCAGTCCTTCAGAATAGAAAGAAATTATGTAAGCTCTCCATGTAGCTTAGATCCAGTAAAAATACTTGAATGTTCGTTCACTTGTGATCTTATGACCATGATGTAGGGCCAAATCCACCAAGAGGTACCTCATTTAATCGGCAGGACTGACCATCGCATCCATCTGAGAATTTTGTGTTGCCAATCTGATAACCAGAAATGCAAAAACATCTGAGCAAATTGTTACGCGTTTGCATCTGGAGGGATCAGTGCAACGCACCCATTTCCATTCGTTTCCGTTGAATTGAAAGGCAAAGAAGTAAACAAGTCCAAACAGGGCCACACCCGCTCCCAACCCGGCAGTGAGCGTCAATGCATATTTTTCTGGTTTGGTGATAATTGGGTTAGACAGGTAGAGACTATTTACTGGTTTGGAGGGGTAAAATCAACTCACCATACCAAGCCGTGTAGCGAAATTTGAGATAGCGCTGAAAGAAGAATCCGAGGGGGATGGCCGGTCTGGATGATTGGAAATTTGAGCTCACGTGGACCAAAGAGACAAATCCAAGAAATGGCAGATCTGTAGGATGGGTGTAACTTACGTGAGATAGGCTAAGTTTAGCGGGGCGAAACTCAAGGCCCCAACGAACATGACAGGCTACATGAAAACCCAATTTATGGTTAGTGCGTCATCCCAATTCTCGCGAGGGATCACTAATGGCTTACAGTGTGAATTAATCTCCATCCCGACCGGGGCCATTTTTTGAGCGCAAGCCAAGGAATAATGGGGGCAACTGCGCCAAGACTAAAAATGATGATGCTTCAATGGATGGATTTGAAAAGGCCTCAAAATTGAACCTTTTTCCACTTACGCAAACCCATACATGCAAAAGCTATACAGTGCTCCGCTCTTAGAAAACAGCCTCAATGGACCAACGGCACCCCAAATGATTGACGAGGAGAAAAAAGTGTTGTATCCTACGGGAACACTCAACGGGGTTAGTTTGCAGGAGACGTAACCGTAGAGTAGTCTGCATATACGTACCGGGACATGTGAAGTGAAGTTCTTGCGTGGGGGAGCACAGATCTGGAAATTGTCCTATCTGCCAGTCCAACACTGAGAGATATTCAACAGTCAGTCAAGACACCCAATACTTAAATTTAGTGGGCTCGTACAAACCTGCGACCGAAATGAAAGCTGCCAGTACAGTCCCCACCATTTGAGCGGCAAAGGTAGCTCTTGGGGGAATCTGAAACACCCCAAGTTTCTTGCTTTAGATCGGTGTTAGACTATACGATGGCTAAATAGGCTTACTTTGACATAATGCGCGAGCTGCAAGGAAAGAAATCAGTCACTATTTATTCAAGTGGCTTGACAGCGCGAAAAAGAGATACACCATACCTTAAGATCAGAAGCATAACTAATAGCTTGAGCAGTCGTAATGTAACCGTATGCTTGATTGCGAAAAAAAAAACAGTCTCAGACTAGAAGAAAGCCGGGATTATTGTTAGGGGGCTGTCACTGACTCTTAAAAAGCATATTTGCAAGAGGTCTAAACAGAATATTTCAGTTAGTTGTTGTAAGCCCGATATCTAAATGTAGCGTTGGCGCTTACTTTCCCTCCAGCGCGTAGCCACCAACCAACTCAGAGATAACCTAGCATGTGGGGTGTGAATCAATATTCCCATTCAACAGATTTAGAGTGGTTGGAAGACTCACGTTTAACGGGGCGCCGGTCGAAGCAACAGCGCTCACTGGAAAAAGAAGTAAATAATTAGGTTAGGTGATGGATAAGCGTGAGACTTGGAGCTTACCGATTCCAGTAGGAACAATTAACACGAGTGCAATAGCGAAAGCAAACACCTGCGAAAATAATTGGATCAACTTTTGTTGTTATCGCCATATCTCGACATAAGACGTACCAATCCCCAGACCGGCATTTGTGTTTCACTACAGGGCCCACATCAATCTCACGAAACATAAATTTTGGAAGAGTTGTGCGACTTACTAATACACAATCGAAAAGATCGACATTCCAGTGGCGATAATACCAATTATCATGAACCACCATTGGGGCACTGAAGAATCAAACACTTTGGAAATAAGCAAGAGATTCAATGGCAAGCAAATGAGATGGTGAAAGGAAGACTACCTTCGGGGTAAACACTCATTAATCGACAATGGACGTCAGAGGCATACTTGTCAGTAAGCACCTGGTTTGTTCGACGTAATTTCTCTTCAGAAGGATTTACGAGACGCGATATGATTGGCAAGTCTGATAGATTAACGATGAGTTGCCTCCAGAAAAGGCTGAATCCACCGGCCAGGTGTTTTCGATAGAAAAGTATGCTGTGCACAACGGTGCTAGTGTAGAGGCCAAAAAAAGCCGTGAAGCTAGAAAAGCAATGATATGAACTGAGTGCGCGCATGATGGGCTAGATAAACATACGAAAAATTCTTACCTAATGATGCTGGCAGACGTCATATAAGGAGGGGAATAGGCCTCATATTTGGCCTTAAACAAGAAGTGAGAATCCGGGACTTCCTGAGAGTAATCAAGATAAAAAACTCACCTGGTCCAGGTCGCCAACTGAGTTGAGAATGCGGGAGGCGTTGTACCGTTTGCTGAATGAATATCGTAGAATGAGATGGGGGAAGGTATTAAAAGTGGGTCAGTCAATTGACCATCACTCAATCAAATTCCGCCAACATACCCGAACCGATCGAATATCCCTGCATTGAGAGTAAAATAATCTAAGCTCGTGATTGGAAGCTCTGAAGAGATTTATTTACTAACCGTTAGAGTTTATAGGAAGATACTGAGTGTAAGCAACGTCGCCAAAGAAAAGGCCACAGATAGCCGCAAATGCCGCCAAGGCACCTCCATACATGTTCATCTGATGAAGAAGAAGCTATATCAGATGAGTGCAGGAAGGGAGCCATATAATATATCATTCCTTACAATGGACCATAGTGGTGTTGTTACGGGGTTGAGGGACATAAAGTTCCAGTCCAACGTAGGGAACGGATTGAGACCCAATCCACTGACTGTTCCTGTGATCATGGCGAGCTTAACATTGTTGGGCGCAATCCACGTAGTCCAACTGGGAGATAGCAATAAAAATTGGTGAGAGAAGTTGCGCCAGAAGTTGAGGAATTCAAAAAACAAACTTACTTGAAAAACGACAAAGTTTGAAAGAAAACATCAGGTAGGATGAAGTCTGTAGCTCATCAAGTCTATTAGCGAGGGAAATGATTGGAGGATAAGGTTCAACAACCCACAAATTCCATAAGCAATCTATCAAACAATTAAACAATAATAGTGAAGACATTAGCATCGAACAAAACAAAGGGAGAGATATAAACCAGTTAACTGACGGTGCAAAATGTGAAGAATCGCATCTGGGAGATCTTCCATCCGTTGGCAGGCTGGTTGTCTTTGACGTGCAGAGCCCTCAACACAGAAATCTCGGTTAGGTTCCCCCACCAAACCTTGTGGCATAGGGCAGTCAGTTTCGGAGGTCTGTGAGGATATCTAGTGACTTGATAAGGTATGACTTACCATCGCTGGTGGATAGACGAGAAATCTAATGAGATGGCGGATGCAGAAAGAACAGGCATAGGGGCTCAGGGTCAGTCCATCAGTTTTTCCCCTCCTCAACCATCAATCACGTACTCCCGAGTAAGACCCGCCAGCGTATATCCAATCATTTGTGAACTGAGAGCCATCGTTAATTGGAAGCCGATATTATTTCCTATAACTTCGTTATGGTAGAATCTGGGAATCCTCAACACGGCTATAATTTCAGTTACCTGGTGAGAAAGCTTCATCAGCGCTCTGGACCAGAGGTCAATTAAAATCACAGGCAACTTAATAAAACGCACGTAGGCCCCTCCAAAAGATACGTTGGCCATCTGAGAAAAACGGAACAGAATAACCATGTGGGGCCAAGTAAGCAAAACATTTGCAACATTCATGAATTTTGTCCGTACTTACAATGCTAATCAACATGTGCTCTTTCATACTAATTTGATAGATTTTGCAACAGACGGAAGTCAGCCTTGATGAGTCAGGAGGAAAAACAATGAATGAAATGGTTCACTTGAAAGGTCCAGGATTGAGGCTAAATTCATATCCGGCGATCCGAAAGCGCCTTGTGGGCAGAAAACGAGCCATCAAGCCTAAAATGATACCGAAGAGGGTCAACTGTGGGGCTGAGAGACATGCATGGCAGGAAGACTCACATCCAAGAGGATATGCAACAAGTTGGGCGAATGTGATACTGAGACTGATCGAAGGAAGACGTGGTGCAAAGAACTGGTTTAATCCAGTACCTAAGAAAACCAAGAAAATGCCAATAGTCCACATGCTTCGTACAACCAAATCATGAGCATTAGTCATCATGAGCGGAGGCGGGAGAAAGCAAAATACCAACCGGAAAGTCGTCACGGGTGTTGTTGGATCATCAAACGCATCAACGATGGCCCTGACCTGACAGTGGCACAAATTTGTGAGTAAGAGGGCGAGAAACACGAACGAAGATACGTAGGAGTATGAGTGGCATTACTTCAGGATAAGGCGAATTTTCTTCTGCTAGCTTAAGCTCGGCCCTAATAGCGCTGGTTGTTTCCAGTACAGTTTCAGCTGGGACACCAGGCTGCAAGGCCTCCGCGGCTCGATCCAGAAGGTGTCCGGGAAAATTGAGATCATCTCTAAGGGTGCAGCACGATTGAGATCAGAGTTTTGTTGCTGCGTTCAGGACCAGGTGTCAAGCTGAAAGGTGCTTACTGATTGTCTACGATCACCTGTTGGAGGTAGCGAATAACGCTTTCTAAATCTTCCGGCTCGGAAGCCTGCTCCTTCCAGATGTCTTCGCGTAAGTCGGTCTTCTTCACAGAGGAAGGCGGCTTTTGACCATTTTCCGTGTAGGAATTCGCACTCTCGTTCAGGACATAGGGAACAGTGCTACGTTGCCTGAGAGCAGTTTCCGTGCTCTGATTCTGGGCTGCATAATCCTTCGGTAGGTTTGCCATGCTGGATTGGATTCATGAGTGAATGGTTATAGAAAGTTAGCGCATAAGGAGGACGAGATGAGATCGATGCGTGGTGTTTATGAAGACTCACCTCACACGCCGAAAGTTCGGATAAATCGATTTAGTCTTCAACGTTGTTTTCAAGTAGACGGTTTGGAAGAGCACTCTAGGTGCCTGATTGGTAATCTACGTTTTGATGTGAAAATTATTCAAGCCAGATGGAGGATGCGACTTGGGGCTAATCCGTGACTGCACTGCGGTTCGTCCCTAATTGCCTTCGGTCCTTCTGGCCGTGCCGCGTCAAGAGACAGAAAGGTGTTTGGTGGTGCTACGGAATGGAGGCCGAGACAGGTGGGGACAATGAAATGCCGAGACAGTGACGTAGAATCTCTTACCAGCTACTTGTTTCTCTAGCGGTACACTTTATTGACAATTTATAGAGGAGCCTGGTGATGAAGCTGATGTCGAAGTTGCACCGGCGCGAAGACGATGTTCACACAACCGAAGCGGGGAGTAAAAAGTATCAATTTCTCACGATATGTACAAGCTTAGCTAGTTTGATCCCGACGTGTGTGTGTGTACGTACAAGCGGGGGATGTGACGGAGGCAATTGCAAAGCGAAGCCTGGAAGCCAGTCAAAATCGATGGCGTGTCAGCGTCTTTTTATGTGTAGCAGATAGATCAGTATGTGTATTATATTTAGATAATAATTTTATGTGTGCGTCTTTAATGAGTGCATCCTGGATGAAAGTTGATGTCTTCCGCGAATTGAGGGACTCGAAAAGTTGAAGACTCTCGAGTGGAGAACTCACTTCCAAGTTCGCAGTCAACCCAGATGCTAATTCCGGACTGCAGCAGCAGGGTAGAGCAGGCCCCAGGGCTCTGGCCACCGAATCCGATATCTGCCGAAGAAGTTATGAGCTATCAGGGGCGGTGTCTTAGTAAGTGCATACAGCGGAGCTACTTTGAGTGAAGTTGTGAATCAGCGAGGCCAAAACCTTTTGGATGTGGAGATATATGTATGTACTCGAGGAGCCGAGTCCAAAATAGCCCCAAGGACCAAGATGTAATATCGAGAGTAATCGTACTGGATATGCTACCTGAAACTTTCGGATACACGTTCGAGGTTACAATAAGAAAGCTTCAATCCATAATGGCAATAATACCACAGCGTCTCTTGGACTACGAAATCTGTAGTAGGCCTGCCAAAATGAGTAGTCAGGCAGGTCCAAGAGACAAAATAGTTAGACCTGCGCAATAAGCTGGTGTTAAACCGTTACATAGTCGAGCTCGAAAAGGCCCAAAGGATCCACCACCAACTCCTTATCACCGGTGCTTGTTATGTCTGCCGTATCTTCTTATGTGGTGACCTTCGTCATAGGTTCAAAGTTCAGGTTATGGATGTCCTCTATCATTCCCTCTATCCACCGAACTAGTGTAGCATTATTAACCGTTCCAGTTGATACACATACGATGGGGACCGCGTCGACCTTGGCTATGTACTAGTCAGGGTCTTTGGCTGGAATTTACACTCAAATAGCCATAACATCTTGCGCAACACGCATCGAAGGGGGTATTTAGAGCTGCAGTCAACAGCACTAGGTTAACATCGGCGAAAACTCTTTCAAGATTCACTTTGGATTGAATATTATAGAGAGGAAGGCTGATGTTGCGATATGGCGCAAGTGATGATGAAACTTGTTTGTCTCTTTGTTTCCAATCGATTAACTGACACAAACTGACACCAGTTAATCGGGATCAATGATCAATCGGGTCATGAGGTCTCACCTTCATGACCATGCGAAGACAGATTGCGGGTCGAAAGATATGCGTAACACGAAACACATGGCCTGGGACTAGGAGACAATCTGCGGAGATCTGTCCACATGCTAACCAGATCACTGCTGATGGTGATGAGTGGTTGTATCTGCAGTCGCATGGATGGAAAGAGTGTGAAGTTGCGGAACCAGGCTAGCACTAACTTAACACAAGCCCTTGGGGGCTGCGGCGCTGTGTAAGCACTGTCGCTTGTGCCCCCCCCCCCCCCCTGGTGGGAGCTTCGGCGCTGTGTGGCACAGGCTGACTTGCACAATAAGTCACTTTGCCTGCAGGGACAGAAATAGCAAATAGCAGGAGGAAAGTTATTAGTGCTCATATCTCTTCCCACACCTCACCTTCAGACCTGCCCCAGCATCAAGGGATACATTTGGATACGCCCTTTCATTTGGTGTTGGTCTCAACCTCTCAATCAAAATGGTTTGGCCTCCATAATTTTTTGAAAATAATAAAAATTATACAATTACGCTGAAGCTCTACCCATGGATCTGCAAGCGTCTTGCCTTGTGGATCCAGGATCCACAAGCTTGCCGGTCTTGCGCATCCAGGAGAGCGCTCCGCGCGGGGTCCCCGGGACCCTCTGTTCGCGAGGCTTATGTTAAGCTAGAGGGTAGCAGCTCGAGCGGGGGAGTTAAAGCCGCGCTGCGTTGTATGCCGGGTTTTAACAAGTACATAGCAAACCAAACCCCCAATTGCAAGACAGCGCGGGGCTAACTTTGCCTGTGGAGCCACCACATTGGAGCACAAGTTGCACCGGATCATATTAAGATCGAGTTGCTATTGGATTAAGCTAATCATGGCCTCTCCTTGCACCCTAAGTGCAGGATCAGAAACAGCCAACTGAAGTTGAAGAAGAGATGGTGAAGAGAGATAAGATGGACAAGATAATATGATTGCAACTTGAGGCTGTGTTTTAATGGGTGTGATATTTGGGGGTGTAATTCATCTGGGCATGATGGATGATTTTGGGTGACATCTGATGAACAGATCTAGCCAAAAATCAGATGTGACCTGAATATACATTATTGCACCTGATATAACAGCATCAAAGACGGTCTGCGGAGTGAGTTGTATTTATCACCAAGTTGGGACTGGTGGGTAGGCTTTGAGTTTATAGTTGGATAAGAAAGAAGTGAAAGGAAAGGAACAAAGAAGTTTGAGCAGAGTGAGAAAGGAGGAGCAGTGAGAGTTTTTGAATGGAAGCTGAGTCACCAATTACCTCTTTTGTGGAACTTGGAGGTGTTGAGAGCTATGTATTGATAAAGTTTCATGCCAGTCCACCCATCTAGAGTTGCAACAGTTCCCCTTTATCATTTATATGAATTTACAGTCAACCAACTAGGCCAACAACCACTACTCCACAGGTGCATGTTGGTGTCCCAGGGACAGAAGTTAACCCCAAATGATATCCTGGAGGCATGGTTATCCATTTAAAAATGAGATGCTCCATTGCAACAACATCACAACAGGTCTATTTTGCCTCCTTCTTGGTACCCAAGCATAACAAAGCCTCTTGGTGAGAGAGCCCTCTGCCACCCTCCCGCGGTTGGGACTTGTGTTAAGTTTTCTTGGTACCTGATACAGCCCATTCTCTATTACACAACTGTTGGGGGGGCTAGCACTTAATTGACTTGCCCTTCTAGGGGAATGTCAAATTGGAATTTTTGGAGTGGAGGCATCAAATTGGTCTTTAAGGAATCACACCCTGTTTGTCAGCCTTAGAGACAACACCATTGCCCAAAAGGCTTCAATAATGTTCTCTCCAGATTCCCCTCATTTTCCTGATCATTTTCATCTACTATTGTCTATAGTTGTGATGTATAATTGAGGAGTAATAACACTTTGAACATCTATTATTTTCTAAGTTCAAACCATGTTGAATATATGCATTTCAATCAACAAGGTTAACCACTTCTCCTCTGGCAGGATGAAAATTTTCATCATCACTCATCAACCAACTCTGAAGAAGCACATAACACTTGGACACAGAGGTTGAGAGTATCAACACTTGTCAACCCCTAGCTCAACCCAAGCCCCTCGCTTCAGAGGGCCAGGTATTGCCTGGCGGTGCAAAGCGCCCCTCGCCCTGCGAGGCCTCCGAAGGAGGGGGGAGCCCTCCGGGCGGGTCCCCCGGACCCTCTGTTTGAGAGGCTTAGTTAGGCTAGTTTACCCCCGACTCCACTGATCAATATAACTTGACCAATCCGCTCACACACCACCAGTCACTTGACCTCCCTGTAACTTGGGGTCAGATGACCTTAACTTTTAACCAACCAATGCGGATGGTCTCAACTGGAGAACTCAGATCCTCCTTGATCATCCTACCTGCAAACAGTGTGAGCCTGTGTCTCTACAGTGACAGCAGGGCACAAGGTTTGGGGGACACTAATTGTATTCCTAAGGATAGAGGAAAACAACTAGAAGGAAGAAAAGAAGAGGAGAGGAGAGAGAGAAGAGATGAATTCTTTTTGAGACTGATTTAAGCTTTTCTATCCTAAAAAGGAGATTGGTTTAAGCAGAGAAGACTCAACGCCTCCTCTCTTGAAGAAACAGAAAGGGTACAGTCAGGGACTGCCTTGATTTTTAATGCCAAAGGAAACTGGCAAAGGTTATTTATCAGGAAATCTATGTGGATTTAAGCTTCAGTCCACAGAAGCAATAAGATGAATGTTTTATGATGCTTTTGATGCTTTTATGATGTTTTATATGGTTTGATTCTTTATGGGAGAAGAGAAGAAGAAGGTTAAGGTTAAGAGAAAAAAGGGAAGGGGAAGATCAAAGCTCAAGATGAACTTTGAAGAAGAATAAGTTGGAAAAACCTGCTTACTATTCAATCAGATGACACCAAATGACCATGACAATGTAGGGATGTGATGGGACCTGTGTGATTGAGTAGTGAGGAGTGTTGATCCACCTGGAAAGGGTGCTTAAACTCAGGTTAAGTGCTGTCAGATTTGATGGACACTAACCAGAATTGTGATTTCTGGTTAGTTTAGCTTGGCATAGCCCAATTGCAATGTGTTTGTTTTTTGGGTTAAGTCAGGTTCAAGTGCCTTAACCTGGGGATTTGACCCAACCAATGCAGATGGTCTGAATGAGAAATTGTGCAGTATGTAGCTTCTTTTTCTTGGCATCGTTACTGCAGAGGTTTTCAGTCACACAGACAGCACTGTGACACTGCTGTCCCAGGGCCAGATCTGCTCTTGCAAAGTTCACCCATGGTTTAATCAATTGTCTGCCTCAGTTATTTGCCTGCTATGTGGTACATATTCACCCTGTTTTCTTCCCTTCTGGTGTCCAGCTCATGTTCAGTAACTCCTGACCTGTATTTACCAGTTCTACATTACCAGGATTGCTTTTGCACATGTAAACCAAACAGTGAATAACTTCATCATCCTTCTCTATTATACAGAGGTAGAGGAATGAATTTTGCTCATTTTTTTTTTTGGATTAAGAAGAGCATAGTGTTCTCCATGGTGACACTACAGGTGCCAGCTGTTTTCTCTTGGTACACTACAAGATATCTTGGCAACAGTACTGCATTTTTTATTTATTTTGGAAATGTACCAAGCCCTGGGCCTACACCAGTGTTTCTGGAATGCATGGTCTCCAAATGAGCAGCATTTAATTTTCCAAACATGTTGCAGGCAAGGGATGGCTTGAGGTTATTGGTTCTGCCATTGATTAGAAAACCATTCTGATGCCCAATTGATTGGCAGCTGGAGAATCCAAGAGCTTTCCAGATGCAACTTGCAAGCTAATTCAGGATTTTTGTTCCCCAATCAATTTGAAAAAGGTTTTCCTGACAATTGGTGTGGCATAACACACTGTAGTCTGTAGCTCAGAGTAGCAGCACTAGCAGGGAGCTAACACACTATTCTATCACTACAAGGCCCTGTGGAGCAGCAACCCAGTGCTGGTTCCAGGTGGATGTGGATCTGTCTTCAAATATTGCTTAAAAGCCAACTTACTTTTGAGTTTCAACTCATAAGGTACTAAAACTTCTCATTAATATTTATTTTTTTTCTTTACAATTTATTCAAATCCAAAACCATGTCAAAATAATCAATCAATGTTGTAGGCCCAAAAAGAAGGCTCTACATACCCGGTGATTGATCCAAATCTTGACGGGTAAACCAACAAAGTCCACATGATGTGGCAGTGCCATTGATCTCAGACCAAGCTGGTACATCAACTTTCCAACAATACCAAATGGTTTTTTTTTTCCCCTATTTTTACCTATTTATATGTCTGTATGCAAACCCCATGAATTGCATTTTTTTCTCCCTCTTCTTTGGTTTCATTAGTAGTACTTGAGAACTTTCCTCTGGTTTCTCTTTTTCTGAATTGTATGTATTCATAGAATGGTAGCTGTTGAGTTTTGAATGCCAGCTTAGGGCACATTTTGATGTGTACGCTTTTTTGTCATTCTATGTACATTTAAATTACGCATGGGGGTGGTTGCGTAAGTTGGTTGCGTTTGCATGTATGAAGTTTGCTAGGGAGTGGGTTGGAGGGAAGTTCTTTCGAGGGGTGATGTGTTATGTAAATTCCCCAAGTTGGTCGAGTGTAGTGTAGTTTAAGTTGATGAAGTGGTGGAATGTAAAATACTTTCCTGTTTTCTGCCAGCAACCAAAACGAAATCAATCCAATGGCATCGGACCAGTCACCGAAGCGAAGGAAACTAGAGAACAGCGAGCAACAGCAGTCGGGAGAAGACTCGGACGGATATGTACCCTACGTGCCGGTCAAGAGGAGGAAGGAGGCCGAGCTGAGCAAGCTGCTGGACAAGAAACTCAGCCGAAAGAACGACAAGCCCGGCGCTCGGCACCAGCACTCGAATAGTAGTAGTAACAACAACAACAACAACAACAACAACAAAAATCATGGTAGTGCTCACTATCCCAGCCGGAGAACGCGCGCCACCTCGCACGGCCTCGATGAGCAGGGAGCGGACAGGCTGAACGAGGACGACGACGAGGACGACGAGGAGGAGCAGCAGCCGAGCAGATCGACCACCACCCTGCTACAGGAAGCTCAGGTCGTCAAACGGAAGCAGGCCGAACTCGATGCCTTCAAAACCGAGGCGCAAAAGAAATTGGAAGAAGAACGCAAAGTGATAGAGGCCATCGCCGCCCAGAAGAAGAAGCTGGGCGGTGCACAAGAACTGGCTAAGGGCGTGCAATACACCGAGTCCATGAAGACCAGCTGGATCCCCCCGAGCTACATCAGAAACCGCACCGCTTTAGAAAATAACAAGATCAGAGAACGGCTCGGGATCTTGGTCGAGGGGGAGGATTGCCCCCCGCCCATCGAACATTTCCAAGACATGCGACTCCCCTCCCCATTACTCAAATATCTCAAGGAGAAAAAAATCAAACTCCCTACTCCCATCCAACTCCAAGGACTGCCCGTGGCCCTATCGGGAAGAGACATGATCGGAATCGCGTTCACTGGATCAGGTAAAACACTCGCCTTCTCCCTGCCTCTGTTACTCTTGGCACTGGAAGCGGAAATGAAACTGCCCTTTATCCAGGGTGAAGGTCCTGTAGGAATCATCGTCTGTCCATCCGTAAGTACCCAACTTTCTTCCTATGTCCACTCCTTTTCCCAGTAAAGAAAAAAAAAGGGCATTGTTAACCGAATCTTTTTTTACGGACAGCGGGAACTGGCTCGACAGACGTATGAAGGCTTGCTAGCGATGGCATTAGCATGTGCCCAATCGGGGAAGTACCCGCAACTGGGTACGCTACTGTGCATTGGGGGGATATCGATGGCGGACCAATCGCACGTGATGTCGAAGGGGTTCCACATGGTGGTAGCGACGCCGGGACGGCTACAGGACATGCTAGAGAAGCGCAAGTTCAACCTAGACAACTGCACGTATCTATGTCTGGACGAGGCGGACAGGATGGTGGACATGGGGTTCGAGGAGGACGTGCGGAACATCATGAGCTTCTTCAAGCGCCAGAGACAAACCCTCCTCTTTAGCGCTACCATGCCGAAAACTATCCGCGACTTCGCCGAAAACAGTCTCGTTAAACCCGTCGTCGTTAACGTCGGCCGTGCCGGTGCTGCTAACCTCGACGTCATACAGGAAGTTGAGTATGTCAAACAGGAGGCTAAAATGGTCTACCTCCTCGAATGTCTCCAGAAGACCCCGCCCCCCGTTATTATCTTTAGTGACAATAAAAACGAGGTGGATGGTAAATAATAATCGCTCCTCTTTCTCATTCGGTGATGTTTTTGATTGCGAACAAACCATCTAATTATATGTTAATCACTCCATAGATATTCAGGAATATTTGCTGCTAAAAGGAGTGGAAGCTGTAGCGATCCACGGGAGCAAAAGTAAGTCAAGACGATTGTTAAACAAGGCGAGGAAGAAAGACTGACGAAAGGGGATGATGATGACAGCGCAAGAAGAGCGAGAGTACGCGATCAAGTCGTTCAAGTCAGGGAAGAAGGATGTGATGGTAGCGTCGGGAGTGGCGTCGAAGGGACTGGATTTTGCGGAGATCCAGCACGTGATCAACTTTACGATGCCGGGGGAGATCGAGAACTATGTGCATCAGATTGGGCGCACGGGGCGCTCGGGCAAGACGGGCATCGCCACCACCTTCATCAACATGAACTCGCCCGAGCCCACCCTGCTCGACCTCAAGTATCTCCTTCGCGAGGCGAAGCAACGCATCCCCCAGTTCCTCCTCACCATTGAGGACCCTAATGCCGGTGTGAACGGCGGCGTCAATGGCTGTCAATTCTGTGGAGGTCCGTAACTCCCTTCCTTCCCCCTCTGTTTTTCTCACCCATCCATTCTTACCTGGTTTTTTTTTTTTTTTTCTATGAAAGGGCTCGGCCACTCCGCGCTCAACTGCCCCAAACGGGAAGACTCGCAACGCCGCGAACGTGCGGGCCACCATCGGGAAGATGGCGCTGGTGGGGGATACTAGGAACGAAAGATGCAAGCGTGGCGATCAAACAAACATGTACACATCTATTCTATCTCGCACCATCTCATATGCGGAAGCCATTGTGGCTTGACAAATCGCCCTTATGTCTCATCGTTTGGAATTTTCTCTCAAGTCCTGTGTACTATTTTGTCGTCCGACATCTGCAATCACTTTCGTCCACACATCCATCCATCCCTGCTTTTGTGCAGCATATGCAGCTTGCCCTTAAAGCCTGGCAAAGAAGAGCGCTTCATCAAAGATGATGGAGAGGCTGACTGGTAGTACATCTGCATACTTCCAGTTAGCATTGAAGAGGTGAAGACTATGGATTTGTGTTCTCAGTCAATTTTAGATAATGCTGCAATGAGAACTCATCATGATTTTGGGCTGTTATACACCCTTCCCAAGTTCCAATTTTTCTCGTTCTGGAGACTTCAATCTTCACATAACAATAATTGAAGATTATAATATTAATTGCTTAATCTTGCAACTCGGCTGAACTACTCTTCAATGTGTTCTTTGTAATGTAAATTGGCATTAAATCAGACTTGTCGATTATCGTAATAGGTGCTACCAACGGGGAAAGGGGGTGGGGTATATATTGAGTTTTATGTGAAGTCTCCCAGAATGATAAAACCATGTATTCCACGTGGTTCTAGAACCTAATTGGTATGATTACAAAAGCTTTGTGAAGAGCCATCACGGATAAAATGTAGAAAGAAATAACAATATCAAGGAAAAACAGGGGACTGAAGAAAAAGAGTTTCAATTTCTCGAACAAAAAAAAGAACTCTTCAAGAGTTTAAAATGATGGAAAATCATTATTGTTTTTTTTATTATATATTTTTTTCGTTCAGACGACTATGTCCAGTATCAATGGGTTACAATTGCATTCTTTTTGCCTCCACCCCAGCAGCTGCCGGGGGAGCCACTTCGGCAGGATTGTTCTCTTCAACCTTCTTGCAGGGCTCCTCCTCCTTCTTCGTAGCCGGGTTAGGCGCGGCGGCCTGGAGGTTCACTAAGGCACCCTATATCTTGCTACTTGCCCACGGCTTGTGTAGCCTGCCCGCCGGCTTGTGCAGCCTGACCACCGGCTTGTGTAGCCTGCCCGCCGGGTTGTGTAGCCTGTCCACCGGCTTGTGTGGCCTGCGCGCCGGCTTGTGTAGCCTGCGCTCCGCCAAATTGGGCTAATTTGGGGATCGCTGCAACGACCAAACCGTCAGAGGCTTTTGCAGGGTGAAAAAAAAGTTGAAGTTTGTGATCAGTGCTCGGCGTGGGTCGATTCGCATGCGTATAGACTGTTTCTTACTGGCAATGATTTGCTTGAACGACTTCTCTAAGTTCCTGAATTCTTTCTTGATCGTGCTGGTGCAATGTTCAAAAATGTTAGCAGTCCCTTTGAGTGCCGCTTTCCAACAATGTGTTCTGACTGGGACTCGGAGGCATAAACATGCAACTTACTTGGCGTCATCAGGTTTCGCTTCAATGGCTACGAGGGACTTACTTCATTGTTAAAACCCAGAAACAAACCCAAATGGCATCAGACGACTGCGGAAATCTTGGAATGGAAGAGAAGAGAAAAAAGGAGAGGAGTTTTTTGTTCTTACGCGATGGATTCACCAGCCTTGCTGGATTCTTCTACGGCTTGGCTGAGCTGGGGAGTTTTGTTGGGAGCGCTGTTCAACAAGTCTGCCGTCAAACTCTTCAACTGGGTGACCATGGCAGACACCTTCTTGCTCTTATCAAGGACGTCTTTGGAGGTACTGCCCATGTTGGTCACCGTCTCCAAGCCGGCTCCCATCTCGACGATGCCTTCGAATAGTTTGAAGGCCAACTGCTCCTCCTTGCTAACATTCTTCTCCTTACCTGCGGTATCTTTCTTTCCATTCTCAGCCTTCACGTCCGCCTGTCGACGTCGAAGTTTGCTGTCTAAACCCTCCCCGGTGGCAGCGGAGCTTCCGGAGTCGGCTCTGATGACCTGGCAAGATAAGGCCAACAAGATGGCGACCTTGACACACAGGCAAAAGGTAAGATTCATCTTAATGTTTAACTGGTATGATAAAAACTACTGTTTTGGGGCGTTAATGCCGCGTGAGAGAAATTATTATTATTATTATGATTATAATTGAGGAAAGAGACCAGGCTCTGGATGAGGTTTTGAGTGTGAGGGGATAGCTGGAAAAGTATCACCTTGCTGGATTGAGTACAGATCCACAAAGGGGAAAGAGGTCCGGTTTATATGTTGCTTATCCATCACTTGCAGTCTGGGCTTCGTCTTCACAATAAATGTTGGACGAGGTGACGACAAGAAGCGCCCGGAGTCCGGCTGCCAGGCAGAGGCCTCCAACGAATGAACGAAACCACTGGCAACTTATTGCACTTCACATTTGACGTTCGGTTGGACAATTGAGCAATTAATTGCCTCTTCATTCCATGTGGGTTACCAGAGTCGCAATTATAGAGTCTTGAATGTGCAACCATCAAGGACTGAAGGAGTTGTTGGAAGATAGACTTCGGAGCACAGTGACGATGATGCATTGCACAGAGAAACACTTATTACGCAAGCTTATTAATTAATCAACAACAGTTAAATGGGTCTCGTCTTAGTGCCCAACAAACAATCCTACAGCCATTCTGTATGTTTCTAACTCTACGTGATGACGTTCAGGTCTGATGTTACCTAGTTCATTTTTCAGACTCTGGTCAGAGCTGTATTCAACTTCTTTTAACCGACCCCGAGTATGATTAACTGACCCGAGGGTCCTCAAATGTCTCGGGAAGGGAGCTGTGCCAATTCCCCCGTTTCCCCCTTGATCTTATTCTAATCCGACCAACACCTGCGGTCAAAATGTGTTGACATCAGGCGGGTCCGAAGCCAATCCACAATGCGTAGAGGAATGGGAGTCTCCATTGCACCAAGCCTCAGCCTAGATCAAGCCAGCAGAAAACTCTTGCTACAAGAAAAACCAGATGAACCTTTCCCAGCCAAACAACTTGCTTGCTCGCATGGCTCCTTGTCATCTTGACAAATGACTGGATCAATGGGAGCCATCATCTGACGCGACACAGTGGGTGTCTGTTTGGTCGTTCAGCCGACATTGCCTGTGCAACATATTGCGCCAAGTTGGCATTCCGGGCTGTCGGCCCGGCCTGCCTGGAAACCACTTCTACACAGGTGACATGAGTTGAGTGGACAGAGTTGCACCGACGCATGTCGCAGACCCTTTGGCCGTTGCAATAAGCAACTTTTGAGATTTTGCAATCTCAAATCGACTCGAGCAGTCGATTTGAGCTCGTTTTGAGATCAATTCATAACAAAATCTCGCTATTCCTCAACTCAAACGTAGTTGAAAATAGTTGAGAAGTTTTTCAAAAACACGTTTATAATTGGGGCCTAAGTGATGCGGCTTGGGCTTCAGCTGGTTTGCCAGGCCCACAGGCCAACCCCTAATGCGTAGAGGAACGGGATTCTCCAGCTACGCACCATGGGTTGTGGCCTTTGCTAGAGAGGAGCCTCCAACCTTGCCGGACAATGTCTCGGTATTATTGATTCACTGAAGCAAATGCTTTCGAACGATTGTTTCCATACCATCTTTCTCTTTCTTTCGCGTATCCATGTCCTTACCCCCATGTCCTTACCCGGCCGACTCAATCCTGTCATCATTACATTTATGCCGCAAAAGGTGACTGCTTCAACAGGAAATTCAACATTGCAATCAATTTGCCCAATTGCAGAAGCTGGACGCATGTGAGCTTTCTTTCCACTTGTTTCATTGGCCGCCGCGGTCCCTGTCTTCTTTGGTTTGATGCCTGGCACAGACAGGAAGCCATCAATGCAGCTCAACAAACGATCGTGTACACCATCCCTTCCAGATTGTCACATCTCACTCACTTGTGCATGCCTACAAGCAATCTGGATCATTTTAGAAAGCAACTAAAGCCCTACCTAGCGTGGGATTGATGGACAAGGCCAATTCTTGAGTTCCAACTGAGATCAATACGTCCTTTAATCCATTGGCCCACCTAACTAAAATGCTCAAGCCCGCACTGGGCTGCTGAAAGGATTTCAAGAACTGGTTGAGCTGTTTACCTAGAAAGATATCTCAATCCATTCAACAATTTGCTCAATATCCAGGTGGCATTGTATGTAATAGCGGAGGCTACGGTTGCTTGCTATCATTGGGGATGACTTCATTTTCACTTAATCTTTTTTGTGGTTCAGATTTTTGTTCAATGTGAAGAAGATCAAGACAAATTTCATAAAATATTGTATTTGAAGAATTCATTCCAAAGCTATCAAGAGAACTCCATTCTTTAATTCTGTTGGCTAATAAACTTGATTGATCTTGTTGGCAACAGAAATTCCACCGTTTCCACCAAGGCCAAAGAAGGGCTCAGTAAAAATACAAACCCTCTCAGAGGAACCGCATTGGTACTCAAGCTGCACCGGAGTAGCGGGGAAAACGTGCTACAGGATTAAGCTAATATCAGCCTCTCCTCACATTGGTAAGGGATTAGCAATACAGGTATAGTCAAATGTCAAAATATTTGATCATTAATCCTTGAGCGGGGTACAAGTCAAATTTGTACCTCGCTACATAGCTCCAGAACTGATCCTGGAGCTAGTTTACTCCTTGCTAATCTTACCCGATGCGGTGGGTTGGTGGGATGAGCATTGCTAATACAAAGCAACTTTCTACCTGATGCTGTTGCTCTCAAGAAAGCCCAAAGTGCCATAATTAAGGCCACAGCACAGGCTGCGCTTGAGGCCAAGAATCGAATCAACCCACTTGCGTAATTCTATTTTGGCTTGCTTTCAATCTCCCTCCTTGTCTAAGAATAAAAACATTGATCAGACCGACACGTCTGGGGAAGATGTCATTCAGCCCATACCAAACAATGATCCCACCGGAAATTAATTACGCAACAGCAAGAATCCGTTAGAACTAGCAACAAATGACACAGGCCTACACCAGGGGAGATTTGATGGCACCCGTTGACGGGTGCCATTGCACAACTCTTTACCCTCTGGTGGTTTGAAGTGTGTTCGCAGGTAGTCACATGTAAACTGCATGTTCAACTGGAATTCAGTTTGAACTCATGGATAATTTCATAGCATGTGTTGCTTGACATGTAGTGATGTTATGTTGAGCTCAAGTGGAAAACTTGAAGCATGCAAACCTGAACTGATACTAAAAAAGACCAGGGTTCTAAATTCATCATTATTTCAAAAATATACTTTTGTTTTGATCATTTCATTTCAAAAAATTGCCTCATTTTTTCTTTTTTTCATGAGTCAAAAAGACTTAAACATAATGTGTTTTTTTGAAAGGAATTAATTCACCATCTTCTATTTTTGAGATGCCACAATTCATTGTAGTTGGTCCTGCATTTTTTAGGAATTTTAAAATCTTTATCTTTGGCTCTTTACCTACCCCCATGTGCACATGTTATGCCTTGGACCAAACTTTCCAGCAAAGGATTGTTTAGATTTTCAAACATGTTGTCCCATTTTAACCTTTGTCCGGTCAAAACAGCAGAAACAGCCTTTGAAACCTTTCACACACCTGTAAACCATTGTGAAATCTGAATTGGTACTCTGCACAACCGTGCACCAGAGTACAAATTCAAATGTCACAAAAATGTAACAAGCATACACCAAGCACCACAAAAAAAAAAAAGTGACCAATGGCAGTTGGTCTTTGGCAACTCTGGCACAACTTTTGACCCAACTTCAAAAAAAAAAAAAAGCAAATATGACACATGTTCAATGCACAGTCACTGTGCAAAATGCACAGTGACTGCGCAAAATTATCTGGGAAAAAATCCAAGTCAAAATTGAATTTATGTTGTAGCATCCTGGAAGTTGGCAGTAAGCAGGAATCCTGCTCATTTTTTTGACCAGTTTTGAAATTCAGCTGTCATGGGAAAAAAATTGGATGTCACAATTTTTGAAATTGACATTCATTTTTTATTTGTAAACATCAGGACTTCATAAAATCTACAGACCAAGGAACATTTAATGTGCATACAAAATTATGAAAATTTAGCTTCTGAAGGAAATTTGAGTTCAAATTTAGCTCTACATGTGCTAGATATATGATTAGAATGCTTTTAGTACACATTTTTTTGATAATCTAGGGGTACAGAAGATATTTTTAAGAGTTTTAGATGGAAATTTCCTTGAAAAATCCATGAAATTATTCATGATGGTTGGTATGGACTTGTTCATCAGCTTACTTCTTTGTACACAATGAATGGAAAGACTTTTTTATGGTTATTCAAGATGGTTTTTTGAAATTGCCCAATGATGATTGGACCATATGAAAATTCAAAAAGTCAGAAGATTGACCAAAGTTCTGCCTGAGTTCTACATAATTTGTGGTATCATTCATCATTAAGTTACAATTTTGATCATTTTAACATCAGCCTGCTTTGTGGTTCACTTCAGAAGATGTTGCCCAATTATCTTAACCCACATCAACATCATTTCAGGTTCATATGGAACTGACACATAGGATCATTGGCACCGGGTCACAGTAAAAACACATGGAGTGGCACTGGCATGCCAGTGCCATAAATTCTCCCCTGGTGCTATTGAATCCAATCCCTTGACGTTCAAAATCAATGCTGTAATCAATCTGTCAAAGTGAAGGACCTAGCTATGCTTTTCAGGTTTGAAATTGGGCTTTTTAAAGATCAGTTTTTTCTACTTTTTCTGGAAGCTCAGGCACAATCAGGTGTTGAATAATTTTTTTTCAAGTTTAAACTAAAACAGACAAACCACTCTTTGAAGGTAGAGTGCTCCTGAGAGCTCACAAGCATTTCACAGATGATGATTTGATTGATTGATCCATTTTTGCAGCTTATCTCAACTTAAAACTACAGTACTTATCCTCGTCAAACCATATCAATGCTTCCTTCCCTGAAACAAATCTGATACCTGTGCAAAATTTTATGCATAACTCTTGGGAAAAAAGAGGAAATTGGAAGTTGCTCAAAGTTAAACAGGTAAAGTGGCAAGGCCAGATTGGTTAATCATCCATTGTGACTTGTACTTGTGAGTCATCACCAACCCTCTTCAACAAGTACATCAAACAACAACAAAGAATCCTACTTGAAAGAAGAAGAAACAAGTTTTTCCCTGTTGGGTGCATTGAAAAAAAAAAGCAAGTGCTTTATGAAGAAGGCAAAGTGGGACTTCTAGCATTGAGAACACTTGAACAGGATGGAATTTATTGAGTTGAGGAATGCAGATAATTGAATGTGTCATGCATCTGGAGTTGTGTAGAATATTTATAGCTGATTAAGCTGGAAGCAAAAGTTACACAACATCATAGCTTGCCACAATATTGGAGCACTAATCCTCTACAATTTCTTTAAATGTCCTCCTAGTTCATCTGCCCTTTGATCAGTACTACTGCTGGTATTTTTTAGAATCCTAGCTAAAACATCAACCCTTGCAAGAGGAGAATATCAGGTGATTTCCATTGTTGACAGTGTAGTCTCCTAGAAACCAAACTATAGTGTACTGATCAGATAAGCCTTTTTACATACAGATAAAAGCATTTCTGATTTGCAACTTGCCAAAACCAAGCACCCAGCTTGAGGTTTAAGCAATGACGTCAATGACTTCAGAAAGATGAATCATGAAGTTGATCACCAATTACCAGGCTCCCAGCAAGTCTTGCTTATTGTGATCAATGAGCAATAGAGAAAGATCACACTGATTACTAAATCTTGCTCTGTCTTCTTCATAATAGCTTCACACCAGAAAACAAAAAAAAACAGTCTTATCAAAATCTTTCCACCTGTAACCAGTGTGTAACTTTGTCAACCTTTCTTTATGAAAGAGATTCAATCTTGACTGATTAGAAATAATTGTTCCTTCTAGACTTGTTAACAAAAAGAATCAACTAGAACACAATCAAGAAGAAAAAAATGATCTACACCTTGCTGTTACAGTTAACTTATCTATCTTAACAAGGAATGAAGTATACAATCTAAGCCTGACAAACAAGCATGTTTGATGCTTTCTGTTTACGCAAGATCAAGAGTAGCAAAATTAACTCAATTTTTCAATAGCACTTATTTCATTTTATCATATCTTTCTTATCTGTTATCCTATAAATAAGTTATATCAGATCAACTCAGCAATCAGGTACAGATCATCATCTGATCTCTTCTTTTTATACTAACTTGTAAAACATGTTCAGAATGAAACTTACAAGAAATATCAACCCTTCAGTTTCCAAAGTCTTTTGGTATTTGACTGCCCCATTGGTAATTGAACTGCTCCATGAGGTTACATCAAACATAATTAATTTTTCATTGCTTTACTAGTACTTCCCATTTCATGTGGAAACTGTTATCTGTTGTGTTTATTTTCCCTACCCAGCTCAACTTGCTCTTCCAGCTCTTCTGGCTCCCTTCATCAAGCTCACTCAGCTCTTCAATTTTCCTTCATCCAGCTCCCTTCAACCATCTCTTTCAGCACCCTTCAATCAGCTCATCTAGCTCCCTTCAATCATCTCATTGAGCTGCCTTTAATCAGATCCTCCATCTCCCATCACCCATAAGCTGGATTGTGCAGCTGAATGAGCTGATTTTGTGGAGCTGGAGGAGCTGGCTGGATGAGCTGGCCATGCTGCATGAGCTGGGATGGGGAGCTTCATGAGCAGGAATACCCAGTGCTGGAAGAGCTGAGTGCATTTAGCTCCTTGGATCATCCATTCCCAATGGATGATAAGAACAGAATTTCTTTCATGTGGGATGGAAGAAAAAAAGTGCTGCCATGAGCTTGTCATTTCTTGTGTTATTTGGCTGAGAAAATGAAAAGAAAAAAAAAATCTTGATGGGCCCTGAACTTTCATTGAGAAATCTGATCCCCAAACCCCCCAAACCCTCAAATTTTCCCTCCCCAAACCTGTTGAGTTTGTTATTGTTATGTCCTCTCTCTAGTCTGCTAATCTATCTACCTTTCACTTCACATGTCACACCTCTGTCACCAGTTATGTAGTTTATCTGGGACAGCATCTCACTTGTGGAAGGATCCTTTTTTTTATCCTTCCACATCATTTCTCATCTTTCTGTCACAGGTATTTCCCATCTTATTTTTTCCCTTTCTTTCTTTCTTCTTTTCATTTCTTTGTCTCTTTTGTTATGTGTCTCTCATCCAACATTACTCACACAATGTCATCCTTCCACATCATCCCTCATCTTTCTTCACCTCATCAAAACCCATCCCTTGGCGGGAAGTTTAGGCACAAAAGGAATATGAATGAGCTGGGAAAATGTGTGTATTTTGGAAAAATCATAGATTTTTGGTTGCCTGCATATATGGGTTTCCTGGTTCCTCCTCATTGATTTACATAGAAGTTATGAATAAATTCCAACTCCAATCCACCATTCCTTTCCACAACATGTAATGATTTTGGCTGTTATGTACAGTCACTCTCCAAACATTTTTGCCGAAGTGTAGTCGGGAACACACAACACTGCGGCAAAAACTTCTGGAGAGTGACTGTACTCTTTCCAAGTTCTACATTTCTTGCTCTGGAGAGTTCCATATTTACATAGCAGTAACTGAAGCTTATAAGAGCAAATGCACAATATTGCAACTGGAGTGAATCACTCTTCAATGTGTTTTTTGCAATGATAATTGGCATTAATTCAGACTTGTCAACTTTTGTAATATCTGCTATGAACATTGGGGTTATATTGAATTTTATGTGAAGCCTCCAGAATAATAAAACAAATGTTTTCGATTTGGTTCTAGAACCAAATTGGTATGATTACAAAAGTTTTATGGAGAGCCATGTATAAAATCTAGAAAGAAATAAAAAAAAAAGCAAAAAGGGGGGGGGGTGAAAAAAGTTCTAATCTCTCAAACAAAAAAAGAACTCCTCAAGAGTCTAAATGATGGAAAACTTTTAATTTTTTTCTTTTCGTTCAGACGACTACGCCAGTATCAATGGGTTCAATTGCACCCTTTGCCTCCACAGTAGCAGCTGCTGCGGGAGCCACTTCGGCAGGCTTGTTCTCTTCAACCTTCTTGGGCTCCTCCGTCTTGGGCTCCTCCTTCTTGGGCTCCTCCTTCTTGGGCTCCTCCTTCTTGGGCTCCTCCTTCTTGGGCTCCTCCTTCTTGGGCTCATCCTTCTTCTCCGTAGCCGGGTTGGGCGCGGCGGCCTGGAGGTTCACTGAGGCGCCCTTTTCATCCGGTTTGCCCGCGCCTTGTGGAGCCTGCCCGCCGGCTAATTCGGCTAGTTTGGGAATCGCTGCAACGGCTACACCGTCAGAGGCTTTCAGAGAGTGAAAAAAAAAATGAAGTTTCATCAGTGCTCGGCGTGGGTCCGGTTTTCTCAAGATTAATGTTTGTAGATTCTTACTGGCAAGGATTTGCTGGAACGATTTCTCCAAGTTCTTGAACTCGCCCTTGATCGTGCTAGTGTAATGTTAAAAAATGTAAGCAGTCCCTTTTAGTGCTGCTTTCCAAGGTGTGCTCTGAGCGGGTGGGAAAAAAATGGAACGTACTTGGCGTCATCGGGTTTGGCTTCGATGGCTACGAGGGATTTACTTTATTGTTACAAACCGGAAACAAACACATAAGGCATCAGACGACTACGGAAATCTTGGAATGGAAGAGAAAAGAAAAAAGGAGAGGGTTTTTTCTTCTCTTACGCGATAGATTCACCAGCCTTGCTGGATTCTTCTACGGCTTGGCTGAGCTGGGGATTTTTGTTAGGAGCGCTGTTCAACAAGTCTGCCGTCAAACTCTTCAACTTGGGAACAATCGAAGAGACCTTCTTGCTCTCGTCAAGGATGTCCTTGGTGCTACTGCCCAAGTTGGTCACCGCCTCCAAGCCGACTCCCATCTCGATGATGCCTTCGAATAATTTGGAGGCCAACTGCTCCTCCTTGCTACCACTCTTCTCCTTGCCTGCGGCTGCGGCATCTTTCTTGCCATCTTCCGACTTCAAGTCAACCTGTCGGCGTCGAAGTTTGCTGCCTAAATCTTCATCGAGGAAATCCTTGTGTTCTTCCAATAACTGAAGACCACCACTGAACTCGGCTCTGATGACCTGGCAAGATAAGGCCAACAAGATGGCGACTTTGACAAACAAGCAAGAGGTAGAATTCATCTTAACTTTTAACTGGTATGGTAAAAACTATTGTTTTGAGGTGTTAATGCTACGGGAGAGGAATTATTATTATGTTTTTTTTTTTGGGAGAAAGAGACCAGGCTCTCGCTGAGTTTTCTAGTGTGAGGGGATGGCTTGAAAAGTATCAACTTTTAATCGAGTAGGGAAGCTGCTGAATTGAGGGTAGAGCCACAAAGAGGAAAGAGGTCCGGTTTATATATTGTTTACCCATCACTGTCTGGGCCTCGTCTTCACAGAAAGTGCTGCTCAAAGTGATGATGGCAAGAGGCACTCGAAGTCCGGCTGCCAGGCAGAGGCCTCCAACCAATGAGGGACCTAGTGGTAACCGATTGCACGTTACATTCGACGTTCGGTTGGAAAATGAAGGAATTAATTGCCTCTCATTTGATGTGGGTTACCAGAGGGATGTAAAGCAGCCTATCCAGCTTCTTGGGTGCGCAGAAATCGCAATCAATCTCGAGCTTCTCAAGTGTCGCTGTTGGTTTAGCGCTATGGCAGCCCAATCCAGTTCATAGAGCCCGCCGGAAGCCAAGGCCACCGGACTACCATCAGTCTCCGCAATGCGCTCCAGAAGGGCTCCGGCGCTTAAGCTGCCATGGCAAGGCTAAACTTGAGCTTAATGTCGGCTCGCGCAATTTGTAGCACACGTCGTGCTTCATCGATCGATAGTTGAGTTGAGAAACCCAGCGATGTGTCCGTCGGGAAGTGTCGTTGTCTTCTGCCTAAACATTGAAGGTTCCAGTCTAACGGCCACCAGACGACTTTCATTCTCGCAATTATGTTGCGCGAATTCGGTCGTGTTTGCAGGGTCGCTACATCCCTTCGGTTACCAAGCACCGCACACCATTCGTTCTTCATTTGTTCAGCAAATTTGTTGTTGCGCTCTTATGTGTTACAACTTGCCTCACGAGTCGCTGCCCTCTCAGAAGGGGACCACATCACTGCTCTCTGAAGTGTGCAGCGAATGCTACTATGTATCGAATAATTGAGGAACATACAAAATAGTGGAGAAAAATGCATAGACAGACCCACTAGAAAACAAAAATGTGAACAATTGCAAAGCACAACAGCTAGCTGAAATTGTCAGGCCGGTTGGGGGGATAATGTCACTTTTCTACGGGACGTTCCCGGAGTCCAATTCAACCGGCCATCCCCAACTCCGCCAAAGTGACTGTGCTAAATTACTGCGCACACATCGTGCTCGATTAGCTGTCCATAGTGGGCATCCAGCTCATTAAAATTCAAGCTGCCACATTTTGACACTTTTCTGTTTTTCAAGAGTTCAGTTCCTGGTGGGTTTTACGTGCATAAAATCTAGATCCTTAATTGAGAGCCCCTCATCCTAATTTTAGTCAAATTTCAACACTGTTTAGTGATGACTCAAACATAGAAGTTGGAATGTTATTTAGAGCCCTAGATGGCAATGGCAACAGGAAGGCATCCAGCATGTGGCAGGGCAGTTCCGCACTTGCTGATTTGGATCAGCTGATGTTGTCGACTCTGCTGGAGGGGCGAAAAAAGTTAGGGGGCTCAGCTTAAAACATGCCCTTGACTGGGTTTTGGCAGGCAGGCATGGCAGACTTTATGGAATCACCATACTTGAACCTTCAAATAACCTTCACAATTTTAGCGACTTTTTGTAAAAATAAGGCAAGTCGTGAACTGCCACAATGAACCGGATTATTATATTTATGTATTGCATGTTATTTTCTGAATTGAACCCGTAGAAGGAATCAGTGAAACATGGGCACCACACGTTTTTATCAACCCCTTGTTAAACATCCCTCTTTGGGCCAAGCTGAGAATGGAATGAGATCTCCGCCCAGAAGAAAAATGTGTATGTCATCCCGACGTTTATGTGAGTGTGGAACGACTTGAGTACGACGATGCGATGCGTTTGGAAGAGACATGTGAAAAAGGGCCTCTTTTCGTGTGATGTGAAGAGGTTGAAGGGGAGAATGAAGAGGCTAGATTGATCTACAAGCAAAAAAAAGGGGGGACCGGGGGTTGGTATAGCAAGGAATTGGCCGATCTGCCTCATCTACAGATCCCAATCGTCGTCATCAAACGCATCCTTCCGGACATACTGATATCAAACAGCAAATGAAAGGCCATTAACGCTGTGGGTAAGATAATGTATAGAGGACAGCACAGATGGAGCAAATGAATTGAAGAGAACGCACCGTGATTTTTTTGGGTTGATTGGCTGAGGTCGCGGCGCCACTTTCAGAACGTTCTAGCTGGTCCAACACACTGATCAACTGCTCCTCTGTCACCCTTCCTCTGAGCCGGCCCGCCTGAGCCATGCTTATGAGCATGTCTTCAACTTGTCGCGCGCGCTGGGGACGGACCAAGGCGATGCGTGATACTGTTGATCGGAGCTGGCTTAACTATCAAATCCCCTCGACCCCCCCCCCCCTTTTTTTTTTTTTTTTTTTTTGATAAGGTGTTGTCTGGTGGACGGATTCAGAGAAACATTGACCCACATCGTTCGCGAGCATCGCTATCGATTATTTGACTTACTGCTGCTCTTCGCATTCTGAACATGGTCGAGGTTTTTAGTTTCAGCTTCGGGCGACATTAATGTCAGAGGAATACATGCGGGCTCAAGGAGAGATGAAGCGTACTCTTCGTTTTCGGCTGCCTTCTTGGCCTCTTCTTCGGCGCCGGCTCCATTTTGGCCACTCATCTTCGACATCACGGACGACGGGATGTTTTCTGTACCGTTTTCACGACTGGCCAGATCCGCCAATCTTTTCTAAATAGCGGTTCTTCGGTAAGCTCGAGATATGCAAATAGCCTGGTACAGATCGCATCTCTACTCACCTGTCGGATCGCCTCCAGTTCAGGGTCAGCCATGTCGCTTGGGATTTCGTGGAGCTCGGTGGGTATCTTGGGAGGAAGGCTGTGTGGTTCAAGTGACAAAACGCGATTCGTGTTTGGTGTGTAACTTTCATCAGCACTTGAAGTTTTCATCCCCCAGACCCGGGTACCCCCGAACCCCGACTCCTGACTGACCGGGCCTTGCTCTGCCTTGCTCACATGGAAAGACTGGAATGGTCTTTCTCAATAAAATCTTCATCTGAGACCACATGGGCGTACTATTTGCATTTACATATTCTTGATGCTCTGAATGGCGACAGAAGTCATACATAGAAAGAGTTGCATCTGATCTTCGGGGCCTTTGATATATGTAAATATGTAGCTGGCCGTAGACTTGTAAGCAAAGACTACACCTATTATGAAAGGAACTAGGTGAATGGCATTCCAAGGAACAGCTGAAGAACTGACATGTAGTACCGGCTGTTTAATATATCAATTCCTACATGGTATAGTCAAACTTGTTAACATCCAAATCAGCTGCAGTATATTGTCAGGTAGAATAATTGGGTTAATCTTGTCACTTGGGTAAAAATCATTGATGGTACGCTGATGATAACTCTACAGATATTAGTCCGGTTCACGACCCGCTGTTTATGCTATATTTTAGCAGCTTTTTATTGCTGCATCAGCAACATGCAGGTCATAAGTTTAAATTGGACCTTGCATGATGCTTCAAGGTTTGGGTGAGTGATCCCAGCCATTATGCAAGTTTTGATGCACAGCACGCTGAACAACCATGCATAAACTATACAAAAACAAGCAGGGGGTCATAAATTCCAGCAAGCTGAAACCAGCGGGTCGTGAACCGGACTATTTAATGGGGGGATTTGATCTTGAACTTTAAATCAAACAAATCACTAAAAACATGTGAGTATCCATCTTTTTCATTAATCAGAGTACCATCACCTGAGATGAAGTGATCAATATGCTTTTTTGATAAAAATTTTTCCCATCTACATCTTCTCATCAATGAATTTTTCTTATTTGATTTCTGTTGAGGTGGGATCACTTTCCTTTTATCTATGTTTCACCATCCTTTTCCTGGCTCTCCTCAAGGCCCTTTACAAGGTGTTATGTATCTATCAACTTGAATCTTATTCTTGGTCAATTTTATCTCTGTTTTCTAAAGAAAATGTTTGCCATGACTGGGTCTATTTTCCATTTCATAGACTGTCCTTTATCAAATCAGCTGGAAAAAATTGAAAAAAAAAAAAAAATCCCAGATTTTTCCCATAATAAAATAAAATAAAATTAACAACAACAACGCGACCCCAATGTCAAGTAGAAAGTACATGAAGAATGCCGTGAGCTGAATAGGAATTTCTTGGGATCCACATTGGCGGCAACACCAATCAGAAGCCAGACAGCCTCATTGGATCCCTTTGCAGATCACGTTACTAGTGGTTCTAGCTGTTCGATAACCGCAAGCCTAAAACAATTCTTCAGCTTTGAGATTGTGATTTTTTCTTATTATCGGGCTCCACTTCGAAATGTACTTCCTTTTTTTTCGCGGCGGATGTTGTGGTGCGATCTTTTCCCTGTTCCTCCTGGGATTTCGATTCTTTCGGTTTTTCTTTTACTTCTTTTGATGCCTTCTTTTTCGGCTTCCCTTCTTCCGGCGTTGTATCTTGCTTTTTTTCTTTCAGTCCAACCCGCTTCCCTTGATTGCTGAAAGTATCTTTGAACGCCTTATTTGTGAGCTTCCCCTTTCCTCCAGATCCTGGCTGCACCGATTTTTCTCTCAACCCGATCAGCCTCCCTTGGGCAATGGATTCCTGAATGCGATCTTGATCCAAGACGGACTGTCCAAGGGCCGCAAGGGAGGTCTGTCGAAAAGCTGCCGAGGAATGAACAAGCCATTGTTTTCAGTCTTGTGTCGTGGAAAGAGTTTGACTCCCCCCGGGAAAAATCTAAGAAGTTGCAAAGGCATACCATTGGTTATTATCTTGAAGGATTCGCGCATACGTCGGTACTCCTTCCTGATGATGCTGAGTGCCCATATAAGCGATAATGTCAGTGATTCAGGCTGACTGTTTCAATGATTGCAGCGAATGTATAAATCAAACTATTCCAAAAATAAAGCAGAGACTTACTTAGCATCGGAAGGGTTCTTAAGAATCGCTTTCATAGAGCGTCTAAGAAAAAAAAAATCATGATTCAGCTTTATCAGTCTGTGATAATGAAAACAATAATGGGTGCGTGCCAGCTCACGTTAAGCGTTTGCCTGCCTTGTTTGCCAACCGATTGATTTTTTGGAGCTTCTGTGGATTCTGTCCGGGAGCGGTTGCCGCAAGCTCTTTCCGCAGCTTGTCGATTTGGGGAATCAAGCGGATGACTCTGTTAGACCCATCTTTGATGTCAGATATATCGCTTCCGAAATTAGTGATGCCCTCCAAGTTGTCATTGACTTTTGCCATGAGGGTGGAAAAGTCGCTGCCAAGCTCATCTTGGTCAATTTCATCCCGAGATCTCAATTTTTCGGGAGGCGATCTGAATTGTTCGGGAGGCGGTGTCGTCCGCAGAGGTATTGTGATTTCCGGGGACGGTCCGCGAACGGGATATTGTCTCCTCCTCAAATATGAAGCTGGTTTGCCGCTTGCGAGTTGATTTCTGATGCGCTCTTCGGGACTGGAAGGCTCGGCACCCAATCCCTCGACTTGGAGAATAAGTAGCAGTAGTATGACAGATGTTGAGACCATCACGAGGCCAGTCGATCGCCAGCCTCGCCTTGAAGAAAAAAGTGGTCTTGAGAGAGTATAGGATGTTTTGATACCCGGCATTGCGAAAGTGACACAAGCAAGCTACAGCGTGCGGATGAATCACCAACTTTTGCGATTGAGCTGTATTCTCTAATGGGGATCCAGAAGACGATGAAGGGATGTGAGTGTCCAATGGGAGTGGAAAAGTCGGCAATAGATATCGGCGCCATTGGAAGAACTGGTCTACGCTGAGAGTTTTGATGTTACCAGCAACTCGATTCTGCTTCTAACTATTCTCAATGACGGAAGCCAACGATTTCCCATCACTGCCCAGTTTCTATCATTCGCTATATTCGCCAGAAAATTACAGCGAGGCAGGCTTCAAGGTAAGTGGGAATTGTATGGGCATATAGTTGGCATCGGCTAGTTATCAAGGAAACCTTTCCAGCGTCTCCTCGGACAGTAGAAGTACTCACCCATGGTTGCGGTCGAGGTCACGATTCATAGCACAACACTTCATCCGACCCAACGGCAACGCTTTTTTTTCGCCCGATGACGACGTAGGCCAGCGCTTGCCCCGCTAGGCCGACCGACCCAAAGATGATGGCTTTCCCCCTTCCCAACATAACAACAGTCCTCTGATCTTTTTTTTTTGTTTACTTTGGAGAGAGCGGGAGCCAAAAGCGGTCGGCGCAATCCGATCGAGGTTTTCAAAGGCCCCTTGCTGCGCAGCACTGCAACACAATTTTGAGACTGTTTGTTCGCGACAGAGTTGCCCCAGAGCCTAACTTAACAAAGCCCCTCCTATAACTTGCGTGCGGGTCCCGAAGCTCCTTCGGAGGCCCTTCAGGACCCGCACGCAAGTTACAGGAGGGACTTTGTTGAGTTAGCCCCAGAGCTGAGCGGAGAGCCTCGAAACTACCGTTGAAGTGACTGCGTGAGCCCCTCTGAGCTCTTGTATTCTGCCTTGAGTTAACGGGACAGATCGTCAGACAATTTTTTGCATGGGCAAAAAACCGCAAAGTAACGTCACATTTTCTTGCTTCTTCCCCAGAAATCATGTCAGTATGTTACAACATTCAATCATCTGACTGTTGGCATGTCCTTATTTGATTGTTCCTGGTGCTTCCTGGTGTGTGTATGTATTACCCATATCTTGCTTTAACAAAGTAGGCCAGTATTATCATACAGATCACCACGACCAATCAATCATCACATGATTGCAGGTGACATCTCAAAGTACAAAGGCGCCTTTGTACTTTGATATGTCACCTGCAATCATGCGATGACTGATTCAATTGGTGGTGGTGGATTCTCACCACTAACCCCCCCCCCCCTACCTACCCTAACACAACAATAATCCAATGAAAGAGTTGTAGACCTTTAGATGTGCTTATGTAACCTGTGCTCATCCTGTCCCCCTCCTACAAAAAAAAAATTAATCCATAAAGCCTACCATTTTTGGTCCTGTTGCACACTATCTTTTTGAACATGAATAAATAAGGCAAGTCACAAGCGCGGGCGGCATGTAAATGTAATGGGAGGACACTTGGAAGTTAGCCACTACTCCACCAGATGAATGGGTTGGGTGTTTCTTTTTGGGAAGTGTGACTGAAACAGAAGCTGGTGTGTTGTCTATTGATGACCAGATCCAATCTGCTGAGAGGTAATATTTCTCTCAGAATGTTATAGAGGGGGTCTATTGCTGTTGCTATATCTGAGGAGGGCTTGAATCAATATGCATGGATATGCATTATCCAGAGAAAACAAGTATGGCATCATTAAAGGTGGACTACCAATTCCAAATCCAAATCCAAATTCAATCTACTCTTCTGCCATCAGCTACAAAACTACCTTCGGGGGAAGGTTTGACATGCCCAGTCATACTGATCACAGACCACATCAGATGCATCTTCACATCACACTGACAGCACCAAGCTGTCTCCCCCGCGTGAATGCGGAATACATCAAGTCACCATGCCCATTATATGTCTATGATAGCTGATACTGCATCTGCGGTTGTCTGATGCAATGTCATGACGGGTTTACAACCAGATTGATAGGACTGGTATCATAGTTTGACCCGCCGATATTGCCTTAGGAAAGAAGAATCCCGGGCAAGTGGGTTCGTGTGTTTGGGAGTGAAAGGCCGCACATGGAGTAGATTAGTTTTACAGTCAGACGCGGAAAAGAAGCAGCATCTCAACCCAGGAACACAAGCAGGTGAATGAGAATATCTTGGCAGGAAGGGAGGGCGGGCAGTACAGGCAGAAACGGAGAGGGGGGATCGGGAGCTGTCTTGATTATATCCGACCAGGACCAAGATCGGCCATTACAGCAATATATGTATATGTAACGTCGAGGGTACACGGCTTCTTCTTCCCTGCGCAGTTTTCCAAGAAAGTGACAGGCAGAAAAAAAAGACACAATATGGAACAGTTTCATTTTTGTTGGGAGAGGGGGGGGGGGGGGGATGGAGGATAAGGGTTCGTCTTTGTCAAGCCACAATGAGAAAAGGGCGGACGACGATACTCGACGACACGCTTATCGGTCCTGAGAATATTGAACAACCCGCATGGAATCAGTCATCACAGCAAAAAAGGAAGAAGGAGCGCTTTGAAAGAAAAGAACAGCCGCAAGCGCACCTCTGCCCACTCGTTCTCCTTCTTGATTTGGGCCTCCTCTTCTGGCGTGAAGTCGTTTGCCTAGGAGAGTCCAAGAGCTTCAGATGTCGTCCCAAGCGGCGAATCGAAGAAAGAAAAAAAAAACAAGGAGGGACTCACAATGTTGAACAGCTTTCGGATCTCCTCTGGTTGCTTGCCCTTGATCATGTTGGCAACCGACTTACATCCAACGTCTCTGTAGTGGGGGAGGGCGGGGGAGGACCGATGAGACTTTTGGACGGTGGAGACCAGATGGGAAAGAAAGAGAAGACTGACAGGAGAGGCTTGATGTCCAAGTAATTCGCCGCCAAGATAATCTCAAACAGCATCTCTTGATCCACGGTAATAACTGTGAAGGAAGAAGGGACAACTTAGTGTAAGGGAATCGATGAGAAATAGAGAGCGTCTTACATTTGGTATCCCAGTCGCTAATGTCAGTGGCGCGTTTCCGAGCATCCTCGGGATCCTCGGCGGATGGCTCGGGGTCCTTCTTATGGTGCTCGCACCATTCAATCACTTTCTTGAGCACGCTCGCGGACACGTTGGGCAGAGGAATGGGGTTGTCAGATTCTCCGACATCTACGAGTCGGAAAAGCAAGAGTGGGCCGTCAGTCAGTCTCATGGTGAAAAGAAATACCAAGGAGTGAGTTCATGGGGGATGGGGATCGATGGATGACCTTCGATCATGTTTTTGATCAAGACGCTACGGATCGCGACTTCGCGCTCGACGTTAAACTGTTCGCCATCGGAGCTGCGAGGAGCGCATGATGGAGTGAGTACACCATGCCGGATTTGGGAAAAAGAATACTTGGTCAGATCATGAGACGGTGTTCGTAGCTTCCCATGAATCGATGTCCTTAAAGTGAGAGGGACTCACGTTACGAGCACGACCATCTTTAATTGCCGGCAAGTTGGTAAAATGTGGTTTGAAGTGAAAATGTGGTTTGAAATGAGAAAAAAAGTGTTCTCCGGAGAAGAAAGAGAAGTGGGGACGATCGAGGATCCAGTTCAAGCGGAGCGGGGACCCCCGGGGACCCAGACAGACCCCCCTTCAGAAAAGTGGAAGCCAAAGGCAAAGTGAAATGGGAATGGAATGCGCGTCCTGGAGGCGTCGGGGCAAGCATATTTAATACATATTAAAGCATCTAAATAAAAACATACCATTCCCCCACTCATCATCTTCATCTTCCATCCTGCATATTTACATAAATACATACCCCTTGGAATGTTAGCAAGAATAGCCTATCAAATAACAGCAAGGATATACATAATATGTAGATAAACAAACACACCTGTGGCAGAGGCTTTGGGGTATCTATTTACATACGGTGGAATTGAGAAAGGACCTACGGCTACCTTACCATCTCAATGTCATAAAAGAACATCCACCTCACAACAGGGGGTAGGATACATACCAGTGTGATCTAATTTGACATACATACCTAAATCCCAATTCATTCAATCATTCACTGGCTACAGTTGCGGACGTCATAAACCAGCACTGGATTTTGACGATGTCCGAAATCTTGGGGTAAAAAAGGGAAAAAAACCGGAAAAAGAGGGGCCAAAAAGGCACCAGAAGAGGCCTACAATGGTGCTTTTAGCTCAAGGAAAGCCCAAAAATGCGGTCTATTTATGATTTGTAAGGCTATTGGGGCCTAAACCCATGATTTTCTGATGCATAAACCCATACTTATGTGTTTAAGCATGGGTTTAGAGAGGTTTGTCCGAAATCCTGATGATAGAAAAATAAAAAAAATAAAACTAGCCACCCAAATGCTTAGCGGCTATATTTTTGAACTCTACACATGCGTGCGAGTTCAAAAATGTAATAAAAATATGTGTATTCACACTTTGGCCCCCGGGGGGAGGCCCCGCGTCTCATTTTTTTGTTTGCAGGCGGGGCACTGCCGGTTTATGACGTCCGCAACTGTATGTCTGGGACAGCACCAGCCAGATTTCTTGAAATGCATATTCATGATGATAAAGTTATAATGTATCCTCTCAGCTATACATAGTCCTTCTGATTGATTTATTTCCATGCATTAGAGGACGTCCCCCGTCACCTTTTACAGGCCTGTATGTACATATGCAGACACCATTCCAAATCCTAAATTTGGACACTTTTCCAAAAAAAAAAAAAAAAAAAGAGGAGGTGTGTTGAATTTCATACTCATTGCTGAAGATGTTTGATGATCCTGTAAGAAGTGTTGCGTTTTTGGTCAAAAATCTAGAATATGTAGGACCTCTCTAAATTAAGGAGTTAAAATCCTGTAAACCTGGCAACTGGAAGTTGTCTGTTCATCCTATGCTGTTGGTTGGATAAGAAAGCCTATTCACATAACTACATATTTACATAATTCTCAGATCTCATCCTGTCTCTAGAGAGAATCCGTTCCAGTCACCCAATGTGTCTATGTGTTGACCTAGAATTTCAGCTGTACTAAATACTTGAGTCTTTTCTAATCTGTAAAATATGTATAATAGTTTTCCATCTTTTCCACTGATCACATCCACAACTCTCAGACCAGCTCAGACCATTCTTTGAGGATCTCCAATCTTTCCATTCTTGATATCCCCCCATTGGGCCAATATGGCTAAGATATGCATTGCAGCTGGCACGCAATAGTCCGGTTCACGACCCGCTGTTTATGCTATATTTTAGCAGCTTTTTATTGCTGCATCAGCAACATGCAGGTCATAAGTTTAAATTGGACCTTGCATGATGCTTCAAGGTTTGGGTGAGTGATCCCAGCCATTATGCAAGTTTTGATGCACAGCACGCTGAACAACCATGCATAAACTATACAAAAACAAGCGGGGGGTCATAAATTCCAGCAAGCTAAAACCAGCGGGTCGTGAACCGGACTAATATCTATTGCGCAAGAGGATTCATCATCATCGACAAACCTCTTCCAGACCAATATTTATGTATCTCTTTAAGTATCACAAACAGGGTTGAGGAGAGTGGAAGAGTCTCTTGAACCACTCATCGATTTGAATCTCCAAACCAACTGATGGGTGCAACAGGAAAATCAACCGACCGTATCATTCTCAAGGCAATCCTGGCAAGCATTGCATGCATATCTAGATTTAAGCAAATTTTCCAATGTGATTGAGTGAATACTATTATGCCACGACATAGTTTTCATGCACTGAACAACAAGGGATCTGAAAGCACCTTTGCAGTGGATGATGCACGCATACATCCGGAGTCGACACGTCGAGCCCAGCAAAAAAAAAAAAGTACATATTTACATGCTGATGGTCTGTAGAAGCTCCAGAACCCACGGGGCTCCCAGCTGGCCGAATGTGTGTCTGTTCCGGACACAGATGAAGTGTTGGTGGGCCCACGACGAGTGGACCGACTCAGACTTTCAAACATCATGAGCGACAAGGATACATAAACGAGCCCGCGTAGACAACATCCAGCTGGTGGTGGTGAGGAAATATAGCCACCGAAATGTGAATCCTAGCCCCTTACGCCTTTAAAGATTCTTATAATATCCCAATCACGTCCGAATCAGTGGCGGAGTGTTTCCCCGTGCACAATGCGGATACTTTCACAGCCACCACTTCCAGCGCAGCGCAGCCGAGTACACAGCCTTTCGGATCCACTCCACATAAGCATCATCATCAGTTCATCATCGATGCCTTGCGCAAGTATATGCATCAAGCCTCTTTTTCTTCTCTTTTTTCCATTTTTCTTTCTTTTCTTTTTTCTTTCACCAACGTCAACAACAACAACAACAACAACGTGATAGTTGGTGATAATGGATGGTGGAAGCGACCCTGCTGGGGGTGGAAGCACAGGGTAGGGTAGGGGAGGGGAGGGGGGTCAAAAGAGAGCCAGGAAACCGCAGAGAGGAAAGAACACGTGGAAGAAGAGAGAAGAAGCAGAATATGACAAAACAAAACAACAAAAAGATTAAAAAAAGGAAGAGAGAGAAAGAAAAAGAAAGGGAGAGAGAAAGTGGCCACATCACCCTGCAAACTTATATTCGGCCGGACCGGCAGGCTGGAGGGCAAGGTTCTGGGCGGAGGAGGAGTGGGCGGAGGGGCTGGGGGCGGGGGCGGCGGAGGAGTTAGGAGGATTAGAGGCGGAAGAGGGGGACGAGCCAAGCAAAGGGAAATGGTGGTCGAAGTGGAAAAGATGATTAGGGATGGGGGGATGGGGCGGCGGGCGTTGGTGGGGATGATGGGGATGAGGGAGCGGGTGCGGGTGATGATGATGGTGGTGGTGGAAGTTGAACTCGGGATTCGCCCGATGGTCGTGCGGGTGGTGCATGTTCAAGTGCGACGAGTTATGTGCAGGAGGAGGAGGGGGCGCAGCGGACGGTGGCGCCGAGTACACGTGCGCGGGGGGCGCCAGGGGCTGGTGCGGATGAGGGTGGGCATGGTGCTGGGAGTGGTGGGGGTGGTGATGATGGGGAGGGATGTGGAAGGAGTAGAGCTCGTTGGGGGTGCTGCCGGGCTGCTGCACGGGATGGTTGAGGAGGGCATTGTTGGGGAAGAAGTCGGGTGCGTGGGTGTCCAGCGCCGAGCCGGGAAGCCCGGCGGCGCTACCGAGGCTCGAGTGACTGAGGCTGGCGCTATGCTGGTTCTGGTGCTGGTTCTGGTGCTGATGCTGATGCTGGTGCTGCTGATGGTGATGGTGATGGAAGGGTAGCGGGGCCACGTGGCTCTTTTTCTCCCCCTGTCCACTGTTCACGTACGGCGACCCGGTGCTGGGCGGCATCGGCGGGCGGTTCAGCGAGGAGGAGGTGGAGGAGGAGGCAGCGGGCGAGGGCGAGCCGGCTGACGAGAGCACAAAGCTGGGCGCCATGGGGTTGAACGTGGGCGCCTTCTTCTTGGGCTCAAACACCGGCGGGGGCGCCGTGGTATACCTCTGGAACACGGGCGTCGTCGTCGTCGGCGACGACGTCGTCGCAGCCCGGGAGCTGTTGCTACTGCTGTTGTTGTAAAGCCCAGGGCCCGGCTGCCCGATGGGCCCCAAGATACTGTGGCCGAAGCTCGGCGCTGGAGGCATCGTTTTCGCCTGGGGATTGGGTGCGACGGAGCGGTAGAACGACGCCCCAGGCTCCGCCGTTCCTGCGCCCTGTTCCCCCGGCGCGGGTGTCGAGGCGGGGGCCTGCCGTACCACAGGCTGAAGGAGACGCGGGTTGTTGTTGCTCGTTGGGTTGATGGCTGCATTGTTCACACCGGGCGGGAAATACGTAGCCGAGGCGGCAGAAAGCGTCGACGGCGTAAACCGCGGGCCCTGCACTGCTGTATTACGCGCACTCAACGAGGAGGATAGTGTCGATGCGAGCTTAGGAGCTGCCGGCGGCGCTGATAAGGGCGCCGGAGGAACAGCGGGCGCTGGAAGGGGCGATCGGGATTTGTCGGCGGGCACTTTCCAGCCCTTGAATCAGAAACGACAACACCGCGCGATATTAAAACAACACCATCGCTCCACTACACTACTAGAAGCGGGTAGTGCGAGGGGGTAGGAACACGTACCATTTCTTTCCCCTTCCGATACACATTCTCGAGCCCCTCTTTCCAGACGCCCTCGTTATTCAACTGGCGATAGATATCGTAGAGCTGGAGGGCGGTGCGGGCGTCTTCGATCGAGTCGTGCGTCCCTGCGTTTTGGATGTCGTGTCTGAGGATGAGGTACGACAGAAGACGTAGTGACAGCTTCCGCTGGCGCGAGGCGATGTAGTAGAGGTCCACCGTATCGATGATCTGCGACGGCGGGACATGGATATCTATACACACACCCCACGGCGAAAGATCAATGAAATCATCTCCACACTGTGGATTGCAATCCTGTCTTTTTTGGCGGGCGGGCGGACGGGGACTGACTGATTATCCGGAAATCTTTCGACAGCCCGTGGCCGATGAATATACAACCGAGATCGACGAGGAGGCGGAGTTTTTTGTAAGCGACTTTGAGGGGGACGAGGGTGTGAGGGGAAGAGTTTTGGTCGAGATCACCGGCTATAGATAGAATGAAAAGAACCAACGGCAACACCATCAATTCCACGCCCTCCCCCCCTGCTTTTTTGTGTGTGTTACAAAACCGAGAGGAGGTGTGTACGTACGACGGATCCCGGAGAACTCGGTGAGGTAGTCGGCGATCGGCTCCAACGTCAGGATATGGTCGTCGATGAACGGGACGCCGGTACGGGAGCCCTCGCCGCGGAGGACGGAGACGCGGGCGAGGGTCATCTGGCTGGGCCTGCGGACGAGGCGGGTGCCGTCGGACCTGTAGTCCACCTCTTCCTATATAGATATATATACATAAAACCCACATACACAACAACAACAGATGTTCGTGGTGTTTTTTTTTTTTCTGTATCAGCGCGTGTATCTTGCTCCATGAAGGGGATGCGTTATCCTGCTCTCGGCTGGAAGTCACACTCGCCTGCTGTAACGACACAAACTCGGCATCGATGGCCACCAAGTCGCCCTTCTTGGGGACTTCGTCGGGGGTCAGGACCTCGTGGCGGATCAGATCCTTATCGCGACACCTGCGGACGGTAGTCCCATCAAAAAAAAAACAGCACTCCTTTTTCGGTGAGGAAGAGGGGGGTAAGAAAAGCGCACTTGGACACATTGATATCCGACAGCAAGATAGACGTGTCGTGTTGGGCGTTCGACGGGAGCTTATCAAAGTCGAGGACCTGGTCGGAGTCCTTGCGGACGTAATAGAGCACACATGGCACCTATACCGCAAGAATCAAAAGAGTGCGGGAGGGTCAGGTTCTGCGGGAGGAAGAAAAGGGAGAAAGAAAGAAAAGGGAGAGAGAAAGAAAAGGGAGAAAGAAAGAAAAGGGAGACCAAGAAAGAAAAAGATAATGGGCGGCCAGCACACTTTCCAACACGCAGGGAAACTGAGCGCCTCGTCCTGCGAGATTTTCTTGACCAAGAAGTCGTTGAAGAGGTACCAGGGATCACCGGCTGGCGTGGTTGTCGTTGTCGGGGCAGCGGTTGACGTCGACGACGTCGGCTGAGGCTGAGAGTTGAGGGAGAGGTCTTCGGGTCGGGCGAGGAAAATCGGGGGTTTCTGCAAAGAGTTAGCAACCTTGATGAGCGAGACGAGGTGGGGCGTTTCGTCGTCCGCCTGGATCTGGACGATGAGCGCGCGGAGCTCGTAGATGACCGCGTTGGGGGGCACCGGCAGCGGGTGGTTATCGCCGACGAGGATCCGCGCGTCTGCGGCTGGGCTGGTGGAGCTCTCCGCGTCCTTCGCCTCCTTCTCCTCATCACCCTTATCGTCGTCGTCCTTGGCGTCGTCATCCTTGGCGTCGTCGTCCTTGGCGTCGTCGGCCGCGTCGGCATGAAGGGGCTCAACGGCCACGCCGATTTCGGGTTGCAAGAAGCGGGGCGGGGCGGTGTAGTCGGAAGTGTCCGGGGAGGGGCGTTTGGGAGCGGGGGGGTCGAGCCAGAGGTCGAAATGGTCGGCGGAGGAGACGGCGGCGTTGAGAGCGAGGACGGTGGGCAGGGCGTTATTTCCCTGGCCGTTATGAGCGGGGAGCCTGCGCCAACGATGGTGAGTGAGCTTCCCGCAGCGCGCACATAAAGCCTTACAGGTCGTCTCGCGCACCATCGACGCGCGCAGGATAGAACACAGGTCCCGAGCCGCCGCTCGCTCGTTCGATAACGCCCGCCGCGGGTACATCAGCTCCGTCACTTGCGTCCCCGTGTACCGTCGCACCTCGTGCTGGCACCCTGGACACGTCTGCGTCGTCTGCCACCGCATCGTGTAGATGTCCGATATCGGCGACGACGACCACGTGCTGCTGCTGCTGCTGCTGCTGCTGTTGTTGTTGTTGTGGGCCGGGTCCATCGGATGGACACGCAGACTTGCCGCCCCCTCCGCCCCAGATAGCTTGCCCGCGTCCTCCGCGATCTGGTCCAGCAAGAAGTGGTGACAGAGCTGGATGAGGCTAGAGTAGGACTTGCTGGAGATGGGCATCTTCTGTGCGGCGGCTGCCGTTGCTGTTACTGTTCCTGTTCCTGAAGCTGTTCCTGATGTTGTTGTTCCTGATGTTGCTGATGCTGATAGGTGATGGTGGAGGGGCAAGATCTGGCTCTGGTGGAGGCAGAACTCTTGGTGCTGATGGTCCATAAGCTCGAGGGCGATAGCGCGCTGGTTGATGGAGAAGGCGCGGGAGAAGTTGCTGGTCTGGCAGTTCACCCCCGCCGCATCCTCCATCATCTTGAACAGGAAACCCAGCTCACATAGCATGCAGTTCCCCCGTGTGCACGGCTGCCCCACGTGCCATGAGGCTACCCTGCGGACCGCGATCGTGTGGTACAGCACTTGCAGTAGCGCATTCGTGTACGAATTCACGATGTGCGTTTCCAGCCCACTGTATGGTGTGTTGTTGTAAAAACTATCGAGTGGTTTCAGTTTGGGCTGCAAACCCCATCTTCTTCTTGGAAAAAAAAAGAAAAGAAGAAGAAGAAGAAGTACCCACCCAAAGTCGAAATCTTCGATTCCAAATTTGCTGTATTTGATTTCGACTTGGCGGTACCATCTAGGCATCTCAAGGAAGTCGTCGAGGCTGATATCAAACGCGATGTTACCGTCGTCATCATCATCATTATCGAGTTGATGATGATGGGTGTCGTTGTCGACGGGGCCAGTCGCGGCGGCGGCCGCCAGCAAGTGATGAGAGCCGCCGGCGGCGGCGAGGGTCTTGGCCTTCTCCTTTTCCTTTTCGCTTCTGAACAGGGGGATGCTCAGTTTGCGTTTCGAGTTGGAGATCAGGAGAGGGTTATGATGCGATGGCGAGCCCACTCTGGCGGTCGCGGACCTCCCCGACGAGCCAGAGATGACCGGGTGGGTGGGAAGAGAAACCTGGTAGCGTTTCGTTTTTTTCGGGTTGGGCATGTATTGCACCTCGGACTGAGCGCCCCCGCCGTTAAACCCTTCATGTGTGCTGTTGTTGTTGGTAGATGGTTGGTGATGATGATGATGATGATGAGAAGCACGTTGCTGAAGCGTGAGAAGAGAGAGATCCGCAGGGTCCGGGAGCAACTTCCGTTGGTAAAGAGGCGAGTATGGGGTGATGTAGGATTCCGGAGGTAGGACGGAGAAGAGCTCCGTGTTGTAGTATGGCATGCCGATCGAGCTGAGAGGGGTCTCATCTGTCCATTGGATCAGCGGGGTGGTAGGGTCATCCACGGCATCGGGTAGTACGATGGGCATATTTCCGCGGCTCCACTTGATGGGTTTAGTGGTGGTGGTATTGTTGCTTTCCTCGCCCAACTCCAATATGTCTCCGACGGCCGTGGTCCACAAGTGCACGATCCCGTCTGCCTCCACATACGCCAGCCCATCCCCGGAGCTGGAGATGCACATGTCGGTGATGTAGCTGCCTACGTCCAGTTGGTAGAATGACGAGCTGGGCATGGGGTGGGTCAGATCCATGATCTGCAGTTGCCCCGTGGAGGAGGTGATGAAGAGCGTGGATGACATGCGCGGGTGAAATCGGACATGGGCCGGACTGGAGGAGAAGGTGATGGGTGCCAAAGGTCTGAGCGCGCGCACATCGAACACTTTCACCAACGGATCACGTACGGGATGTCCTTGTCTGCAAAAAAAGAGAGAGAAAGAGTAGGCATATGGATTTCGATCCAGCAGCCATGTCATGATCCATGTAAAAGAGAATCAAGAGGGGGGTGGGGGGACGAACTTGAGTGAATAGCCGCATGTGACGAGATAATTACCTTCAGCTTCCATCTGTTCTAGTCCGGCGTAGTGGGCCATCATGGAGTGTTCCTCCTTGAGGGAGACGGGGTCTCTGAGGGTGATGGTACCGGAGCGTGCGCCGCAACACATCAAGGATTGGGATCGAGTCAAGTGAGTGGTGGGGGGAGAAAGCGGTGGTGGTGCTAATATCCATCTTGCGGACCAGCGCTCCGGTGCTTGCATTGAGCAGTACTAGCTCTGGCTGTGCGCCCCCGATCAGTAGCTCGATGGATTTGGGAGCGGTGAATGCCATGGAACAGGCATCTTGAAAGGCGGTTCTAAAAAAAAAAGATAATAATAAGAGTCAGATGATGGAGGTCAAATTCACAGGGCATGAAAAGAGAGAGAGAGACATAGATGTATGAACAGACGATGAGAACCAGTAGGGGATGCCCCTGCGGTTAGTGAATTTGAGGGAAGTGTCTGCGAGGGAGAAGACGCCGCGCTCGACGATGCGGAGGAGGGTTTTCGAGGTGTTGTAGGAGTGGGACTTGAAGGAGGAGTAGCGGGCGATGCTGCGCTCCTGTGGGTGGTGGCTGGTGGGGAGGAAGTGGGAGACGACGGTTCCGTTCGTGGTGGCAGTCCAGAGCAGATCGGTGTATGGGTCGAAGCTCAGTGCGGCGGTCTCCCCCAGGAAGGTGCTGCAGTACGCGGTCCAGGGTGCGGATGAGGGCATGCTGAGTCTGGTTCTACATAATAATTCGGCAGTCAGTCATACTATCTACTCGTTGGGATGGTCAACAGCGGAAACAGAACTCACTCGTATAACTTGTATACTTTATATATACTTTATTTATGAAAGAACGAAAGAGAGAGAGTCTACCCCTACAGGAAGTAGTGGGAGTGGAGTGGAGTGTACCAGTGTATCCCCCCGGGGGGATGCCAATACTAACATAACTTAAACCATCTGTAGGCTACATTAAAAAAAAAACCTCGTATACAAAAAACAACCACTTGAAGATCAGAACACGCATCAAGAAACACGAGTACTCTGGATCATAAGACTCATGATGATCGGACGAGGGTTAAGTGGCCGATCGCATGCCAATCGGGACTGGAACCGCAGACCCGAGTCCACCTTCATTCATGCTTCGTCCGCGTTGGAATGATAATCGAAGGGGAAAACCCACGTGTTGATTGATGTGAGATCTGATTCACAATCTGGAGAGGGAGTGCGTCGTACTTTTCTCTCTGCTTGCTCTTATATAAATATGCAAAGGAAGTTCTTTCATGAAGGTAACGGCCTGCAAGCTCACCAGGGCCGTTTGTTTTTTTTCTGTGTACCTCCAGAAAGATCCAGCCAATAGGTTCCCAGAACCAACCCTCACAGGGAGGAGAAAGCAACCCCATGCGAGTGTCGTGAGGAAGGAAGACTTTGAATGAAGAAACGGCCGCAAAAAAATATTATGTATACAGGTATACATAACCGAGTGCTGATGACGAGTAAGTAAACAGAAACCAAGAGATCAAAACGGGGTGTGAGATCGACATTCAAAACATTCTGGATGAAGAAAGGGAAGGAGAAGATGGTCGGCTACAGACGCGCCTCGGGGATGGCCGGCCGCGGCGGGCGTATGGTCTCCAATCGACCAAACCGGGCAGAATCATGGGCGATCACACACGAACGAACAGGAGATGGTTCGCACGTCAGGATCAGGGTCTTCATATGCATACCGCGCATTTTTGGGAGCTGGATCATGGATGGCGGTGGGCGGGACTCGGAGCCATATGATCATCTGGCCTCAATGTTTCGTCCAGAACTAGAGTACATGGAATGGTGTGAGCCACTAGATAACAGAACCACGTGGTTGTTCGGACATGGAATCCATCAAGCTGATCATGATGATGGGCCCGGCATTCATCTACAGGGTTGTTTGTTTCGAGCGGGATTCAAGGATGGTGTATATAGCCGAAAATGAAACCTCCAGCCTGCGTACTTTCTACTACTACGTCATAGATGGGCAGATCCGGGCTTTTTACAACTAAGGCGCAAGTCAAACAAGACAGAACGGCGGTTTGCGGGACGTGTATGCGAAACCGGCCGACCCTCGGCTCCCGCGTCGGCCTGTGCTCTCATCACAAATCAGTATTACTCCGAGTCTCGCGCCGGGTTATGTAGGGGGATGATCGGGTGAAGGTCACGTCGACGGGCGCGCAGGCATCTTCTTGCCACGGGGACTACGCTCGTTTCGTATCTAATAGCTGACCTATCTATGAAAAAGCACACCGAGACCTTGGATCGAGGATGGCCGGGCCGTTTTCAATCGTGTCTCCGGCCATATTGTCCGTCACCGAGATCCGCGCCCAGGTTTCCCCGCGCGTATTCCTGGTTTCCAGCTGTACACACACACACAGACACACGATCACGTGTAGCTAGTTGATCATGTACCTGAATTTCGACGCGGAAAAGGTCGGTCAAAGGGTATGAGTTGGCTCGGACGACAGCCAGCGTCGCGGGGAGAAGAGGAGTTGCATGGTGATCATATCGGGCGAGGGAGCCCGGCCAAACCACGCTCTTCAGCCGCGATTGCATTCACACGACAGGTCAACAGACAGGGTCGACGACGAGGGCGGCTGCTGAGCGATGATGCTGAGCGCGTCGAGCCGTGACGACAAAGGAAATTTGCTGCTGCTGCTGCCTGCTGCAGAACGGCTCAGCCTTCGACCTTATAAGCCCGCTCCTCCCACGCGCCAAAGAGAGATCTTCCTCCCAGAGCTTCATCCTCCTCCCTCTTCCTCCTCGCTCCTCCTCCCCCTCCTCCTCCTCATCCCCGGCGGTCAACCATGGCTGGCACCAAGAGGAAGCGCGAGGATGAGGGCGACACCACCCGGCTCCCGCCCGGCAAGAAGTTCCGGAGAGACCCCCCGCTCAAGTCGCTCTTGAAGCCGCCCGATGCGCCCGCTGCCGGGTACGCCTTTTCTCCCTCTCCCTCTCCCCCTCATCCCTTCTTTCACAACCCTCTCTCATCTACTCTCCCCTCTAGCAAACGCGTCTCCTTCGCCCCGCTGCCCCCGCCCCACCAACCTCGTCGATCCAGGCGCGTCATCCCCCTCCCTCCCCCTCCTCCCTCAGGAACCGTCGCTTCCACTTCAAAGTGAATTCCCGGCCCCCGATCGCGTATGTCTCTCTCATACTTCGCTCCCACACCGCTTTCACTATCTCTTGGCGCTTTTACTTATCTCTCTCGGCTTCTTCTTTTTTAGATCGAGGCTTGGTCCGCTTGTTCTCTCTCTCCCTTAGGATTTCTTCTTCTCCTTTTCTCATTCTCTAATATGGAATATATCCCCTCTTGTATCATTATTGTTATCACCAAACAAATCTATCAGTAAACGCTCCATTCTATTTTTTTTCTGGTCCTCCTGGCATTTTTGTTGATCAACTTGATATACCTTTGTGTGGTTCCAAATATATATCGTAACGCGTTTACCCATGAAACTCTTGGCAGTACATCCATCCATCAGGAAACCAAAAAAAAAAAAAAAAAACACGTGAGAAAAGGTACACTAGACTGTAATTGTAATGCCAACACCATATCAACACCTGTTCTCTTTGGGCTCTGCGTTGTTTCTCAGCCATCATGGCCAAGAACATCAAGCGGGGAAAAGGAGCAAAGAAATGGAGAAAGTTTCTATTCTAATGAATGGCCTTTGATTTGTGTCAAAGAAATAACTGCTCCAGCCAATACTATTAAAGCTCAGTTAAACCACCAGTAACAGCTATATTGAAAACACCTGCTGAACCCCCCCCCTTCCCCCCCTCCAGACACACATCCTTCCCCTGTCACCCTTTGCTTGATTTCTCCATGCATCCCCCTGCCTTTTTTTCATTCCGAAAGCTTTGTTTCCCTAAGCCAATTGCCAGTCTTCATAAATGATCATGACGCCTGCCATTGGATTTGCAAAACAGATCAACACAGCAGCAGAACATGATGGCGGCATTTCATGAAGTTTTTTTTGAAACAGGAGTGGCAGCTTGTGTATCCAACTCTCATATATTATGTGGTCTTCATGCGCCCCATTCATCAATCATGTAAAAGGGTAGGGACTGAGATCAAGTTCTTTGAAATTGGCTTTTGGTCACCCTACCTGATTGTTTCTTAAGTTAATCATGTGCAACTATCCTCCTTCACAAAGTACAGTATGGTGGAAGGTTTCAGATCTCCATGTGACTTATTTTCTTTTTGAATCAAAAGAACCTGGAAAAAGTGCTTAGAGCCAAGGAACTCTAATACTATGGGAGATTAATGAGTTGCAGCAAGAAATACTAGTGGTTCATTTGAGTGGATGTAGATCATCATCTCATCATCAGGTATGGTTTGTACTACATATCATGTGTTACCTCCATCTTTAATTGCACATGCCAAAACCCACTAATGTTGATGTCTTGTCTGGGTGGTGTTGGAATATGCCCAATGCGCCGCAGGAAAAGAGGCTCGCTGGCCAAGACCACAGCCCAGATCCAAATCCCAAAAAGGGTTAGTAATCAGAACCCAAACCCCCAAACCTAAACCTAGCCGCTGATGAGGTAATCTTTGGATTCACCCACAGCCAACGCAGAACCGACCTCGTCCACCCAGGACAAAGAGACCACTCAACCAAGCGAAGCCAATAGGAAACGCCCAAGGCCACTGTCCAGCAGAATTACCCAGCACCCAAACCGAGGTAAGTTTGCTCAAGACCAATCAGCTGAAAATGACAAAACAGCTAACAAACCATCTGCTCTGTCAAACAGCCATCAGCACAGAACAACAGCTTAGAACTCAAATCACGGAAAGTCACAACTGACAAACCTGGAGATTCAAGTGAGTAGCTTTAAGCCAGGCACTTGATGCACTTGCAGACAGACCACACTAACAAAGCATCAATTACACCACTCTACTGCAGACTCTCTATCAACCACAACAACCCAACACAACTATCATCCAACAACCCCATTCCCAAACATTCCCGTCAAACTCAACCACCCTTAAACAACCAAACAACCACCCCAGCCCAGCAAAGCATCAATCAATTAGATCGATACCTCAGAAACAAACACACACACCAGCTAAGATGGCAAATACCGCTCTTAGGTAACTTTCCAGTCTTTTTCTCTCATTCATCCAATAGCCCCAACGGTGCACCTTGTTATGTGGAGACCGCAGTACCCAGACCAACATATTGATGCAATACACTCTTAGTTGTCTGCATTCTTCAGATTTACAGTCTTGGCGCTTGACCACGACCTCACCTGCGCAACTAGGAGCGGTACGCCATGTCTGGTCAAAACAACAATTGCCAGAATGCCCAAAACCCGCCACCACCACCACCTCCTCCTCCAGAAACCCCACCGAGGAACTCCGCCAAGGACAAGGACTACATCAAATGTCCTCAGTTCACCGGCAAGAATTTTCCAATCTGGAAGAGCAAGGTCACTTCATTCCTGAAAGTCAAAAAGCTCATAAAGTGTATAAGCAAACCAATCCCCAAGGACGCCTCTGAAGACACCCTAGATCAGTACACGGAGGCGGCCTGAATTTTAGGATGTCACGTCTCTGATGAGGTTTACAACCACATCATCAACCAGGACATCATCAACGACACTTACACGATATGGAATGATCTGACCCGGGAATACGCTTTGACATCTGTATCAGCAATATACCGGGCGTGGTGCAAATGGGAAGACGTCCAGTACAACAACAACATGTACAGTTACGTCACAGGCATGGAAGCCGTCCTGGCTGAGTTCGCCACAATGGGTCTCAACATGCCTCCAAAAATCTTAAGCTGCGTGATTATAGCCAAAATCACCAGGAAGAGGCCAGCGCTCATGGAGACGCTGATCAGCAATGAAGATCTTCTCTCCCAACCAAAGAAAATCATTGCAAAGCTCCGCAACATAGCCAACCACGAGGCTGTGCGACCCCAAAACCAGTCCGCACCACCAAGTGCCACCATAGCAATCTTCAGCCAAGCAAGCAAGCCTAACAGCAAAAAGCGGAAATTTTCCCCTCCCTGTAAGAATGGCGAACACAACCCAAAGGACACCACGCACACGGAGGAGAATTGCTGGACCCTCTTTCCCAAAAAATACAAGGAGGCTCAACATCTTAGAGCAGCCAGAGATGGCAATACGCCCCACCCCAGAGGGACAGGCCTGGTAACCACTGCCACCGCCAACCCGCAGGCTCTAACTTGTCCAGCGTTTGGCTACGTCACTGGACCTTTAGCCCAGTCAGAAGGACTCCACTCCGTGCTTGACTTGGGAGCAAGCCACCACATGCTGAATGACATCAGCATGTTTGCTTCAATGATCCCAGCCTCAATCCCAATAGCAACAGGCAACAAAGGCAATCAACAGGAACTTTGAGCTGTAGGCTCCGGCACAGCTATCATTCAGCTAGCCAATGGAGCGGTGGTACGCCTAACAGACGCCCTCTATGTCCCCAATCTGGCTCGCAAGCTGCTCTTGCTAGCTCAGCTCATCCAACGGTCGGCCACTATTCACCCAACGGAGGCCGGCTTTGCAGTCATCCTTGACAAGCAGACCACCATTGAGGTCAACACAACCAACCTGATCTTTGAGATGGTTGCCGTGCAAGCAGCAGTACACCAGCCAATGGCACATCTCACCACGCGTGCTGCCCCAGAACCAGCCTCTGTACTTGACCTCTGGCATCGTTGCCTTGGCCAAGCTAGTTGCCAGCAAATAGCCACCATCCATGACATGTCGCTCACCAACCTGAATCAGACTACCTGCAAGGCGTGCATGCAAGGGAAACTGACCAAGCTGCCCTTCAAGGATCATTTTTGGCCTGCCAAGCATCCGCTTGACGTTATCCACGCTGACTTGGTTGGGCCCATATCCCCACCCACCAACTCCAGAGCATGCTACTTTCTCACCATTGTTGACCAATACACCGGATACATTCACACTGAAGTACTCATCAACAAGAATAAAGCTGTGGACGCAATCACGCGTTATCAGGCCTTTGCCAAGAAGCAATCTGGTTTCAAGCTCAAAAAGCTCATTAGCAACAGCAGAGGAGAATTCTTCAACAAGGAGCTGAGCAAAGTATTCACCAAAGCAGGAGTTTGGCACATTATATTGCCTCCGTACACCCCTCAGCACAATGGCTTTGCTGAGAGGGCAAATCACACCATCATAGACATGACACAAACTATGATGATGCAGGCAAATATGGCCCCCCCAGTGGTGGGGCAAGGCGTTCTGCACGGCCACAGCAACCACCAACTGCCTCCGGTCACTATCCAAATCAAAGGTGTTGCCATTGGAGCTCATGTTCAAAACCAAGCCCAAGATTGATTTCTGTTGCCCATTTGGATGCAAGGTATGGGTGGTAAAACCAAAACAGAACCGGGACACCAAGTTTTCCACACTAGCGTGGGAGGGATTCCTATTAGGCTACAAGAACAACTACTCCGCCTACCGCCTATACTGCCCGGACAAGGAATGCATCCCTACGTCAAAACACGTCTACTTTGACAAAGACAACTTCCCGTCATGCCCCGCAGTCGGGCAGTCCACCGCCCCCCATGGCATTAACAAACTACCCTTGTTTGTAGTCACAGATCCCCTACCCTTTGCCAACAACAAGCTGGAACAGCCAGATATGCCGGAGGACACCAAAGACGCCTTGCACCTGGCTGAGATAGCGGCTCTCATGGATCAACTAGCAACTCTCCGCAGAAATGGAGCGTTGCCGCGTCCCACGCAAGAAGTCAAGGACGACCACAGCCACCTAGGCACAGAGCCCACGGAGCCAGGAAACTGGCCAACGGACACGCAGCTAGGACCCTCGAAGTACATCTCAAGCGCAATTGATCCCAGCAACATTTGCACTGACAAGAGAAGACAGGTCTTTCTAGTAACCGCTCTTGTCAATCCCAAGAATCACAACCAAGCACTGTCATCCCAGGACCACCTCAAATGGCAGCAGGCTGAAATGAAGGAAGTCAAAAATATGAACAACCACAACGTCTGGATCATGCACCCAGCAAGACCAAACAATTCTCCAATCCCATCCACCCGGGCCTATAGGCGAAAGCTAGGCGCAGACAACCAGGTGGTTGAGTTTAAAGCAAGAATCTGCGCCCAAGGGTTCAGACAAACCCACGGGCTCAACTTTGAGGAACGCTATGCTCCGACTGGCTGACCTGCGTCTCTCCAAACCCAAGTGTCCTTTGCCGTGAGCAACAACATGCCGATTCACCAACTTGACGTCAGAAGTGCGTTTCTGACTTGTCCCCTTGAGGACACAGTCACGCTCCTGCCCCCAGCCGGCTTTGAGTGTCCTCCTGACACTGTGCTTAAGTTGAAGCAGGCCATCTATGGTCTTCAACAAGCCCCCCTAGTCTGGTACCGCAGGCTATCCACCTACCTTGGCGCTATTGGGTTTTACACCTCCAAAGCTGACCCCTGTGTTTTTTGGAGAGTCAAACAGGCCAATTGCCAGGACACCTTCCTTCTTGTCCACGTCAACAATCTAGTTATCATCAGCAAGAAACCTGAACTGTTCAAGGACAAGATGGAGCTTGAATTTAGCATTAAGTACATGGGCAAGGTGGAATTTCTCCTTGGCATGAACATCAAGCGCACGTCTGAGGCAGTCCACATCAATCAGACCCAGTACATCGCCCGGAAGCTAGCGGAGTTTGACCTAGACACGCTTCATCCCGCCACCTGCCCCCTGGCCCCAGGCCACCAAGGCCGAGGAGGAGGAGTTTTGCAAGACAGGAGCCAACTACAGAGCCCTGATTGGCTCCCTCAACTACCTCAGCGTCCTAACACAGCCCGATATCGCGTTCGCCATGTAGTGCTCTTGCAATACCTTGAAGTCCCGGGCATACACCACTACCACTCGGCTATCCAGGTCTTCAGGTATTTGTTGGCACTGCCGGCATTAACCGGTCGAACACGGCTGCTCGAGCGGTGCTCGAACAGCCGTGTTCGACCGGTGGTCGGACGGACACTGTCCGACCAAAGCGAGAGCCAACTGGTTGGACAGATTTGTCCGACCGGTCCCGGCTGGTCCTGTGCAACCGGTCCCAGGAACTGATCAGACAGGCCTGTCCGACCCGCCGGCAGATGCTTCGGTCGGACAGTGCCTGTCCGACCACCGGTCGAACACGGCTGTTCGAGCACCGCTCGAACTGCCGTGTTTGACCGGTTAATGCCGGCAGTGTGGGTATGTGAGCCTGGGCCTCTACGGTGGCAGCAGGAAACAAGAAAAAGGGGGGCAACTCAATATATTTCAAGGGAAAGATAGACAATGACAAGACAGATGAGGACTTAGAAAAAGGATGATCTAGCTTTATGAGCTGATGAGAATAATCAAGAATGATAATCAAAGTTAAACCTTGCTTCTCTGACCCAAAGAGGGGAGGAAATGGGCTCAATCCAAGAAAAGGAGAGGGAGTAGCAGAGTATGCTCTACGCCTCCTCTGTTAAGTAACAAGAGGGTGAAGCTGCTCTTCAGCAGTCCTATTTTTTAGGCTAAAAGAAACTAGCCAAGGCTTTTAAGGGAAAACCTGGGTGGGAATGATAACTTAGAAGCCCACTAGAAAGCAATGAAATATGCTGATAACTTCTATGAAGAAGTGCCTCTGATGAATGATGATGATGAAGAGGAAAGGTTCTGATCAAAAGATCAGAAGAATAAAATTAGAGAGCAGTAGGTAAGAGTAGTGATGAAATAGTAAATAACAGGTGACCCAAAATGACCACTAAGAAGTGAGGAAATGAGAGGACCTTTAGGTTGTTGAGTAATGATGAAAAACTCTGTAGTAATGCTCTGAAAATTATTGTTCTGGTTGGATGATCTGAGTTTGTTCATCCTTCAGTCATGTGGGAATGAACTCAGAAGATTAAATTGCATACATGCAAGGTGCAAAACCATGTGCAAAACCTTGAAGATTAAAATGGATTATATTCACAGGGGAAATAACTTAGAAGTGATTTAATCTTAAATCATTATTCCTCATTTCTGCGGAATAACACAAGTAATATATTAAATTGAAGCTGTCATATCATGGATTATGAGCAAGGCACTGTTGAAGCCTTTTGGGCAACAGTTTTGTCTCTAAGGCTGACAGGGTACGTGTCACGTTGGATTGACTTACCATCAAAGCAACACTGGCCCTGTGCGCGCTTATGTTGACTCAGACTGGGGCAACTGCCCCAACACAAGGCATTCAGTCACCGGCTATGTTGTACTATCCGGCAATCACCTTCTCAACTGGAAGTCGACAAAGCAACCTACGGTCTCGCTCTCCACAGCAGAGGCGGAATACAAAGCAATGTCTGACCTCCGCAGGGAGCTTGCTTGGATTTCTAACTTCATCACCAAAATCAAAATCAACGCCTATCCCATGGCTTTTGAAGTCCTAGCCAACAACCGTGGCGCTATTGATCTTGCCAACAGCGAGACATCCCAAAACTTGTTTTGAACAAAGCACATGAGTCTCCGGTTGCATTTTATTTGGGAGCTTCTTCTCTCCAAACTGATTGTCCTCAAGCACGTCAAGTCCTGCAACAACGCCGCAAACATTCTCACCAAGCCATGCGGGAAAGCTCCCATCAGGCGTTTGCTTGCGGAAATCAATCTCACCCCGTCCTCCAAGCCTGCTTCACCTCTCTTGCCTTGAAGCACGGCAGGCTGTTGGAATATGGCCAATGTGCCGCAGGAAAAGAGGCTTGCTGGCCAAGACCACAGCCCAGATCCAAATCCCAAAAAGGGTTAGTAATCAGAACCCAAACCCCCAAACCTAAACCTAGCCGCTGATGAGGTAATCTTTGAATTCACCCACAGCAAACGCAGAACCGACCTTGTCCACCCAGGACAAAGAGACCAATCAACCAAGCGAAACCAATAGGAAACGCCCAAGGCCACTGTCCAGCAGAATTACCCAGCACCCAAACCAAGGTAAGTTCGCTCAAGACCAATCAGCTGAAAATGACAAAACAGCTAACAAACCATCTGCTCTGTCAAACAGCCATCAGCACAGAACAATAGCTTAGTACTCAAATCACGGAAAGTCACAACTGACAAACCTGGAGATTCAAGTGAGTAGCTTTAAGCCAGGCACTTGATGCACTTGCAGACAGACCACACTAACAAAGCATCAATTACACCACTCTACTGCAGACTCTCTATCAACCACAACAACCCAACACAGCTTTCATCCAACAACCCCATTCCCAAACATTCCCATCAAACTCAACCACCCTTAAACAACCAAACAACCACCCCAGCCCAGCAAAGCATCAATCAATTAGATCGATACCTCAGAAACAAACACATACACCAGCTAAGACGGCAAATACCGCTCTTAGGTAACTTTCCAGTCTTTTTCTCTCATTCATCCAATAGCCCCAACAGTGCACCTTGTTATGTAGAGACCGCAGTAACCAGACCAACATATTGATGCAATACACTCTTAGTTGTCTGCATTCTTCAGGTGGCATATATAACACATGGTAATCAAGTGCTCTTTCTTTCAGTCTCTTTTGTGATGGTGCTAAATGTAGAATTGGGATGACACAAACAAGTCACACAGAACTAAAGCCCTGGTCAAAAGCCCACAAACCTTGCTTCATAGCCTTTATTTGGTAGAAAACATTTAACATCAAATTTAGGGTTGAAGCTTTTGAGCTATAGTTTGAATCCTTTCTTCACCTTGCTTTCAAAACCTTTTGTATTTGGTCGAAAGCCTCTAAAATTGGGTTTGACGACTTTGAAATTTGGCTTGAAGCCATTAAACCTGGCATCTGAGAATCTTGGAAGGATTTAGTCTGGGAGGTAGCCAAAAAGAAAGGAAAAAAAACTTAAAAGCTGAAATGACAATATTTAATTTCAGCACTAGGATGAACGGAATAGACTTGAAAAAAGTAGCCCAAAACTGGAAATCATGACGATGAATAAAAGATTCTGTAAATCAGGGCAAACTGAGTTTTTTTTTTTTTTTGAAGGGGGGGGGGGAGGAGGGTACATGATGATGAGACTAGAATTATGAATCCAATCTTCAGAGGTAACAATTTTAGCGGACTGTGGAGAAATGCTATCTTTCCCTCAATATGACAATCAGATCACATAAATTGATTGCAAAAAACTGAAAAAAAAAAAAAAATCAAAAGAGTATGAGAATTGAAGATGAGGATATACTAAAATTCCATGTGGTGTGGAAAAAGAAGTTTCTTGAAAAAGAGAATGTATCTATATTGAAAAAAAAAAGTAACATGCCAAGGGAACATTCAGCAAATAGGAGGATATTCTATCACTTTCAACTTTATCTACCTTGACTCTGAGCACCAATGATCAGATTCAATCATAATGTAAAGCATTCCATTCCCAATCAATATTTATGTCCATTTTTTATATAACTGTCATAGATTAAGGGTGTTCATAAAAAAACTTGGGTAATCTGCGCTGACACGCGGTTTTGTCCGCAACGCCCGCAGCACAAAAAACGCGGTTTTCCGCGCACGCGCGCGGGTATTTCATTTTAATTATCTTTTTTAAGCTGTTTCCCATGTTAAAAAATGTGCAGAATTTTATGGTGAAGTCAAAACTCTCAAAAAAAAATTCTTCTACTGTTTTTTTTTTCTTTTTACAAGTGGTTTCTACTCAAATGTTGTGACTTCCGTTGGACATGTCCAAATGGTCTAAAAAGTGGATCAGAAGTTAATTAATGGATATACTGTTTTACTTTATCATTGCTTTCCATAGCCCATGAGTGATTTGCATGTAGCAGTGATTTGAAGATTTGGCCAAAATCTGCTTCACCTCAAATGTTGTAACTTCTGTTTGGCATGTCCAAATGTTCTCAAAAAAGGACCAGAAATTAAATGATGGATATAGTTAATCACTGTATGATTTATTTCCATATCCCATGAGTGGTTTACTTGTGGTAATGATTTGAAGATTTGGCCAAAATTGGCTTGAACCAGAATGTTGTAACTTCTGTTTGGCATGTCCAAATGGGCTCAAAATTGGATCAAGTATTCATTGATGATTACAGTTCTTTACACTACAAGCAAACCTCCATACCGCCATGGGGGAAACATGGGTGTTTCCTTTGTTTTTTTTGAAAAAAAAAAAGAAAGAAGAAAGTCAAAAAAGGAAAAATGGAAGACAACCAGCTCAGCAGAAGCTTAAATGAAGCTTAAATGAAGCTCAGCATCATCTTCCCATTATTCTTCTCATGCGGATCATGGCATGGAATGACAATGTGACTGGCAATTTATGAGTTTTCATGTGATGAGTGTGCTCAGCATACTCAGCAGGAGGAGTTTTTTTTTTTTTTTTGACTTGTTTCTTGGGGGATGGGATCTGCAACATTGTTGGTAAATTCATGCCACATGCTCAGTGTCTTGTGCTGAGTAGTATTGAGAACCAAGTGATCAAGAAACAGAAGACATTGCCTTTGCCAAGGCCCAGGCTGAGCCTATGCAAAGGCCCAGGCTGGGCCGCTCAAAGACCCAGGCTGAGCATTTGCCGTGGCCCAACCTGAGGCTTTGCCAAGGCCCAGGCTGAGCCTTTCCCTTGAAAAAGACGCAGCATTTGCATTTGGTAAGGAACAGCCTTTGCCTTTGCCAAATCATGGCCTTTGCCTTTGCCAAGGCATGGCCTTTCCCTTTGCCTTTGCCAAGGCACGGCCTTTTCCTTTGCCAAGGCACGGCCTTTGCCATTGCCAAGGCACGGCCTTTGCCAAGGCAGGGACTTTGCCATTGCCAAGGCACAGCCTATGCCTTTGCCAAGGCACAGCCTTTGCCTTTGCCAAGGCACGGCCTTTGCCTTTGCCAAGGCACGGCCTTTGCCTTTACCAAGTCAAGGCCTTTGCCTTTGCCTTTGCCAAGGCACAGCTTTTGCCTTTCCCAAGGGACAGCCTTTTTCTTTGCCAAGGCACAGCCTTTGCCTTATCCAAGGCACGGCCTTTGCCTTTGCCAATGCACAGCCTTGGCCTTTCCCAAGGGACAGCCTTTTTCTTTGCCAAGGCACGGCCTTTGCCTTTTCCTTTGCCAAGGGGCGGCCTTTGCCTTTGCCAAGGCAAGGCCTTTGCCTTTGCCAAGGGACGGCCTTTGCCTTTGCCAAGGCACGGCCTTTGCCTTTGCCAAGACACGGCCTTTGCCTTTGCCAAGGGACGGCCTTTGCCTTTGCCAAGGCACAGCCTTTTCCTTTCCCCCAAGGCACAGCCTTTGCCTTTCCCAAGGGACAGCCTTTTTCTTTGCCAAGGCACAGCCTTTGCCTTATCCAAGGCACGGCCTTTGCCTTTGCCAATGCACAGCCTTGGCCTTTCCCAAGGGACAGCCTTTTTCTTTGCCAAGGCACAGCCTTTGCCTTTGCCTTTGCCAAGGGGCGGCCTTTGCCTTTTCCAAGGCACGGCCTTTGCCTTATCCAAGGCACGGCCTTTGCCTTTGCCAATGCACAGCCTTGGTCTTTCCCAAGGGACAGCCTTTTTCTTTGCCAAGGCACGGCCTTTGCCTTTGGCAAGGCACGGCCTTTGCCTTTGCCTTTGCCAAGGCACACCCTTTGCCTTTGCCAAGGCACGGCCTTTGCCTTTGTCAAAGCACGGCCTTTGCCTTTGCCAAGGGACAACCTTTGCCTTTGCCAAGGCGCGGCCTTTGCCTTTACCAGGCAAGGCCTTTGCCTTTGCCTTTGCCAAGGGACGGCCTTCACCTTTACCAAGGCAAGGCCTTTGCCTTGCCTTTTCCAAGGGACGGCCTTTGCCTTTGCATTTGCCAAGGCACGGCCTTTGACTTTCACAAGGCACAGCCTTTGCCTTTCCCAAGGGACGGCCGTGCCTTGGCAAAGGCAAAGGCCGCACCTTGGCAAAGGCAAAGGGTGTGCCTTGGCACAGGAAAAGGGCGTGCCTTGGTACAGGCAAAGGCCGCACCTTGGCAAAGGCAAAGGCTGTGCCTTGGCAAATGCAAAGGCTGTGCCTTGGCAAAGGCAAAGGCCGTGCCTTGGCACAGGCAAAGGCCGTGCCTTGGCAAAGGCAAAGGCCGTGCCTTGGCAAAGGCAAAGGCCGTGCCTTGGCAAAGGCAAAGGCCGTGCCTTGGCAAAGGCAAAGGCCGTGCCTTGGAAAAGGCAAAGGCCGTGATTTGGCAAAGGCAAAGGCTGTTCCTTACCAAATGCAAAGGCTGCGTCTTTTTCAAGGGAAAGGCTCAGCCTGGGCCTTGGCAAAGCCTCAGCCTGGGCCTTGTCAAAGGCTCAGCCTGGGCCATGGCAAATGCTCAGCCTGGGTCTTTGAGCGGCCCAGCCTGGGCCTTTGCATAGGCTCAGCCTGGGCCTTTGAAAAGGCAATGTCTTCTGTTTCTTGAACACTTGGTTCTCAACACTACTCAGCACAAGATGTTGAGCATGTGGCATGACTTTACCAAAAATGTTCCAGATCCCATCCCCCAAGAAACAAGTCAAAAAAAACCCAAAACAAAAACTCATCCTGTTGAGCATGCTGAGCACACTCATCACATGAACACTCACAAATTGCCAGTCACATCGTCATTCCATGCCATGATCCGCATGAAAAGAATAATGGGAAGATGATGCTGAGCTTCATTTAAGCTTCTGCTGAGCCGTTTGTCTTCAATTTTTCCCTTTTTGACTTTCTTCTTCTTTTTTTTTTTTTTAAAAAAAAAGGAACCCCCCATGTGATCCCCATGGCGGTATGGAGGTTTGCTTGTAGTGTTAATGTATAAAAAGATTCCATGGCCCATGTGTGGTTTACGTGCAGTAGTCTTTTCAAGTTTTGGTCAAAATTGGCTAATACCCAAATGCTGTAACTTCTGTTTGGCATGTCCACATGGGCTCAAAATTGGATCAGAAATTAAGTAATGGATGATTTTTTTTTAATTTATTTTTAATTTCCATAGCCCCTGAGTGATTTGCGTGTGGCAGTGATTTGAAGATTTGGCCAAATTTGCTCCTACTCAAATGTTGTAACTTCTGTTTTACATGTCCAAATCGGCTCAAAAGTGGATCAGAAATTAATTAATGGGTATAGTTTTTTACTTTTACAAAAAGTTTCCATAGCCCATAAATGGCTCACGTGCAGCAGCCATTGGAAGATTTGGCCAAAATCTCCTCCCACTCAAACATTGTAACTTCTGTTTGGCATGGCCAAATGGGCTCAAAAGTGAATCAGAAATTAATTAATGGATATAATTTTTTACTGTATAAAAATTTCTTATAGTCCATGAACAGTTTACGTGCAGCAGCCGTTTTAAGATTTGGCCAAAATCCCTTCCTACTCAAATGTTGTCACTTTTGTTTGGCATGTCCAAATGGGCTAAAAAATGGATCAACAATTAGTTAATGGATATAGTTCTTTACTGTATAAAAAGTTTCCATATCCCATCAATGGCTTACGCACAGCAGCCGTTTAAAGATTTGTCCAATTTTGCCTGGTTTGCCCAGATCAGAAACATGTCAAGGGGGCATTTTTATGGAAAACAAATATTTTCATGGTTTTCCCCACCCCTCAAAGTGTAGGAAAAAGATTTGAAACCTTGGAGAATCTTTGAATACAAGGGGTACAAACATAGTTCAAAAAAACCGGGTTTCCCCCCCAAAAACTGGGAAGCAATTTTTTTCATCAAGTGGTGGCGACTATTAGATTCTACACCCTTGAAAGTGTGGGAAACAAACTTGAAATCTTGGAAAAATGTTAATTCTGCGGGCCAATGAAATTTAAGCCAAAATTCTGTTGAAATTGAATTTTACATGCCAAGATGACATTTTCATGCTCCAAAAGTATTTGTATAAATTTTTATAAATATGAAAGCATTGGGATAACAATTGAAATCACAAAAAAAGGTTGAATATGTAATGGCCTCAAAAAAATGTTCAAAAAAACTGGGTGTGTGCGCGGAAAACCGCGTGCGCGCTGTTGTCGGCCAACCGTCCGCCCAACATTGGCTGGAAGTGAAACCCTGTTTCAGCGTGGATTACCTGGTTTTTTTTTTATCAATAGGGGGTATCAAATATAAGCAAATCCACACTTATGTAATTGACTGGTTTTCAAAAATCCACCATTTTGAAAACCTGCTGGTTTCTCATCAAGCACCATTTTGGATGCAGTAATAGGGGGTATCAAATATGACCAAATCCACACTTTTGTAATCACCTGGTCTTGACAAATCCACCATTTCCAAAACAGTTGATAAAATTTATAAACAATTGCATTATTGCGTCAGCACCTATCAAGTATCAACCTAAACCCACATTAAATCTTGGGCAAAAACTCATTTTTTTCATATTTTTCCCGCAGCTGACAAACACTCCCGTGGGTAACCTTCCACAATTCAACCGCTCCAATTCCATTCCCCAGCAACAGCCATTTTATTCCCACCCATCTGTTTGCTACTAACTCTGATCAGCCAGAGCTAACTCAAACTATGCATTAGCAGATTGGAGCAGCAACAGAGCAGAGGAAAGATCAAGCAATGATCAACCGCTCAGTGCAGAGAACAATCAATTGTAAGTACTCCTCTCAGAACAAGTCAAGATTGAGGATATATAAAGACTAACACTTTCTCCTCACTTGACAGAAAACAAGCAGAACAAACATTGCCCACAGAACTCAGCAAGCGCATAACCAACAGCAACAGCATGTAAGTCTTATTCTACATCATGCCAGAATGATCATCTCAGATGCTGACATAGGTTATGTTCCACTCTAGATCAAACAGCCCAGTTGTCTTGAAGACAGCAGGAACATCAGTGTTGTGCATCAGTCCACTGACTAATAAGTAAGAAAGTTGACTGAGACGCTCCTGCATGATAGCGCAAGACTAACCAGAGTGTATGATCTGTAGACAAGCTTCCGACAGGATTGACAGCTCTCAGTTGTAGACAAGATCAAGGCAGTGCAAGGCACAAGTCCAAGGTAGATCACTCACCCTGACTGTGACCATATGCTCAACTAGCTGACAAGTAAAACAGTTAAACCAAAGTTCTGCAGTGTGGAGCCTCTGCAAAGTCTCCTATCAAGGGGACATCCTTGCAAAGCCACATTGATGTGGCTCTGATATCAAACTGCTAACGCTGTGCAACATTGTTGAGCAGAGGAGGCTCCCTTGGTCATGAGCCAGCTTGGAAGGAGCTGTGTGTGAGGATCCAGAAATTCATCAGAGGAAGAGTTGGATTACAGATCCATCTGAGAGTTCAGATAAGGTTGATGAGCATCCATCATCAACTGGATCTTCTGCCTCCTCCACTCCTTCACCATCACCCCCATCCACTCTACTATTAATCTGCAACTGGTCTGAACCTTTCTGAAAGGGATTCCACATGTGTGCATTAACAATCATACTGGGTCCATGATGACCAGCTACAGACTCCACAGCAAGGCTTCCTGGGGGACAGCTAGAGGGCTTCAGAGGCCTCAGATTATAGCAAGTCCGGAGGTGTTGAACGTCTGTAGTTGATTCCGCATCTTGGTTGGTTTGCTTGGAAGGTGCTGGGGCCATTTCAAACTAGATCCAGTCCCAAGTGGAGGTGGAAAAGGGGTTTATGTGTCAGCTCATACAGTTGAATAGATGCAGGGAGATAGAGCCAGGTGCCTTGAATGACATACCTGAAGTGGTGAGGGAGACAATGTCAGCGTGTGCAGGCAGTGGTAGAAGTACCACGGGCAGCAGCAGCAGCACTCGCAGCAGTGGTGGGCTCAGCGTGCAGTCGCCAGCGCAGGCTCAGTAGCGGTTGGCAGCGCAGGCTCAGCAGCAGTCAGCAGTGCGGGTTCATCAGCGGGGGGTGAGCCGCGGTTGGCAGCTCGGGCTCAGAGGTGGTTGGCAGGGGTGGGCTCAGCAACAGGGCAGGCTGAGCAGTGGGTGGCAGCCGCGTAGTTGGCAGCGCAGCAGCGGTTGGCAGAGGGGACTCAGCAGCGGTCGGCAGCGCGGGCTCAGCAGTAGTCAGCAGCGGTGGGCTCAGTAATAGAGCGGGCTGAGCAGTGGGTGGCAGAGGCGCTCAGCAGTCGGCAGAGCGGGCTCGGCAGCGGTTGGCAGCGGCAGGCTCAGCAGTAATTGGCACCCGGGCTAAGCAGCGGTCGGCAGCGCGGGCTCAGCAGCAGTCGGCAGCAGTGGGCTCAGCAATAGAGCGGGCTGAGCAGTGGGTGGCAGAGGCGCTCAGCAGTTGGCAGAGCGGGCTTGGCAGCGGTTGGCAGCGGCAGGCTCAGCAGTAGTTGGCACCCGGGCTAAGCAGCGGTCGGCAGCGCGGGCTCAGCAGCAGTCGGCAGCGGTGGGCTCAGCAATAGCGCGGGCTGAGCAGTGGGTGGCAGAGGCGCTCAGCAGTTGGCAGAGCGGGCTCAGCAGCGGTCGGCAGCGGCGGGCTCAGCAGTAGTCGGCACGCGGGCTCAGCAGCGGTTGGCAGCAAGGGCTCAGCAGAGGTTGGCAGCACGGCTCAGCACAGGGCAGGATGCGCAGCTGGGGCATTGGCAGTGGAGGGCTGGGACAGCGATAGCGGGGGTGTTGGTGGTTGGCAGAGGTGGCCAGTTGCAGTTGCCATTCAGGGTGGTGGTGTTGGTTGCAAGTGGAGATGGTGGGCGGGCTCTGGAGCGTTTGGGGGCGCCGGGCAGGCTGAGTAGCTGGGGAATCAGCGGCGGGCGGCAGTGGCAGGCTGGAACAGCAGGGGTGGCTGGTGGGTAGCGGCAAGGTCAAAGGGAGGATGAGGCTGGCAAGGTCAGGTGGCAGAGAGGGGAGCGGCCTGGATTGCAGCGGAAGGAGCTGGAGGGCAGTGGTGGCCAGTGATGGTGGGCAGCGGGGGCCAGTGGTGTTGGGCAGCAAGAGCTGGCGGTGGTGGGCAGCAAGGAACTGGTAGCGGCGAGGTTGGAGGGTAGGGTGGTTGGGCAAGGCTGATTGCAAGAGCAAGAGACACAAAACATCAGCAAGATAGAGATCAGCAGGTGAGAGCACCAAGAAAATGAACTTACCAAGATGGAGTGAAATGGAGCCAAGCCAGAGAGAGAAAGAGGGAGCAGGAAGTGAAGTAGAAGTTGAAGGGTGACTTGATGAAAGGGTTTGTGAGGTGTGATAAATTGACTTATTTGGAAATGATGGATTTGGTTGATAAACCTGGGTTATTTGTTTTCAAAACCTGTTGTGTTTTTAGCTACCCCGTTTTGGAAACCAGTTGATTAGAAATTGTGGATATGGCCATTTCTAATCAACGGGTTTTATTGACTGGTTTGGTCATATTTGATACCCCCTAATGAAGAAAAAGATTTTTGGATAATTGACTGGTTTCTAACTGTGGATTTGGTATATTTGATACCCCCTAATGCCCTAGATTAAAGGCCATTCTTTGAAAAAATTAAACATATAAATATTCAAAATATTCATTCTTCTTTTGGCAACTTAGCATCCTCTACCAACTTGGAATCTTCTACCACCTTAGATCCTTTCTCTGGAATTTGGTACTTTGTGAGTCCTTTGAGCTGATTAGGGCTGATGATATTCAGTATTTTCATCTCCTCCTCTCTGATTTTCAAGAAAATGTTCAAATAATCCTTGAAATTTGCTAATGCAGTTGGAGCTTGCCGGTTGATTGTAGATATATCATGTTCTTCAATATGAATCCCAAGTTGTTTATCAATCAGCTTCTTCTCTTCTTCTCTGATGTGGTGACCCATGTATCTCAAGGGTTCCAAAAACTGTAGATCATTATAATGAACATTATAATATCGTGAGGCTCTTGGTCCTGTAATCAGTCAGGTTTTTTTTAAATGAGGAAATGGTATAAATGAATCAATTTGGAAAGAATGCTCATGAGAAGAATCACAAATGACTCACTCTCAAGCTCCATCATAAATCCCTTATGGAAATTCATACTTTTTATCCTCTTCAAGGATGCTTTGAATTCATCACGACCACCAAATGAATCACTCAGTCTCTTGTCAAGCTCTACAATCCAATCTGTATAAACATTCAAGAGCGCCTTATCTTCTTTTGATAGGGTGGCAAGATCCGAGGTTTGGTGTAGTTTGGCCAAGCCAGCTAAAGCGGTCTGCATCAGTTGAAGACAAGCAATAAACTGCTCTTCTCCTTGCTTGAATATCAATTCATTTGATTTGACTTTTTCCCTGACCACTGCTTTGAACCAAGGTTTCAAAACTTCTTTGGGGCCCATTTGACCAAGTAGGGAGCTCATGTAGCTTTGGTCTGATGGCAGTACTTTTGAAAGAACTGTATGTTCAAGGACCGGCAAGAAGAACACCAATGGCTTCATCAGATCATTACAGCTCAAAATGGGAGAATCAAAAACCATCATGAAGATCATTTAGAAAAAAACTATATCAACCCACTTTTTTTATCTTTTGCTAAGGACTTGGACCGTAGAGGGGCCATCCTTTTTGCAAGAATTGCAATGGGTTGCAATTTTTGATCCAGCAGATCTGAGCGAATCTTCTCCGGTGACCGCATAAGCATTGGTCTGATTTTTTCGGAAAAGGTGTCCTGAGTTCTAACCAGCCTGATGTAATTCTCGTCATCGACTTTCTGAATGTCGTGCAATTTATGAAAGGATATTCTTAGTTCCTTCACCTTAGCCTCATATGCTACGTCATCTTCAGCCACAGGAAGAGAATCTCGAATCTTTGCCATGAAGCCATTAACTTTGGCATTGATTGATTTAGCATCCTTTACCAGCTCCCATAGATCCAGATTGCGGTGATAGATACTATCATTGTTAACTTGGATTCGGAACACGTTTCGCAAGGTTTGGGAAATTCTTGATAATGCGCGTTGGAATCTTTTCAACATCTGCGCTGTTATGCAATTATAATTTCGGAAAGGTCATTATACTTGTGGATGAGGATAGATATCAAAATTGATTTTGGTAGCAGGGAAGAAAGAAACCTGCCTAATCTTTCCCTCCAGGAGGGCCTGGGCAATTCGTGGTTGATGGGTAGTTCCCCTTGATCAAGCTTAGTAGGTTTTGGCAACCAACGAGAGCCTGAACTGCTCTTCACACCATTGGTTGCGGTAGCTCCGAGTCCGTCAGATTTACCGATGGTTGGTTTGCCAAGCTCACTAGAGAGCTCTAGCGCATTGTGTCCCTCAACAGCCAAATTCATCCGTTTGTGCAAGATATGAGAGGTAGAGAGTGAATGTGATGAGTGAGGAATGCATATCACTAGGCAGATGAAGAAAGAAAGGAATGATCTGGCTGAGCAGTTCTTCATCTCTTAGCAAATACTAAAAAGTAAGATCGAACTAAGTGGATGATGAGTTAGTAAGGCTGTTGTGAGATTGATGAATTAAAGCTTCAGTAAAAGATCTGATGAGTTAGTGAACCTGTTGTGAGGTTGATCAATCACAGCTTCAGTAATATAAAGCGCCTAATGAGTACGATTAAAAAACAGCACAGTCAAATAAAATATGGTTGACCTGTCACCCAGTTGTCCCAACTGAAGTCTAAAGGAGCGTGGCTAATGAGGGAATGTCTTACGAGATAGAGGGGAGGGGGGAAGACAAGATGATAATAGGATCATGACAAATCCATTCACCTGAGCTTCTTAACGACTCGTCGCACCCATGTATGTGCCGCCGAGGCTACGCGAAATGTAAAAAGGAGACCCGTCTCACAAGTTACTTCTGGCTGTAACACAACAAACTCACTGACATATAACAACGAGCTTGCATCGCGCAGCCTGAGGTGGATTCCGTCAAGAAAACTTGTACTAGCCGGGCCTGATTGAGATCGAAGAGCATTTCAGCTTCGGCCCCAAATTCTTTTGTTGTTCTGACGAAAATACGGAGAAAGGAGGACGCGTCCGGTCGTGAAAGGAAGTGGAAAGCTGTTGATTTTTCATGGCGACTCCGCTCCAACCTGCTCCAACTCGCAACACCTACGACGGTTCACAGAGTTCGGAAGCTCGACTACCGGAAACATGAAGCAAATAGAAGGATACAGCATAGTTGGACGAGCCGGTCCGACGGGCGCTCGAGTGACTTGGTCCGACGAGCTTTGCAGCCCACTTCCTTCAGGCTGCTGGACTCATGAAAGTTTGAAACAAATCACTCCCTGTCCCACTTCAGACTGTGCAGCGTGGAGTGTGGAGTGGTACCCCCGGGGGGACCCGGCATGCGCAATAAGCCTCGCATCACCCAGCACAAGCACCCCCACGGGGGACGAGACAACAAACTGACGGGACGAACGGGAACATCGAGGGACACGACCTAATCATCGTGCGTGGGTGAACTCGAGCTTAAATAAAGCCTCTTGATCGGAGGAGTCCGTTATAAGAAATGAAAATATGTGTTAAATATTTTTGGGCTAGACAGATGCGGAGAAAACGATAATATGCATTTCAGATAACTAATGAATAAATACAAACCTATAAGAAATGAAAATGTGTGTTAAATATTTTTGTGCTAGACAGATGCAAAGAAAACAATGAGGAATCACATCTGGCTAGCTACAAGGTTTTATGTGGAGAAGTGTTTGGTGGATGAGATACTGAAAACAATGGTTATGAAATGAGTTGTCTTGATGCGTGAGAATTATGACAATGAACCTTCAATAAAAGAAAATAAAATATGAAATGAGTCAAGTAAAAATAAAATATAAAACTAGCAAAGTTGATATTCACACGGTGTAATCTTACAGCCCCCTCCAACTTTGATGAATTTTAGAAATGAAAGCAGTGTGGAATTGGATGTTGAGATACAGAGACAATGAGATGATGCAATTGGAACAGATAGGGATAATAAGAAAAGAAACACATGATTCAGAGATGAGATATAAAAGAGACAGAAACAAGAAAGAAAAAAAATCACAAGGGAAAAAGTTCAGGTGGAGTATTGGCAACGTTGATTGATGTTATTGCTTTGTGATGTTTTGTCACAGCAAGACGCTTGGTAAAGACGTCAGCCAATTGACCCAAGTTGGATATCCAAAATAGTTTTACCTTGTTGCGTCAGACAAAATCATTGACAAAGTAAAAAGCTCGCGTCAGGTATTGGGTTTTCTTCCTGGACGCATTATCTGTTGCAACTAACACCGCAGCCTGATTTTTGCATAGGATTTCGTAGTCAGAGACGGGGTTGATATTATCAAGGAAAATCTTCAAATTTGCCAGATTCTGGTTTGCAATTGATAACACAACATATTCAGCCGCACAGGTGGACATGGCCACCACATCCTGTTGCTTGGACCCCCATGCAACAGGGTTACCATAGTGACGGAGTAAAAAACCTGAGGTCAAACGTTTGTGTTTGCCCCCCCATCCCGCATCTACAAATAGCTGAATGGAGGGTGTTCCCGGCTTGAATTGGATTCCGCGGCAAGGGTTCTTTTTGATGTACCCAATGAGGTGATCAAGCGCGGACCAGTGTTCAGCAGATGGGTCTGGCTAAAGCAGGCAAGTAGGTTGATGGCATAGGAAAGGTCAAGGTGGGTCCCACACGCAAGGTACATTAGGGACCCAAGTACTGACCGGAATGAAGTCGTTTCCATTGGTTCTGAATTGGACAATGTGAGAGGCTGATCAGGAAGAGGTGTATTTTGATGGTGGGTGGGATGAGTTTAGTTGGACACCGTCTGAGTGGCAAGCAGGTGTTGCTCAAGGTGTATGTTGGAATGATGATAGTGTACGTTGAGGCCAACAATTTGGTCAACAGTGGTCTTCCACTTGACATCTAGGTGTTGAGTGAGGTTAGTGCAAAGCTCTTCCAATGCGGCAGTGGAGTTGCTCCACCTGTGTCAACCCAATTTCCTCTGTCTTAAGCCAAAGATAAATGTGCCAGTATCTTTGGTTTAAGACCGAAGATCATGCAGAGCTGGATGAGCTGGACGGAGCCAGATTAAAAAAAGACCGTTAGGTTAGGTTAGGTTCAGTTAGGTTAGGTTAGGTTCAGCTTAGGTTAGGTTAGGTAAACACAGGTTAGGTCTGGTTAGGTTAGGTTAGGGCCACCCGTTAGAATCCCGGGGGGGTATGGATAAACCCCCCAAAACTAGTTAATTTGGAAAAAACCAGTTTCTGCCCAGTTTTTGCCATTTCTGACATCACTTTCCCATATATATTTATCTATATAATGTGGTCCAAATTGGCAAAAACAGGCCAGAAACTGGTTTTTTGAAAAATAACCTGTTTCTGCCCAGTTTTTGCCATTTCTGACCTCATTTTGCCTATATGTGTATGTAGTCGTATATACATACATGTGAGTGCATACATCTGTATTTTTATATACATACATTATGTATATAGGCATAGATCTATGTATATAGAGCTGGATGAGCAGCCAGCTGAGCTCAGCTCACCCAGCTCTGATGGTTCTTTGGTCTCAAACCGAAGATACTGGCGCCATTATCTTTGGTTTAAAGCGGATGAATTGGGTTGACAAACCTCAGTTGCTAACCACTAATCTGTGGTCCACGTGCATCCAAATGTAGATGCAGGTGCTACCCCGTTTGTAGACGTCAAGGGAAGACTTGACCTTGGAAGCGGAAAAACCGAGTTGGGATAGGATATTCTTGAAGTGGAGCAACCAACAGCGTCCGGCCTGTTTAGTGCCGTAAAGGGCCTTGTGGAGACAAAGTACATTTCCCTTAAGTGCAGGCCAAAGTTCTGAAGGAGGTTTGACATAGACATCCTTGTTGATTGGGCTGTAGAGATAAGCAGAAATGACGTCAAAAGAGTGGATTGTGAAACCCCTTTGAACTGAAATGGATAGTAACAAACGTATGGTGGCTAGTGATGCAGTGAGAGCGTAAGTGTTGCCACAATCCTGAACAGGGCGTTGATTGAAACCCCTTGCGACGTAGCAAGCCTTGAACTTGGTTATGGCACCTGAAGTGTCTTGCTTGAGTGCAAAGACCCATTGTGCCCCAATGACTTTGCGGCCTTTGATGGGGTCAATGACCATCCAGACACCTAGCTTCTCAATTTGGCTCAGCTTGGCCTTGGCAGCTTGACACCATTCATTGCCATGTGGCCCTGTCAGAGTGTGGTGCATGTTTGAGGGGACTGCAATATCCAAGCGGACAGGTAGAGATTGTGATGCAAGATTTTGTGCTATTGAAATTTCATCAGTGGGGACTTCCCCCAGGTGGAGCTTGTTGAGTTCAATGAATTCTTGCCCAGCAATAGTATTGAAAGGAGATACAGGGAGCTGTTGGTATTCATGGAATACCGTGTTGGCTGATTGGGTAATTGTGCGGAGATTTTTGTTATAGAATAACCATACCTTTCTGGAAGAAGGGTCGCCAATCAAGAAGCTCTTGTCAGCATGGTAGGAGAATTTGTTGTCTCTTTTCTTGGTAGGACAAAATACAAGCGCTTGCGCGCCAAAAGGGAAGATGTAGTCAGGGGTGGGTTTCTGGTTGAAGAGAATCTCAATTGGTGTACAAGGGGAGATGCAAGAGTGGGGAATTTGGTTGTGAAGGTACACCGCAGTTTGTTGTGCGTAACTCCAGAACTCAAAAGGAAGGCTGCAGCTGTTAAGCATAACCCGTGCCATGTCATTTATTGTCCAATTAACCCACTTGGCCTTGCCATTCTCCTCAGGATGATAAGGAGCAGAGATGACCAGTTGGATACCCTGTTCAGCAAGTATTGATTCAAACCGCTTAGAAGTGAATTCACCTCCATTGTCGCAGTGGAGGAACTTTGGATAACGGCCAAGGTGAGTGTGGACAGTTTCAAACCTGTTTCTCAAAAATTCAGGGAAATTGGCTTTAGAGTGCATTGGCAACACAAACGTGAACATGGAAGCGTGGTCTCAAAGTGTGACTGCAAATTTGAAACTGTGGACATCATCATCAAAAGGCCCCATTAAATCTGATACAAATAGATTGAGTGGTTCTTGTTTTGGTACAATGGACAGTGGTAGAAATTGATGGCCAGTGGCTTTGGCCAAGACGCACTTCTTGCAGAAGAAGGGTTGCCAAGTAGGTTGGATGTTGTCAGTAAGAAAAAAATGGAGGAACTCCTGAGCAATCTTGTTTTTGGAATGGCCAAGGCGTTCATGCCATTTGATGCATTCCATGGAAGGTTTGACTGTCATGGAGGAGACAACAACGGGTGATTTGGGGGAAATGGAAGGGGTTTCAGAGTGGGAGCAAGATGTGACTAAAATCCAACAATTGTTGGAGAACTTGGTGTGGAGTGTGTGGTGTTTGAATTGAAGCTTCATTGCACATTGGTTGTTGAAGACTGGTAGCAAGCCATGGGTCGCTAGTATGCCATGTGAAAGAATAGTGTAAGGAATAGTGGCGTGGTGGTAAACATTTTGGATACGGATAGTGCCGTTAGGAGTTGGAATTTTTAGACTGCCCCTGCCGGTCAACACCAAGGATGAATTGCGGGAGGCCAATAGAACAGGAATGGGCTTAATTAGCCTGCGTTCAATTGTAAAAAAGGGTGAATCCCAGCTTACACAGGCTGATGATCCTGAGTCAACAAGGACCACATCCTTGGAATTGCCTTTGGCTTCAAGAGCGCGGATGCACACTTTGTTGGGATTAGCATTGCCGGATTGGTTTGGTTGGTTGATCTGAATCTTCCCCAAAGCAATGTCCCAAACCAGGGTGCAACATACCAAGACCCAGTGACCCTCTTGCTGGCAGTAGTTGCATTTAGACCCTTTTTCAGCCATCTGGGAGGGTGTTGGTGCAATGCCTTGAAAAGCCAGTGCATTGGTGATTGCACGGGAGTTGGGTTGTGACGGTTTGTTTTGGTTATCAGGTAGCTTTCCTTTTTGGTTGTTGTTGTTACTAGCAGGCTTCTGTTGGAGTTGATTGATGGTGATGGGAGTGGAAGAAGAGGAACCAGCAATGAGTTCTCCCTCAACCTAGGTGATCTCCTGGAATACTTGATCAAAAGAGGGTATGTTGGCGGAGGTGTTTAGCCTGTGGTTTAGGTTGTTTTGAAACATGTTTTTGTTGGCTGACACAGGGGTTTTGACAATGGATTGTAGACCAAGACTAAGTAGTTCTTCAATGTTGATGTGTTTTTGTTGGATTTTGAAAAAAAACTCCTGAAATTCTTGAAGGAAGATAGCATTGGACACTTGTCGTTCAGCCAATTGGATTCGCAAAGTTGCAACACAAGGTTTAACTTGTGCTGTCAATTGTTTTGTTTACATCAATCACTAATTAATTGATATATGGCTATTGGTGTCTTAGTGCCGGACGTAGCGTTAGACAATGTCTGGTCAATGGTGGACCAAAACAGAATAGTGACATAAGGGCGGTGATCAGGGTTCAGGAGGAGCCAGCCATTTGAGGACAGAAAGGAATTGGTGTGGAACACAAAGTTGAGTGTGGTGTTGATCTGACGTTCCCATAGGGTGAAGTTTGCCCCGTTAAATTGAAGGTATTCAATGTTGGAGTGGATGGACCAACTTAGTGCCATTGGGTCTTTGAGAAAATGTTTCATATGGAAAGAGTACTTTGGCAAAGACTCCTCTTCCGGCTTGGCGTAGTTCTGGGATGTGGTTTCTGCATTCTTGCCGTTGGTTGCCAACGTGACAATCTTGGCATTTACCAAGTTGATGCCATTGGCACTACCAGAAAATTTGCTTCAACTGCAACCAGTTGACATGCAGTTACTTTGATTTAACTTGTGTGGTACTTGAATCTTACTCAAAGAATAATTCAATCTAACTTCAATGCACAGTCACTGTGCATTGTGCACAGTGACTGTGCTTGAAAAGCTGTTTTGGATTAACTTTGAAGCAAAGGGGGTAGTAAGATGGGATTAGCCTGCATGTCAACTGGTGGCAGTTGAAGCAGATTTTCTGGTAGTGTGGTGACCTTGTTGATAGCGCTAACTATCCGGCCAATCTGTTCCTCAAGTTTTCCAATACAACGGGTGGTCTGTTCAGTGGCAATCTTGGCTTTGGCGGTTTTGTTCTTGAGTTCCATCCTGTAGAGTTGTGTTGCTAGGTCATTGGCTTGTGTTTAATCCTGAGCATGCGACGGTGATGATTGTATTTTGGTTGTTGCAACCCACTCCTGCTGATCTGTCATCTTGGCCTTGGAAGTGGTACACTTTGATCCCGACATGATTGTAGAGCCGGCTTTTAACCTATAAGAAATGAAAATATGTGTTGAATATTTTTGGGCTAGACAGATGCGGAGAAAACAATTATATGCATTTCAGATAACTAATGAATAAATAAAAACCTATAAGAAATGAAAATGTGTGTTAAAGTTTTTCAAGCTAGACAGATGCGGAGAAAACAATGAGGAATCACATCTGGCTAGCTACAAGGTTTTATGTGGAGAAGTGTTTGGTGGATGAGATACTGAAAACAATGATTATGAAATGAGTTGTCTTGATGCGTGAAAATTATGACAATGAAACTTTAATAAAGAAAAAAAAATATGAAATGAGTCAAATAAAAGTAAAATATAAAATTAGCAAAGTTGATATTCACACAGTGTAATCTTACATCCCGGGGGGACCCCGCGTCGCAAAGCAACGCTCTCCAAAGGAGAGGCTTACGTACTAAGTGGCACTTGTGGCCTGAGAGTTTAAGGTTTGAGAAGATTTTTTTGTTTTTTTTGCCTTCAAAAATATGTAACTCAAGAATAAATTGATTGTGATCAATTTTGAGTTGGCAGAGTTCCAGACCAGGATCCTGACTGTACTTACAAAGAAAAAACAGCTTGATTTGATCAAAACTGTAAGCTCTACCTTGATTTTTAGAAGGGCTCTTCTGTTTTTGTTTTTGTTCTACTTTCTTTGGTTCACTGGACTGCGGATCACACTTGCAGAAGTTTGTATAACCTGCTTGTTCATGATTTCAAGCCTCAAGCAGAGGACAACATCACAGGTGTCATGAGCTGTCAGGGGGTTGTGACAACACCCAAACTACTACTCTAAACTACATTAGCTCCGCTAAAGCTATATTGTAGCTGATATTATCCAAGCCTTTGAGGTGTTAGCTTTAGCTGTAGTTGACACCGGCTAAGTCCTGCTAACACTAAGTTACAGCTAAACTACAGCTAATCAGCGGCCAGCTACAGCTAATAAGCTGTAGTTTAGCTGTAAGTTTACCTTTTTGTCTCAACTTGTTTGTAACTGTAGCTGTAGCTGTGGTAGAACTAAATTGTAATTGTAGTTTAGCTGACGCAGAAAACGCTAAACTACAGAGCTACACCACTAAATGTGTCGTAATAGTTTGAGTTTTGGTTGTGAGATTGCATGCTTGGTGGCAGATATCTGGCAAAAGAGGTACCGGATATTGATTATTCCCCAAATCGCTTGAACACCATAACTTGATCACAAGTCAGCATCAACTCATAAAAGTTACATGATAATTTGGAGAAACATCATCTTAGTCAGGGGTATCAACGGCGGGTTGAAGTTTGGAGGTTGAGTAGTGGTTTTGGTGGATTTAGTGAAAAATTAGATGATTTGGTGGATGCTCTCAGGCCAAACCCCCGACTTTACATGCAAGTCCCTCCCTGACGGGAGGCGCCTGCCTGCGGCAGGCCAAGGGACTTGTGTTAAGTTTGGGGTGAACTGGGCAATGCAATCCGCATGGAAATTGGAGTGGAAACGGCAGGCCCCGTTGACCTTGCTTTTTTGGAGTGGGAATAACCAAAGGAAAAAAAGCCCATAGCGTTGGTTCTATGTGGGCTAGATATGATCCGCAATTTGGAGGGAGAAGTTATGTGTGGTACTTTTCTCCTTTTTTCCTATTTCATATGGTTGCTGAAGGTTTCCTGGAAGCTCACCAGGGCCATTGTTTTTTCTTTTCACCTCCAGATCCAGCCAATGGGTTCACATAACCCAGCCCAAAGAAAAAGAGAACCCATGCGAGTCTTGTGAAAGAGGAACGTGCCAAATGACAAAACCTGCAAGCATGCTGTATATCATGCATAGTGTGAGAACAGCAAAATAAAGCTTTAGACACCATAAGGTGTGTTGAGTGTCAGCAAGGGTAGGATCAGGGGCGGGAGCAGTTAGGTCAAACCTTTAGACACCATAAGGTGTGTTGAGTGTCAGCAAGGGTAGGATCAGGGGCGGGAGCAGTTAGGTCAAACCTGAGGATGGAAGAATAGGGGAGAAAACAGGATGAGAGTTTATTTCATATGAAGAAGAATGAGAAGTGGAGAAATAGACAAGAAAGAAAAGACAAGAAAGGCTAATGACCTTTAGACACCATAAGGTGTGTTGCGTGTCAGCAAGGGTAGGATCAGGGGCAGGAGCAGTTAGGTCGAACCTGAGGATGGAAGAATAGGGGAGAAAACAGGATGAGAAAAGAAAAGAAGAAACTGAAACAACAGAGCGCGCGACTAGACTATGTACAAGACTATCACATGAGGTTCCCTGACATGTCACACTTTTCTTTTTCTCACACATAGCCTAGTGCTGATGATGAGGGGGCAAAGAGAAGGAAGAAAAAAAAAACGGCGTGTCAGATCGGATTCAAAAGAGAAATTGACCACAGACGCGCCTTGATGGGGACACGCGCCTGATTCAAGCTCTAAAGTATTCCGTTATTTTCTTGGGCGGGCTGGGCGGTCGTCATGATCTAATCCGCGGCTCGGGTTTCTGGACATGACATGACATGGTGAGGAAGCAACAGTGGCGCAGGCAAACGGCGTGTTTGTTGCAACATGGAATGGATCAAGCTGATGATGGGCGCGACATTCACCTACAGGATTCTTCTGAGTGAGATTCGATAATTGTGCATATGTATAGCACAAGATGAAGCCTCTAGCTTGTGTATTTCTAGATGTGCAGAGACCGGGCTTTCAAGTTTTCTAGACGCAAGTAAAGCAGCACAGATGACGGTTTGGGAGTCGGGTTATAAGCGGTGCAAAACGGCCGATCATCGCCTCCCGTCGGCCTGTGCTCTCATCACAAATCAGTATGGCAGTCACGCGGTTAGGCGATCAGGTGAGCGTTGACCGGAGCAGGCATCTATCCACAGGACTACGCCCGTCTCCTAGTCAAGTTGAATCGGGGCAACTAGGCGGTGGATGGCCGGGCCGTTGTCAGCTGTGCCTCTTCCGGATTGTCCGCTATTGTGCGTCACCTCGTTTCACTCGGGAGTCGGAGGCTTCGCCCGTGTTCCTGGTTTTCAGCTATACACACGCACGAACACATGCAGCTGTTCAACGCAGAAAAAGTCAGATGGGTACCCGTTGGCTTGGACGACAGCCAGCATTGCGGGGAGAGAAGTTGCATGGTGATCATATCAGACGAGGGAGCCCGGCCAAACCATGCTCAACCGCGATGGCATTCACATGACACGTCAACGGTCAGGGGCGACGACGAGGGCGGCTGCTGAGTGATAGTGCTGAGCGCGTCGAGCCGTAGCGACAAAGGAATTTTGCTGCTGCTGCTGCTGTCTGCCACGATGCAGAACGGCTTAGCCTTTGACCTTATAAGCCCACTCCTCCCACGCCAGAGGGAAATCTCCCTTCCAGCCTCCTCCTCCTCCTCCTCCTCCTTCTCCTTCTCCTCCTCCTCCTCCTCCTCCTCCTCCTCCTCCTCCTCCTCGGCGGTCCGGGTCAACCATGGCTGGCACCAAGAGGAAGCGCGAGGACGAGGGCAACACCACCCGGCTCCCGCCCCGCAAGAAGCTTTGCAGGGTGCCCCCACTAAAGTCGCTCCTGAAAGCGCCCGATGCGCCTTCTCTCGGGTACGCCTTTTCTCTCTCTCTCCCCCTCATCCCTTCTTTCACAACCCAAAACCCCCTCACTCATCCGCTCTCCCGCTTGAACCGCTTTGAAATAAGTAGCAAACGCGTCTCCTTCGCCCCGCTCCCCCCGCCCCACAAACTCGGTCCATCCTGGCAGTTTCCGGCCCCGACCTGCGTGAGTCTCTCTCATACATCGCTCCCACTCCCCTTTCTTGGCTCTCTATCTCTCGGTGCTTTCACTTATCTCTCTCAACTTTTTTTAGATTGAGGCTTGGTCGGCTTGTTTTCTCTCGCTCTCTCTCTCCCTCTGGGGATTCTTTGTTCTCTTTTTCTTGTTCTCAATTTCTTGAAATCTGTCCCCTATTGTATCATTATCATTATGACAACCAAAAAAAAACTTGATCATTGAAGAATAGTTCCTCCTGTTTTCTTGCCTTGTTGATCAACTTGAGATAAGTATGTTTCCAAATATATCTCTAACACATTTGTTTACCCGTGAACTTCCTGGCAATACATGTATCCATTGGGAAGCCAAAGAAAAAGCAAAAGAGAGTATGAATTTTTGTAATGTCAGGAATATGGAAATAACACATTCTTGTTGTGCCCTCGTACCTCTCAGCCATCATTACCAGGAATATCAAGTGCAGAAAATGAGAGGAGAAGTGGATACAGTCTCTATAATGGCATTCATTTGCGAGTTTTTGTTTTAGGGATTTTGTCAGTACTTGTATGGGCTGAAGAGAGGTGCAGACAAGATAACAACTGGCCCTATTTGGAAGTGTCATAAATATAGGTGCAATAATTTAAGTTTGATCTAATAAAAACAACACCTCTCAAAGTTACCTAACCAAATTTTTATCAGGTCAAGGAAAGCTGATGCTTTCAATAATCCAATAATGAAAATTGATGTTTCAGGCCATCTTCAGCACTAAAATATCAATATTATGCTTTTTATGGGTCATAAGTGTAATAAAGATGGTATGATGATCAAGATAACCTACAAACTTAATTTTTTTCATTGAAAACTTGAAAGAAGTGGTTCCAAATTACCTGATAAAAATTGAGCTATGTATTGCTGAGTGGTTTAGTTCTAATTTGATTAAACATACTATTGCACCTAAATTTATAACACTGCCAAATGGGGACTTATTCAACTGATGAAGACATATGCAAGAAAAGGCAGAGTATTCAGGTGTCTTCAATAGTACACCTCATGAGAGAAGATGTAAAATGGTGGACATGAGAAGGAGAATCAGAGGCCAATGAAGATACCCAAAATCACAATTTTCAAGAACTCTACCAACCTGTCTTAATTGGTCAGCAAAAGAAATCTAAAAAATAAACCAGGGCTCCAGCATACATGGGAATCTGCTGATCACCTGCAAAAACTCTCTTGAATCTTGTGGAATGGTCCATCCAAAGATCTTTCATCCTTGTTTCTAATCTATTGGGGGAGGCAAATATGGCAGTGTTTTCTTTACATATACTTTTTGAAAAAACGTGAGGTTTTTTCTTACTTTTTCTCATTCTTTGCAATGACCTTTTTCTAGAGCTGAGTACAAGATGGTTGAAGTCAAAACACCCTGGAAAAAGCCCTGGCTTCTGTGACTCAATATATGAGATGACTAAATAAATAGTTTGGATGATGAGAAAAGGTACTAGAACTATGCAAATAGGGATGAGAAAATATGAGAAAAAAACCCAAAAAAAATGGACACATTGACACTTTTCTGTCCTTTTTTTCTTCACTTTTTACCTCAAAGATAGTGATCAAGGTTTTTTTTTTGACAGTTCAATTTCTTTTCTTTAATTTTTTTTTGAATCATAAATAAATCTGCTTAATTTTCTTATTTTGGGGACATTTTACTCAGCCTTGGCCCTTTGGGAAAAGCATTTTTTTATGAAATAAATCAAAAAGGTAACTTGTGTGAGCACTTGACCCATGTTAAATCCACATCTGCAGCCAAAACCTCTCAGCCTGATTTGAACAACTTGTTCAACATGGACACATTTCAACACATCAAGAAGGCCTAACACTCAATTCAAGATTGAATGTATCAATTTGAAATTCATACAGACAGGAGGTCATCCATTCAATTTTCATGGGTGAAGTTGGAATATATGTTAAGTTGTGGGTAAATTGTACAGAATGAAAAAAGGGGATGGTAAACAGATGGTCAAGTCCATGCTGTTGAGGTTTGCAATGAATGGCTAGGCCTTGTTACAAGAATCTCAACAACTTGTTTGCATCAGGGGTATATTGGATTAGGTTGAAATGATTGAAAAAGATTTGACCCCTAGTTAGAAGTTGATTTCTATGCGTGATGTCTGCAATACCAGATCCAATGTTGAAGGGTCCTTCCCCGTCAAAGTTTTGAGAAAATCTACCAACCAAGCCAAACAACCATAGAGATCTTTCAAGACCCCAGAAACCTCCTATGGAGGTGGGTAATGAAAATGTTTGAATTTTTTGGCAAAAAACCAAAATGATACTGATGAGAAGTGTATGAATGGCCCATTTTTTCATGAAGCTGACTCACCTGGGATGTATGAATTTGCAAGTACACATGACTTTTATCCAATTTTTTCATCTTTTAGCCCTATTTTCTGTGAAAAAAAAAACCCAAATGGGTTTGAGAAGTGAGAAATTTGGACCCCCGTCCCCAAATAACCTGGATTTAACCTAACCTGGAGGCTCCCCTGGGGGAAATGCTACTCATGAAACATGTATGAATGAGCGTGAAAAATGTATGAATTTTTGCAAAAACCCAGATTTTACATTACTCACCTCTGTAGGGGGTTTCTGGGGGTCCTGATCTTTCACAATCTTTGCTTCTTTCATTACTTTCTGGGTTTCCTGCATTGCGTAGATCAAGATATTAATCATGGTGGCCATTTCTCCAGAGTCGCCTAACATGACAAGTTTGTTTTTGATTGCAGAAGCAAGACCATCAATACAAGCGGTCCAAAACCTGTCATTGGATGCAAGCAATGCATTGGCTGCTGAGGCGTAGACCAATTGGGAGGGAAACTTGCATACAATGCTGTCTCAAGTGGGAGTGATATGTTGGTAGTGTGCAGTATGACTTGAAATTAGTTTGGAGGTGATATGCACAGTTGAGGCAAGCTGTGGCTGTATTGTGGGACCCACACTACAAATATTTGTAAATTTACCCAAAGAAAAAACTACTGTTTGGGTTAAGCAAAATGTTAACTTTTTTCAACAAAATGGCTCAGTAATAAAAATTGAGCAAAACTGAGCATGCTCAGCAAAATCCCCTAAAGTTGCCAGAATGAATAAAAATGATTTCTGCTCAGTTTGTAAAAAAAAAAAATGCTGAGCATGCTCAGTATAGTTTATTTTTCACTTCTGACCATTTTCTGTAAAATTAGGTATATTGTTTTCCCAGCCCAAGTTCACATTTTCTTTCTGGGTAGAATTGCAAATGTTTGTAGTTCCAGCAAGGCAAAATGCAGTGGTTGAGTCAAATCTTTAGCAAGGGGAACACTTGTCATGCAGCAAAGTATTTTCCTCTGGGCATTCTTCATTGTTTCTTCCAAAGTGCTTGCGGTCTTCACTTTGACCATTTCGTTGAAAAAAAAAGCCAAAAAATGGGCTGCCATATTTCAAGAGGCAAACTGGTGAAACCATTTTTTCCCAGGCTTGGGGCGGCGATTCCGAGTTGATCATCAAGTCCATGGTTGTGATGCAGTATATGAGTTCAAAAAGCTCAACACCTCCATTGGGTAGTCTCAGACTTGGATCATTCACCGCTGCTGGGGCAAGGTTAGACACGCGCAAGGTTGTGTCGGTGGGTCGAGGCACTAGTCTTAAAGCCCAAAGAAACACCCAAAAGTACGACATCTGATCAGGTGTGAAGAAGTGGTCAAGTAGGTTTCTAGGTTTGTCAATTGCCAGCAACAACTTGAGTGATTGGTTCTGGCCTGTGTTGATTTGAATGGGGCGTTGTCCATTATCTGTGAGGCGTCTTCAACATATTTCACTGATGAAATTTTATCTGGTAAGCTTTTCATTTTTTGAAGCACCTCGTTGGAAAAAACATTCTTTGTCGTTTTTGTTTGGAAAGCTGTGTTTATACCAATTTTCCAATCCTTGTTCCATGGAAAGATTCTGAATATCAGGACGGGAGAAAAACTCAGCCACCGCTTCGAAAATAGCCGCTAAGAGCTTTGAGTAATGTAATAACAGGTCATTGGGCGTGCTCGGGAGCATTGTATCTGCAAGATGTGACCGAGTAGGTTGTCCACTAGACGATGTGGGCCGGAGACAAATGTAAACGACGCATACATTCTGAGCCAACTGCATGATTGCCCGGGTTTTCCCAATCATTGAGGGGCCGATGATAGAGGTGTAGGGAGCCTTGTGGATAGTGGGGTCACATTCCTTGGCATGATTACGGAGGTTCGCTAGGATAGGGTCAATAATAAGATTGGCTCGCTTGTAGTCCGCAAGAAGACCGGCTTTAACTGCGTTGACAGACCATGGACGGTTGATAGGTTCGGGCTGTTGAGGCTTCACATTTGTTTGACTAGTGGTTTTTTGAAGTGACTGGAGCATTGCGTCGTTTCTGGAATGACAAAAGTTAGTGTTGGGAAATCGCCTGAAGTGGGCAAGTTGGATGAGTGTTTTGTAGAGCGTGCCCATGTATTTTCCATGTCCTTCGGCGAGTGAACGAACAAGTAGGTCTAGCTTGCAATGGTATTGTTGCACAAATGAGACTATGGAAGTAAAAAAAAGTGCCCAGATCACTTGGTGCTCCATAGCCGATGAGTGCAATGATCAATCCTAACTTAACATCCACCGTCAATGTCAAAATTTAAAAATATCTGATCTGAATCTTCAAGGTCAAGTGGGTGGAGAGTTTTAAAACTTTCATGTTCCTGGGCGTACTCTATCTCGGTGTATTCTTCCCGATGGATGTCTTCCTGTTGCAGCTTGGCAGTGATCAGCATGTATATAAAGATTTCCCGGGGTGAGTTGATCAACTGGGAAGTGGTTGAGTGAAAAGAAGTCTTGGTGGGTCCATGGGTACAGATTTTGGTTTGGTTTGTTGCAGATGAGTTTTATGTAGAAAAATGGAATTCGGAATTCAGAAGAGCCAGCAATCTTTGGATAGTTGTTTCCTTTATCTAATCAAGTAACAAATTTTGGTTGTTGGACATCTTTTAAGCTCTTTCCAGCCATAGGCCTAGGGATAAGTTTACTACAAGGTAAGAAATGAACAGCCAGTGGCGCTATCAAAGAAGATAACCTAATAAACCACAGAAGGTATGGACAAACCGATTTATATTTTCTGAGTCTCTCGAATAATACACAACACAGATATAGAGCCTGCTTTCCCCAGGTCCTGTAGTAGTTGCGATGCAAATGTAACACCGTGTTAACATTTTTTTTTTTTTGGCGACGCTCTTCAATCAAAGAGTTTTGTGGAGCGTAAGATTGTTTTCAAACGGCACCAATGCTCTGGTCCAAGTCATCCATATCATCCAGAATATCACCCAGGATATCGTCCAGGTTGATTTTCTCATTTGCGTCTGCGGGATTGCCTGAGGCAGCATTCTTACGCTTCGATTTAGTTTGAGAAGGGACTGTGAGGATGTGTGGAACAGCGAAGGTCAACAACAGAGAGGCTTAAAAATCTCTCAATCAAAAAACAAGGCAGGGGGGACTGACCAGCCTTGACATCTGCCAGCTGTATGACGCGCTCCAGAGTCGAGGCGACTCGCTCCGCAACATGTGGGGGCGGGGCCATGTACTTGGCCAACGCGGGATGGACACAAGCCAGGTCTTTAGAATCGGGATGACCCAGTCGATGGAGCACGCAATTCTTCACGTGATGAACTGCGGGGTTGCATGCGTTCTCGAGCTCAAGCCATGGTTGAGTCCGGCCGCTGGGATATAACCTCCGTTAGTGAGAGAACTCGACAGCTTCGCAGTCTCTTTGGCAAAACTCACTCTACTGTACTTGATTCATCTTCTGCCGACAGATCCATCTTGTCTACCAGATCATCCATGGCTTCTTCCATCTCCTTCGTTGGCACATATTGCGCGTTGGATTTTTTGTTCGGTGACGTTGTAGTGGATGGCAGGGATGGGAACAAATACTCTCTCAAGTCTTCCGCGAACGGGACCTAGCGCCATTCCCAACATTAGCATATACATCCATGGCTTGAATTGACTTTGTGTGTTGGAGGGATGATAGATTACCTGAATGAATAGAAAGTAGCGGATCGTCGACTCGACCACTGGGATAAGAATCACCATCTTGGGTTCGGCCGTGACCGACCGACTAACATATCGGGCAATGGCTGCTCGATTCGCGTCGTGCATGGCTCGGACAAGTGCCGAAAATGCCAGCTGGCTGCCAGGATCACTCGGCAAAGGTGATAAGTAATAGACGTTGTTTAGAAGGTGATGTCGAGGGACCTGAAAAGGAATCACGTTCCTACACGTATGAGCTCGGTTTGAGACAGAAGAGCTGATTGATATCGGGCCTTAGAAGAAAAAACAGACTTACAGTCTTAAGGGCTGTGAATCCTCGAATCTCCAGGCTAGGCGAAAACGTCTGGCGAATCTTGGCTTCATCTTCTTTATCGAAGATGACCAGACTGGATCCGTATTTGTAAGCTTTAGCTAAGCTGTCCTGGTCGGCCTCTCGGCTTTCGAGCGGGGCCGGCTCGTCGTCGCTTGAAAGTTTCATGTCAGGATCATCGCTGTCGTCCCCGGCGTCTTGCGGATGACCATCTTTATTCTGCTTGTTGACGTAGACGTGTTTCCGATTAGTTTGTAACAGCCCAGGGAGATAATCATCATCTTCATCGTCGGCATGTCCGGGGGGATGTTGCTCGAGTTCACTGGCTGCTTCCAAGTCTTTCCGCCTTCGCTCCAGCTCGCTCGAAACGCCAAACTTGCTCATTTTCTTGGTAGACATCGGCCTGACAATCGTGGTACATTTCTGCAATTCGCACCTGATAAACAGCGTCTCTTGCGCATCATAGCCTTCACTTTTCGCTGTCTCGCTATCGGGATAGCCTAGAGAGAGCATCATGAGTGTTGGGTTGCTACCCGTCACACGTGGTTGGGGAGCTTGAGCGTTCATTACTGCTGCTCGCGCCGTCGAACAACTGGAATTGTTCGAAAGACCTTTACATAGTCTCTGAAGTTTAGCTTCGTTGGTGGCCTTTTATGAAGTTTGGTTATTTCAAGAAAAAAAAAAAAAGGAAGCAGGGTGATCATTCAAGACAAGCCTTACTTCGCTCCGCTTGATAGTTTACGACTCACCTTGGTTTCTGGCTTGGTGGGCTCAATATACCCAGCCTGCGGGTCATCAAAATCAAGGCCACTGTTACCCAGATTAAAGTCAATATTTGGACATTCCTGGACCGGCGAGAGCGTAAGAAGTACAGAAAGATGTTGTTTTTGTTTTTTGTGGTCACTGGCCACTCACATTACGTTGAGTGTGACTTCATCGATTCTCATTTTTTCCATTTGTTCTTTCCATCCGTTCCAATCAGTTTCCGTGCGACCATCTGTCACCACCACCAGTTTCCTGGCCCACTTTTTGGCAGCTAGGGTTTCGCCCATCAAGTGATTACACAGGATGATTGCGGATAGTACTGGCATGTAGAGAAAAGCAGGAAGCCGAGTACACAACCAACAAACAAACAAAAGTCCGCCAAGTCAGAACGGCGCTTTCAAAGAGGTATTCGAAGCAATAGGAATCAGAGAGAAAAAAACTGCTTGTACGAACGGTCTCCTTTGAATGGTTCCACAGATGAGGTCTGGTGCAGGGGGATACTACTGATGCGCGAGAGGGTAAGGGCACTAGGTTGAGATGGGGAGATAAACTCCCAAATGTATTCATCTGTAGCTTGAATGTCAGCGCAAGAGATCGGCCGATGCGGGAGACGGGCGGCGACTGACATCCACTAGCTGCCAAGGAGTTTTGGGTGTCTGTCGGATGATGTGCATTCAGGGGTTTTCAGTAATATATCTCGGAGTAAGACCAAAAGATCCCACTTACGATCTGTTCCGAAAAGGACGATCCCACAGTGAGCAGTTTTCAAGCCAGCAAGAAGCTAGCCTCATAATTGAATCCAGTCGATGTTAAATCAGGTCTTGGTCACACCGCTGTGCGGATAATTTCTTCAGGTGAGAGATATCATAATTACCATGTTTGCCACTTGATGCTTGACCACCTCCAAGCCGTACTCCAACCGAGTCATCGATCTCGTGGTCCCGCTGCTCGGATCAGTAGCCGTCACCCTCCCGGCCATCGATGGGGATACGTCGACGGCATATATCGTCAGTTCTCTCTGTTAACCAGGATTGCGTTCCATCGAATTGGCAGCAGTCATACATATCTGACAGTCAGCAATGAACTAACTCCACACGGTCAACATAAGCTTAGCAGATTCCACTCAACACCACCAGCCATATTATTCGGCACCGGCTCGCGCAATCAGACAAATAGAACAGACCGCGCCTCTTGACAGATCCACAAACAGTGAACGTCCAGGAGACCTTTGATGAGGAGTTGCAGTCGTTCCGATTCTGACAGTTACATCGCGCTCGCGTCTCCCGTCAGACAGCCACAGCGGAGCGTGTCGGCGGGTCCTAACTTATGCATCCAGGCTCGCGCAGGGGGGCTCCCAGTTTATGCAGAACAGTAGAGCCCCACAAGACCACAAATACACTACATCAACATTCTTTTCTTCTCCGTTGTATGTATATACATACCCTGACCCATGATTTCATAAGAAAGATGTGATACATAAATAAATCCACCAAGAGTTTTTACTTGCATGCAAGTAAACAAATCAACTCAGATAGCATATTACAATTAAGAGCAGCTCCATCGCGGGCTTTAAATCGGGTCCCTAAATGAAATTTACAGACCTGATCCACAAAATGTTGACCCACCGCGGTCCCTACTTGCGTCCTTAAACTAGAGCCGACCTCAAAAATCTTCATCGCGTCCCCAGATGTAGGGACAGCTAGAAGCCCGTCCATCCCTTCGAAACCTCTCTTTCACACATTGCAAACTGTGAAATACACACCACACCATCCCCCAATATTGTATCCACTACCTGGCACCCATATGGACCTGGATATACTCGATCCAGAACTACAAGCACTGCAATCAGAACTCATGGAAAGCAGTCAAGATGATGGTGAGTATCTCATGGTTCAGGATTTTATCGAGCATTCTCTCACTTTTTTTTTTCCATAATTCCAGCAGTGATTGAACCGCGACAAATTTTGGCGCAAAAAACAAAAACAGGCCTTGTGATGAAGAAGGTTGGTACATCTCCTTCATATCATTCATTTACTTTAAGAATTTGCTCATTCCTTTTTTTAGATTTGGCTTCCATTCCTGCCACCGAAAAGAACAAACCCGCCGCCAAACCCAAAAGAAATGTGAAGGCAGCAAAAAAAACAAAAACAAAAAGTAGGAAAAAGGACAAAGTCAAGAAAGAAGAAGATGGCAAAATCGATAAAAGCAATCAGAGTGACATTAAGATTGGAGATGATCCCAAAAAAAAACGCGGGCTCAAAACTACCTTGAACACAAGGATGTCCAACTTTGCACGTCTTGGAATAAAACAACAGAAGACGGCAGGAAAGGTACCGATCAAAGTGGTGACGCTTTCTGGGAAACGGTCAGCAAACATTATTGAGAGAGGATAACCAAACCCAAACAATCAACGAAGAGTCTCAAGAATCGCTGGAGTATTATCCAGCATGCCATCAACAAATTTCATGGCTGCGTCAGTCAAATTGAACACCGCAATCCAAGTGGGACAAATTCAACCAATCAAATGACAATGGCTCTGACATTGTACAGTGCTTCTCAGAGCAAGCCATTCACCTTCATGAAATGCTACGATATTCTCACAAATGCACCAAAGTGGCACAAATACAATCTTGCTCTGGAGAAGAAAAACAAACCCAAAAAATCAACAAGTACTCGCCAGTCAAGCCCACCTTTGAGCGCTCTATCCAGCTCCGCCCCAGTTGCTGCAAAAGAAACCTCAGATGCCTTGGGTGACAAAACTACACGTGGGCTTCTACCCTGTCCAATCGGTCGAAAAAAAGCCAAGACTGCTTACCAAGAAGATAAGCTGGACATCTCAAACCACGAGCAGCTCAAGAAGATGGACACTGCTCACATGGAAATTGCTGAGGCAGCGAAGAAGCAGCAATCTTTGCTTGATTCCCAAAACAACCACCTACGATGGATTTCTGACAAAGCGATAATGAACAAGGATTTGTCTGGAGCGAGCGATATGGTTTGGAGGTACTATGAGATGGAGCAAAAGAAGATAATTGATCGTATGGAAGCTGAGATGAATGGTTGCAGCTGATGAAATCAAAGAAAAATATCAGGAAAGCCACAATGATGGCTCTCTTTCTTGTTTCTATTGGTGATATACATGTCTTTTTTTTTGTTATTGATCTTTCTTTTTTCCTTGTGTGCAGCCACCTCGGCATGTCTTTCCAGAATTTCCTGTCTCTCACAGCTCAAATCAATTGGTTTGTTCTACTTGTCTATCACAGCTGAGATCGATCCTCTTGTTCCTCTCGTCTTGTGTAACTCAGATTGATTGGCTTGTTAATCAATCGATTGAAAAAAAATTATATACATTGCGTATACTATCTAAGTATGAAATAAATCAAATGCCAGATTTTCTACTTTCATTCTTCATCAATCCCCCAATCAGTATCTCTTCCCTTCTGTGCCCACAAATGAGAAATTAAGTCGTTGCACAATGAGTAGTGCAACTCCAAATTGTGGATGTTTTGGAAGTTTCTCACAAAAGTTGAGAAATCAGCACGTCGGCGTGTTGCTGGTTTGACTGGATTGATCACCACGTCATCATAGATGTTAACAATATGTGTATTCCTCTCATCCTCCACAATCATGTTGTGGAGGATGACGCATGTCTTCATAACCAGGTGCATCTTCTCAAAACCCCACGTGAGTGCCGGTTGACCGACAATAGCAAATCGAGCCTAAAGAACTCCAAAAGCTCTCTCGACATCTTTTCGTGCGGCTTCCTGCATTTTTGGAAAATGCTGTGAGAAGCGTAGTCAGTAATGATCATAAAAGACGGATATAGATCAAGCAACGGACCTTCCTTTCAAGCCCTTGTGGGTGGGAGATTGTTTTGACTAATGTTGAATAGTCCGGATAGATACCATTGGCCAGGTAGTAACCATGATGATAACTGTTACCATTGATTGCATACTCGCACTTGGGGGCCACTCTGTTCATGAGATTGGTGAAGACAGGCGATGCGTCTAAGACTGAGATGTCATTATTGGACCCTGGCATGTCAAAATAGGCATGCCAGATCCACAAATTGTAGGAGGCAACAGCCTCAAGAACAATCGTTGGGACCTGTGCAATAAATAAACCATTGTTAGCATCAATAAAACAAGTAAATAAAAATAATGAAACACAAAATACCTTCTCCTTGCCTTGGAACTGTCCGGCCCAAGCAGTGGGACAGTTTTTCCATTCCCAATGAATGCAGTCGATAGAGCCTAGCATGCCTGGAAACCCACGATCCTTGCCAATTGCTAACAACCGTTTGATGTCTTTCAAGTTCAGAGATCAAAGATATTCGGAGCTGTAAAGATTGATGACAGCCTGACAGAAGCGGTAGAGACTCTTTGAGGCAGTTGATTCGCCAATTCAAATGTACTTGTTGTTTGCATCCAAAGCACCGCCATATGCCAAGATCCAAAGCGAAGAGGTTATTTTATGAATGCCCCTCAATCCAGGGTTACCAAGAGCGTCCTTTCGATGAGTGAAGTAATTGTCATGATTTTCTACATCCTCGACAATTTTCAAAAAAAGTTTCCTGTTCATCCTGAACCATTGGCGAAAGTAATAGTCGCCGTAGACTGGATTTGGAGCAAAATAATCCTGATAAAGCCTCTGGTAGCCTGCATCAAAGTCTTGCCAAAGGTTTGGTGCCCGTCCTTTCCTTGATCCTCCTTGCTTTGATTGTTCTGTTTCTTTTCTTTTTTTTTTCTTCTTGAATGATTTCTTGGGTAACTGCCGCGCCGCCTTGAAGAATTGCTGAGATACGCTGTGTCAAGCTGGAGATGATCTCAGACTGAGTGCTAAAAATGTTTGGGATAATAGAAAGGTGATCCATGGTTGCAAAGGAGAATGCAGTTATTGGTGATTGGATTTGGGTGGGTGGTTGGGGATACGGGGGCAAGGGGATCTACGGGGAATGGGCTGTCATCAAGTTTTGAAGTCTTGTTTTAGGACCAGCGGTGTGTGCCAAAGCAGGTTTGGGCTGTAAAGCAGGTAGTTGGGTCCTCATCCAAAAATTTCAAGGCCCACATTTTAAAGCCCGCGGTGGAGATGCTCTAAGATATTGTGATCAATCAAAGTTTGACTAAATTTATATAAACAGATTACCACCTCCCCCCCAGATTGAGGATGTGAATAAGCTTCATATAAACCAGGTGAATCAACAGCAATCCATTGATGCAAATGAATGGGTCAATGTCAGTCAGCTCACTGAGTTCCAGCATAATTGGATAGGTTGAGCTTGGTTGCATCTGACCAATGGAATATGTATAAATACAAGGTAGCTGCTCAGTGGGGGTAGGACCCTGTGTGTATTTCATTGGTTGGGATCCAACCAGACTTTATTTTTTTTAAAAACTTCAGCTGAATTGGGATATGGTCAACCAAGCCAATCATGTTGGCATATTAGTTATTAGTAGTGTGCAGTCAATATTTCACACAGGAATAGCCAATCAATTTGAATAAAGGATGTGTTACTCACTATGAGTGCATATGAGTTATTCAAAAAGGGTGCAAACATTTCCATTTTGATGGTCTTCTCTCAACCTTAAATTATTTTGCTTTTTACATAACTTGGGCGGGTACCATGGGCTTGAATTTTGAAAAATTGCTACATATAACATACTGTTTTTGTCCTCTACAAAAAAATGGAAAACAAGGGGAGGGTTAAATTGTTGAAATTCATCACTTGCAGTGAGCTCAAGAATAACTTTTGATGATTCTCAGTTTTAGTTCTAAGAAATATTGAGAGAAATCAATTTGGAAAAATCATTTTTTTGCATCTGGCTATGGTATATATTAAAGAATGCAAGTTGTAATGAGGAAGCTCATCATGGAAATTCACCAGTCAATGAAATCTCCAGTGATGAGGAAAACATGATGAGCAATGGATGACTGACTTCATTCAGAAACTATAATTTTAATTGAGGACTTTCCTGTGAATTTTTTTTTTTGACCACCAGCAAAACATCTCAACTGTGATTCTAAGACATTTTTTTGCATGGGTAGGTTTGACCTGGCCAGTAACATATTGAGAGTCCTGCATTCATCCCCTCCACCAATGAGCACATTCTGTGTCATTGGAGATTGGCAGTCAAGTCGGTGTGTCACGTCCATGGAATGGTGTACATAAAATAAAGTTGACTTGAATCTTGGGTGCTCTGGCAGTACATATGTACTGTGAGTCGAAGTGGGGATTTCGGTGTGGATGCTCCAAACGGGGGACGCTCTAGTTTGTGTCTGAGGAAAGAGAGCCGGGCGAATTGCCCTCATGTGAATCGCTCCCTGTTGACCATATTCCATCGTTCCTTTCTCCCGACCCAATTAAATACAAAGTCTCCACACCACCACATTGTCCGTTGGCCAGCCCCTCCTGCATCCCAAACCTCGCCGATCTCATCTCCGGAGCGAACATGTCGGCGATTTGCAAGTGGGTCACACCACTACCCAGCGATCCCCTCTTGCGTATACGGACAGTAGCCCCTGATCATTCGGGCCTCGTTTTCCCTTTGTTTCGTTCGGCTTGCAGGGCCCGATTAGCAGAAGAACGGAAACAGTGGAGGAGAGACCATCCTTACGTACGTCCAGCGACGCTCACCCCTCAGATCAAGTCAACATTTGATAGAGGAAGACATGAGCTCAGTGAAGAACTTGTTTTTATGTCCTGCAGGGCTTCTATGCCAGACCCACCAAGAACCCCGATAGCAGCCTCAACATGATGACCTGGGACGTAGGAATCCCCGGCAAAGAGGGCGTCAGTATTCCCATCTCACTCTCGGGTCTTCCCCCAGAAATATGGCCTGATTCATCACGTTATGTTATACTTACTCTCGCCCTGCGCCAGACCATCTGGGCCGGCGGGCTGTACAAGCTGCAGGTCATCTTCCCTGAAGGTTCGCTTACATCCCCTCCTCTCTCTCTCTCTCTTAAAACATCATCCGTATTTTATACGAGAAGACCCAGCCAACGTTTTTTTCGACTATTTGAATCCTCTTCCTCTCCCCACAAAAAAAAACCCCCCGATCCCCCGTGATTCACACCCTACAGAATACCCATCCAAGCCGCCGAAATGTCAGGATCAGTTTCTTTGCACATTTTTTGTTTTTGTTTTTTGCGAGCGAGAGAGTGGGAAGTCATGAAAAAAAAAAAAAAAGCTTAGGGAGCTGACATTGAACGGGCAGGCAAATTCACGCCGCCCATCTTCCACCCGAACGTGTACCCGTCGGGCACGGTGTGTCTGTCGATTCTGAACGAGGAGAAGTCGTGGAAGCCGGCCATCACGCTAAAGCAAGTAAGTGCTGCCCTTCCCTCTCGTGCAGGTCGTAGTTATGGTCAGTTTGTGCGTTTCCACATGTTGATGACCGAGCCGGTGTCCCCACCCAGATCGTCCTGGGCATCCAAGACCTGATGAACGACCCCAACAACGCCGACCCGGCCCAGCTGGAGGCCTTTACGCTTTACAAGAACAACCGCCTCGCTTACGAGTAAGCCCCCTCACTTGCCGCCCTCACGCTCTCTGTCCCCCTTCCTCCTTCTCCACATGTTGATTTTGTTTTTGGGTATGTAGGGCCAAAATAAAAGAACAGGCGAGAAGTATGGCTGCTTGAATGATTCCCCTTAACCCCTTCTCACCCGATTCTTTCTCTGCTTCTTTTTTTGTGTATTGCTTGTCGGAGATGTGTGGCACACGTGTTGCCAGATCCCTGCTCATTTTTTCCCCCTCCTCTTTCAAGTGTGGAAATAAGGCGTCAGGCTCTCGTAGCAGGGCATTCAATGCCGTTGAAGGTCATAATGGAACAGAACAGTGTGTCTGAACTACGCCCGTTGGCTCGCCCCGCCTTGCTTTCCACCATCATGCCTTTCCCTTTGTATCCTATGCAGACATCATATTGAGTCTAGCTTGTCTGTTTCGGAGCCATCGTATGCAAGCAATGGTACAAATACTTGGTCTGTCTATCTATGTAAGCACTTGACACCATAGGCTTGGGGAGCCTACTCCATCCCACATGATCAAACGGAGCTTCACTTCAACTTCTTACAAACAAGCCAAGCGCCCTTGCCACAGAGCATGAAAGCTGGAATGATGTTGGGTGTTGTCTGATGCTCCCACTCCACTCATCATAGTGCTTTTAACTTGTTTCAGAATGTGTAATATTTAGATTGATAGCATGGTGGCGCGTAAAACTGGTGTATATAGCTCATTCAGATATGCTTCCTGTTTTTTTTATGAAAAAAAGTACAAGGTTTTTTCATTGAATGACTTGAAATGCTTGTATGTTCATTGCATCCTGAATCACAAGTAACAGTATCCTTCAGCCTAGTCTGAAATTTTGGTATCATGCAAAGCAGGGCACTTCCTGTGGCTCAAGATTCTTCATGAATTAGATGGCTTGTTTTTTTCAATTATAAGCAAGGTTTGATGGAAGCATTCCAATTACATTCCAGTGCCACCATTGGTTGAGCATCATGCAGGGAAATTTTTGAATCTTTAATGTGAACCATGGCATTGTCAGTTACCACAGTGACAAAGGCTTATTCCAGAAACTCAACTCTGGCAGTGCCAGAAAAGGCTTAATCAGAAACTCAACACTGGCAGTTCATTGGAAGCAATTTCTCCGGCACAGAATTGCCACCAATCCCTTAACTATTTGAGCCAAGATTCTCACCTCAGTGTGACAGGCTTCTTTGAAACAACTGTCAAATTAAAGTGAAACCAAAAACTTACTCAGAAGCCGTTTATAGTTTCTGATAAGAGTATAGTACATAAACTTGAATTTTGAGCTGATACATTTTTGAACCACTTGTAGTACAGTACATTTGTGGTGAAAATTTGAATTAAAGAATCTGAAAAAGAGGGATCAAATGGCAGATTGTAACAATTGGTCCTCAGGTTAGAAAGAAGTAAGAAATAGACTTCAGGCCTGGCTTCACTAGCTGTAATCAAGAAGCTTTTTTATGATGTCTTCAATCCTGTGTACAGCATGAGTATTCTCAAACATACCCATGATAAGAAACATCATGAAAAACAGGAGGATAGTATGTCCAATAGTCCATCTTCCGTTCCTCGCCGGAAAGCTCCAGATCATTGGAGATGCACCTCTGTATATTGCATCCAAGTCTTGGTTTGATCCTCCTGATTCTGTTCTTGATGAGGAAGCTCCGCTCGATGAGGAGGTTCTGGTCAATGAAGGATTTTTTAATTCTTCTAGACGTCTCCAAAATGACATGTTCATCTCCGTGAGAGGAGCTTCGGAAGCTGATTCCGACGTGACATGTTTTTTGCACAACTTATCGCGACACTGTGGACAAAGAAGCCTATTCTTTTGCCCGCTATTTATCCAACCTGAAAGACACGCCTCGTGAAAAAGGTGCCCACATTTCAAATCTTGTATTGTTTTTGAGTCATGTTCTTCCATGCAAATTGCACACTGTTTGCTTGCCTGACTCTTTTCATCGTGAGGTCTAGCTCCTTTGGAATCAGATATGCTTGCAGGTGCAGAAAATGAGTTGGATGCTTTGGTGTCAGAGTTTGGGTTGGCGGCATGATTGCCTTCCTCAGCCTGGACCTGGATGATTGTAGCCTGCTCCTGATGTTTGACCAACACAACCAGGATGTTAGACTTCACTAATCTGTTGAAAGCTCTTTTTAACGTAGGAGATCTCACCGCGTGACTTGGCTCAGGCTCCCTCAAATTGTTAATTGTCGAGGGCGAAGTTTGACCCATTCCGAATGTTTGAGCAGCTGTTTGAGTGTCAATCGTGATTGCCACCTCGTACTTTTCGACGCATCAGCCAAGAAAAAAAGCACTTCAGTCGAGCAAATCAATTTTCTGAAGTTAATTGAACACAGGAGAAGCTCACAGGATGACTTGATTCAGGTTCATCAGATCCCAATGAGCGGTCTAATCCTTTAGCATCTAGCTTCATGGCGAGAGGTTCGGTGGTCGGATTCATGACGCCGGTACCAAAATGCGGGACAGCCCCATCGGATGCAGCGAGCTCTTTACTCTGTGCTAGTCCGGAAATCTGATCTGCTTCTTGCTCGGATACCATCCCTATGGTATGTCCAGCAAGCTGCCCGCAATGAAGTTGATGCTTGTGTAAGGAATCGGGAGTGGTATATGGAATTCAAACAATACTCAACTGCAAGGAGCACTAGCACGGACAGCATTTTGATCATTGACTTCGGGAAGTTTTCTTGAGAACAAGGAAGCGAAACCTTTAATTGATAGTTTGCATATAACAGCAAAGATTGGCGGGATGAGGAGTCGTGCCTTTTGGAACACTTAAATTAGTCTGGCTTCCACTTAAAAGCCTCCCTGCTTCTTATGATCCGAGTGGAAAGATGTCGATCGGAAACTAATCAACCAATCGACATGGGTAACGGGGCTCCTCCAATATTTTAAGGGATCCGCTCCTTTTTCCATTCTCGACACATGAAAAAGTGTGAACTGTTGTTTCAAGAAAGCTAGTTCACAGAAGACACCAAACCATTCATGCATCATCTTCATCTGTCCAACCCATTCCTGAAACGTGAATGCAGTCAAAGGTTCTGCCTTGAGGCTATCACTTCGAGGAAAACTCGCTCAACTGCTGCCAGTTGACATGCAGTCACGCAAGCATTACTTGAGTCGCACTCAAAGCACACTTGGATGTACAGTGACTGTGCATGATGCACAGTCACTGCGCACGACGAGTGAAACTCAAGTCAAACTTGAGTGTTCTGCACGTCAACTGGCAGCAGTTGAGCAAGTTTTCCTCGCAGTGTATGAAACACTGATATTTGTTTTACACAGCGGCGGCTGACATGATACGCGGGCACTCCAAAATTTGTTTGGTATTCATTGATTTCCATATAAATTGAGTGCTCTCAACTTGAAATTGAAAACTGTATCCAAACCTATAAAACTTGGCAAGAGTGGCTGCGGGTTTGTCTTTGAAAGAATTTAGAATACTAAAGTTTATTACATATGAGCAAACTGATCTATTTAAATGCAAAAACAACAATAAAGCCTTTTATGGAGAAGAGATAAATCTATACCTAAAGTCAGATAATGGTCTATTGGACAGTTTATAGGGATGAAAGCTACAATCAGAATCAACGCCAGATTAATGTGACGAAGATAATTTTCCTATTCAGATGTAATCAGAAACAGGCATTGTAGTCAGTATCTTTATTTGAGCCTGTAGACCTTTGTCTTTCTGGTTAATTACTTTACAGTTATTTTTCTGGCAATGATCACGCTCGACTATTCTATGCGATCGATAAGACACTTGAAGACTGAATGAAATTTCAATCAGTTTATTGTTGAATGCTTTCTCTTCCTTGATAGGAAGGCAGATGAGAAGACTAACCTATCGAGGTTTCTGTTCTTTGGTTTGTTTGATTTGCGATGCTATGTTCTTTGCGAGCCCTGGTGAAAGCAATAGGATAGATTGATATTTTAAGTATCAACTTTCCTAGCTTGAACAGAAGTGATTGTTCTCATTTGGAGTATACGCACTGTTGTTCATCCACGTTGGGGCAAGTGACGTCATTGACGTCACTTCTTGCCTCGCATGCATGTCGCTTGCTTCTGGGCAGATCATTTTCTGATCATTCCGAATCTGCGCGATCATAAGTAACATGATCAGCACGCGTGTCTCTAGGAAGCTTAACACTACGTGTTGCTTACCCAACCATCTCCTCTTGTGAGGGCTAGAGCATTTGCTCATATTCCAACAGTCTTGGGATAGGGAGCGTCCATATTTGTGGATTTTGTTTTGTCCAGTTATTGTTGAGTGCATTAGTCCGGTTCACAACCCGCTGGTTTCAGCTTGCTGAAATTTATGACCCCCTGCTTGTTTTTGTAAAGTTTATGCATGGTTGTTCAGCGTGCTGTGCATCAAAACTTGCATAATGGCTGGGATCACTCACCCAAACCTTGAAGCATCATGCAAGGTCCAATTTAAACTTATGACCTGCATGTTGCTGATGCAGCAATAAAAACACCAGGGGAGAATTTATGGCACTGGCATGCCAGTGCCACTCCATGTCTTTTTACTGGAACCCGGGGCCAATGATCCTATGCGTCAGTTCCCTATGAACCTGAAATGATGTTGATGTGGGTTAAGATAATTGGACAACATCTTCTGAAGTGAACCACAAAGCAAGCTGATATTCAAATGATCCAAATTGTAACTTTATAATGAATGAATCCACAAATTTTATAGAACCCAAGCTGAACTCAAGTCAATCTTATGATTTTCTGAGTTCTTGAATGCTCCAATCAGTATTGGTCCATCTTTAAATAATTCTTCTTTAATATTAATACATCAATATTTCCATTCATTGACATGTGGAGAATCATTCTGATTAACAAGTCTTTATCAACTATCATTTATTATTTCTTTGCAGTGCCTGAATAATTTTCAATCTAAACCTCTTGAGAAAATCTTTTCTATAACCTTATAGATGATGAAAAAATATTCATAAAAAGGATTCAAACCACATCGAGTACATTTGGAGCTAAATTTAGAGCTCTAATTTTCTTTAGAAGTTGAATTTTGAAAGTTTTATACACGATTACATATGTCCCCTGGTTTTTAGATTTCATGAAGTCCTAAGTTTACCAAAAAGAATTGAATTTCCATCAGAAAAAGTATATCATACAATTTTTATCCATAACATCTGAATTTTTACCCTCTTCCAAAAAATGACAAGTACACCTGATGGTAGTTGGCCTCCGTAATAATCTCCTTTAAATAAAATTTTGACTTGAATATTTTCAAAGATCATTTTTGCGCAGTCACTGTGCGTTTTGCACAGTGACTGTGCATTGAACATGTGTAATAGTTGAATTTTTTTTTTAAAAAAGTTGGGTCAAAAGTTGTGCCATAGTTTCCAAAGACCAACTCCCATCGGTCGCTTTTTTGCTTTTTTTGTGGTGCTTGGTGTATGCTCATCACATTATTGTGACATTTGAATTTTTACGCTGCTGTATGCCCGTACACCAGAGTACAAATTCATATTTCACAGTGATTTACAGGTGTGTGAAAGGTTGTAAAGGTGTTTTTTGCTGTTTTGACCAAAAAATGGTTAAAATGGGACACCTTTCTTGCAAATCCAAATGATTGTTTGCTGGAAAGTTTGGTCTGAGCCAAAAAGTGTACAAATGGGGGTAGGTAAAGACCCAATTCTTCAGATTTTAAAATTCCTTCAAAATGCGGGACCAACTACAATGAATTGCGGCACCTCAAAAACAGAAGATTGTGAATTCATTCCATTCAAAAAACCACATTATATTCAAGTTTATTTTGCCTCAAAAAAGTAAAAAAAAAGATACTTCTTTGAATTAAAACAATCAAGAAGAAAGTAAATTTTCAAAAGAATGATGAAATCAGAACTGTGGTTGTTTTGGTATCAGTTCAGGTTTGCATGCTTCAAGTTTTCCACTTGAGTTGGACATAAAATCACATACACATCAAGCAACACTTGTTTTGAGATTGTTGGTGACTTCAAACTGAATTTCAGTTGAACATGCAGTTTGAATGTGCATACCTCCAAACACGGTTCAAACCAAGAGAGGGTAATGAGTTATGCAATGGCACCCGTTGACGGGTGCCATGAAATCTTCCCTGGTGAAAGCTGCTCAAATATAGCATAAACAGAGGGTTGTGAACCGGACTATTGGCTTCAAAGCAGTAAAGGAGATGGGTGCTGGATGGTGTCAAATCCATTTTTCTCTCTTTGGGGACAGCTTCTTGAAATATGTAGTGAAATTTTGTTTCTCCTTTGTCATACATATAGTGAAAAAAATGACAATTGTGTTCCTTTTTTGTGACAGCTCCTTGATCAATAACTGTTAGGTGATGGGACAGCTAATAAGATCACACCTCAACTCTTGTATCAAAGGAGCCAGCCACTTTTGCTGGTGGTCAAGCAGCAAGAAGACTCCTTTTAATAGTGCCAAGACTTTTGGGATGAGTGTGAAAGAGTAGTGAAGCTGATGATCTGGCCTCAAAACGGAATCAATTGGTCTCTCCAATTTTCATTGATAAGTAGGTAAATAATAAGATACACCTCAGTGGTGATACTTGGTGATTTTTCAAGCTAGGATAAAGTCCTCAAGAGAACCGGAAATACTTTTGCTTTGATTGGAAGATAAGTGACCCAAAATCATCCAGTAAAAAAATTTAAAGCTTTATCTACAAGGGGGCGTTTTATCATTTCATCTATACCTCAAGTGTTACCTCTTTTCTTTGCTCCTTGCAGAATTTCTATACATGGATTTCAATTTTTGTTTCTTCATGTTTTCATACTGTTTTGATTCATACCTCATGTTGATGGGATCAATATGATTTGTAGACTGCTTCCTTCAGGTCAAAAGTTAAACCGTTTGGTTAAAAATTACCACAAACCAAAAAGTACATTTACAATGGAAAAGAGTTAATAAAAAATATGAAAAGCAGGCTAAGATAATAGATTTGGTCAATTGGACTTCCAATTTGAAAGAGGTAAGCCTTACCACTTCAGGCCTGGCATCTCCAGGTGTAATCAAATATCTTTGTTACAAATTCAACAATGTTGTGTAGAACAGGAGCTTTGTCGAACATATCCAACATAATAAGCATCATTAGAAATAGGAGTATAACATTCCCAACAGTCACTCTTTGGTTCCACAGAGGATAGTCCCAGATTATTTCAATTATACCTCTGTACATTCCAATGCCTCCATTTGATGCTTGTGATCCTGTTCTTGATGGAGAGGCTCTGGTTGGTGGATGATTATACAATTCTTCTAGACGTGTCCAAAATGATGGATTCGTATCTGTGATAGGAGATTTGGAAGCTGATGCATTCATCTTCGTGGGGGAAGTTTCAGAAGCTGATGTTGTGAGTTCTTTTTTGCACAACTCTTCGCGACACTCAGGACAAAGAAGTCGATTCTTTTGCTCGCTATTTATCCAACCTGAAAGACACGCCTCGTGGAAAAGGTGCCCGCATTTCAAATCTTGTATTGTTTTTGAGTCATGTTCCTCCAGGCAAATGGGACAATGTGTTGGCTGAATCATTTCAGCATCAGATCCAGCACCTTTGGAATCAGACATTCTTGCAGCGTCCGAAAATGAAGTGGATGCTTCGATTTCAGTTTTTGGGTTGGCGGCATGATTTCCTTCTGCAGAATGGATCTGATTGATCGTAGCCTGCTTCTCATATTCGACCAGCGCAATCACGATGTTAGACTTCACCGATCTGTTTAAAGCTCGTTTGAACGTAGGAAATCTCACCGCGTGATTTGGATGAGGCTCCCTCAAATCTTTGAACGAGGGAAAGCTTGGTGCCACTTCCTTTGATTTCCTACTGCTAGCTGTTTGAGTGTTAATCGTGATCGCCACCTCGTACTTTTCGCACCAGCCGGGAAGAAAAAAATCAGGCAACAAACTCAATTTTTTGAAGTTGGTTAGACACAGGGGAAGCTCACAGGATGACTTGATTCAGAGTCCTCAGATGAAAATGATTGGTCTAATGCTATAGCATCAAACTTTGTTAGGAGAGGTTCGGCAGCCGGATTCACAACACCTGCAGCAGAATGCGGGAGACCCCTGTTGGATGCACCGCCGAGCTCTTTATGCTGTGCCAGTCCGGAAATATGGACTGATCCCTTCTCGGGTAACATTGCTATGATTTGTCCAGCAAGCTGCCCGCAATGAAGTTAATGCTTGGGTAAAAAATCGGGAGGGTCATATGGAATTCAAACAATACTTAACTGCAAGGATCACTGGTACGGTGAGCATTGTGATTGAATTTGGGAACTGTTCTTGAGAACAAGGAAGTAAAAATTTGTGATAGACAGCCGATGATTATATATGGCTGCAAATATACTCGATGAGATAAGAAGGAGTCGTGCCTTTGGGGACACTTTGTCAAGTTTGGCTTTGGGTTAAGAGCCTCCCTGCTTCTTATGATATGATCCGAGCTGTGGCAAGATGACAATGAGAAAGGTTAGTTAATCAATTAACCAATCGACGTGTGCCAAGGGGCTCTTGCGAAATTTCAACTTCAAGGGATCATCTGCTCCTTGTTTTCTTCAAGATATGAACAGGTATGAACTGTTCGTGCGAGAAAGCTACATAGTTCCACGAAAGACACCAAACCATTCATGCATCATCTTAACCTGTACTACTTATTCCCTGCAGTCACATGATGTCTAGACATGAATGTGTAGAAGAAGTCCTCATGAAATCCTGATGTTTGTTTTATATTTCTCCCAGCAAACCTCTTGAACGGAAGTCTGGGCCAGCTGGTTGTCGCCGCCACCCTTGGTGCGCCCAAACTTAACTAAGTCCCACGCCGCTGCGCCGCGGGACTTAGCCAAGTTCGCGGCACGCCCGCCCTGCCGCGCGCCCAAGTCGAAAAAGGGTGGCGCGCACTGGATGAGTTCTGGGAGCCCCAAACAGGGGTTTGGCACTTTACGGAATGATTTGATTAAAGGTTACGCGAAAGGGTGCCCTAGACCCCGAAGGTCAGTCCTAAAGAGAATTAAAGAAGAAGAAAAATGCAGAAGTTAAAAAACCCATGAACATTCCTATTTACCATGCCCCAGCCATGCGCTTCTTGTAATCTGTTGTTTCTTCCTAAGATTCACTGGCATCGTAATCTGATTCAATATTGAAAACTTGTCAAGTACATCCATGGTGAAAAGAAGAATAAAAATAACATATCAAGGGTGACTCAAATAACAAGCTCACCAGGCGTCAGATTATAAGCAAAAATCTTTATATGTACTCTTAGCCTGGATTTACCATATGTTCTCAAGAAGTTTTTTTATACTACCTAAAAGATTAACCACAATTGGGTCTAAAGACGGAATGTTTTCAACCAAACCCCACAGAAAGCACAACATGAACAAAAGGAGTACAGTATGACCAAAAGACAAGCCTTGGTTCCATAGTGGATAGTTCCAGATCATTTGACTTGCATTCCTATAATATTCATTTCGAAATTCATTTGATACTCTTACTTCTGTTGTTGATGGAGAAGCTCTGGTGGATGAAGGCTTATCCAGTTCTTCTAGGCGTTTCCAAAATGATTGAGTCACATCTGTGGAAGTTGCGGAAGCAAATGTCGATTTTGCTCCTCCTTTTCTGCACAATTTATTTCGACACTGGGGACACAAAAGCCTATTCTTATGATTACTATTGATCGAGTTCAATATACATTCCGCGTGGAAAAGGTGCCCGCATTTCAACTCTTTTATGATTGGTGACTCAAGTTCTTCTAAACAAATTGCACAAATGTTGTAGGTCTGACTCATTTCACCATGAGGTTTGGAATCTGATGTGGTTGCGACCGCGGGAAAGGAGGTGGATTTTTTGATTTCAGAGTGTGGGTTGGCAGCATTATTGCCCTGTTCAGCGTGGATCAGGTTGATCACAGCCTGTCCCTCATGACCGACCAGCGCAATTAGGATGTTAGCCTGGAGCTCAAAGTTTTATATTTAAGGAAAGCAAATCTTACCGCGCCGCGACATGACTCAGGCTCCCTCAAACCGGTCAACGAAGGCAACTTGTGAGCTACTTCGTTTGAGTTACTACCATCAACTGCTTCCTCGTTAATTGTAATCGCCACCTCGTGCTTTTCGCCTCAGACCAGAATTAAAATACACATATGCGTAAGCCACAAAAATTGATTTTTGAAGCATTTCAGAAGCTCACACTATGACTTGATTCAGCATCGTCGGATTTCAATAAACCGGCTGATCCTTCAGGATTCAAATTCAAGAAGCGAGGTTCGGCAGACTGATTCACGACGCTCGCATCAGAATGGTGGAGTGCTATATTGGTTGTACCAGTGATCTGTTGATATTGTGTGAGCCCAGAAATCTGCAATCGTTCTTGCTCGGATCCCATCCCTAAGCTCTGTCCTGCAAGCTATCCACAAATGAATTTAATTTTTGTTCACAAGTTCGGGAATGTCATACGGAATTCAAAAGATGCTTAACTGAAAGGATCAATAGTAGTACTACGGAGATCATTGTGTTTGTGACCATATTTTCAAGTTATTTTGGAGAAAAGGGGAAGTCACGCGTTGGGATAGCCGGTCTATGCTTATACCGAGGTGATCTGCTCGAAAGCATAAGGCGTTAAGATGCCGTGCCTTTGAGAACGTTTCGTAAATGCAAACTAAATATGACCAAAAAAGCCAAGTGAAAGGCAGTCCCTGGCAGTTCTGCTCAGATAAGCAGGAGTGTATGTATACACAGGTATTTTTTTCTTTGTGCCAGGCCGCAGTATTTCAGGATGAGTATGCTACCGATGTGACTTGTATTCACAGAAATAATCGATATTGAATGTTGAATCGTTGTTTGTACGTACTGCAACCAGGACCGAGGTAGATGTCACGCACCGGCACGGTCCGACTCCGGCCTGTTTAGACTTCCTGACTTTGAAGCAAGGATGGTTGCACGCAGCCTTAATTTTGGCGGCGCATCCTCGCTCCAGGAATATGAGCCTGGCCAAGCCAAATGTATCTGGATGGTTGTTGCCTTGTGGAACCAATCCATCTGTTTGCATCAGGAAGCAGAGCAATCTATGCTCAGCAAGAGGATGGGTTGGCCCAAGACCCAGGAAACCCCCGAAGTAGGTGGGTAACCAAAATGTATGAATTTTTGAAAAAAATAGCAAAATGATACGTACGAAATTTGTATGAATGGGGTTACAAAACCCAAAGGGTACGCACCAAATGTGGCAAAAATGTATGAATTTCCAATGAGTTTCAGTTAAATCCGCTAAAACCTGTATAAACCCGGCTGTAATATGGGGGATTTCGGGTTCCAGGTGTCATTTTGCCTTGAGCATACGCACGAAAATGTATGAATTGGCCAAAAAAAGCCATTCCTTGGTGCCCCCCAATGTATGAATTTCACCAAAATCTGGGAAATTACGTTACCCACCTCTATAGGGGGTTTCCTGGGTCCTGTTGGCCCCTTCCTCTTTGCCAGGGGGGGGGGGAAAGCCCGGACCCCCGAGCCAAGTAAGCCCGGGTGTCCCAAGCTATCCAGGTATGGATGTAGGCCCCCCCCTCGTAGCTTCCAGGGGTGTTGGCATAGGGGCCAGAGCATAAGTCTCCTCCTCTCCAACAAAATGGGAGGCGCCCCAGGGTGGGTTGGGAGACTCCTGGGATGGTGGGTTGGTGCGCAAAAAGAATCTTTAGTTCTTAGAGTCTGCTGGGGTTGCCAATACGGATGGTGGTTCTCGCCGAGGGCCTACGGTACTGTTACACTGTTAGCAACCCTTGCTGCTCTCCGCAGGCCTCGCCCTCCATGGACTACTCCTCTCCACTGAGTCCCTCTGGAAACTGTGCAAAAAAAGCAACATTCACCACAATCAATCAATGGTCACATGATTGCCAGTGACGTCTCAAAGTACAAAGGGGCCTTTGTACAGTGCCTTGCCAGAAAAATCTGGCGCCCTGCGTCAGTACCCTGGGTACCCTGCGCCAGATCTTTTTTTTCATGGCACTGTACTTTGATATGTCACTTGTAATGAAGTGATCATTGATTGTTCATGGTGATTGCTTCTCATACTGGTGACACCAGAAAAAAATTCTGGTCTACATGCAGTTGGAATTGAATGGTTCCCCATCCCCAAGGAAATCAATTATTTCTTTTGTCTTATATTTCTCTTTCATGGATTTGACCTCCTTGGCAACTGTCAGCCTCTGTGATGCCAAGGGCTAGTACCTTTTAGCTACACAAGGTGATAAGAGTGCAAAATAAGGGTAGAGTAGGATAATTTCACGTAGAAAAGTAGTAGGAAAGAAATAAAAAGAATATAATTCTTTTTTATAGAGGGGCCTGCTGGCGCAGGGGTGTTTGTAGGTGCCCTCTAAATCAGAGATCTGCTAAGCAGGGTGGTATCTGATTAAGCAAACAATGGGTTTCTGCGTAACAGAAGGTGGTACCAAAGTGCTTTTCCAATTAAGGAACCAGAATGGGGACAGAAGGATAAAAGAAGTACTCACTATTGCTTCTTTTAAGCCAAAAAGCCACGTAGGGGGGTGAAGTAGAGCTGCTGGGTAGATTGGATGGTTTCTGCGCAGGAGCTGGTCACGTAGGATGGTTGATTTAATAAGAACACCAAGGATAAAACAGGCAAACAGGGCAGAGTAACTGAAATAAGGACAGGACACGGCGTAACTGATTGACTGTAATAATAATTGATGATCATGAACAACATTTGGCGTGGAAAGAGGGCTCTATATATACTATTTTCACTCATAGTGGAGGACCTTTCTGCCTGTGTGCGTGTAGTAACTGGTTTTCAGCGCAATGTGGCAAATTTGGGAGATTGGCACTAACAAGGCTCATCCCAATGACACTGCTGGTTATTAATTCAGCGTCACAAGTGCTTTTTATGACCTTAATAACCTATTTAGTTATTGTAACTAAGGTACATAGCAACACTGACGTGTAATTGTATCTGAAATGGGCCACAAATGACGCAAATGGGCCATAAATGGCTAAGGCCAATCATTAAAGGCCACGCTGGCTATGTTACTCTTATGTATTCAAGATTTTTATTAATAAAACCTTGTAAATAAACCACGTAGAATCTACTTTTACCCTAGTTACACTTGTACATATGTGGTAACTAGGGGATTAGCTATTTCCACGCATTTGGCCAATTTCCAATTGGATTATATAATCCACGCGCGGGGTTGGAGGTTTAAACCCCAATTGGGCCTAACTCCCAAACTATACACAAAACCTCAATTATAAGTCCATAATTGGTCATTTCACATATAGTATGCATATATAAGAAGTACATACGTGTGTAATGTCCATGTGACATATATTTGTGGCCAATTCTTACGGGTAATTGGTTCAAGGTGAAGGAGTAGAAATTTAGGGGTACTTCCAGTGAGGGACCCTACATTAATTTGCATGAGGATTCAGAATATGAAATAATATTCTAAGTTATCCTCAAGGCTTAGAAGTTATTTAGTATTTTTGTAAAAAGTAGTTGTTATTTTAATTTATTACTTATTTTTATGGTGCCAGGACTTTGCTAAGCTTTATTGGATAAAAATAAGTAAACTGATTTTTTGTACATTATTAGTCATATAAATGGGTCTTAATATTGTAGTAATAATGTCTCTATTTATGTTACCTTTGTCAGGTTGGCTCTGTCATAGTAGCAAGCTGACAGCAACTGGACCAAGGTGCCACATCCAGGGTACCATATGTTGTGTAACACTTGCCTGGGCAGTCCCTCCAGTCCCGCTTGACACAGCCAAGTTGCATTGGAGAGACTGCCCAGACCGGTTTAGAGCAAGGCTAGGGTTTGCCTAATCTTGGCAGGTGAGCCAAATTACGGTGGCTGGTTTCCATAAACACTGCCAAGACTGGTGGCTGAATCAACCTTGGAACCAAATACAGTTGTACATTAATATGTGTCAGCCTACGTGATGCCAAGAGCAAAGTTCTTCTAGCTACAAATGGTGCAAAGATATAAAAAAGGTGGTTTCAGTACATGTGGGGTTCATGGTGAAATGGGGTAAAAAAGAGAGAGAAAGAAATGTAACAAAAAGCAAAAGCTTTTTATCAAAGAGGGGCCTGAGTTACAGGGGTTTTTATGGTGCCCTCTATGAATTAGATCCTGAAATAACAGGGGTACTCTAAGTATCTGGTCCTTTGACAAGGAGTACGCCCAGAAATGACAAAGAAAGAAGTACTACGGGGAATTTTACTCACTGATGCTAAAAATCCACGCAGGGGGTCTTCTTCAAGCTTGGCAGAGTTCTTGAGGCGTCAAAAACAGTTCAAGAGCTGCACTGCCGGCATTAACCGGTCAAACACGGCTGTTTGAGCGGTGCTCAAACAGCCGTGTTTGACCGGTGGTTGGACAGGCACTGTCCAACCAAAGCAGTAGCCAACTGGTCGGACAGATTTTTCCAACCGGTCCCGGCTGGTCCTGTGCAACCGATCACAGGAACTGATCGGACAGGCCTGTCCAACCCGCCGGCAGGTGCTTTGGTCGGACAGTGCCTGTCCAACCACCGGTCAAACAACGCTTTTCGAGCACCGCTTGAACAGCCGTGTTTGACTGGTTAATGCCGGCAGTGCTGATTGAAAAGCTGGGGATTTGTCGTGGTAATGGTTGGTTGAGTTGGTGATCAAATATAACAGGTATAACAAGGCTAATAACTAGTGAAAAGGCTGGTTGAGTGCGTTGGTATATGCTGGTAAAGATAAAAGATGATGATGAAAAACAAATGGGGGCAAACAGAGCTCTTTAAATATTATTTTTGAGCCACTGGTTTTGTGGTAATTTGTCTTTATTGCAGGTGTAGCCCATTTCAAACCAGGCTGGGCCATTGTTACGCCAGTTTGGACCAAAAGGGTAAGCCACAGCTGCTTCTGGTTGAATAAACAAGTTTATGGCACGCTTTTCTAATGCCAAACTTCATGTAAACTAGACTGGGTCATTGTTACTGGCTTAGTCTAGGCAATAGTGGCTTAAACAGGGGTAGTTACGCCTGAAATGGGCCACAAATATTCTAATTGTACCACACTACAGGTGTTGTACATGTGTATTCAAGGTTTTTAAAGCGGAAAAATTGTTAATATAATTGATACAAGGTTCCTGAAACCTAGTTACATATGTACTACCTTAGCAACATGTAGTTGTGTAGTCCACGCAGGGTATGTAGTGAATTGGGCTGTTTTATTTAATCACACGCGCGGGGTTGGAACATTAAACCCCAATTGGGCCTAACTCAGCCATTTCACACAACACCTCAAAATGACGTCCATTTTTGGACATTTCCCAGTTGGTATCACTGTAACCAACAACAATTTAACGCATACGCCACGGCAAAAACAGAAGTTTTTGTGCGGTTCTCCAAACCGCCTGCGGTTGTTTTCCATTAAATCAGCAGCGGAAGTCGGCTCCAGGCCCCTGCGGAAACCGTTTTTCAAAAGTTTGTGCAGAAATTCTCAAGCGGTAACAGAGCCGTTATGAAAACCAAAAAAAAAACCAGTCAAAAGCTTAGGTTCAATTGAACCTATTGACTCTTGCACGCATCCACCGGTTGATTTCTTGGGCAAAGCTTTTGCTTTGCAGGCCGGACAAGGCAAAAGAAGGAGCCAAACCCGCGCTCTGTTGCAAGACTAGTGGATCACCCTACCTCCGTTAACCGCTCAACTATCCAATGGATACAAAGCAGGGACAATTCATGTGTCTTGTACCTTTTTTCTTGCGCCCGGCATTTTTTTCTGAGGAACCTTGATTTCTCAAAGTTTCAAGAGAAAACAGCCCCAGTGGCTTGACCCTGTAAACTTTGTTTTTTTAAAAGAAATCCCCTTCCAAAAAGCAACTTAGCGCTGTTGGAGCTTGCTCCCGCTCGCTTGCTCGGAGAACATTTCTTTTTTTGCAGTTGGTTGATAATCCCACAGTCAAATTGGGGATATAAACCCATTGTCCCACAAAAAAAAACTTGGTCGTGTGGGACAATGGATTTATGAACCTTGGGAACCTCAAGATTTAACGTTTGTATTAAAACGTTTTGAAATGGTTCCCATAAACTTTTTCTTTGGCCGTGGTGTAGGTGCCGTGTGAACCTGTAGGTGGGGGAGATGGGCAAAAGGGGTGTAGGAGTGAGAATTAGGGGGTACCATGAGTGAGGTACCCTAGGTTATTTTGCATGTAGAGTAAGAATCTGCAATAATATTCTAAGTTTGTCTTATGGTTTAAAAGTTATATTAATATTTTGTGTAAGATATTTACTTTTTATCATTATTTTTAAATTGTCAGCTTGCTACTATGTAAGAGACAAGCCAACATAGTAACAAAAGTAATAAAAGATATAACAAAATATATATAGAAGACAAACCAATGACCAAACCTTAAATATTACTCCAGAAATGGATTCTACATAGAAAATAACCTAGGGTCCCTCAGCAAAGTGACCCCTTAAATATGGCTCCTTATATTACTTATACAAAACAACAAAGATAACTTGTAGGAAGAATAGATAAATTACCATAAAACTGTTACATATGACAAATGAGACATATCACATATGTAACATGTCTCATAGACGAAAATATAATTGTTAATAAATGATACATTAAGCCTGAGAACAAGTAATACAACCACAGATCATGAAAGATCCGCAGCTCACACGCATCTTCTACTGATCTAACCCAGGAAGATCAACTTCTGATCCAATCTATTGATCAGTTGATCCTAAGATCTGTTCCCTGCAAATAACAGGCTCTCTGATTTCGTCCCCAGAGCCCTTGATCAATATCTAAACACCTCTGGTTCCCCCCAGAGAGGATTCCCCAGCTTTATCATTACCACTGACAATTATCACTCAGCATTGTCCACTAGCTTATAGCCTTGTGTCCAACCTTGTGAACCTTCAGTATATTATTTAGCCCTCTTCCAGCGTCAACAGAACACTCACCATCATCACCATCCACTTCTGTTACCCTGTCACCAACCTTGGAGGATTTCTGTAACAAGAAATAGTGAGTACCTTTCTTGTTACCAATTCCTCCCCACCATATATCCTGGGCACAATAAACACCCCTGCTTGCAGGCCCCAGAAGATCAGGTTACAAGTCAAAACCACCCTGTTTACAGGTCCTGATTATTAGAGGGCACCCCAAAACACCCCTGCTTGCAGGCCCCTCTGGAATATTACATATTCCGCAAAATCTTCATTTTTATTATTATTTCCACGTCCCAAAAAGGACTCTAAAATTCCCAAAACTCATAAAAAATATTATTTGATATTTTTGATAACCTTATCTATTTATTTTGCCGGCCGTGTAGCTAGAAGGTTCAGTCCTTGGCATCACGTAGCCTGACAATTGGGGGTCTGGCCGGGAAATTTTGTCTTTTTACCCAAAAAGTCAAAGCCCGCATTTGGTCCTAGACAAAACAAACCAAAACTCACGTCCAATACCTTGGATTATCTCAGCAACTATTCTCGTCTCCTGAATCCGTAAAACAGAATGAATCAAACCCAATTCTAAAAGTAACTATCAAGATGAATTGACCAATCATGATAAACCCCGATGATTGTAGCCTCATACAGCTAATTTCTCTGCATCAATCTCCAACAATCTCGATGAACAATCAACAAACAATAACTTCAATTTCCATTTCATAAACTAAACGTAAGATCCTGATTTTCTCTAACCCAAAACCTCATCCCTTACTTGATTCAAGACAAACCTGACTTTGTTTATGTTTCTCTAATAAATTTATCCCCTCCAGTTGCACATCAAGCTGGTTGCCGTTCATCACTCTAGTTTGTGGTTATCTCAAACCATCGTTGCCGCTTATGATCGTTGGACTTGACATGAAGAACACCATATGCTTTCTCTCAGCTGTCTTCGAACAAATATTGGCTTCACTCCTCTGTGCTCGGCCCCGGGACAACCTCATCATCATTCTCTGGTTCCGGTACAATCAATGTTGTCCCACATACCCAATTGGTTCAAACACAAATGCTCACTGCGTCTTGACTATCCGCTAATCTTGACTATCCGCTAACGTACCAAACTCAGCATGTACTAGAGCAAGGACCTCTTACAGCCAATATCGGGAACAGTCAAAATCCGCTAAGTTGGAAACAGGTGTGTGTCCCACACACTCACTGGCAAGCTTTCCACTCTCTTATTCACTCGGGGACATAGATCCGTCTCACGCTGACAACAGAAAATCTCTCCAAATGAAGCCGAGAAGTAATATGCTACCCGCACCACCATCATCTCTGTCAGTTCTATGGCTATCTGCATGTAGATCTTGCCCTCAATCAATCCGATTTACAATACACACCATCCACGCAACCTCACTTATTCAAGCTCCTGCCGTCCAATCACAGCCTAAGGCAGCTGTTCAGAACCTTTGGCCATTTAGATTTGAGCACTTCACCCGCTGACGTGAATTTGAGTCGAATGCTATCGTCGATCAACGAGGAAGATTCAGTACAAGATGAGCTTAGTCCCAAGTACCTTAACCTCAAAGGTAATTTCACCGAGCTACAAGCCAAGTACGCAAAGACCCTGTCAGATCTCGCTCAAGCACAGAACAACTTGCACATTGCCTCACGCAACTCGGGTCAATCGCCATCCATCTCTCAGTCCGCATTTGACGAGATGATTCAACCTATTGTCGAAGAGTATGAAAAGTCTATCACTGCCCTTGAATCCCAACTTGCTCTCACGAAGGCCGCCCTCGTCCACTCGAACATTCCATGAGAGAGCTGGAGAGCCAGCTTTTGGCTGAACAGGCGTTGAATGAGAACCAGGCTAACTACGTAGCAGACCTCAAAGCGCGTCTGAACCGACTATCTGAGCGCGAATCCGAGAATGAGTCGTACATTAAAGACTTGGAATTGAAATTGAAGGCACTCAGTGAGTCGGAGGAGTCGTCTACTGGGACAGTGGTTGAATTGAAGAAGGAATTGGCCAAGATCAAAGAACACAATGCCGAATCAGAAGCCTACATCAAAGACCTCGAAGCCAAACTGTCAAATCATGACTCCGCTGACCTCAACGAACAAATTGCCGCCCTCAAGGCCTCGATAGCCAGTAGAGACAAAAGATGTGATGCCTTAAAAGCCAAATACAATCTTCTATACTCTCAACTCTTGGGTACCAATGTTGACTTGTGGCATCAGCAGCAGCATTTGACTGAACAGCTGTCTGAAAGAGAGAGCAAAGTACAACAACTAGAAGGTACGCATATCACCTTTTTTTTTTTTCTCCTTGAATTGGGCCTATTTGTATATGACAATATTATTGAACGAAGCGCTAATGTCAAGAAACTCTATCAGCCGTGCTTGCACAACTCGAAAATGATAAGAACGAGCTCGAGGGTGAAAGGCAAAAGCTTGAAGTAACCGCAGAGGAAACCTCCCGTACTACCCATGAACTTCTTGGACGTCTCAAGGTCTTGGAATCATCGGCCCAGCGCTCTTCCTCGGTCGCGACTGATCAGGGAGATGTTCAACTTCCTTGCAATCAAACCCAAACAACAAAAGATACACAACACCTATGTCTTCTGTCCACTAAGCGGAATCGGCTCTTGCACTCAGACAATCTGCCGATCTCAAGCCGTCCTCAAGATCTTGCTTGATCAACTCCCTACCTCCCAAAGCCGACGTAGTAAAAATCTCCACGCTCTCTCCATCTATTGCCATCAATAAATCTCCCTACCTCCACCAACCACAGTTGATCCAGGCAATACACTAATATAGAACAATTAACAAAAAGTACGTCTATTGCAGTATTGTTACCCAATCATACTTTTGATTGATCTACTCACATCTACATCTTTCTCCTCACACATCTGCCCACATACAATGCCTAACAGGATATAAAGTTTTTGATGCTCAAGTTAACGACCAGGCTCACCTCCCGCCGGAACGACGTCCACTCAATACCTCTCTTGGATATAGTCAAATCTGAGAAAGCTAGAGAGGAGAGTATTCCACCATGCGATTGCTTGCAGAACACCTGCTTTCTGCCGCTCTTGCAGTTAAGCGATCTGGCTGCTCAAACCATCCATGTTGCCTTCCTTCCACTAGTTCTTGCTGCCCGATGCCAGCCCAGAGAACTGTTCAGCACTTCTTGGGAATTTCATCTACTGAGTCGCACCCGACTACTACCTCAAGGTTCAACGATCTGAGGAAACACAACGGGAAGAATTTTATTACTCTAGCTGGTTGAACTCCAAGCTCGTTGTCTTTTTAACTCCATTTGCTTCACCTACTACATCTGTACTTGTGCCTCGTTCAATATTGCTACCAATTAGATTGGATGAGTGTAATAACATGACTACCATAAAACTGATGTACTGCAGGTCTAAGATCCCAATGAGAACACTCTTTCCTCTGTTCACCCTACCCAACTTAGACTTCAACTCCGTAGATCAGATTCTCTGACACTCAAAGAGTGTAACGCAATCAACTGGCATATTATGTTTAGAGCATCCTCTTCCTCTTGACAAGTGTGTCCGAGCTGATCAAGAGTCTAGCAAGAACAGATATTCCTAACCCCTATCAATCATCTTGGGCCTTGACATCTTGTTCTAACTCGTGATCAGAACGACTTCATTAAAATGCAAACCGGAAAGTCGTATTCCACCTTGATATTGCTCGCAGCACTTAACTGCTATCCGCTGCTCTCGCAATTAAGATATCTGGCTACTCAAGCCCTCCGAGTTGTCTTACTTGCGCCAGCCCCTGCCGCTCGATACCAGCACTGGGCAGCTATTCAGACTCTCCGGCCATGTGAGTCCATTTACTGGATTTCTCTCACCACAAAATTGCAGCCGCAAAGCCCGCAAAAGGAATTGGAAACAACAGATCTTGGCCGAATGAGTTATGACTCAATCATCTCGTCTGAGCGCTTCGGCAAAGGAGATGACATTGTAACAGAACAATCTCAAACATACAGCCATCCAATCACTCCATTGTAACTTCGTGTATAGCCGTGATAAATTGGGTCGGTAGCTTCATTGTGTGATTGCTTCAAATCGAGACCACCTTACCTTGCTGACTTTGTGAAAGATCTTCTAATATTTCTATTGATTGATAATTTGAATATGCGTGTTATGAGAAGGTCGCCACTATCTTCTTGTATTTACAACCGTCATGAAATCAAGAATATTGCTACACTCAATAAAGAAAAAATAAATATAACGGCCCCACTCAACACATGAGCTGTATTGAGTCATCAAGTCTAATCCAACACATAGACAGGACTACTTCAATTCATCAGGGTTTAGCTCACTGGATTCCGAGCAAAATCAAGACATCATTAGATTGTTTGCATTGCAAAGGAAATGTCAGTATAGTTAGACCAAATCAAAAGAGAAACAATAATTGTCATTTGAATTAAATAGATAATGGGAACAAAACAGTTGATCAACCTATTATTCAAAAGAATCTGATGAGTACACTCTGTTCTTTGTTGCCAAGGTAATTTTAGAACGCTCAAAGCATTTTATTCTTATCTATCTAACTAGCGCAACTACAAAAATTTGACTCTAAAGATATTCAATCCCATCGGACAAGCGGGATGAACTCAACAAGCCGGCCAAGTCTTGATTGCACCACTTCTTCATTATAGAGGCTGCGCTGAAGAAGTGCCAACTATTCGTTATTCAGCCTTTTTGAAAAGTTAGACCATCATTCTCATCGGAAGCACCAGAGGATTTCAACGAGCCGTCTCAGGTCTTTATTGCCCCGCTCCTTCACCGATTTCCAATTTCCCCCTTACATTTGTGATTGCCTATGATGTATTAATCGATTAAGAAACAGTGGCATTCCCCCAACTGATGAGTGAATTGACTCGATCAGCGTAAGAAACTCCATTCTGTAACAAGAAGATTGAATTAACTAGATTATTTATAACCTGTTATGTTGATTGACGTAATCTTTATCTATGACACTCGACTAATCAGAGTATCCGAACTACCAAACAATCTTGCCATTGATCAATTGGAAAGAACTGAAGTTTATGATTGTTTCTTGGGCTAAGAAGAACAATCAAAAGTTTCAGACAGTTCTTTTTGAACGTGTAAACACTTCGGATCCTCATAACCATGACAGAAGATTAGAAGTACCTGGTATTGAACACCGAATCTTTGAACAACCCGATTATGATTGTTATGCAATATTTCTGAGAGGTGAGAACGTCAATCGAACCGCAAGATTGAGAGGAATCCAACGAGCCCACTCGCATGCTTGTAGCTTGACTTGTTCATTGGTTCCGAGCTGATAATTGGATTGATTACTTTTACCATGCTTGACAACCTTTGAGAGTTAGTCAATCATTACTCATTCACCCGTTTTCAACTCAACAGTGTGATCTCTAAACCTTTATGATTGAAACACAACTGAAAATAACAAGACATAGCCAAATTAAAGTAGTTCAAGTCTTTAAAAACTTCTCTTAACTGTCCCTTTTTATCTTATTAGGATCAGAAATTGTATTGAAGGGCCAATTGAAATAGATTACTCAGACCCTAGTATTCTCAAACCCAAAGCTGCTAGGAATTTATTCTGTGTGAATCTTCTTTTTTTTACAAAGGATTTAGATGAAATGACTTGAGCCACCACATTAACCTGTGACATAGCAATGCAAACAAGGAAGTACTGCCTAAAATACTGAATCATATCAGTTCATACCAGTTTCAATGATTCAACATGATGATTGAAAGGATAAGGAATTAATTAGATAATGAAAAAAAAAAAAATGTATATGGAAATATATACTATACAACAACAGTAGGTAAAACAAGTCTTGACGTGTAGACAACAAAAAGGAAAAGTCTCAATACTAATAGAAGTCACATTTATAGAGGAGGTGGTTTGTAAAAGCATGTATCATTTCTAGAAAAATTTTGATTCTCTTATATTAATCCAATGAAAAAATTGCCTTTTTGAAGTTCTTATATCCTAAAGGAAGCATATTCCCATTACTTAGGATTCTTCCATTCCTTGAATAAATGATTAGTTGATTGAAGGATTTTTTCATGAGAATTATGTTCCAAATATTAGCTTTATTACTTTATTTTTTCTCTCTGTGAGTCAGAGACTCATCTTAGGGGTAGGGAATGTCAGCTTGCTACTATGTAAGAGACAAGCCAACATAGTAACAAAAGTAATAAAAGATATAACAAAATATATATAGAAGAAATACCAATGACCAAACCTTAAATATTACTCCAGAAATGGATTCTACATAGAAAATAACCTAGGGTCCCTCAGCAAAGTGACCCCTTAAATATGGCTCCTTATATTACTTATACAAAACAACAAAGATAACTTGTAGGAAGAATAGATAAATTACCATAAAACTGTTACATATGACAAATGAGACATATCACATATGTAACATGTCTCATAGACGAAAATATAATTGTTAATAAATGATACATTAAGCCTGAGAACAAGTAATACAACCACAGATCATGAAAGATCCGCAGCTCACACGCATCTTCTACTGATCTAACCCAGGAAGATCAACTTCTGATCCAATCTATTGATCAGTTGATCCTAAGATCTGTTCCCTGCAAATAACAGGCTCTCTGATTTCGTCCCCAGAGCCCTTGATCAATATCTAAACACCTCTGGTTCCCCCCAGAGAGGATTCCCCAGCTTTATCATTACCACTGACAATTATCACTCAGCATTGTCCACTAGCTTATAGCCTTGTGTCCAACCTTGTGAACCTTCAGTATATTATTTAGCCCTCTTCCAGCGTCAACAGAACACTCACCATCATCACCATCCACTTCTGTTACCCTGTCACCAACCTTGGAGGATTTCTGTAACAAGAAATAGTGAGTACCTTTCTTGTTACCAATTCCTCCCCACCATATATCCTGGGCACAATAAACACCCCTGCTTGCAGGCCCCAGAAGATCAGGTTACAAGTCAAAACCACCCTGTTTACAGGTCCTGATTATTAGAGGGCACCCCAAAACACCCCTGCTTGCAGGCCCCTCTGGAATATTACATATTCCGCAAAATCTTCATTTTTATTATTATTTCCACGTCCCAAAAAGGACTCTAAAATTCCCAAAACTCATAAAAAATATTATTTGATATTTTTGATAACCTTATCTATTTATTTTGCCGGCCGTGTAGCTAGAAGGTTCAGTCCTTGGCATCACGTAGCCTGACACAAATGTTATTATTATTTTTTATTAATCAAAAGTTCAATATTGTATTTACAAAGTATGTTATATTAATACATATGTATGAATGTCTCTTACATATTTAATGATGTCTCTTTCTTTGTTTGTACAATATTTATTTATTCAATTTGTGTACTCTTGTTAGGTTGTCTCTGAAGAGTAGCAAGCTGACAATATGAGACCAGGCTTCTGAAGCAGAAGAAACAGATTTATCTATGCAAAAAAATCATAAAAAAAACCAAGACATATGCAAAAAAGATGTTCAAGAAGATCTGTTTGAAACCAGTGATTGGCAGCTTTTCTTGAAGTCTGCCAACTTGGATTTTATTACTACCCCACCTGACTTGATAAGGTGCCAAGTGGGGCCTAAGTTTCTGCCCAGAAAGCTTTTGGAGCTGCCATGCAGGTTTTTCAAATGACACGCTCATTTTTGCAGCTGCCCAAACAAGCGTTACACACCATACCAAGAGCAAAAATAGGTAAAATCATGGACTTGAGCCAGAATCTCTTTAGAAGACCAGGGGAATTTTTATGGCCTAGGACCCATTGAAGAGTGAGGAGTTGAATGATGATTCATATTCTTATAAACCAACAATATATTCTCAAGTCTCATGGGTATTGAAACAGCACCCACTATTGGTGTAAATTTCTCCGCAATTCAGCTGGGGGCCAGTGATAAAAAATGGGTCAGCCTTAAGGCACTCCATAAATTTACTCCATGCACTCCAAAAGTGAGTGCATATGGAGTGCACTCCAAACATTTTTGGAGTACAGACCCCTGTACTCCAAGGTCAGTTGAGTGCGGTACCTAGGACTCCAAATTAATTGGAGTGAGTCATTGTGCACTTCAGTGGCCACCAAAAATGATGAGTGCATGGATGGTTCACTCACGCACTTTTGGAGTGCATTGAGTCAGCACTCCCTTTTGAGGTCTTGCCTCCCCAAAAGGGAGTGCAGTACCTGGAAAGGGGAGTGCAGGCAGGGAATTCCGCACTCACCCTGCTTGGCACATGTAAACCTCATTCCACAAGCCAAACACACCCTGCTCAAAAAGCATGTAAAGACTGTACTTGGCAAGTCGGCACATTATAACACCATGCTCTGCAAGCAGACTCACTGCTTGGCAAGTATGTTACCAACTGCCTGCCAAGCATAAACACTGCTTGGTGTACACACTGCTCGTTGAGCAGTTTACACACTGCTCGGCAAGTAGGTCATAACCTGCTTGCCAAGCAGACTACACACTGCTTGGTGAGCAGGTCATAACCTGCTTGCCGAGAAGACTACATACTTTCAACCTATGTCTCTCTAGTTACAGTAGGTTGAATGGGTTTAGTAGTACTATCAGTCACTACTGTAGCTTATTGACGGTTCTGTGCGATAGCTAGCCGTCACTTCTGCGCAAAGGAAGCTATAAGAATAGATGGATGAGATGTTTGAGATAGAAGAGAATATAGATACTAGCTATACTCACAGAGTAAAGAGAGTATCTGGAGGGAGAGGAGAACGTAAGTAAGAGTGAAAAAAGGATAAAGAATAAACTGAGTGAGATGAATGAAGAGAAGGAAAGAGGAACAAGAGGATAAAGCCCCAGTCGCTTATATGAAGCAAGTTGGGCGGGCTTAGTAATTCCTAGCAAACGTACTTCTGCTTGGAAGCTCTTTAATATACAGTAACTCAGTCATCTTGGCTTAAGAGTACCCAAGGACTCACGAGGGACTCTATTCACGCTAATCATGTTATCAGAGCAATAATCTACTCTATTCAAGAGTACTCACACTTCTTCTAAAAGGTAGCTTCTCGCTACTTTCTCTCGTGTGTAACTATACTACTATAGTTACTGTTAGCTAACTGGTACTAGTACCATCTACGGTGGCAGGTAGCTGACACTTGCCCCCACAAAAAATAGCCCTTACACCTGAAGCAATAGCTCCGCGCTTAGTTGCTTGAAAACGACGGAGTAACTTGTCTGAATTCTGGATGTCTTGGATTGCCAACCAAGCGTCATCATCGGTAGATGAGTTCTTGAATCTGACAGGGTACTTCCTTGTATCCTTTCCTCCCATTCTCATTATTTTTTTGTCCAAAATTTTACTCGCTACTTTAGACGTTGAGGGCACTGCAAAATGTATAGGTGTTTTGTGTGATACAATTGTCTGCTCATTATTGGGAGGCTTCACAAATTTTTTAACGAGGCTGATTGGAAAGGTAGGGTGCTTTTGCTCAAATTCTTTAGTGAGGATGACCTCAACCGCATTGTTCCTGTGAAATGCTTTGACAACAAAAGGACCTACAAAGCTGTCTCTTAGCTTCCTGTTGCCTTTGAGATTGTAGAAATTAATACCAAATTGCCAACTACAATGTCATGTTCCTTATGGGACTTGTCCCATCTTTCCTTGTTGTATTCAACCGCCTTGCGGATACAATCCAGAGCTTTCTCATCCGCTTCCATCATCATTTGGCGGAAGGATTCAGCTGTTGGATAAAGGGAGATTGTTTTACTCAGAACTGCGTCTCTAGGCATGTAGGGGATCCATCCTTTCTCCAGGTCAAAGGGAGCTTTACCCGTAGTCAAATGTACACTACTATTATACGCAAACTCTAATGAAGGTAATAATGACACCCAGTCATGCGTGTAACCTTCCCCATCCTTAAACTTTTTCCCAAAAGAACAATACCGTCGAAGCATGCCTTCCAAGGTTTGAATCATCCTCTCCGCCAATCCGTCTGTCTGGGGATGATATGCAGTGGAAAACGCCAGTTTAGTGCCAAGCAAATCAAAGAGATGTTGCCAGAACTCCGACGTAAATTTTGGGTCTCTGTGGCTAATGATAATACGGGGGCAACCAACGTCATTAATAATGCTCTGCCAAAAAAGTAGTGCAACATCCAGACCCAAACAGTCCTTATGGCAAGGTAAGAAACAAGCCCTTTTTGAAAACCTATCTACAACCACTAACATGCTATTGAAGCTCTCTCTGCCTCCTACTGGTAAGGCTGTCACAAAGTCCATATTGACTATTTCTCACCTGCTCGTTGGTTCTTCAATGCACTGAAGCAATCCGTACCTTTTTCCCGTAGCTTTGTTAGCCTCCTGGCATCAGACACAACTCTTGCAATACTGTTCCACCTTGTCTAACCAAGACGGCCACCAAGCAAGGGATCTGACCCTATCGCTAGTTCTTTCAAAGGAGAAATGGCCAGCAGAAACATTGTCATGACATTCCAAAAGCAAACATTCAATATGCTGTTTAGAAACAACTACTAACACACTGTTATGGTTTGTTCTATGGTACAATAGCCCGTCTAACAGCACAAACCTTCCAGCCTCGAAATGCTTCTTCCATACCCCTTCCAAAGCACTGACTAGATCAGGACGGGACTCCTTGGATTGCAGGAGAAGAACTAAGCAGGCTGTATCAGGGTTTGACTGGTAGCTAAGCTCCACGTCATCCCAAAATTCGCTTTTCAGGCTACTGATCATGACGGCCATAATAGGTACTTCTCTGTCCTTATCAATTTCAAGATTGGCTGCCGGGTTACTAGAATCATTGGGAAGAGCCCAACGAGAAAGGCCATTGGCATTCTTGTGGGCTTCCCCGTCTCTATGAACAATTGTCATCGAGCCTCTCCACTCCTGAAGGGCTATCTGCCACCTCATCATATGGCGGCTTGGCGCTTTCATCCCTATCAAAGACTTGAGCGCTACACAATCAGTGATTACTTCAAACTCTCAACCGTCCAAATAATAATACAGTTTTTCTAGTGCCCAGATGTCAGCTTGCTACTATGTCAGAGCCAACCTGACAAAAGTAACATAAAAAGAGACATTATTACCACAATATTAAGACCCATTTATATGACTAATAATGTACAAAAAACTCAGTTTACTTATTTTTATCCAATAAGCTTAGCAAAGTCCTGGCACCATAAAAATAAGTAATAAATTAAAATAATAACTACTTTTTACAAAAATACTAAATAACTTCTAAACCTTGAGGATAACTTAGAATATTATGTCATATTCTGAATCCTCATGCAAATTAATGTAGGGTCCCTCACTGGAAGTACCCCTGAATTCCTACTCCTTCACCTTGAACCAATTACCCGTAAGAATTGGCCACACTTATGTGTCACAGATGACATTACACACGTATGTACTTGTTATATATACATACCATATGTGAAATGTCCAATTATGGACTTATAATTGAGGTGTTGTGTATAGTTTAGGAGTTAGGCCCAATTGGGGTTTAATCCTCCAACCCCGCGCGTGGATTATATAATCTAATTGGAAATTGGCCAAATGCGTGGAAACAGCTAATCCCCTAGTTACCACACGTGTACAGGTGTAACTAGGGTACTAGTAGATTCTACGTGGTTTATTTACAAGGTTTCATTAATAAAAACCTTGAATACATAAGAGCAACATAGCCAGCGTGGCCTTTGATGATTGGCCATAGCCATTTGTGGCCCATTTGCGTCATTTGTGGCCCATTTCAGATACAAATACACGTCAGTGTTGCTATGTACCTTAGTTACAATGACCAAATAGGTTATTAAGGTCATTATAAACACTTGTGACGCTGAAATAATGATCAGCAGTGCCATTGGGATGAGCCTTGTTAGTGCCAATCTCCCAAATTGGCCACATTGCGCTGAAATATAGCAACTACACGCACACAGGCAAGAAAGGTCCTCTACTATGAGTGAAAATAGTATATATAGAGCCCTCTTTCCACGCCAAATGTTGTCCATGATCATCAATTATTATTACAGTCAATCAGTTACGCCGTGTCCTGTCCTTATTTCAGTTACTCTGCCCTGTTTGCCTGTTTTATCCTTGGTGTTCTTATTAAATCAACCATCCTACGTGACCAGCTCCTGCGCAGAAACCATCCACTCTACCCAGCAGCTCTACTTCACCCCCCTACGTGGCTTTTTGGCTTAAAAGAAGCAATAGTGAGTACTTCTTTTATCCTTCTGTCCCCATTCTGGTTCCTTAATTGGAAAAGCACTTTGGTACCACCTTCTGTTACGCAGAAACCCATTGTTTGCTTAATCAGATACCACCCTGCTTAGCAGATCTCTGATTTAGAGGGCACCTACAAACACCCCTGCGCCAGCAGGCCCCTCTATAAAAAAGAATTATATTCTTTTTATTTCTTTCTTTACTACTTTTCTACGTGAAAATACCCCACTCTACCCATCCTTTGCACTCTTATCACCTTGTGTAGCTAAAAGGTACTAGCCCTTGGCATCACAGAGGCTGACACCAGACTAGACACAAGCATTCTAACTGAGAGGCGCCATACTTTTTCTCCGACTCTTTGAGTTGCCTAGAGATGAAACAAATAGCACTGCCGGCATTAACCGGTCGAACACGGCAGTTCAAGCGGTGCTCAAACAGCCGTGTTCGACCGGTGGTCAGACAGGCACTGTCCGACCGAAGCACCTGCCGGCGGGTCGGACAGGCCTGTCCAATCAGTTCCTGGGACCGGTTGCACAGGACCAGCCGGGACCGGTCGGACAAATCTGTCCGACCAGTTGGCTCTCGCTTCGGTTGGACAGTCTCCGTCCGACCACCGGTCGAACACGGCTGTTTGAGCACCGCTCGAGCAGCCGTGTTTGACCGGTTAATGCCGGCAGTGTAGGACCTTCCACTTCTTTATTGCCAACTACTTGGAGTTGGTGAAGTGCAGCTCCTATACCCTCAAAACAAGCTTCCACGTAAAGTTTAAAAGGCCTAGACGGATCCGGATGAAATAACAAAGGCGCCGTCGTCAAGGCTAATCTGAGGGACTCATAAGCTCTCATGGGTTATGAAGTCATTTCAAACACTGCACTAGGGCTAGTGAGTTTATACAACAAAGAAGCCAATAAGTTGAAATCCCTGATATGTAACCTGTAATAGCTAGCAAAACCTAGAAAAGACTGTAGTTCTTTGACGTTCATAGGAACAGGTTTCAGCAAGACTGCTGCTACGCGAAACTGGTCAATGCCTAGGGAAATACCCGTAACTACATGCCCCAAGGCCGTAAGTTTGGAAAAACCAAAGGAACACTTACTCAAAGATATCTTCATGTTGATAGCTTTAATCTTACCAAGAACGAGAGAAATCTTCCGCAAATGTTCTTCCCAGGAATCTGTAAAAATGATAATGTCATCGATATAGATTATCAACCAAAGTTCTAAAAGTTCCTCTCAAAAAACCTTGTCCATCATTCGCTGGAAATGCGAAGGGGCATTTTTAATACCAAATGGCATACGCAAATATTCATGAATGCCCAAATGAGAGATGATCCTTAGGAACTTCCTACTATCTGGTTTTACTATATTTTGATGGAATCCTTTAAGGACATCCATACACGTGATAAATTTGGCGCCGTGTAGTTTGGTGAGTGACTCATTAATCTGGGGCATGGGATACCAATCAGGAACTGTGTAGGAATTAAGGGCCCTAAAATCCCCGACCAGCCTCAATTTGCCGTTGTGCCACGCCACAATAACTGGCGTAGTAATCTCCACCCCCTCATCAGAGCCTACTTTCCTAATGACACCTAGGCGCAGGAGGAGAGCAATATGTTCCTCAATAGCGGTCCGACTTCTAGGACTTGCAGGGTAAGGGGCTTTCTTAAGGGCCGGTGGGTATGGAGGGGCAACTGTAAGTGTAACACTTACCTCATGCCCTATTACCGCGGCAAACTGCTCCTCAGCCGTAGCAAAAGCTGACCTGTGGTCCTCTAGACAGGCAAGTAAATCCTGTTGTTGTAAGTCATTCAACGAGTCGGAAAGTTTCTCTTCTTTTGACACTTGTTCAAAGAAAACTTCTTTCCGATGAGCAACCCCTGGAACCTCCCTAATCAAGTTGATACTCTCATCAAAGTCAAAGGTGTTGGATCCAATGCTGAATTGGCGCTTCTGACCATTCAACAAAGAAATACTATGTTTCACAAGGCAATCGTTACCAATGATAAAATACGGAGCAGTCAATTCCTTCATGACTACAAACTGGACTATCATCTTGACCGTGCCAAAGTGGAGAAGAACCTTTACTGCTCCTAGTGGGGTAAGCTTCCCCGAAGCACTATGGAAATTACCCACACGTACTGGGAGTACGGCAGACTGCCACTGAGAGCAAAAGTCAGAAAGGTACGCCGCCGACACAACAGAACGTACTGCGCCGCTATCAAGCAATACCAAACAATCCTTGCCCACACATTTCATGGCCACAAGATTATTCCGGCCTGATAAACTTCCTACATGAAGGGTAGGAATAGAGTCCACGCCAATGATCATACCACCTTCATCATAGTCACTCCCTAAATCATTGTCACAGGGAGACTGTCCGTCCGATGACAACACATTGATGTTCTGCTTACAATTACAAGAAGTGTGACCCATCTTATTGCACCTAAAGCATTTTAAGTCAGACAACGGTGCTCTTGGCTTTTCTTTATCGTCACTATTAGCCTTGGGAAGCAATGTGTTGGAGTTCTTAGGTGGGAATCTTGTACTACCTATCTTAGTCTTATCCATGATGTCTTCCAGGGCGTTAATCAGTGTTCCAATGTCACAGTCTGACCAAGGCAAAGCCGTCTTGACGGCATACTCCACTTCACCCGTCATCAGACCAAGTAGTTTGAAGTTCACTCCTTCCGGGCTGATCGCTGGTTCAAACGCTTGAAGCCGCTTGTATTGACGAGTCACCCAATCTGCAACAGGAGTTTCACCTGGAGTAAACCTGTCTTTCTCAAAGGCCGCTTGTTTCTTCCTCTTCCAATTAGAGGTACCAAACTTCTCTATAATAGCTTGTCTCCAGTAGTCCCAATTGTTTGTATGAACTGTTATGCATAGAGTTTTATACCAGCTCAACGCCACTCCCACAAAGATAGTCAGCAGTTTGAGCACAATCACCTCATCAGGTCCTCTGCTATCCCTGAGAGCAGTATCAATCCAGTGGATAAAATCCATATGGTTGTACTCTCCCTGTCCAGAGAACTTCGGCCAATCTGACTTGGTTATAGCATTAACAAGTTGTTTCTGCAGATCCGAACTTACTCTAGACTGCCTATCCTTCTGTTGGTCTTCCGGTTGCAGAAAACTCTGCATCCTATCCACATTTTGCTTAAATGCTGTTGTCAACTGGAGATTTCTAATCAGGCTAACAATTTCACTCCTAAAATTGGCTTCTGACTGTTTCTGTTGCCTAGCAAGGAGATCAATCTTATTACTAATATTAAGGAAGTCCACTTGTTGTCCTTCACTTACCTCCTCGATCTTCTGCTCAATAAAAGAGGGATGAGACCCCACACTTTTGGCCTCTAGGCCTTGTGTTTCACGTGCCTTAGCGCGCTTTTCCATAGCCGGCATTCTTTCATCTAAAAGGCGCTGAATCATAAAGATCATTTTATTTCTAGAGTCGGCAGAAATGTCATAATCTTGTGTCTTCTCCAGTTGTAACTCAATGTTATGAACTTTAGCATCTAAAGACTGCACTACCTGTATTAGCTTAGTGAGATGAGCTTCTTGCTCCTTACTATCATGCACGACTGTACATTCACATGCTGAAGAGGCTCCCTGTGGCAATTGACTGATCATTTTGCTCAACAATACTTTGATTTCCCCTAGAAGCTCTCCTGTGTGATGTCGAAAAGTTTTTTCCAACTTACTGGAATCACTTTGAAAGTCTGATGCATGTATTTCACAAATTGCCGATTCCATGCAATCAAGAATGGTTTTCATGGTAAGGACCACTCTTTCAGTCTGCTGGACGCCAGCCAAGACCAAGCGATTAGAAGTAGAAATACTATTAGTTGCAAAATGAACGGATTTAAAATTGTCTACTACTATGTCATTCAGCACGGAAACGGTGTTGGATACAGGGGTAGCAACCTCTTTAAAGAGGGATTTAATGATACCGGAGACTACGGTAGTAATATGATCAACTATTAATTGGGAGTTACCATCAACTACCTTCTCAGTTCTACGGAATAAGGACTGCAAAAGCTCGCTGACAACCGGGACACTCAATGGCTCCCCTGGTTCCTGGCGCAAGACTGTTCGACATGCTGATAGCTCCCCTGGAGCGTCTGCCCCATACGCCAGATCTTGGCGAAAATAGAGGACTTGTGATCCGGGCAATGGCGCATCCTTTGTTGATGTCTGAGCGACACAGTACCACTAACCAAATGCTCTGGTACTTCGATCTCCCTGAATCCTGTTTCTCCCTCTAACCAAAACATGTGATGACATCATGAGTGCTTTGGCTCATGATGTCGTCATCCAATTCCTTCTCACTTCACCTCGTTGTTGCTCGCACGGTTCCCTCAAGAACATCTTATAAACCCTTGTGTCTTTTCTCTCAGATTTCCTCCGTTGGGGAACTCAGCTCACTCTTATCTATCATCAATAGCTTATTGGTTTACCTCACATCATAGTAAACCTGTTCCTCCACTTCGACATTATCATTAGTCGATATCGCATATCATTGCGATAACTAGTTCTGCAGCACATTCCCTTCTTATCGACATTCCGCCAACGACCTAAGTGCTCCCCTTCCTTCCAACACTCCGCCGATACTTTCATATCGTCTAGGTCATTGTGTGTGTTGTAGGTATTTCTCATCAATTGCTCTCACATTCCTGGAACAATCATTGACCCGCCTGTTCTTTTCAGTTTCTTTCTTTTTGCTTTGGCTTGTTGTCCTCGTGTTGTTGTTTCCTTCTTACACTCGTCATAGCTTGCCTTTAGGTAAAACTTGTTTCCTTATCTCGATTCATGTGTTCACTATTGTTATTGTATTTTCTCAGTTGTTGATCAACACAATGCCTTTAGTTTGTTTGTCAACAGATTTACAGTCTCGACTCACCAACGACATCTCTCTCTACGATCAAACGAAGGCAAGATATGACCGACAAGATTGAAACAACCCTTAAAGCGGATTACCTACCCATCCTTGACGGTACCAACTACACTAACTGGTCCGGAAGAATCAAGGTCCATCTTTGTGGCAAGGACCTCTGGAATGCGTGCACTACTCCCGTAAATCCCCTTGCTACCGCTGAAGAAAAACTCAAGTACAACAAAGCAAATTTTGAAGCCATCACAATCATTATCCCCAGACTCAACGCCCGTTGTTACAACGAAGTAGTCAATAAAGACACCATTGACCAAGCCACCCTTCTCTGGAAGAAATTGACAGATCAGTATGCTTCGCACTCTGTCGTCAATCGCGGTCGGGTATTTATGAGATGGTCCAATCTATCATACTCCAAGAACCTTCAGGAATACATTGACAAGACCAGATCTTCCTTGTTGGACATTGAATCCATCGACATTAACATTCCCAAGGAGCTCATTTCTTACCTCATTCTGGGCAAGTTACTAAATCATGATTTAGATCAAGTTGTTGATTGCATTGCCCTGTCTGAAGATTGCACTAAGGATCCCTATCTCGTTCTTGATTCTCTACAAACGTTCCAAACTCACAAGAAAAATCAAGTCAAAATTGGTGAAACAGCTGTGGCTATGATGACGTCGACCAACAAAAAGTTTCCTGTGAAGGTGGTCCACCTCTGTGGCTTTGGAGAACACAATCCTGAAGTCACCTCTCATTCCAAATTGCGGTGCTTTGAGAAATACACACACCTCAAGAAAGCTCATGATCAACAAAGAAACAAATGAAATGCCAGTGCAAGCCTTGCGCAAGCTTCAGCATTCGTCACTTCTCGAAACTTTGGACACTCCGATAGCTTTGTGATTGATTCGGCAGCTTCCCATCATATGATTTGTGATAAATCCCTTTTCTCCTCTTTTACTGCTGAATCTGTCACTATCAAAACAGGAAGTCCAACTGACTTGCTCGTGGCACACGGTATTGGAGATGTCACTGTCTCAATGAGCGGACGGCTTGTTCATCTTAAAGAATGCCTCTGGGTCCCAAAAGTCTTGCAACAGCTTCTCTCCCTGGTCCACATCATTAAAGAATCGGTTACCATCAGTATTGATAAATCCACGTTCTTGATCTCTGATAGATTGTCACTGTTGTTTTCTGGTTGTATTTGCGATAACCTTCTCTATGCTTGGTACTCCTCTCCCAGCTCCCTGCTCTCTAAATCACATACTGTCAACTACACCACCTGGAACCATCGGCTTGGGCATCCTGGAGAAAATATCATGAAACTTATGTGTCAGCTTGCTACTATGTCAGAGCCAACCTGACAAAAGTAACATAAAAAGAGACATTATTACCACAATATTAAGACCCATTTATATGACTAATAATGTACAAAAAACTCAGTTTACTTATTTTTATCCAATAAGCTTAGCAAAGTCCTGGCACCATAAAAATAAGTAATAAATTAAAATAAGAACTACTTTTTACAAAAATACTAAATAACTTCTAAACCTTGAGGATAACTTAGAATATTATGTCATATTCTGAATCCTCATGCAAATTAAGGTAGGGTCCCTCACTGGAAGTACCCCTGAATTCCTACTCCTTCACCTTGAACCAATTACCCGTAAGAATTGGCCACACTTATGTGTCACAGATGACATTACACATGTATGTACTTGTTATATATACATACCATATGTGAAATGTCCAATTATGGACTTATAATTGAGGTGTTGTGTATAGTTTAGGAGTTAGGCCCAATTGGGGTTTAATCCTCCAACCCCGCGCGTGGATTATATAATCTAATTGGAAATTGGCCAAATGCGTGGAAACAGCTAATCCCCTAGTTACCACACGTGTACAGGTGTAACTAGGGTACTAGTAGATTCTACGTGGTTTATTTACAAGGTTTCATTAATAAAAACCTTGAATACATAAGAGCAACATAGCCAGCGTGGCCTTTGATGATTGGCCATAGCCATTTGTGGCCCATTTGCGTCATTTGTGGCCCATTTCAGATACAAATACACGTCAGTGTTGCTATGTACCTTAGTTACAATGACCAAATAGGTTATTAAGGTCATTATAAACACTTGTGACGCTGAAATAATGATCAGCAGTGCCATTGGGATGAGCCTTGTTAGTGCCAATCTCCCAAATTGGCCACATTGCGCTGAAATATAGCAACTACACGCACACAGGCAAGAAAGGTCCTCTACTATGAGTGAAAATAGTATATATAGAGCCCTCTTTCCACGCCAAATGTTGTTCATGATCATCAATTATTATTACAGTCAATCAGTTACGCCGTGTCCTGTCCTTATTTCAGTTACTCTGCCCTGTTTTGCCTGTTTTATCCGTGGTGTTCTTCTTAAATCAACCATTCTACGTGTCCAGCTCCTGAGCAGAAACCATCCAATCTACCCAGCAGCTCTACTTCACCCCCCTACGTGGCTTTTTGGCTTAAAAGAAGCAATAGTGAGTACTTCTTTTATCCTTCTGTCCCCATTCTGGTTCCTTAATTGGAAAAGCACTTTGGTACCACCTTCTGTTACGCAGAAACCCATTGTTTGCTTAATCAGATACCACCCTGCTTAGCAGATCTCTGATTTAGAGGGCACCTACAAACACCCCTGCGCCAGCAGGCCCCTCTATAAAAAAGAATTATATTCTTTTTATTTCTTTCTTTACTACTTTTCTACGTGAAAATACCCCACTCTACCCATCCTTTGCACTCTTATCACCTCGTGTAGCTAAAAGGTACTAGCCCTTGGCATCACAGAGGCTGACATTATGGATCTCCCGATCTCAGACGTGAAGGAACTTTGTGAGGTTTGTGCATGTTCTAAAATGACTCTCATGCCTTTCCCCAGTCACTTCTCCAAGGTTCATTCTCCCCTTGATTGTCTCCACATGGACCTCATTGGACCTATCACCCCTCATTCAGTCTCTGGCTTCAAATATGTTCTCACCGTTGTTGACCAATTTTCATCATTTAAATTTGTTCAATTTTTGAAGGCAAAGTCTGACACTTTTGAAGAATTTGAAAAACTCGCAAAATTGATCAAAAATGTTCAACAGCTCACCATCAAAGAGATTGTTTCCGATGGGGGTGGGGAATTCGTCAATCACAAATTCAAACACTTTACTACTTTGCGAGGGATTGGTCACATTGTCTCTCCACCTGAGACACCTGAACACAATGGTTATGCTGAACGGGCCAATTGAACTATTCTGAATAAAGCTCAAGCCCTCCTCATGACCAGCGGTCTTCCCAATTCCTTTTGGGCCAAAGCGGTCAACTCCTTGAATTTCCTATCTGTCAGCTTGCTACTATGACAGAGCCAACCTGACAAAAGTAACATAAATAGAGACATTATTACTACAATATTAAGACCCATTTATATGACTAATAATGTACAAAAAACTCAGTTTACTTATTTTTTTCCAATAAGCTTAGCAAAGTCCTGGCACCATAAAAATAAGTAATTAATTAAAATAATAACTACTTTTTACAAAAATACTAAATAACTTCTAAACCTTGAGGATAACTTAGAATATTATGTCATATTCTGAATCCTCATGCAAATTAATGTAGGGTCCCTCACTGGAAGTACCCCTAAATTTCTACTCCTTCACCTTGAACCAATTACCTGTCAGCTGACAAGTAAAACACTTCTACCCCTTAGATAGTATAATAGGTTTTTACTACACCAGCTGCAAAAGGCACTTCAATTTTCTTTCCTTTCAATTAAGTTTCACACTCCTTTCATTGATTTTATTATTAACATACTTTAAACATGCTTGTATCTAGTAAAGATTAGCGGATCTCATATATAAAGCTGTCCTCCTTGAACTCTATTGTTCCCTAGACTTTCAGAAGAGACGACAATAATAAACATCAATTTTATTCTTCATTCCTCTTAATCTTCAAGATACATCCTCAAATCACTACTTCAAGATAGCTTGCCCCATTCACATCAGCAAATCACTGTTTGGATCATCAAGCCTGACTGTCTCAAAACTTATCACTGGCTGGGCGTGAACTTTTGGATCAGAACAGACACCCATCTACGACTTGGAGCCACTGGTCAATTCCAGTAAATTTCCATCGAGTGGAATCTAGTCCTACCCGGAGTAACCCGCCGGTGACAATTGGCCACCACCCCTTATACCTGTACACCTGGACGGCCCTGTGCAGACGGAACCCTCTTGACACAAGGATTCATCATTTTTTTTCCAGTTTTTTTAAGAGAAATAAAGTCTGGTTAACCTTTCGGATCAACACAGAAGATAGTTGTTCAGCTCCAGTTTCCACCTCCCATCTCCCCCTTCCTTTCGCCCTCCATCTCGCTACTTATCGACTCGGTCTCAAGCCTCAGATACCAGCAAGTCCCCTGCTAGTTCGTGGTCAGCTGAAACCACCATTGCCGCCGCTTTTGGTTGTTCAACTCTGCAAGACCAACCTTATCTCATTCGGTCCGAAGGAAGAGGCTCTAGCTTTCGTTGAACCACCCAGATCTTTCTTTCTTCTCTGTCTCAAGTCCTTCCTTCCTGAATCTCTTCTGCCTCTCAGATACACATCATGTCGGTTGTAGACGAGATTCACTCAATCAAACAACAACTTATGCAACTTCAAACGCGACTCAAAGCTCTTGAATCCACATTCGCCAGCTCTCCTTCAAAACCTAGTCAGAACGCAAGAAGAACCAGAGATCAAGCTAGAGTTCCACCACCTTGCAGTCCACTTGTGCCTAAAGCATCTGGTCATTGCCGTTCGGCCTCAAACTTGAACACAAGCCGTCAGGATGCGAAACGTACCCAAGCAAAGAATAACGACAAGCAGACACTTCGTAGTCGCTCGTTCCAAGTGATGAGACATCTGGTTAATGTCGTTGATATGTCTCAGTTAAAAGATCAGAAACCAGCCGGCAGAAACACCATTACAGCTTTTCAGCACCCACCGATTCAATTGCCCATAAAAAAGATCACAAACAGCTTGAGTGCGAAGCTTCCCAGCGAACAAGAACGACAGAACAAGCCTTTGGTTTCAGTATTGTCGGCACCAGATAACAGAAAGACACTAGTTGCTCCAAGGATTTCATTGTTCAAGCCAATTCCTAAACACTCTCGCTTGCACGAGTTGATCAAGATTAGCTACCGTGGCCTTTGTTTTCCACCCGACAATCTGATATCTAGCAATTACGCCTACCAAGTAGAAGAACGATTCATCTCCGCAGATAAAATTGAGAAGCAGGCTACTAAGTTAATCAGGAGAGGTCTAGCCGGCGTTTGGAGATGGAGTTTTGCAAAACAAGCCGCTGGTTATCAATCCTTGATAAAGAAAGACTCACCTCCAGCTACCACTTCTTGATATTGGAAATACTCGGGATGGGCAACAAGCAATACTCCTGGATGCTCACCACCACCCATCTGTAATCTCCCTATGGCTGTATCTGATAAACTGGTAATGCCAACCTGGTTTTGGCATCAAGATAGATGGCTCCTGTTCTCAGTTCATGACTCTTGAGTTTCGATTAGTAGATTCATCCTTTTTTTATTTGTTTTTTTTTAGATGTATCAAATGTCAGCTGGCAAGTAAAACACTTCTACCCCTTAGATAGTATAATAGGTTTTTACTACACCAGCTGCAAAAGGCACTTCAATTTTCTTTCCTTTCAATTAAGTTTCACACTCCTTTCATTGATTTTATTATTAACATACTTTAAATATGCTTGTATCTAGTAAAGATTAGCGGATCTCATATATAAAGCTGTCCTCCTTGAACTCTATTGTTCCCTAGACTTTCAGAAGAGACGACAATAATAAACATCAATTTTATTCTTCATTCCTCTTAATCTTCAAGATACATCCTCAAATCACTACTTCAAGATAGCTTGCCCCATTCACATCAGCAAATCACTGTTTGGATCATCAAGCCTGACTGTCTCAAAACTTATCACTGGCTGGGCGTGAACTTTTGGATCAGAACAGACACCCATCTACGACTTGGAGCCACTGGTCAATTCCAGTAAATTTCCATCGAGTGGAATCTAGTCCTACCCGGAGTAACCCGCCGCTGACATTACCCGTAAGAATTGGCCACAAATATATGTCACATGGACGTTACACACGTGTGTACTTCTTATATATGCATACTATATGTGAAATGACCAATTATGGACTTATAATTGAGGTGTTGTGTATAGTTTGGGAGTTAGGCCCAATTGGGGTTTAAACCTCCAACCCCGCGCGTGGATTATATAATCCAATTGGAAATTGGCCAAATGCGTGGAAATAGCTAATCCCCTAGTTACCACATATGTACAAGTGTAACTAGGGTAAAAGTAGATTCTACGTGGTTTATTTACAAGGTTTTATTAATAAAAACCTTGAATACATAAGAGTAACATAGCCAGCGTGGTCTTTAATGATTGGCCTTAGCCATTTGTGGCCCATTTGCGTCATTTGTGGCCCATTTCAGATACAAATACACGTCAGTGTTGCTATGTACCTTAGTTACAATAACTAAATAGATTATTAAGGTCATAAAAAGCACTTGTGACGCTGAATTAATGACCAGCAGTGTCATTGGGATGAGCCCTGTTAGTGCCAATCTCCCAAATTGGCCACATTGCGCTGAAAACCAGTTACTACACGCACACAGGCAGAAAGGTCCTCCACTATGAGTGAAATTATACAAGTGTAACTAGGGTAAAAGTAGATTCTACGTGGTTTATTTACAAGGTTTTATTAATAAAAACCTTGAATACATAAGAGTAACATAGCCAGCGTGGTCTTTAATGATTGGCCTTAGCCATTTGTGGCCCATTTGCGTCATTTGTGGCCCATTTCAGATACAAATACACGTCAGTGTTGCTATGTACCTTAGTTACAATAACTAAATAGATTATTAAGGTCATAAAAAGCACTTGTGACGCTGAATTAATGACCAGCAGTGTCATTGGGATGAGCCTTGTTAGTGCCAATCTCCCAAATTGGCCACATTGCGCTGAAAACCAGTTACTACACGCACACAGGCAGAAAGGTCCTCCACTATGAGTGAAATTAGTATATATAGAGCCCTCTTTCCACGCCAAAAGTTGTTCCCCATCATCAATTATTATTACAGTCAATCAGTTACGCCGTGTCCTGTCCTTACTTCAGTTACTCTGCCCTGTTTTGCCTGTTTTATCCGTGGTGTTCTCATTAAATCAACCATCCTACGTGTCCAGCTCCTGCGCAGAAACCCTTCAATCTACCCAGCAGCTCTACTTCACCCCCCTACGTGGCCTTTTGGCTTGAAAGAAGCAATAGTGAGTACTTCTTTCATCCTTCTGTCCCCATCCTGGTTCCTTGATTTGAAAAGCACTTTGGTACCACCTTCTGTTACGCAGAAACCCATTGTTTGCTTAATCAGATACCACCCTGCTTAGCAGATCTCTGATTTAGAGGGCACCTACAAACACCCCTGCGCCAGCAGGCCCCTCTATAAAAAAGAATTATATTCTTTTTATTTCTTTCCTACTACTTTTCTACGTGAAATTATCCTACTCTACCCTTATTTTGCACTCTTATCACCTTGTGTAGCTAAAAGGTACTAGCCCTTGGCATCACAGAGGCTGACACTATCTAACCTGTTATCAACTCCGTCTCGATTCAATTTTTCTCCATATGAACTTTGGACTAAAACTGTTCCTCCCATTCATCGGATTAGAACGTTTGGATCAAAGGCATACTTCGCTGTTCCTAAATCTCACAGGTCTTGGAAGCTTGGGAGAACAGGGGAACCTGGGATCCTGGTCGGATTTGATAATGAAGGGACTGTCTTTAGGATCATCCGCTTGAAGGATCACAAGTTGATCAAAACTCAACATGCAATTTTCGACGAGAAGGTCTTTCCTACGCTAAATGACATAGAAGTTCCCTCTTCTAGCTTTAATATAGACAACTACTTCATCAAGGAAGTCGACTCTGCCCCTTTTGATCAAGCTCTGTCTGCAACCTCATTGGCAGTCCCTATACATCCAGTTGCTTCTCCACCGGATCCTACGTCAAAAATCGGGGCTTGATAGCGGGCACGCCTATCCGCACGCCCAAAAAAAACGGTGTGCAGCCGCTGCACGCCGCTTTGGAAAGGCGTGCAGAGGCTGCACGCCCTTCCCTGAAGGCTGCACACCATTTGCACGCCTTCAATAGGCGTGCATATGGCGCGCAACCCTGCCAGACAGGCGTGCAGAGCCTGCACGCCTGTCTGGAGGGCGTGCAAAGCCTGCACGCCCTTCGGACAGGCGTGCAGGCTTTGCACGCCTGTCGGCTCACGTAAGCCTCTCGATTCAAGAGGCTTACGTGAGCCGCACAATTGGTGCTACGGTGTACGTAGCTCCAATTGCGCGGCTCACGTAAGCCTCTCAAATTGAGAGGCTTACGTGAGCCAGCCCAGGCCAGTTCCGCTGGAACTGACCTGGGCGTGGGTACAGAAACCCGCCACCAAGTTCAACCACCCAGATCCGCAAGCAAATGACCGGCCACGCCCAACAGACACTCACCAGACCCAACCATCAAGGTAAGCCCCCCCAGGCCCCACTTTAGGGCAAAAAGGGGCCTCCTGGGCTCCTTTTTTCCACAAAAAAGTCCCCCTGAGCCACCCAGGGCCTTGTTTTGGTCCAAAAGGGGCCTGATGGGCCCCTTTTGGCCCAAAAAAAGGCCTCATCAGACCCCCAGACCCCACATCAAGCCCAAAAGGGGCCTGCCAAGCCCCTTTTGGGATGATTGAAATCTCTGCAGCCCCAAAGGGGCATGCTTGGCTCCTCTTGGGCCTGAATAAAGCACCCACAACCCCAAATAGAGCCCCAAAAGGCTCCATAAGTGCTCCATAAACCCCCCAGCCCCCCAAGCAAGCCCAAAAGGTGCCTGCTGGGCCCCCTTTGGGCTAAATAAAAAGCCTTAACTTCTGTTTGGCTTGTCCAAATGGGCTCAAAAGTGAATCAGAAATTAGTTAATGGATATAATTTTTTACTTTTATGAAAATTTTCCATAGCACATGAATGGTTTGCGGACAGCGGCTGTTTTAAGATTTGGCCAGAATCTCCTCCTACTCAAATGATGTAACTTCTGTTTGGCTTGGCCAAATTGGCTCAAAAATGTATCAGAAATTAGGTAATGGATATAATTTTTTCCTTTTATGAAAATTTTCCATAGCACATGAATGGTTTGCGGACAGCTGCTGTTTAAAGATTTGGCCAGAATCTCCTCCTACTCAAATGACGTAACTTCTGTTTGGCTTGGCCAAATTGGCTCAAAGGTGTATCAGAAATTAGGCAATGGATATAATTTTTTACTTTTGTGAAAATTTTCCATAGCTTATGAATGGTTTGCGCACGGCAGCCGTTTGATGATTTGGACATAATCTCCTCCTACTCAAATGATGTAACTTCTGTTTGTCTTGGCCAAATGGACTCAAAAGTGTATCAGAAATTAGGCAATGGATATAATTTTTCACTTTTGTGAAAATTTTTCACGGCGCATGAATGGTTTGGGCATGGCGGCCGTTTGAAGATTTGGGCAAAATATTGCGCAAACCGTTCACGCGCTATGGAAAATTTCATAACAGTAAAAAATTATATCCATTACATAATTTCTGACACACTTTTGAGCCCATTTGGACAAGCCAAAGAGAAGTTACATCATTTGAGTAGGAGGAGATTCTGGCCAAATCATCAAACGGCTGCTGTGCGCAAACCATTCATGTGCTATGGAAAATTTTCATAAAAGGAAAAAATTATATCCATTGACTAATTTCTGATACACTTTTGAGCCAATTTGGCCAAGCCAAACAGAAGTTACATCATTTGAGTAGGAGGAGATTCTGGCCAAATCTTTAAACGGCCGCCGTGCGCAAACCATTCATGCGCTATGGAAAATTTTCATAAAAGTAAAAAATTATATCCATTAACTAATTTCTGATTCACTTTTGAGCCCATTTGGACAAGCCAAACAGAAGTTAAGGCTTTTTATTTAGCCCAAAGCGGGCCCAGCAGGCACCTTTTGGGCTTGCTTGGGGGGCTGGGGGGTTTATGGAGCACTTATGGAGCCTTTGGGGCTCTATTTGGGGTTGTGGGTGCTTTTTTCAGGCCCAAGAGGGGCCAAGCATGCCCTTTTGGGGATGCAGAGCTTTCAATTATCCCAAAAGGGGCTTGGCAGGCCCCTTTTGGGCTTGATGTGGGGTCTGGGGGTCTGATGAGGCCTTTTTTTGGGCCAAAAGGGGCCCATCAGGCCCCTTTTGGACCAAAACAAGGCCCTGGGTGGCTCAGGGGGACTTTTTTGTGGAAAAAAGGAGCCCAGGAGGCCCCTTTTTGCCCTAAAATGGGGCCTGGAAGGCTTACCTTGATGGTTGGGTCTGGTGAGTGTCTGTCGGGCATGGCCGGTCATTTGCTTGCGGATCTGGGTGGTTGAACTTGGTGGCGGGTTTCTGTACCCACGCCCAGGTCAGTTCCAGCGGAACTGGCCTGGGCTGGCTCACGTAAGCCTCTCAATTCAAGAGGCTTACGTGAGCCGCGCAATTGGAGCTACGTACACCGTAGCACCAATTGCGCGGCTCACGTAAGCCTCTCGAATCGAGAGGCTTACGTGAGCCGACAGGCGTGCAAAGCCTGCACGCCTGTCCAAAGGGTGTGCCGGCTTTGCACACCCTCCAGACAGGCATGCAGGCTCTGCACGCCTGTCTGGCAGGGTTGCACGCCATATGCACGCCTATTGAAGGCGTGCGAATGGTGTGAAGCCTGTAGGGAAGGGCGTGCAACCTCTGCACGCCTTTCCGAAGCGGCGTGCAGCGGCTGCACACCGTTTTTTTTGGGCGTATGGATAGGCGTGCGCACGCCCTTTGGGCGTGCCGCTATCAAGCCCCTCAAAAATCATCTTGAGTGATATCTCGGAGTCACACATTCTTCCTTATCATAGGAGAGCTCCCCGCGCTTTTGTCACTTCTGCAGTTGGCTCGGTTCCCACTCATTACAATCAAGCAGTACAGAGCTTGAGGTCCTCTTCCTGGATTGATGCTATTAAATTGGAGCTTGACGCCATGGAGCGCTTGAATGTTTGGACAGTTGTCGACAGGTCCCCTAGTATGAAAACCGTTGGTACGACCTGGGTCTTCAAAGTGAAGGATGATCGCGGTGCCAATCCCGTCTTTAAAGCGCGTCTTTGTGCGCAGGGATTCTCTCAGACTCATGGTGTGGATTTCTCCAAGACTTTTGCGCCCACTGGGCGTCTAAATTCTCTCCGGGCGTTAATATCTCATGCCGCTTTGAATGACCTAGACTTTCAACAATTAGACGTCAAGACAGCATTTCTCAATGCGGATCTTGAAGAAGAGGTGTTCTTGTCCATTCCTCAAGGCATCAACCTAGACAAGTGTCAGAGGTGTCTTCGCTTGAACAAGGCTATCTATGGTCTCAAACAGGCTCCCCTTGCCTGGTTCAACCGTCTGTCAACTTGGTTGAAGAGTGTTGGTTTCTCTTTGGCTGTCTCCGACCCGTGCGTTTTCTTTTGGGTAGACGCCAATCCTGTCTGGCTCTTTGTTCACGTCGATGACATTGCGGATTTTGGGAAGAATCTTGACGCATTCAAGAATGAAATCAAGGCTGAGTTTGACATGAAGGATCTCGGGAAGGCTGATCTCCTGCTTGGTATTAAAATTATCCACGATCCGCTTGCCTTGGTCATGTCGCAAGAGCATTACATTAGCTCTGTCCTTGACTTGTATGGCATGGAGAATTGCCAACCAGTTTCTACTCCCCTTGTCCCAAACTCACACTTGACTCATGCGACTGTTGAAGAGTGCAATCGTTTCAACACGTTGGGTGTCAATTTCCGAAGCGCAGTAGGGGCGCTCAGCTATCTCAGCTCGGCTACACGTCCCGACATCGCCTTTGCAGTTAGTACTTTGTCTCAATTCCTCGAACGGCCTGGCATACTTCACTGGGAAGCCTTTACGCATGTTCTACGTTATCTGGCTGGCTCGCAAGCAGTGTGCCTACTCTACGAACGCAATGTCTCATCTCCATTGAAAGGCTACACCGACGCGGACTGGGGCGATTGCCTACTCACTTGTTGCTTGGTAACTGGCTAACTGACTCTCTTCAATGATCACCTTATTGGTTGGCAAAACAAGAAGCAACCTGTCGCCTCACTGTCGTCTTGTGAAGCTGAATATTGCGCACTTACTGATTTTGCTTGCAAATTGTTGTGGATCCACCAGCTCATTCAAGAAATTAGGTTGACGGATATTGCCCAACCTACGGTAGTTCATGAAGATAATCAGGGATGTATTGCCGTGGCAAATTTCGATTCCAACACCAATTCCAAGAAGATGAAGCATGTAGATATTCAGTTACATTTCATTCGCGAAGTGATCAAGGACGGAAAAATTGCTCTTCAGTACACGCCGACGCATGACATGCTTGCCGACTTCTTAACAAAATCTGTCCCTCGGCCAGCACTTACCAAGTCCATGCAGCAATTAAGCCTGTTTTGTCTAGAGGGAAGGGGGGGTGTTGATGTCTGAGCAACACAGTACCACTAACCAAACACTCTGGTACTTCGATCGCCCTGAATCCTGTTTCTCCCTCTAACCAAAACATGTGATGACATCATGAGTGCTTTGGCTCATGATGTCATCATCCAATTCCTTCTCACTTCACCTCGTTGTTGCTCGCACGGTTCCCTCAAGAACATCTTATAAACCCTTGTGTCTTTTCTCTCAGATTTCCTCCGTTGGGGAACTCAGCTCACTCTTATCTATCATCAATAGCTTATTGGTTTACCTCACATCATAGTAAACCTGTTCCTCCACTTCGACGTTATCATTAGTCGATATCACATATCATCGCAATAACTAGTTCTGCAGCACATTCCCTTCTTATCAACATTCCGCCAACGACCTAAGTGCTTCCCTTCCTTCCGACACTCCGCCGATACTTTCATATCGTCTAGGTCATTGTGTGTGTTGTAGGTATTTCTCATCAATTGCTCTCACATTCCTGGAACAATCATTGACCCGCCTGTTCTTTTCAGTTTCTTTCTTTTTGCTTTGGCTTGTTGTCCTTGTGTTGTTGTTTCCTTCTTACACTCGTCATAGCTTGCCTTTAGGTAAAACTCGTTTCCTTATCTCGATTCATGTGGTCACTATTGTTATTGTATTTTCTCAGTTGTTGATCAATACAATGCCTTTAGTTTGTTTGTCAACATCCTTCCGGTCCAGCGGACTACTGCTGCTTTGTGCTGGGTGGGATGCGAGATGTCCTGCTGTTGACAAGGGTTCTTGCGCCTTTCCTGTTGGTAGGGATGATGGCGTTCTTGTCTTACTTGCAGTTGGCATCCTTCCGCCGGTAATTGAATCAGAAACGGGCTCCACCCCTTTGTCCTCGCTAACAAGCTCTCCCTGCCCACAAGGCCCTCCAAGGCGCGGTGGCTGGACTTTGCTTGTGTCCAAAGGATGGCCATAGCCTGCCAATTGCTTGCCGCAAAGGCTTCCAGGATGCAACTCTGGAAGTTGAGGTGCGTTTGAAGCAGCACTGCCGGCATTAACCGGTCGAACACGGCAGTTCAAGCGGTGCTCAAACAGCCGTGTTTGACCGGTGGTCGGACAGGCATGGTCCAATCAAAGCACCTGCCGGCGGGTCGGACAGGCCTGTCCAATCAGTTCCTGGGACCGGTCACACAGGACCAGCCGGGACCGGTCGGACAAATCTGTCCGACCAGTTGGCTCTTGCTTTGGTTGGACAGTGCCCGTCCAACCACCGGTCGAACACGGCTTTTTGAGCACCGCTCAAACTGCCGTGTTCGACCGGTTAATGCTGGCAGTGCAGCAGTTCCGTTGCCTGATCCATCATCTCATGGCTTCAACGCTTGTTTAAATTCTCCTGCTGGGACAAGGTTTGCATTGGCTGATCTAGTGGATAACAACAACAACTGGTTAAAGCCGCTAGACTTGGACTTAGGAGGGGGTGCCATGACTAGAAGATAATCTTACTAGTAACTCACTGCCTACTACTGCCGTCCTTGGCTCTTCAGTAACAATATCAATTTCTTTGCTACTACCGTCAAGACTCCTGACGTTGGCTTCCGTGAGATCTAATGGTTGTTGTTCGGTCCCAGCAATGGTAACTCCTCCAGCTCCTGTGACTGCGGGATCTACAGTTGGTTGAACTAAATGAGCAGTATTGCCAACCGGTTGAAACAAATTATTAAAAGAACAATTGTTAACCGTATTGTTCAACAAGGGAGGGTTACAAAAGAAGTTGTCAAAATCAAAATGAGCTGGTTCACTCCTAGTGACTGGACAAGTCTGATGGTCCAAAGCAAAAAATTGGTGGATGTTGGTTTGCCTAGAGGACACTGTCCAACGGTAAAAAATTCAACCACACCGTACTTGAGTACTATCTTATACAAAGGCTAAACTCACTGATCACAGACAGGAGGTAAGGAAGAAAGTAACTACGTAGGAACGGAACCTAAACGGTGAAATCTGCTCGCAACAGATGCAAATAGAAAATCAATTAGCAATTCTATCCAGACTACTCTGCAATCCTGGAGTAAAAAAAATGTAAGAACACGGATGCACTACGGCCAGACCCCCAAATGTCAACCTATGTCTCTCTAGTGACAGTAGGTTGAATGGGTTTAGTAGTACTATCAGTCACTACTGTAGCTTATTGACGGTTCTGTACAATAGCTAGCCGTCACTTCTGCGCAAAGGAAGCTATAAGAATAGATGGATGAGATGTTTGAGATAGAAGAGAATATAGATACTAGCTATACTCACAGAGTAAAGATAGTATCTGGAGGGAGAGGAGAACGTAAGTAAGAGTGAAAAAAAGGATAAAGAATAAACTGAGTGAGATGAATGAAGAGAAGGAAAGAGGAACAAGAGGATAAAGCCCCAGTTGCTTATATGAAGCAAGTTGGGCGGGCTTAGTAATTCCTAGCAAACGTACTTCTGCTTGGAAGCTCTTTAATATACAGTAACTCAGTCATCCTGGCTTAAGAGTACCCAAGGACTCACGAGGGACTCTATTCACGCTAATCATGTTATCAGAGTGATAAACTACTCTATTCAAGAGTACTCACACTAATTCTAAAAGGTAGCTTCTTGCTACTTTCTCTAGTGTGTAACTATACTACTATAGTTACTGTTAGCTAACTTCTACTAGTACCATCTACGGTGGCAGGTAGCTGAAACATACTGCTTGGCAAGCAGTTACACCCTGCTTGGCAAGTAGGTCATAAACTGCTTGCCAAGCAGGCTACAACCTGCTCTCCGAGCAGGCTACAACCTGCTTGCCAAGCAGACTACACACTGCTCGTCGAGCAGTCTACACACTGCTCGTTGAGCAGTCCACACACTGCTCGGCAAGTAGGTCATAACCTGCTTGCCGAGCGGGCTGCAACCTGCTCGGCGAGCAGGTTATGACCTACTCGCCGAGTGCAGCCTGCTCGGCGAGTAGGTAATAACCTCCTCGCCAAGAAGGCTACACACTGCTCAGCGAGTAGGTCATAACCTGCTTGCCAAGCAGGCTGCAACCTGCTTGGCGAGCAGGTTATGACCTACTCGCCGAGTGCAGCCTGCTTGGTGAGCAGGTTATTACCTACTCGCCAAGCAGGTTGTAGCCTGATTGGCAAGCAGATTATGACCTACTCACCAAGAAGTGTGTAGCCTGCTCGGCGAGTAGGTCATAAGCTGCTTGGCAAGCAGGCTGCAACCTGCTCAGCAAGTAGGTAATAACCTGCTCGCCAAGCTGGCTACACACTGCTCGCCGAGCAGGTTGTGACCTACTCGCTGAGCAGTGTGTAAACTGCTCGCCGAGCAGTGTGTAGTCTGCTCGGCGAGCAGGTTGTAGCCTGCTCGGCGAGTAGGTTATGACCTACTCGCCGAGCAGGGTGTAACTGCTTGCCAAGCAGTGTGTAACTGCTTGCCAAACAGTATGTAGTCTGCTTGGCAAGCAGGTTATGACCTGCTCACCAAGCAGTGTGTAGTCTGCTTGGCGAGCAGGTTATGACCTACTCGCCAAGCAGTGTGTAAACTGCTTGCCAAGCAGTGGGTAGTCTGCTCGGCAAGCAGGTTGTATGTGACCTGCTTAGCAAGCAGTGTACAGTCTGAGAAGAAACTTGGAGTGCACTCTAGGGCACTCCAGTCTACCCTTCCCGCAGGAGTGCAAAGCCAATGCCTCTTTGGTAGAAATTGTAGTGAAGTCAAATGCACTCCATTTTTTTTGGAGTACATTTGACTGTACTCCCCTTTTTTGGTTGTTTTTGGAGTGCTGAGGTTGGTACTTCATAAAAACTGGAGTTCACATGGGAGCACTCCATATTATTGGAGTACAATATTGCAGCACTCCAATATTTTTGGTGTACCGGTCCACCACAGCCAAAATGTTGGAGTGCACATAGTAAATTTATGGAGTGCCTTAAGGCTGACCCTAAAAAATCATACCCACATTTCAGACTGGAAACGTTGCAAGTGAGAGAAAAGTTTAGGAACTGGAAGCAAAATTCACCATTTTGAAACCCCCTGGTAAATAAGATGATTCATGTTGGACATAAATCCAGAAACCATCAGCAAGTTTTTAACAACACAGTCCAGCTACCAGTTTGGTTTGGGATGGTTGCTAATGCAAGGTTATGGATCACATAAAAATATTCAATGTGAACTGTCCTATGTAACCAAATTTTCATCAGGTCAAGTCAAACTAATTGTGAGCCTGGGCCTCTACGGTGGCAGCAGGACACAAGATGGGGGAGAACTCTGGTTGTATTTCAAGGGAATGGGATACAACTAGAAGGAGAAAGAGAGGACTTTGAGGATAGATAATGAAACTTAGAATATGATGATGATGATGATGATGATTGTAAAAGCTTGTTTATACTTCTCTAACCTTAAAGGTGAGGAATAAGGCTCAATCCAAAAAGGAGAGCAAGTAGCGGAGATAACTCTTACGCCTCCTCTCCTAAAGAAACAGAGAGGGTGATCAGCTCTTCAGCTGCCCAGTTTTTTAGATCAAAGGAAACTGATCAAGGTTCTTTAGAGGGAAACCTATGTGGGTTTAATTGCTCAAAAGCCCACAGAAAAGCAAGAGAAGAATGAAGTTATGATTGATAATAAATGCCTCTTTAATGATCAATGATGAAGATGAAAAGAAGTGGGATGAAGCAATCAGAAGACTAGGTGAGAGAAGAAGAGATTGGAGCAATGCTTACTTGTCAACAAAAGGTGACCCCAAATGACCACTGAATAGTGAGGAGATGGGAGGACCTTGATTTGTTGAGTAGTGAAGGTTGTCCAATGGCTTGTTCTGCTGGTGTAGTGGTTCTGGTTGAATGATCTTAGGAAGGTCTTCTGAGTTCCATGTGGAAGATGAACTCAGAAGATCAAATTGAATATATGCAATATGAACTGAACTTAGAAAATAGTTAGAACTTAGAATATTATTCCACTCCTCAGTGGAATAATACAACACAACTATGGCACAAGCAATATATGAAATTAAAGCTTGAATTGCGGAGAATCTGAGTAAGGCACTGTTGAAGCCTTTTGGGCAACAGTGTTGTCTCTAAGGCTGACACTAATGCTTACAGTAATCCAATTATGAAAATTGCTACATATTTCACGCCATGATCTTCAGCACCAAATTATTAATTTGGTATGGGTCATAAGTGTAATAATGATATCAGGGTGATCAAGATACCCTTGAATCTATCCCTTTACATTGAAAAATTGAAAGTAGGGTTTTAACTTTACCTGATAAAAATTTGGAAATATAACTCTGAGTTGTTGAGTTTGTATTCAGGCCCTATTGGGCTGCCCTCAATCATCATATGATAATGCAGTTCTGCTCATCTCCAAGCTATCAGAGATTGGTGGAGCCAAACTCTGCACAATCTGAGTTTTTTACTTGAGGGCGTAGAGTGATTCAGAGGAGAACATGTCATATGTGGAAAAGAAGATTGTTCAGGCTCAAAAGAAACACCCAAAGGTGCCAGGGCAGGTTCAACTTGTAAATCTTGCACTAGAGATGGCCCCGGCGAACCCGCCGTGGGTACACAGCGGTACAGGTCTGACATCATAATTGCAATTTGGGCGCGCTCATGCAACCCCGCAAAGCAAAACCGTCGCCCCAAGGGTCATATGGTCAACGGTGTGGAACTACTCTTTATGAGAATAGAGCTTGAGAGGGAATAGGTGCTTGAAGGGCTGCCTCTTGGTTGTCTGGGAGAGTAAGGTAACAAGAATATAAGAGTATGGACTCTTAACAAATAAGGTGTGGCTGATGAGGATCTAAGGATGTCTTTGTAAGGGTATGATTTATGTGTAATGACTTATGGTTTATGACTATGCTTATCTTCCAGGTTGTAATCAGACTGGGGGCTGGGATATATAAGGTACTAATAATTTCTCCAAGTTAATGGGGCTATGATATGTGGTAATTGCTTTATAATGTGTGACCAGTGATTTTATGATGGGGAACAAATGAGCAGGGAAAACAAGCCTCTTATATAGGAAATATGGACAATTGGGGGAGTGGCCAAAATGTGGTTGTGTGAGGGATGAAACATATAGATGAAACGTGAAAAAGAAATGAGAATGGCTGACTTGTGGGTGATGGAAATAAATGGAAGGATGGAACAAGTGAAAAAGCTATATACATTGGTTGAGTTGTGGTTAAGGGGTTGAAACGTGAAAAGTATGAGTTGTGGAATATTCTATGAGAGTGAGGACTATATACATGTAAAAATATTCAAAGGAAGGGGTTGGGGTTTCATGTGTTGGGAAGCTGGTTTGAGGATGTCTGGTGGATTCCTTGTGAAACTAGTGTGATTGATGTGTCTTGGCCAAGGCTTGTGATCCTTCTGTGATTGCTGAACCTTGTGTTTTGGACTTTCTAGCTTTTTGCTAAGAAAAGGTTGGCTTACCACATCCACCCCCAAATTAGATGATGTCCCCATCATCCAAACTAAAGAAGAGCCAATCTTGACGGGAGAGTGATAAGAGAAAAAGAAAAAGAAATGTAAGAGAGGGAATGGAAAAGAGAGAAAGAAATGAAATTGATATGAAGGAAAATAATCTGTTTTGAGTGGGGATTTTTTTGATTCAGAAACAAGTTGGAGAAAAGTGTAGGGAAGCTGAATCTTCATCTGTTGGAGCAAAGTAATCTTTGATATTTTTGTGTGTGATGATATCTTCCAAGAGGCATGTCCTAGTTTAAATCTTTCAGCCACCCCCAAATTTGGTGATTGTGAGGGGGAAGTTTTGATTTGCATTTTTTACATCAGTTTTACTTGCTATGGAACCTCCTTCCAATTGCCCAGGGATTTTTTTTTTGCTTGATATAGGCTATTGAGCTACTTCCAAGTTGTTGTTCTGCAGGTTTAAGTTGCTTTGGGTGATATTTGTCTTGACTGTAAGGCTGTCATTGCTGGCAACAGGCAATTGTTAAGAGTTTTCTTTCAGCTGAGGGGTTGAGTGCTTGAGTCCAAGGTGGTGTTAATTGCGTGGGTACTGATCTCATGGTTGGACTGGAAGTAATTCTGAACTGGGATTCTTGGTGTGTATTCTTGTTTGTTTCTTCTATTTCTGAACAGGGTATTGTTTTGCAGGTTCAGATTGTCTCAACTTTGGGATGTATCAGGAAGTAATTTCACTGCACGCGCTGAAACAAATTTCCTTATCATAATCCTATTGGTTTGGTGTCAAGGAGAAAAACCCTTGCAGCAGGTCCTGATTCTTATGATGGGACGAGGTCTTGGCTGGTGGTGTGTGCGTACAGGTGTCTATTCTTGCCTGTTTCTTCCAGTGCTTGACAGAGTATTGCTTTGTTGCCCGGATTCAGATCGCTTGTTGTTGGGTACCGGGTGCTCTGCCAAGAGTTGACCAATTTGGGCTGTGATACACCGTGAGGCGCCTATTACATGTCGCCAGGGTCCCCATCAGTGTTAGTAGGTTGGTCAAGCAAGATTGCTGGCCTCGCCAGCTCCGCCTCAGGTATATAATTGGCTGTTTGTCTGATAAGTTGGGTGCAGTCGTTCCTGCACAATTTCTTGACCTTGCTCATGGCTTTTACTTGAATCTTTCCCTCGCTCCAGTGGCTCTCTTAACTGTTTCTTGATCCAGTGCCTATCTGTTACCCAGCTCCATATGGATGCTGTCCAGCACTTGACAGACAGCAGGACTGGTGTTCATCTTCAAATCCCTTCTCATCGTCTCGCGCCCGCCGCTACATATTCTAAAGGTGCTGATATCTTGACCGAGTTGCCGAGCAGACCATGGATGCTGTCCAACCCCTCCTTTGTCCCGTATGCTCGCCCGAGACCGTTACTTGGCGCTATCTATCTCATTCATGCTCTTTGTGTTTGCGTCTGAGCAGTTTCCTAATTCGCATGACGTTCTTTGTGTCAGAGATAGCGGAGGCTATCATCACTTGTCCCAGATTGTTACCAAATCATTTGCCGCCACAATTATGTTTCTAGAGTTGGTAATAGGGCCAAATGAGCTTCTAGGACCAAAAGCCAGCCTCATGGCGGCATAATTAATCACCCGCAGTCGTTATTTCAGCTGTCTCGCGTCGCCACCTTCTTTTTCTTTTCATTTGAATGTTTTTAAGTGTTTTTAAGTGGTTTTGAGTGGTTTTAAGTAGTACGGTAAGAATATCAGATCAGAAGAAAGTGACTTTGAATTTTTTTTAATGGCTTTATCTATTTTGAAGATGGGAATTGGTGATGTCAAATGACTTCACAAGGCTGTGGGCAACAATGACATGTGTTAGTTTGATCCCATTCCTTGATTCTTGCCCTCTTTTTTAATTTGAACTTCTCTTCAAAGTGCTGGTGGATTGGTAGAAGAATTTGGAGGTCAATTGGTGGTGTTGGGGTAGGGATTTTTTTGTTGATTTCTTCATCTTCTAGAGTTCCATAGTCCGCTTGTTGACTGTTTGTGTTCATTTTGGATTTTTTTTCTGCAGGTTCTTCTTCCACAAGGCAATTGTGAGCCTGGGCCTCTACGGTGGCAACAGGACACAAGGTATGGGGGGACAGCTCAATGTATTTCAAGGGAATGAATGACAAGAAGATATAAGATGAGGACTTAAGGAATGATGAACAAGCTTTATGAAGCTTAAGATGATAATCAAGGTTGAAACCTTGCTTCTCTGACCCTAGGAGGGGAGGAATGATGCTCAATCCAAGAAAGGAGAGGGAGTAGCGGAGTATGCTCTACGCCTCCTCTGTTAAGTAACAAGAGGGTGAAGCTGCTCTTCAGCAGTCCTATTTTTTAGGCTAAAAGAAACTAGCCAAGGCTTTTAAGGGAAAACCTGGGTGGGAATGGTAACTTAGAAGCCCACTAAAAAGCAATGAGATATGCTGATAACTTCTATGAAGAAGTGCCTCTGATGAATGATGATGATGAAGAGGAAGGTTATGATCAAAAGATCAGAAGAATAAAATTAGAGACCAGTATGTAAGAGTAGTGATGAATTAGTCAACAACAGGTGACCCCAAATGACCACTAAGAAGTGAGGAAATGGGAGGACCTTTAGGTTGTTGAGTAATGATAAAAACTCTGGGGTAATGCTCTAAAAATTATTGTTCTGGTTGGATGATCTGGGTTTGTTCATCCTTCAGTCATGTGGGGATGAACTCAGAAGATCAAATTGAATATATGCAAGGTGCAAAATCATGTGCAAAACCTTGAAGATTAAAAGGGATTATATTCACAGGGGAAATAACTTAGAAGTGATTTAATCTTAAATCATTATTCCTCATTTCTGCGGAATAACACAACACAACTATGGCACATGTAATATATTAAATTGAAGCTGTGATATCATGGATTATGAGTAAGGCACTGTTGAAGCCTTTTGGGCAACAGTGTTTTCTCTAAGGCTGACAGCAATCCTGGTGGGAGATAGTTATGATGCTGGCCTCCTGGGCTTCAAGGGAAAGTTGATTTCTCATTAATTCATGTGGAATTGGAATTGGTGATGAGTGGGAAAGGTGTATTTCTGTTGGATCCAAGGTTGATTCTTGCTGCTTTATTTTCTCTGTTTCCTCAGGATCTGGCCACTCATGATGGTTCTTGTCTGAAGGTTGATTTCTATCCATGGCTGTAGGAGATCTGTCAGCTTGCTACTCTTCAGAGACAATCTAACAAAGAGTACATGAAAAGATAAAATCATAATAAATACATTGAAAATTAGAAAATAAATTGTATTACCAAAGTTAGAGACATTATTACATGTGTAGGAATTTCTCTCACTTTTTAATGCATTATGGCTTTGTTATGTATAAATACAAAATAAGAATAAACATTGAAATACCCTGTCAAAATCATGTTTTACACAAAATATTACCATAACTCTTAAACCTTAAAGAAAACTTAGAATATTATGGCAGATTCTTAATCTACATGCAAAATAACCTAGGGTATCCCACTCATGGTACCCCCTAATTCTCACTCCTTCACTCCTTTTACCCATTTCCCCCACCTATAGGATTGCACGGCATATATGCATAACATGTTGGTTGACTATTACGATACCAACTGGGAAATGACCAAAAATGGACGTCATTTTGAGGTGTTGTGTGAAATGGCCGAGTTAGGCCCAAATGGGGTTTAATGTTCCAACCCCGCGCACTGGTTACACAAGTTGGCCCAATTCACTAAAAACCCCGCATGAACTACACAAATACATGTTACTAAGGCAGCATGTATGTAACTAGGTTTCAGGAACCTTGCATCATATATATAAACAAAGTTTCCGCTTTTAAAACCTTAATTACACATGTGTAACACCTGTAGCGTGGCCCAGTCTCAATATTTGTGGCCCTTTTCAGGCGTAACCACTCCTTCAATGCTACTGTTGACTAAACCAAGCCAGTAGTATTGAACCAGGTTGGTCTACATGGTTATTTGGAGTCAACAAACTCATCATAACCTTGTGTATTCACCCATAAGCAGCTGTGGCTTGCCCTTTTGGTCCAAAATAGCGTACACTACAAACATTTTCAATTCTACCCAGAAGGAAAATGTGAACTTGGGATGGGCAAAACATATACCCAATTTTACAAAAAATGGTCAGAAGTGAAAAATAAGCTATACTGAGCATGCTCAGCATTTTTTTTTTTTTTCACAAACTGAGCAGAAATAAATTTTATTCATTCTGGCAACTTTAGGGAATTTTGCTGAGCATGCTCAGTTTTGCTCAATTTTTATTACTGAGCCATTTTGTTGAAAAAAATTAACATTTTGCCTAACCCAAAGAGTTGTTTTTTCTTTGGGTAAAATTACAAATGTTTGTAGTGGTAACAATGGCCTGGTTTGGTTTGAAATGGGCCACACCTGCAATTGAGGCAAATTACTACGCACACAGTGGCCCAAAATTGATATTTAAAGATCTTTGTTTGCCCACTTTTGACAATCCCCATCATCTTTATCATACCAGCATATACCAACGCAATCAACCAGCCTTTACACTAGTTATTAGCCTTGTTATACCTGTTATATTGGATCATCACCTTAACCAACAATTACCACGACAAATCCTCAGCTTTCCAATCAATTCTTGACTACTTTTGACGCCTCAAGATCCCTGCCAAGCTTGAAGAAGACCCCTTTGCGTGGATTTTAGCATTAGTGAGTAAAATTCCCCGTAGCACTTCTTTCTTTGTCATTTCTGGGTGTACTCCTTGTCAAAGGACCAGATAATTAGAGTACCCCTGATATTTCAGGATCTAATTCATAGAGGGCACCGTAAACACCCCTGTAACTCAGGCCCCTCTTTGATAAAAAGCTTTTGCTTTTTGTTATATTTCTTTCTCCTTTTTTCTACTTTACCCCATTTCACCGTGAGACCCACGCGTGAAACTACCTTTTCATATCTTTGCACCACGTGTAGCTAGAAGAACTTTGTTCTTGGCATCACGTAGGCTGACACGCCTCATGAGGATTGCATTGAACCAGGCCATATCGACCCAGGATACGTTGACAAACCTTTTCGGCACTCAATGCATGCTGGAAGTCTTGGATGGATGGTTAGCCCGGGACGAGCTAGCCAGGATGGAACATATGTTCCAAATACCTCCACAGCCGTTACCTCAGCCAGTAGAGGAGCAGCCAGCGGCACAAACCCCCTTGCGAGTGGCCAACAGGGATACGATGCCACCTTGCCCTACCCAACCGCTCCGCCCTTCCCCTCCAGTGCTTCCTGCGCATCAGAGACCTGCGCAGCAACAGCCACTCCAGCAAGCGCCGCCGCCGCCACCTCCTCCGCCTCAGACCTACGGGGCCCAAGGGCAACACTCAGCTTATCAGGTCGCTGCGCCGCCGCCGGCCCCCGGGCAGATGATACCTGGTACGGAACCCCAACCGGGTACCTTCCAACAGGAAGCGCAGCCTCCGTACCCCCCTCTCCAGTACCCGGAGCAGGAGGCCTACTACGGCCAGGACGCTTACTATTACCCGCCGCAGCCTCCTCACCATGCGCACTACCCTTACGCGCAGCCATACCGACCAGGCAACCAGTTCCACCACCCATACCAGAGGAACCGCCATTGTGCGGACCCCATGACTTGGATGCTCCAGGTGGGCAGCTTCTTCATGAGAGCGGAAAGAATGATCAACCGCTCTCAACGCCGCAGAGGCAGAGGCGGAATGCGTCAGCCTCTGTGATGCCAAGGGCTAGTACCTTTTAGCTACACAAGGTGATAAGAGTGCAAAGGATGGGTAGAGTGGGGTATTTTCACGTAGAAAAGTAGTAAAGAAAGAAATAAAAAGAATATAATTCTTTTTTATAGAGGGGCCTGCTGGCGCAGGGGTGTTTGTAGGTGCCCTCTAAATCAGAGATCTGCTAAGCAGGGTGGTATCTGATTAAGCAAACAATGGGTTTCTGCGTAACAGAAGGTGGTACCAAAGTGCTTTTCCAATTAAGGAACCAGGATGGGGACAGAAGGATAAAAGAAGTACTCACTATTGCTTCTTTTAAGCCAAAAAGCCACGTAGGGGGGTGAAGTAGAGCTGCTGGGTAGATTGGATGGTTTCTGCGCAGGAGCTGGTCACGTAGGATGGTTGATTTAATAAGAACACCAAGGATAAAACAGGCAAAACAGGGCAGAGTAACTGAAATAAGGACAGGACACGGCGTAACTGATTGACTGTAATAATAATTGATGATGATGATCAACATTTGGCGTGGAAAGAGGGCTCTATATATACTATTTTCACTCATAGTAGAGGACCTTTCTTGCCTGTGTGCGCGTAGTTGCTATATTTCAGCGCAATGTGGCCAATTTGGGAGATTGGCACTAACAAGGCTCATCCCAATGGCACTGCTGATCATTATTTCAGCGTCACAAGTGTTTATAATGACCTTAATAACCTATTTGGTCATTGTAACTAAGGTACATAGCAACACTGACGTGTATTTGTATCTGAAATGGGCCACAAATGACGCAAATGGGCCACAAATGGCTATGGCCAATCATCAAAGGCCACGCTGGCTATGTTACTCTTATGTATTCAAGGTTTTTATTAATGAAACCTTGTAAATAAACCACGTAGAATCTACTAGTACCCTAGTTACACCTGTACACGTGTGGTAACTAGGGGATTAGCTATTTCCACGTATTTGGCCAATTTCCAATTAGATTATATAATCCACGCGCGGGGTTGGAGAATTAAACCCCAATTGGGCCTAACTCCTAAACTATACACAACACCTCAATTATAAGTCCATAATTGGACATTTCACATATGGTATGTATATATAACAAGTACATACGTGTGTAATGTCATCTGTGACACATAAGTGTGGCCAATTCTTACGGGTAATTGGTTCAAGGTGAAGGAGTAGGAATTCAGGGGTACTTCCAGTGAGGGACCCTACATTATTTTACATGAGGATTCAGAATATAACATAATATTATAAGTTATCCTCAAGTTTTAGAAGTTATTCATAATTTCTGTAAAAAATAGTTATTTATTTTAGTTCTAACTTATTTTTAAGGGTCCAGAACTTTGTTAATGTTTTTGGGTAAAAATAAGGTTACTAGTTATTTCTCTTACTTTTATGTGTTAATATGGTTACCTTATGATTATTCCTTATTATTATAGTTACTTCATGTCTATTTGTTATCAATTATTAGCATATGTACTATTTTCAGGGTTTGTACATATGGTAATAATGTTGTTTTTATTTTTCATTTATTTTCATTAGTTTCTATATTGATAGTGTTACTTTGTCAGGTTGTCTCTGACTTAGTAGCAAGCTGACAGAATGGCTCCCCCAGCTTACCTTCCACCAAACAACAATCAATAAAATCAGGTGAAGCCTCCTTGATTAACCTTTCTGAAAATTCTTTGAAAGAGTATTTTGTCAAAAGTCTTAATGCTGATATGTATCATGATGCTCCCCAGGTCATTGAGGAAAGATTAAAAACCTTGTTTTCCAATTTCATGTCTGAGTTATCTGGCACAATAGATTCCTTTCCTGACACCTTGCTTGAGTCTTGTGTTTCCAAACTAAGTTCTACCATCACTTCTACCATCAATGAGGTTATATCTTCAGAAGTTATCCCTTCTTTGTATGATAGAGTGTTTAGACACTTGAGTGAGTTCCCGGTGCCTCATAATAGGAATGAACAACTTGAAGAGTCCTTCAATGATAAGCTAGATAGCCTCCAAGACATCATCATTGGTTTAAATGATGATAACACTTCTGAGTTGAGTTGCGTGAAAAACTCAGTCAAGTCCCTAGAGCAAGACATGTTTCTGAACTTTTCCTCAATAAAGTCCAAGTTAGAAGAAGCTTCTAGCAAGGAAGATCTGAGATTTGAACAGAGTAAGAGAAGAATGAGTGATTTCCATACTTCTCTGAATGCCATCAATCACAAGCTTGACTTCTTAGTCAATAACCTCCACCCACATGACCCCCCTGAAGCAACCTTTAACAACCCCTTGATGCATGATAGGCCACTCCATCATGTCTTAGATGGTAATAGCTTTGCCCCTGAGCCCAAGACTGAGGCGCCCAACCAGGTTGGCACTGAAGAATTACACAGAGCAACTGAAGTCGTGAGGGAAAAGGTGTCCCAGTTGGAAAATGATTTCCCTTTCATTAAACACGAAAACACTGACCCTGAAATGAGGAAAGAGTTATGGAAATCCATACCAAAGACCAGTGATTGGGAAAAATTCTCAGGAGAATTACCTTATAACCATGAACTTTGGTTAAAGAACATTGATGTTTTCGTAGAAGACTACTGCATGCTTGATCACATGGTAATCAGCAGGTTGACTGCTTTATTCACTGACACTGCAAAGAACTGGTACATTGGCATCAGAGATAGCCATAGTAAGAAATCATGGGCATGGTGGAAACATACAATTAGAAACAAGTTTGGTACCCACAACTGGAGGTGAAAAATGCAACTAGAATTTGAGAAAGACTACTTTACCTTGGAGAATAAGAAAGTGCATAAGTGGTTCAACACTCAAAGAGAAAGACTTAGATTTTTTCAACCAGAGATCGGTGAGTACTTAATCTGTGAGAAAGTGTTGAAACAATGTCCAGGAAGTTTGGAGCACACTGTCAAAAGCAGGTACAAGAAGGAAGCTGAAGCAATGAGTTTTGAGGAAATGGTTATCATCATTGAAGAAGTGCTTGACAGAGCAATGAGACAACCCAGGTCCCTTCCTACCAATTCCTCTCAACAGTACTCAAGAAATAACTGGAGAAGCAACCCCTCCAGTACCAAGGTAGAACCCAGCAAAACTAAAGCTGATGCAAAGAGACCTTTAGCTGCCCCAGTCCAAGCCTCTAGGTCCAGAGACACGTGTAATTTCTGTAAACAGCCTGGCCACTTTGCAAGAGAATGTCTCAAGAGAAGACAAAGGATCAATGAAGTAGGAATGGAGAACCTTGATGAATCTTGCCCCAGTGATATTGAAGGTGATAATGATAATAATTCACCAATAGATGCATCTGAGGAACCATCTAATCAGCCAGATGATGACCACTTTGTGTTGGCTTTAGACCAAGACAGAGCATATGATCCCACTGGTCCAATTGATAGGGATTACCTTGAGTACGCCATTGAATGTGAGCCCTTACTAGAATACTCCATAGCTGAGATACAGGCCGAATCCCATCAGCCCCAAACTTGGAGCAACACCTGCCAGACTTCTCACGTTGAAGATGCCAGACTCATGAGATGTAAGCCAGAGAAAGGAAATGCTCACTTGATTGGTTTCCAAACTATTACTCCTGTGTTGATCAACAACTCTGAATACTCCTGTTTGTTAGACAGTGGAGCATCCTGCTCTATAATCAGTAACAAAGTGTTGAATAAGATTCTCCCTGATTGGAAACAATCCTTGTTGCCCATTACCCATGCCAGATTCCACAGCTGTAGTGATCAATTAAAAGCTCTGGGAATTATTGAGTTGGCCCTCATCTTCCCTCATACCAGAGGTTCGGTGAGAATAGTAGCTGAATTTGTTGTCATGGAAAATGCTAAGATGAACTACTTCATCTTGGGAAATGATAACCAATCATTGTATGGTTTTGACATCACCAATAGTAAAGAAGGATACTTCACCATTGGGAATGAGAACAAGAAAAAGAAGTTCAGTTTCAAATCAGATCTTCATTACAGAACCCCCTTGTCTTCTGAGATATCTGCTCTGAAGAAATCTGATCCCCTATTGGACAAATTTGTTGAAGAAGAACTCTGTGAAGCAAAGATATATGAGAAGTTGACCACAGAACAGAAGGAGTCTCTCTTTGAAACACTCCATGAGCACAAGAAAGCATTTGCTGATACTACCCACCCCCTGGGAGCAGTTAAAGGTCATGAAGTTCACATCAAGCTTACAACAGAAAGACCATACCCCCCTCTGCTGAGAAGACCCCCTTACCCTTCTAGCCCTAAGAGTAGAGAAGCTCTAGATGAGCACATCAATGAATTAGTCAGGTTGAATGTTCTGAGGAAGATGGGACACAATGAAGTTGTTGAAATTACCACCCCAGTCATCATAGCCTGGCACAATGGGAAATACAGGATGGTAGGTGACTTCAGAGCCCTCAATACTTACACTGCAGCAGACAGGCACCCCATTCCTAAGATCAGTGAGACTTTGACTAATCTGGCCAAAGCCAAGTTCCTCACAAGCATGGATGTGCTAAAAGGTTTTCATCAAAATGTTATAGCCCCTGATTCTAGGCAGTACTTGAGAATTATATGCCATAAAGGGATCTATGAGTACTTGAGAATGCCATTTGGCATCAAAAATGCACCTTCCCATTTCCAAAGGATGATGGACATTGAATTCAGAAGAGAGCTGGACAAAAAATGGGTTATTATCTATATTGATGACATCATAATCATGTCCAACACTTGGGAAGAACACCTTCAGAGGTTCAACAGAATCTTGAAGATTGTCATCAACATGAACATGAAAATCTCCCTGAAGAAATGTAACTTTGGCTTTTACCAGATCAAAGCCCTTGGCCACGTTGTATCTGGAATAGCCATAGGCATAGACCAGAATAAGGTTGCTGCAGTACTGCAGAAGAGTACACCCACCAATAAGAAAGAGATCCAGTCTTTCCTTGGCTTTGCTGGTTACTACAGACAACATATTGATAGATTTGCAGAAGTAGCAAGACCTTTGACTGAGCTGTGCAAACTGGAGGTTGTTTTTGAAATGAAAAACCAAAGGCTTGAAGCTTACAATCTCCTTGTTAAGAAATTAACTAAAGCCCCTCTTCTCTTGTTCCCAGATTGGCAACTCCCATTCAAATTGTATGTTGATGCTAGCATGACTGGCCTTGGAGCCGCCCTACACCAAGTACAAGTAATAGATGGTATTAAGAAAGAAGGACCAATAGTCTTCATATCAAGACAGCTGAAAGACTCTGAAGGCAGATATGGAGCCAGCCAACTTGAATGCCTATGCCTAGTTTGGGCCCTAGACAAATTACACTATTACCTAGATGGTAGTGTCTTTGAAGTCATCACGGACTGCACAGCCTTGAGATCCCTCCTTAACATGAAAACCCCTAACAGACACATGTTAAGATGGCAAATAGCTATTCAAGATTACAGAGGCAACATGACAATTCAACACAGAGATGGCAATATCCATAAGAATGCTGATGGACTCAGTAGGTGGTCATTACCTAACGACCCTAGCAACCCTGCTTATGACCCTGAAGAGGAGAAAGATGATGAGAGAATCCCTATAATGGGAATCATGGGCATCCATGTTACCACCTTCAAATCAGAATTCTTTGATTCTGTCAGAGAAGGCTATCAAAAGGATAAAAACGCCATCATCTTGAGACAGATACTCAGGAAAGATTGCAAGGACCAAGAACTAGTTAATGGATTAGATGAATCCTGGAAGACCTCTTATATGGCAGGCAGATTCTCCTTGTTTGACAACCTCTTATACCACAGAGAGAAACATAACTCAGTCTTAGTTATAGTTGACAAACTGACCATTAACACCATTCTTCATGAATGCCATGATAGTGTCTATTCAGGACACCTTTCTGAAGACAGAACCTTGGAAAGAGTAGCTGACACAGCTTGGTGGCCCAGTTGGAAGAAAGAATCTTGTGAATAATGCAGCTCATGTGAAAGATGCCAGAAAGCAAATAAAGCTACTGGGAAACGTTTTGGACTGCTTCAGAAGATTCAAGAGCCCTCTAAGCCATGGGACATAATTAACATGGACTGGGTAACCTCTCTATCACCTGGAGGAGCCACCAGCTATAATGCTTGTCTTGTTATAGTTGATAGATATTCCAAGACACCCATTTTTGTCCCTTGCTTTAAAGAAGATTCTGCCATGGACACAGCAATCCTTTTCTGGAATAGAGTAATGCCCAGGACTGGCATCCCCAGGATAATTCTCTCTGATAGAGATCCCAAGTTCACATCTGAGTTTTGGACTGGCCTCCATAGCATGCTAGGAACTAAACTAGCCTTCTCAACAGCCTATCATCCACAAACTGATGGACTAGCCGAAAGGATGATTCAGACCCTAGAAGACATGATCAGGAGGTTCTGCTCATATGGACTAGAATTCAAAGATAATGATGGCTATACCCACGATTGGGTCTCACTCCTCCCAATCCTAGAATTGGCATACAGCACCAGCATCCACTCCACAACTGGAAAACAACCTGCCTTGTTAGAAAAAGGATGGATACCCAATTTGCCAAGGGACTTCATCAAACAAAGCCAAATAGACATTCATCCTACTGCTGGAACTTATGCCAAGATGTTTGACAATGCACGGAAGCATGCTGAACAATGCATAGTGGAGTCAACCAATTACAATAAAGAAAGATGGGACAAAAGCCACAAAGAACCTGAATTCAAAGTTGGTGACCAAGTTCTTATCTCCACTACCAATTTCACCAACCTGGCTGGTCCAAAGAAGATGAGAGACTCCTTTGCAGGACCATTTGTAATCAAGGCCCTGCACGGCAAGAATGCAGTAGAAGTCATCCTTACTGGAGAATTCAGCAGGAAACATCCCACCTTCCCTGTTAGCTTGATTAAGCCTTACAACTCACCTGACCCTGACAAGTTCCCACTTCGACAGAAGGTAAGAGTGGTAATTCCCCCTGTTGAACAACCCCCAAAACATAAGGTCATCCTGAAGATCCTCAGAGAAAAAAGACTTAGAGTTGATAACAGAGATGTTAAGATGTACCTTGCCAGATACAAAGGTCTGGGAGCTGATCAGGATGAGTGGCTACTGGAGCAAGAAATACCTGAAGCTCCCACACTCCTTAGGAGATTCAGAAGTGAGAAAAGATCCTCCTGAATGGACTAGTATAGCTGATGTTCTATTCAGAACATAACCTCTTTTGGTGGTAGGGAATGTCAGCCTTAGAGACAACAATGTTGCCCAA